>FR997761.1:19201663-20401663 GCA_905475315.1 Autographa pulchrina | reverse complement strand
TTTTGCATAGCGATGGGAACACATACATAAACCTCCCCTAATACCGCTTTGAATCATTCGCACAATAGATAGGTCTGTTATGAGTTCTAATTTAACTCCTGTCTTTAAAAGCATTGCATCAAACGATAAACTAGGAGCAGTAATATAAAACGCAGGGTCGAGCTTATAATGCAACTTACAAGTTTTTCGAAATTTTTGAAATATATCCGTAAGTAATAGTACGTCAGTCTTTAAATATAAGTCAGTATATTCACCCATTGTCTTTATGTTAAATTTGCACCATACCGATTTAGCGTGGTTATAGTCCTCCTGTGAAATATGTTCATTACTTAAAGAGTTGAAAAATATTTTTTTTGCTGGTAACGTTTTTTCTTCATAGCATTTCCAATTGCTCATGTAATCGTAAGGATAAATGCCTTTACGGGTAAGTAAATGAAACTGATCATTTATAGGGAAATGAAAACGCAAGCTAATAAAATCATCAATTTGCATAGTTTTTGATAGCTTATCTAAACTGGTGCCTAAGAAATTAAATGAATCTAAAAATCTAATTTGTACGTATTCATTCTCGTTGATATGCATAAATTTGGAAAATGAAATATATTTTTCTTTGGTTTTAGGGATGATATTTAACTTGCCAGGCGTTTCACCTAATTTTTTAATAAAAAGATGACAGTCGTATCCTGACAAATTATGAAAAAATATAGGTATAAACATAGGCATCTTATATTGTAAATTACAATGTCGATGAGCTGCACCACGATAGCGACCAGTAATATGACAATGATCTCTGACTTTATTATTCCATAAAAGATTATCGCATATGTGACATTTCCAAGCTTTTTCGTAATGCATTGCGTCTTTCTCAGAAAATATAATTGAAACATTTTTAGTTAATATATTATAAATTCTCTTGATGTCTTCAGTAAGTAACTCTATAAATTTGGATACACAATCAATTCCACGATAAGTTTTGAATTCATTGAAATTATCATTGCATGATGAAACAATATTATACGCGAAGGCTGAAGGAATGTGTCGTTGTAAGCGTAACGTATTAGCGGTGTCCGATTCATGGCCGGAAATCGGTTCGAGTAATGTTTCGAAATCAGCATAGATAATGAATGGAACGTCTTGTTTTTTGTTATAATTTTTAAATTGTAAGAATGTTCCTTTTTCGGGCAAAAGAGTAACAACCCCCGCACACAAATGTTTTTCAAAACGATCTTCACTAGGGAAAAACACTAAACAGGTTTCGCAAAAATATATCTTACTATGATGCTTTGTTATTTGGCTTTTTACGAGGCGTGTCAAATCTTTAATAAGACAATAATGAGATGATTTTGAATTTTCCAAAAACAGTAAATGAATTATCTTGGATTTATGATTAATTTTATCGGATTTGTATAGAGGACCCGTTATAGTCTTACTATCTCTTAAACCGTAAATATATATATTTAAAAAAGGATTGTTTCTTTCAAAAGTATATATATCTGAAAAAGTAATTGGAAATGATATATCATTTACGTTCAAGACGTCGCGGAAATGAGGATACGATGTTACTCTCTCAGGATGCTTATTGGTTGGATATAAAGCGGCAAACTACACTCCACAAAAAACAACACTCGTCATTATTGTGAATATTTAAACATGCTTTCTTATTTTTAATATATTTCGGTAAATCTATAAATTGTGATCCACTAAGAGGTTGGTATTTATTAATATTAATTTCTAGATGTGAATTATTTAAAAACGTCCATCCGCTATCCCTTTCTTCAAAATCATCAATTTTTTTTATTAACATCGATCCGGCTTTTTCATAGATAGACTTGAAATTGTAATTGAAATGAATAATAAAATTTTTTGTTGCAAAAGACTTTAACTCTTGTACATCATTTTTAAACATTAAAAAATAAGCGAAATATTCAAAATTAATTTTAACAGAATAATGTTTTTGAAGCGAACTATCAATTAAAGATTTAACTTGATCATGAATACTTTTTAAAAAACTCTCTGGATAAATATTTATTTCGGTTTTAGGTGCGGTAATCCGATAACTTGTAATACGTCCTTTCAAACAGGAATGTATCATTTCGACGTTATCATTGATACGTATAGTACTATTATTTTTATGCTTATTAGTTCGCAGATGGTTACACCAACGACGAAAATCCACCTCAATGTTGCAAACCGAACAGAATGGCATTTTCAGAAATACGTTAACAAATTTTCTTAAAAAATAATGAGTTACCTGCTATTTCTTGACATATAGATTAAATTTGCAACTGTTTAAGTACGTATGATTACAGCAAGTAGGTTTTCTAAACTTCACGCTTTCAATTTATTGGTAGTTAGCTTGCAAACCGCCGTGCTCTGAAATCAGATACATAATTTAAATTAATATACATAAAATGATTTAAATAAACGCCTTATACTTGCGTTATAGGAGACAAATTAAGACAAAAAAAAAAATTACAACTACAAATATTAATTATAATTTCAAAGAACTGTGAAACCATTCAATCAGATAAAAATTTGATCACTATCATGATAATATGATAAAACAATTACAAACCTTCAAATATTCACAAGACAACAATTTCGTCTTTTAATTATTAGATCTCCAAGTAAGATAACACTCTTCTTGCGTATTTTATGCTTCTGGATGCCACCTCTGCTGATCCACATTCTTAATAAGTAATCGCCTGAAACAAAAAAAAAAAAAAAAAAACACATTTATTATATTATATTAATTCTTATAATGACTTATTCTGATAGTTAAATAATGTTTAGTAATAATGCAACATTGTAAATCAAATAAAAATTACATCTAACAATTACCTTTTAACAATTCTGCTAGCAATTACGATAAATATTATAATAATTTATATTTAGTTAGTAGTCTAGTTCATTTAAAACAAAATATGTATTATAATACAGTTTTATAAATTAAAGACACATTTGCCAATAGTGATACCTAATGTGTATTTGCTCAAAACAAAAGTATCGTATTAATAATTGTAACCTCACACCGGAAAAATGAAAAAATTGATGATTTTCAATAGGTACTTTGATTGCGCAGTACACAACTGTATATTGCAAGAATGCAATTTCAAACAGGGTTGACATCCAAATGCAAATCAATCATATATTATTATAATTAGCTTTTCCTACATTTTAACCGACTTCCAAAAAGGAGGAGATTTAATATTCGATAATTTTTTCATTGATAACATAGATATTTTAAATTGATTGATAATATTTATTGTACCATAAAAATTTTGGAAACAAATCATATAAAGTTAAATTTTTTAATCAAATAGAGATAATTGATTATAATCTGTATATTTCTCTACATGTAATTACACCATAGTTTTGAGATGTTTTTTTTAATTGTCTATCAACCCTAGTCTTCATAGAATTTACCACTACTTGATAATTAATATTAAAGTATCATATTTAAAATAATAAGTCAGATTGTAGGAAATAATTTATCAAAACGCAGCTAATTTGGTTATGGTTAGCATTTTCACACTTTAACAGTAAAAATGAAATCGTTAGTTCATCGATAATAAGTGCTATGCATGATAATTATATTGACAGCCCTGAATCCTTTTGCTGCATTAGCATATAAAAGTTCATAGTTTTAATTTTTTCTTTAAGTATAATACGTACAAATAAGAAATGTTTCATTTGTTTATTGTTTTATGAAATAAACTTCCTTTTAATTTAGCAAATTTACATGACTAATCTGACTTATAAGGTAGCGTTTTCGGCTCAATACATCGGAATCGAGTTCGAGCTTCAGTTGAGAACCAAGTACATCGCTACAGTACAAGCATTCTACAGTTCAGTGCATCCAGTAATAGTTATATTGTTTTAATTATACTTCAAGTGACTGCTATTTAAAATGTAAGTCTTTATATTTTTTTATTGATTTCTTTATTCAATTTAATTAAACTTTACTGATATTTACTTTTAATCATATGTATCTAATTCTTTGCATTTATTCTATTGAATTTTATAGTTTTCTTATAAGTCAGAACCGATTATAAGTTCAAGTATTCGTATTTATTACAACTTAGTAAATTCCAAGTCGATAAACATTTTGTTTTTCCTTTCATTATAACAATTTCAAGTGATATTACTTAAACTTATTAAAACATGTTTAATAATTTTATAGGTCGGACTCTGAGTGTGATCAACGCCGCAACTCTACAGATGTTGAACGCAATGCCGAGCTCCAACCAAAACATTCTACCGCTTCGAGCAAGCGTAAATCTACTTCCGTCAAGAAATCCTCTGCTGGTTTAAGGTAATTATACAAAATTTATATGTATGTTTTAATGATATATATATATGTATATATGATGTATTGAGCCGAAAACGCTACCTTATAAGTCAGATTAGTCATGTAAATTTGCTAAATTAAAAGGAAATTTATTTCATAAAACAATAAACAAATGAGATATTTCTTATTTGTAAATATTATTATTATAGATATAGGTATATAAATTTCAACTTACTTACCTTTGATATATTCATACAGCATCGGTTAACTTATTTAACGTTCATTTTCATATTCTGATAAGTAATTTACAGCGAATTAACAATGATTTGTTTGTTTCAGAAAAAAGGCGAAGTCGTTGGACATATTCAATCTTAGTCGTGACCGTAGCGAATCTAAAGATCCTTCCTCGGTCGTATTGTCTTCGTTCTTCGTTAATAGAGTCGCAAACGGTAACGAACGTCGAACAATAAACGCGGTGGGTGACTACCTAATCGATTTAAAAGTTTACCAAACCAACGATGCACGCAATACTGATTCACTTGATCTCTGGAAGAAAGCATTGGTTCGGATAAAGTTCCAAACGGACGACGATACACCGCAATGGCGCAAGCTTCAGTCTCTAGTGCAATCGGTGGATGCAATGTGTGAGAACCAACCAACATTTATGTCGAATTAACCTGTAAATATGCTATAAGTATAATAAAATAATATATTGTACATGATGTTTCCTTTCTCAGCTGAAACCTTTCGCATAAAGTTTACTGCAGCCGTTTTGCATTGCTAGTCGCAACTAAAAGCGGGTGGTGTGAAGCTAAATTCTACTGATTTGCATTCATTCGTAATTATTTATTAATTTTTCATTATAAAACTGTAGTTACGTATTCCATCCGACGTCATGTACAATTTAATTACCAGAAATATTATTGGGTATTCTGTCCCACGTCGCGAATGCGCAAGCATGAGCGAACAAGTGGGACAGAATGCCCAATAATATACTACTGATAGCTTATTGTAGACTGATTTGTACCTAAATAGTTTTAAGATTTTTATCAAATCAAATCAAATCATTTATTTGCATAATACAGGTATAAAAGATGTTACAAATAGATATAGAGTGCACTGTATCATTACAAAATTAGATGTGCAAATATTTATGTAATCTTTAGGCAATCAAATTTTTCTAATAACATTATTTAATTCTTATAATCACATTACAAAATTACAGAATTATCAGTATCAGTGCTATACAAATGTCAAAGGACTAAAAAAAAAAAAAAATGCAGAATGTCAAAAGAGTTACAATTATTCATGTCGTGGTCAATAAATTAAATTAATCATTAATAAATTAAAAATATTAGTTAATATAAAAAAAAAAAAATCGGTACATATAAAAGATATTACTGCATGTCACACTACTTGTTAGTATAAGTATCTATCTATATCTTTATCCTGTAAGTACTCCTTGACACTGTAATAACATTTATTTATTAGGAGTTTGTGTAGCTTCGACTTGAATTGGTGAACAGGTAAAGTTTTGACAAAATCGGGCAGCTTGTTATAAATTAAAGATGACATGCAAAGAATACTTTTGTTAATTAGTGCTGTTTTCCCATAAGGTATATCAATTTCTAGTCTTTTTTTGTCACGTAATTGTCTATAGTAGCTTTTAAAAGCAGTCTTAAAATAGTTGGGATTTGATTGCACAAAAACATTAAGTTCATAAATGTATAACGAAGGGAATGTCAGAATTTTTAATGTTTTAAAATAGGGTTGACAGCTGGTAGTATTGTCCACATTACACATAGCTCTAATGCATTTCTTTTGAGCTTTAAATACATATTCCTTATCTACTGAGTTACCCCAAGATATAATACCATATCTTAGGATAGGCGCAACAAGTCCATGATATGCAGCTAATACAGCTTCTTTATTGACAATTTTTGACAGTTTGTAAAGAGCAAATGAAGATTTATTAATTCTTTTGCATACATTTTCTACATGTGTTTTCCATGACAGTTTATTGTCTATTGTTATTCCCAGAAACTTTGTATCTGTCACGGGATGTACAGTTTTGCCTTGGTAACCAACGTTTATATTTAACGGTTTAGTTCTTTGGTGAAAGTGAATAATTTTAGTTTTTTCCATATTTATTTTTAGATTATTTTCGTTTAACCATTGTATAATCGTATTTAATGTCTGGTTAACTACATGCTCATAATCATTCTCTTTTTCACCCTTTATTATGACCGTACTATCATCTGCAAACAAAACCATTGGTTGATTTATATGGTTAGGAAGATCATTGATATATATCAAGAACAATAGAGGCCCAAGAACACTTCCTTGTGGGACTCCAAATTTTATACTTTTCGTGTCCGATTTATGCTTAATCTCGGTTCGTGTTTTCTGACATATTTGTGTTATTTCTACTATTTGGTTTCTATTGTGCAGGTATGAAAAAAATAGATCTAACGCTTTGCCCCTTATGCCATACATGCTTAATTTTTGTAAAAGTATCTTATGATCGACTCGGTCAAATGCTTTACTCATGTCCATAAAGATGGCACATGTTGGTATTTTTTTGTCCATGGTTACCAAAATTGTTTTCAGTAGGTCATAAATGGCCATATTTATTGATTTCCCTTTACGAAAGCCTTTCTGTTCGTCTACCAAAATATTAAATTTTTCTAAATAGCTATAGAGTCGACTGTACATAATTTTTTCAAATATTTTTGAAAAAATGGGGATCAATGCTATGGGCCTATAGTTTCCCATTTTCCGTTTATCTTCTTTTTTGTGTAGTGGAATGACAATGGACGTTTTAAGGTTTTCTGGGTATATTCCGTTAGAAATGCATAGGTTAATTATGTAACATAAATGAGCAGAAATATCCCTGGATACATATTTTATGACTTTGGTACAGACACCATCGTGGCCGACGCTATGGGTATTTTTCAGTTGCATTATTTCTCTGTCTACTTCTATAGGTGTTGTGGGAGTAAGATAAATTGAATTAGTTTTAGTGTGGATTTTATGATTGCAGGGTTTGGTTATGTTTTGTCTATCATATCTTCTATTATTTATTTGATCTGATTCTGAAGCTTGGTTAATGAAGAAATCGTTAAAATTATTCGCAATAGATTTAGGATCTGTAATTTTTATGTCATTTTTAAATATCTCTGTAATAGGCTCTTTGGGGAAGTTAAATTTAGACTTGTTTATAATTGAACATGTCGCTTTTGCTTTGTTTTGTGATAATATAATTCACGGGAATAAGCGCGTACATGCATAAATACCTTTTTGGGGCTTGACACCGGCCGTGGTCGCAAGCAGACTGCTTGCGACCACGGCCGGTGTAACCCGGTCGAAACGTCAAGCCCCAAGAAGGTATTTATGCATGTACGCGCTTATTCCCGTGAATTATATTATTATAAACATGCAGCGCGATAGTTTAAAATGTAATATTGTTTTGTGATGTATTTATGTAGTAATTGTTCTGTGATTTCTGTGTTAGTGATATTACTTTCTTAAATCTAGCTGCGTATTGCTTAAACCTGTTTTTATTTATTTGTGTTGGATGTGTTCTATACTGCCATAGCATTTTCCTTTTCATTCTACTACAACTTTTAAGTCCCTTAGATAGCCATTTAGATTTTTTAGTTACCGATTTTGTTATAATTTTGTAAGGGAAGCATAGATTATAAAAACATAATAAAAGGTCTAGGAAATAATTATAAGCTTCGTTCGCATCATTTGTATTGTAGATTTCGCTAAATGATAGGCTGTTTATGCATTTTTTAAATTTGATTAGGTTTTCAGTACTATAGTCCCGTCTTCTAATACGCCACGATTTTATCACGCAAGTTTTTTTGACGGGGCATTGTAATAGTTGAGCAGTGTGATCGGACATGCCAAACTCAATTATTTCACTTCTGCATCTACGAATGTTGTGTGCAAAATTGTCAATACATGACATACTGCTGAGCCTCGTGGGATTTCTAATTTCTAATTTTAAATTGTAACTTTCCAAAAGATATTCAAAGTCTAGAGCATGGCGGTTTCGTTTGAGTATATTAATGTTAAAATCTCCGCAAAGAACAATTTTCTTGTTAGAATTGTCACATATCTGGCGTAATAGTTTCTCTAAATTATCGTAAAATAGATTTATACATGAATTTGGCACTCTGAATATACAAACTATTATGAGTTCATGTTCAGTTAGTTCTATGGCGCTACATTCTACGATGCCTTTAATAGAACAATGATAAGTGTCAAGTGATGTATATTCATGTCCAATTCTAGTTAGTATACACGCCCCTCCCCTCTTGACGTCTCTAGAATAACTTGTTGCTAGGCGAAAATTTGGTATGTCAAGTATGTTTTCCTGCTCGGTTGTCATAAAGTGTTCGGTTATGCAGATAATGTCTATGGGTTTATTATTTTGTGCTAATTCCTCTAAATGTACCGTCAAAATATCAGATTTGTTTATGAGACCTGCTATGTTCTGGTGGAGTATACGTATATTATTGTAGAAGAAAAAACTGTGGATTTTGCGCATTTCCATCACTGGTCAAGTCATCAAGAAATAATTCAATGTCAATTATAATTCTATTCATAATGTCCCTAAATATGCATTTTATTCCATTTTTATTTAATTTGCCTGATATATTTGAAAACATGTCAAATGTTAATCCATGGTTGGAGTCAAAAAAATACGCATACTTATGATTTTGGATGTCCAAACAGAAAAGGTTATAAAACATTTCAATCTTATAATTATATATAGGTGCCCCACAGACATGTGGGGACGCATATTATTATGTTAGTGTGTGTTACATTTATTAAACTTTCTCTTATTAATTTTACTAGGTCAATAAAGTTATCGTTGGCTTTAATGTCAGTCTTCCCTAATACAATTATACAGTAATCAGTCATTGTAAAATGTTCTATCTTTGATGGTATACTCGCTAATAATATTTTAAGATTTGAATTCGGTGAAGTATAACTACAATAATCAAAGACCGTTGCAAAATTTTCTTCAATAGCTTGTAGCATGCCTGGTTGGGTATAATTGCTGAGTACGCAGAGTTTTCTAGTTTTGGTATCCTCTCTTATAATTTTCTTAAAGTGTTGCTTATTCATTTGCATCGGGTTCGTTACTACGTTTGATGATAATTCTTTATAGGTAGGCATATTGTCTTTCACTTTATTTGGTGTATAGGTAACTAAGGTTTGTGTCTCTTTATTCTGTTTCTGTTTGTTAGTCGCACACTCAATATAATGTGTTTGTTGTACATTTTGTTGTTTTTATATTAATTTCTTGTAATGTGTAATATGGGTGTATACCTGAATTAAACGATTATTATTATTATTATAAGTATTTTTATCATTATTTTAAAACAAAAGGTACAGGCCATGTGTCAAAGGCCCTATTTTGTTAACATATCACTAGTCAACAATAAATATACAACTAAGTACCTTTTAATAAAAACTAGCCTAACAATAGTTTGATTCAAAGAGATACAAAAAGTGTTTTTTTTTTGGTGACTTGTTAATGTTTCTTGCATTTACTTTTATTACAGTCTAATATTTGTTATAAATGGAGTTGCGAAAATTGCTCATAAAGTTATTTTAATAATTTTGACAAGTTAAAGCTGTATGTTTAGAAATTCATCCAAAAAATATTAGTAATCTTCATAGAAAATACATAATATCTTGGCAGTTAATCGTCCTTTTTTAATCCTCCGCAGAAGTATGCAGTCTTATGCTTGGGTGTTAAGAAAGGTCTCAGTATAACAAAGTAGTTATTGTTCTCATTTCATATTATTTTAAGTTAATAGGAAGTAAACACTCATATTGCTGCTTTATTTTTATCAAAATGTATTTTTAAGTTTGTATGTGCATTTATAATATAATGTTACCTGATTAATAAAACAAAAAAAAAACGTTTTCTTGTATACAAGACCAGCGATGTAAAAAAAAGAAACGGATTAGAAGCATAATATTTGTTGCTGTTTATTTTGATTATTTAAATTTAACGATAAACGTCATAAAATGTAATACGTAATATTATTCGACACATTTTTTGCGTTAAAACGTTTATTCTATTTATCCCTAAGAAAAAAGATACTGCATTCAAAATTCATAAAACAAATTTTCTTGCATAAATTCGTCAAATTCTTCAAGAAAAATATGAAAAAAATCTGCAATATGCATCTTTAAACGTACTTTTCAAATATGTTAAAATCGGCAATTCAACGTAAAATCACTTATGCTTTTTTTCCACTGGGGGTACGATATTATACTATACCTAAATAGATAAATATATATACATAAAAATATATGTTATACAAATAAATGTTTAATAAATATTTCTAATAACTATGTTGTATTACGCAAACAAATATATCTAAATATAATGTAAAATAAACTTTGTAGGACACACGACCGAGCTTTCATATTAGATATTTTAATGCGGTGGTGGGATCGCCGGCGCGCGGCCTACCTGCTCCCGCGCATCGTTCGGCCGTGTTCGTGATCCCTCGCCAGTCGAATACATGTCTCGACGCGCATTGCATGTCGCTCGCCGCTCCGTCGTATGTTCTCGATATACCTACCACTTTCGCTTTCTTACTGTCTAGATCTTTCTTGTTTCTCCTTCTATTCTATCCTACCGTGAACTGCTGTGAACTTAATCCTTCTTAATAAACTGTGGACTTGGTGCTGTGTATACGCTTTTACCTAAAATTACCCGCACACCTACCTACATTGGTGACCCCGTACGAACACGATCATGGACAGGACAGGTCAAGAAAAAAGCGGAGATCAACATGCTAGTGACAGAGCTTCCGAACCTATCGCCCCTCTGGAGTTACATCGAGTCGCCGTGCGAATGCCACCCTTCTACCCTGAAAAACCGGGATTATGGTTCGCGCAGCTGGAGAGTCAGTTCGTCTTGGCTGGTATCACCGTGGACGCAACTAAGTTCCACTACGCCATGGGACAGCTCGACCCAATAT
Organism: Autographa pulchrina; assembly: GCA_905475315.1. Lineage (NCBI taxonomy): Eukaryota > Metazoa > Arthropoda > Insecta > Lepidoptera > Noctuidae > Autographa > Autographa pulchrina. The sequence continues at coordinate 20,390,353 of FR997761.1, read as the reverse complement.
ACGCAACAGAAGTGGAGGACATAATCACCGCTACGTCAATGCCGAACAGGTACGAGAGCTGAAAGGTGAGCTCATCAAACGGCTCTCCGCATCGCGAGAGAAGAAGGTGCTACAGCTCCTGACTCATAAAAAGCTAGGAGATAGAAAGCCGTCTCAGTTTCTTAGACACCTGAAGTATTTAGCGGGACCAGACGTGCCGGAAGAGTTCTTGAGAACAATTTGGACTAGCCGATTACCAGGCAACACCCAGTCTATCATAGCGTCCCAGTCCAAGGCAGCACTGGAGGAGGTCGCGGAATTGGCAGACAGAATTCACGACGTCGTCCCACAAGCAGCGCTCACAGGACAGGTGCAGGAGCTGTCATCGAAGGTCGACAGGATGTCGCGATCAAGACAACGGTCTACCAGTCGGGGCCGCAGCCGCGATCGCTCGTCATCGAATAGGTCCCAGCGTAACCATAACAGGTACCCAACGTGCTGGTACCACTACCGTTTCGGCGAAAAAGCTAAAAAGTGTGTTAAACCTTGTGACTACGCGGGAAAAGCATAGGACAGTCGGTCATGGCGGCCGACGGCTGTCCAACTACTGGTCGCTTATTTGTTACAGACATTAATACAAAAATGCAATTTTTAGTGGATACCGGCAGGGATTTGTGTGTTTTCCCTCGTAAGGCATTCAAGGAGCATAGAACAAAAACAAAGTTTGAATTATGTGCCGCTAACGGGTAAATAATAAATACATACGGCTATGCTCATTTAATACTTAAATTGGGGTTGCGCCGCGACTTTGCCTGGAAATTTATCGTAGCGGACGTAACTAAAGCAATAATAGGTGTGGACTTCTTATCCTTCTATGGCTTAATTGTAGATGTTAGAAGTAGACGCCTTATAGACGGTAATACTACGCTCTCGACCGCGGCTTTGCCTGTCCGAGCGTCGGAAAATATTTCTTCGTTAAAGGTATTGTTTGGTAACACAGTGTATCATGACATACTAGCACACTATCCAGACATCACTCGCCCATCCGGTATACACCGTACACCGAAACACAACACCATCCACCACATCCGTACTACACCCGGGCCACCCGTTTCTTGTGGACCACGGAGGCTCGCACCTGACAAACTTAAAATTGCAAAGGCTGAGTTTGAGGCGATGTTACAGAATGGTACCTGTCGTCCTTCAGAGTCACCTTGGGCGTCACCCCTATAATTTTCATTCATTTCAATTCATTTTGCAATGAAAAAAATATACCAAAATAACATTCAATTATGTTATACCGATACCGACAGTCTCTTATCTATACTAATATTATAAAGCTGAAGAGTTTGTTTGTTTGTTTGTTTGTTTGTTTGGTTGAACGCGCTAATCTCAGGAAGTACTGGTTAGAATTGAAAAAATCTTTTTGTGTTAGATAGTCCATTTATCGAGGAAGGCTTTAGGATATATAACATCACGCTGCGACCAATAGGAGCGAAGCAGCAGTGAAAAATGTCACAAAAACGGGGGAAAATATTCATACTTGAAAGCTTCCGTTGCGTGCGCTGCGTAAACGGTTCGAGTTACCCAAAATATATGTATGAAAGAATTGTTCCGCTTTGAATGATCTAAAAAAATGTCTGCGACAGTATATGTCTATCTTTTAAAATTGACTCACTATAACCTTTTTTAAGGTAATCATTTGGTCGAAATTAATGCATTATCTATACTATATATAATATTATAAAGCTGAAGAGTTTGTTTGTTTGTTTGTTTGTTTGTTTGGTTGAACGCGCTAATCTCAGGAAGTACTGGTTAGAATTGAAAAAATCTTTTTGTGTTAGATAGTCCATTTATCGAGGAAGGCTTTAGGATATATAACATAGGACATTCGATTGCAGCGCGCATCGAATACGGACGTGCCTTACAAAGTGCATCGTACAGATATTTAATTCGCGAACAGCGCGGCTATATGCCGCTGCCCGCCTCTGTTGCTATGAGCTCAACACTCATAGCCAACGAATTGTTGGCATTTATACAAAATGCCATCGATACAATGGATGAAGTTAGCATCTTACAAATATGTAAGAATAACTTCAAAGAAGAAGATATTAGCAGTAGCAAGAGGATGCTGTACACGAGTCTGGACAAACTCGACCAGATGCCGTCTCGACGGAGGGACGGTACAGAGAAGAGCGTCCAGGACATCATCACCTTGTTGAAGGTGACCGACCCTGACGACGTGCCGACTTTCGTGGCGAAGGAGCTGCACAAGCTGCCCCCCGTCACTTTCGACCACGTCGACGTCACCAGGCTCCTGAAGGACATCATCTTCCTGAAGACGAGCCTGACAGAAGTGCAGTCCAAATTAGAGGCCTCGGACAGGACTATTGAAGATCTGCGTGCCGAAGTAGTGTTATTACGTAACACTATTACTGTAAGTAGGTCACCTGACGAGGCGTCTAAGGTGAACATGCGTCGCGGGGCGCAAAATGCCTCCGTGTGCAGTTTTGCATCGGCGGGGTCTGATGCGTCACCGACGTTAGCAAAGTGCGATGACACGGCGAGTGCGAAATGTGTAAACACGTCGACACCTCGACGCGTTTATGCTGACGCCGCCGCTAGCCGGGCCGCAGCTCGCGCACCTAGCTGCGCCGCACCCGTCTCCGCGCCCGCGCCGCCGACCCAGCGCGCTCCTACACGTGCCGCGCGCGCGCCGTGCCCCGCGCCGCTGCCCGCGCCTGCTGTGCCCGCGCCTGGACGGGATGAAGACGGTTTTGAGATGGTGCAGAGGAAGAAGCGCCGTCCCATAGCTGTGAAGAACCGCTGCGGCAAAGCTCCATTGAAGCCCAATGGACTAGTGCGTGCCGCACAGCCGAACACGCCAGTCTACATCTCCCGCCTACATCACTCTGTGACGAAAGAGAGTGTTGTCGACTTCGTGCGCCAGAAGTTGAACTACTTGCTGAGGGTGCAGGAGCTAGAGTCTCGCCGCAACGTCAACTTCAAGGCGTTTGTGGTACGAGTACCGAATTGCGTCTTGCATCAAGTACTGGATGAAAACTTCTGGCCTCAGAATGTGGTGTTCCGTCGCTTCCGCGGACAAGTACCACCAGAACGCACTAAGACGTAGTGCAAGGAAGATTACTAACTTAATTTTAAGCAATATATACTAACAACTTTTGTATAAAATATCTATGTTAGTCTGTAAGGTATATGTCTATGGGCCTGAGTAGCCTGAAAATAAATGATTTATTATTATTATTATTATTATTATAACATCACGCTGCGACCAATAGGAGCGAAGCAGCAGTGAAAAATGTCACAAAAACGGGGGAAAATATTCATACTTGAAAGCTTCCGTTGCGTGCGCTGCGTAAACGGTTCGAGTTACCCAAAATATATGTATGAAAGAATTGTTCCTCTTTGAATGATCTAAAAAAATGTCTGCGACAGTATATGTCTATCTTTTAAAATTGACTCACTATAACCTTTTTTAAGGTAATCATTTGGTCGAAATTAATGCATTATCTTCTATACTTAATATTATAAAGCTGAAGAGTTTGTTTGTTTGTTTGGTTGAACGCGCTAATCTCAGGAAGTACTGGTTAGAATTGAAAAAATCTTTTTGTGTTAGATAGTCCATTTATCGAGGAAGGCTTTAGGATATATAACATCAATACTAATATTATAAAGCTGAAGAGTTTGTTTGTTTGTTTGTTTGTTTGTTTGGTTGAACGCGCTAATCTCAGGAAGTACTGGTTAGAATTGAAAAAATCTTTTTGTGTTAGATAGTCCATTTATCGAGGAAGGCTTTAGGATATATAACATCAATACTAATATTATAAAGCTGAAGAGTTTGTTTGTTTGTTTGTTTGTTTGTTTGGTTGAACGCGCTAATCTCAGGAAGTACTGGTTAGAATTGAAAAAATCTTTTTGTGTTAGATAGTCCATTTATCGAGGAAGGCTTTAGGATATATAACATCACGCTGCGACCAATAGGAGCGAAGCAGCAGTGAAAAATGTCACAAAAACGGGGGAAAATATTCATACTTGAAAGCTTCCGTTGCGTGCGCTGCGTAAACGGTTCGAGTTACCCAAAATATATGTATGAAAGAATTGTTCCGCTTTGAATGATCTAAAAAAATGTCTGCGACAGTATATGTCTATCTTTTAAAATTGACTCACTATAACCTTTTTTAAGGTAATCATTTGGTCGAAATTAATGCATTATCTATACTATATTAATATTATAAAGCTGAAGAGTTTGTTTGTTTGTTTGTTTGTTTGTTTGGTTGAACGCGCTAATCTCAGGAAGTACTGGTTAGAATTGAAAAAATCTTTTTGTGTTAGATAGTCCATTTATCGAGGAAGGCTTTAGGATATATAACATCACGCTGCGACCAATAGGAGCGAAGCAGCAGTGAAAAATGTCACAAAAACGGGGGAAAATATTCATACTTGAAAGCTTCCGTTGCGTGCGCTGCGTAAACGGTTCGAGTTACCCAAAATATATGTATGAAAGAATTGTTCCGCTTTGAATGATCTAAAAAAATGTCTGCGACAGTATATGTCTATCTTTTAAAATTGACTCACTATAACCTTTTTTAAGGTAATCATTTGGTCGAAATTAATGCATTATCTATACTATATATAATATTATAAAGCTGAAGAGTTTGTTTGTTTGTTTGTTTGTTTGTTTGGTTGAACGCGCTAATCTCAGGAAGTACTGGTTAGAATTGAAAAAATCTTTTTGTGTTAGATAGTCCATTTATCGAGGAAGGCTTTAGGATATATAACATCACGCTGCGACCAATAGGAGCGAAGCAGCAGTGAAAAATGTCACAAAAACGGGGGAAAATATTCATACTTGAAAGCTTCCGTTGCGTGCGCTGCGTAAACGGTTCGAGTTACCCAAAATATATGTATGAAAGAATTGTTCCGCTTTGAATGATCTAAAAAAATGTCTGCGACAGTATATGTCTATCTTTTAAAATTGACTCACTATAACCTTTTTTAAGGTAATCATTTGGTCGAAATTAATGCATTATCTATACTATATTACTATATAATATTATAAAGCTGAAGAGTTTGTTTGTTTGTTTGTTTGTTTGTTTGGTTGAACGCGCTAATCTCAGGAAGTACTGGTTAGAATTGAAAAAATCTTTTTGTGTTAGATAGTCCATTTATCGAGGAAGGCTTTAGGATATATAACATCACGCTGCGACCAATAGGAGCGAAGCAGCAGTGAAAAATGTCACAAAAACGGGGGAAAATATTCATACTTGAAAGCTTCCGTTGCGTGCGCTGCGTAAACGGTTCGAGTTACCCAAAATATATGTATGAAAGAATTGTTCCGCTTTGAATGATCTAAAAAAATGTCTGCGACAGTATATGTCTATCTTTTAAAATTGACTCACTATAACCTTTTTTAAGGTAATCATTTGGTCGAAATTAATGCATTATCTATACTATATATAATATTATAAAGCTGAAGAGTTTGTTTGTTTGTTTGTTTGTTTGTTTGGTTGAACGCGCTAATCTCAGGAAGTACTGGTTAGAATTGAAAAAATCTTTTTGTGTTAGATAGTCCATTTATCGAGGAAGGCTTTAGGATATATAACATCACGCTGCGACCAATAGGAGCGAAGCAGCAGTGAAAAATGTCACAAAAACGGGGGAAAATATTCATACTTGAAAGCTTCCGTTGCGTGCGCTGCGTAAACGGTTCGAGTTACCCAAAATATATGTATGAAAGAATTGTTCCTCTTTGAATGATCTAAAAAAATGTCTGCGACAGTATATGTCTATCTTTTAAAATTGACTCACTATAACCTTTTTTAAGGTAATCATTTGGTCGAAATTAATGCATTATCTTCTATACTTAATATTATAAAGCTGAAGAGTTTGTTTGTTTGTTTGGTTGAACGCGCTAATCTCAGGAAGTACTGGTTAGAATTGAAAAAATCTTTTTGTGTTAGATAGTCCATTATCGAGGAAGGCTTTAGGATATATTAATGCATTATCTATACTAATATTATAAAGCTGAAGAGTTTGTTTGTTTGTTTGTTTGTTTGTTTGGTTGAACGCGCTAATCTCAGGAAGTACTGGTTAGAATTGAAAAAATCTTTTTGTGTTAGATAGTCCATTTATCGAGGAAGGCTTTAGGATATATAACATCACGCTGCGACCAATAGGAGCGAAGCAGCAGTGAAAAATGTCACAAAAACGGGGGAAAATATTCATACTTGAAAGCTTCCGTTGCGTGCGCTGCGTAAACGGTTCGAGTTACCCAAAATATATGTATGAAAGAATTGTTCCGCTTTGAATGATCTAAAAAAATGTCTGCGACAGTATATGTCTATCTTTTAAAATTGACTCACTATAACCTTTTTTAAGGTAATCATTTGGTCGAAATTAATGCATTATCTATACTATATATAATATTATAAAGCTGAAGAGTTTGTTTGTTTGTTTGTTTGTTTGTTTGGTTGAACGCGCTAATCTCAGGAAGTACTGGTTAGAATTGAAAAAATCTTTTTGTGTTAGATAGTCCATTTATCGAGGAAGGCTTTAGGATATATAACATCACGCTGCGACCAATAGGAGCGAAGCAGCAGTGAAAAATGTCACAAAAACGGGGGAAAATATTCATACTTGAAAGCTTCCGTTGCGTGCGCTGCGTAAACGGTTCGAGTTACCCAAAATATATGTATGAAAGAATTGTTCCGCTTTGAATGATCTAAAAAAATGTCTGCGACAGTATATGTCTATCTTTTAAAATTGACTCACTATAACCTTTTTTAAGGTAATCATTTGGTCGAAATTAATGCATTATCTATACTATATATAATATTATAAAGCTGAAGAGTTTGTTTGTTTGTTTGTTTGTTTGTTTGGTTGAACGCGCTAATCTCAGGAAGTACTGGTTAGAATTGAAAAAATCTTTTTGTGTTAGATAGTCCATTTATCGAGGAAGGCTTTAGGATATATAACATCACGCTGCGACCAATAGGAGCGAAGCAGCAGTGAAAAATGTCACAAAAACGGGGGAAAATATTCATACTTGAAAGCTTCCGTTGCGTGCGCTGCGTAAACGGTTCGAGTTACCCAAAATATATGTATGAAAGAATTGTTCCGCTTTGAATGATCTAAAAAAATGTCTGCGACAGTATATGTCTATCTTTTAAAATTGACTCACTATAACCTTTTTTAAGGTAATCATTTGGTCGAAATTAATGCATTATCTATACTATATTACTATATAATATTATAAAGCTGAAGAGTTTGTTTGTTTGTTTGTTTGTTTGTTTGGTTGAACGCGCTAATCTCAGGAAGTACTGGTTAGAATTGAAAAAATCTTTTTGTGTTAGATAGTCCATTTATCGAGGAAGGCTTTAGGATATATAACATCACGCTGCGACCAATAGGAGCGAAGCAGCAGTGAAAAATGTCACAAAAACGGGGGAAAATATTCATACTTGAAAGCTTCCGTTGCGTGCGCTGCGTAAACGGTTCGAGTTACCCAAAATATATGTATGAAAGAATTGTTCCGCTTTGAATGATCTAAAAAAATGTCTGCGACAGTATATGTCTATCTTTTAAAATTGACTCACTATAACCTTTTTTAAGGTAATCATTTGGTCGAAATTAATGCATTATCTATACTATATATATAATATTATAAAGCTGAAGAGTTTGTTTGTTTGTTTGTTTGTTTGTTTGGTTGAACGCGCTAATCTCAGGAAGTACTGGTTAGAATTGAAAAAATCTTTTTGTGTTAGATAGTCCATTTATCGAGGAAGGCTTTAGGATATATAACATCACGCTGCGACCAATAGGAGCGAAGCAGCAGTGAAAAATGTCACAAAAACGGGGGAAAATATTCATACTTGAAAGCTTCCGTTGCGTGCGCTGCGTAAACGGTTCGAGTTACCCAAAATATATGTATGAAAGAATTGTTCCGCTTTGAATGATCTAAAAAAATGTCTGCGACAGTATATGTCTATCTTTTAAAATTGACTCACTATAACCTTTTTTAAGGTAATCATTTGGTCGAAATTAATGCATTATCTACACTATATATAATATTATAAAGCTGAAGAGTTTGTTTGTTTGTTTGTTTGTTTGTTTGGTTGAACGCGCTAATCTCAGGAAGTACTGGTTAGAATTGAAAAAATCTTTTTGTGTTAGATAGTCCATTTATCGAGGAAGGCTTTAGGATATATAACATCACGCTGCGACCAATAGGAGCGAAGCAGCAGTGAAAAATGTCACAAAAACGGGGGAAAATATTCATACTTGAAAGCTTCCGTTGCGTGCGCTGCGTAAACGGTTCGAGTTACCCAAAATATATGTATGAAAGAATTGTTCCTCTTTGAATGATCTAAAAAAATGTCTGCGACAGTATATGTCTATCTTTTAAAATTGACTCACTATAACCTTTTTTAAGGTAATCATTTGGTCGAAATTAATGCATTATCTTCTATACTTAATATTATAAAGCTGAAGAGTTTGTTTGTTTGTTTGGTTGAACGCGCTAATCTCAGGAAGTACTGGTTAGAATTGAAAAAATCTTTTTGTGTTAGATAGTCCATTTATCGAGGAAGGCTTTAGGATATATAACATCAATACTAATATTATAAAGCTGAAGAGTTTGTTTGTTTGTTTGTTTGTTTGTTTGGTTGAACGCGCTAATCTCAGGAAGTACTGGTTAGAATTGAAAAAATCTTTTTGTGTTAGATAGTCCATTTATCGAGGAAGGCTTTAGGATATATAACATCACGCTGCGACCAATAGGAGCGAAGCAGCAGTGAAAAATGTCACAAAAACGGGGGAAAATATTCATACTTGAAAGCTTCCGTTGCGTGCGCTGCGTAAACGGTTCGAGTTACCCAAAATATATGTATGAAAGAATTGTTCCGCTTTGAATGATCTAAAAAAATGTCTGCGACAGTATATGTCTATCTTTTAAAATTGACTCACTATAACCTTTTTTAAGGTAATCATTTGGTCGAAATTAATGCATTATCTATACTATATATATATAATATTATAAAGCTGAAGAGTTTGTTTGTTTGTTTGTTTGTTTGTTTGGTTGAACGCGCTAATCTCAGGAAGTACTGGTTAGAATTGAAAAAATCTTTTTGTGTTAGATAGTCCATTTATCGAGGAAGGCTTTAGGATATATAACATCACGCTGCGACCAATAGGAGCGAAGCAGCAGTGAAAAATGTCACAAAAACGGGGGAAAATATTCATACTTGAAAGCTTCCGTTGCGTGCGCTGCGTAAACGGTTCGAGTTACCCAAAATATATGTATGAAAGAATTGTTCCGCTTTGAATGATCTAAAAAAATGTCTGCGACAGTATATGTCTATCTTTTAAAATTGACTCACTATAACCTTTTTTAAGGTAATCATTTGGTCGAAATTAATGCATTATCTATACTATATATAATATTATAAAGCTGAAGAGTTTGTTTGTTTGTTTGTTTGTTTGTTTGGTTGAACGCGCTAATCTCAGGAAGTACTGGTTAGAATTGAAAAAATCTTTTTGTGTTAGATAGTCCATTTATCGAGGAAGGCTTTAGGATATATAACATCACGCTGCGACCAATAGGAGCGAAGCAGCAGTGAAAAATGTCACAAAAACGGGGGAAAATATTCATACTTGAAAGCTTCCGTTGCGTGCGCTGCGTAAACGGTTCGAGTTACCCAAAATATATGTATGAAAGAATTGTTCCGCTTTGAATGATCTAAAAAAATGTCTGCGACAGTATATGTCTATCTTTTAAAATTGACTCACTATAACCTTTTTTAAGGTAATCATTTGGTCGAAATTAATGCATTATCTATACTATATTACTATATAATATTATAAAGCTGAAGAGTTTGTTTGTTTGTTTGTTTGTTTGTTTGGTTGAACGCGCTAATCTCAGGAAGTACTGGTTAGAATTGAAAAAATCTTTTTGTGTTAGATAGTCCATTTATCGAGGAAGGCTTTAGGATATATAACATCACGCTGCGACCAATAGGAGCGAAGCAGCAGTGAAAAATGTCACAAAAACGGGGGAAAATATTCATACTTGAAAGCTTCCGTTGCGTGCGCTGCGTAAACGGTTCGAGTTACCCAAAATATATGTATGAAAGAATTGTTCCGCTTTGAATGATCTAAAAAAATGTCTGCGACAGTATATGTCTATCTTTTAAAATTGACTCACTATAACCTTTTTTAAGGTAATCATTTGGTCGAAATTAATGCATTATCTATACTATATATAATATTATAAAGCTGAAGAGTTTGTTTGTTTGTTTGTTTGTTTGTTTGGTTGAACGCGCTAATCTCAGGAAGTACTGGTTAGAATTGAAAAAATCTTTTTGTGTTAGATAGTCCATTTATCGAGGAAGGCTTTAGGATATATAACATCACGCTGCGACCAATAGGAGCGAAGCAGCAGTGAAAAATGTCACAAAAACGGGGGAAAATATTCATACTTGAAAGCTTCCGTTGCGTGCGCTGCGTAAACGGTTCGAGTTACCCAAAATATATGTATGAAAGAATTGTTCCGCTTTGAATGATCTAAAAAAATGTCTGCGACAGTATATGTCTATCTTTTAAAATTGACTCACTATAACCTTTTTTAAGGTAATCATTTGGTCGAAATTAATGCATTATCTATACTATATATATAATATTATAAAGCTGAAGAGTTTGTTTGTTTGTTTGTTTGTTTGTTTGGTTGAACGCGCTAATCTCAGGAAGTACTGGTTAGAATTGAAAAAATCTTTTTGTGTTAGATAGTCCATTTATCGAGGAAGGCTTTAGGATATATAACATCACGCTGCGACCAATAGGAGCGAAGCAGCAGTGAAAAATGTCACAAAAACGGGGGAAAATATTCATACTTGAAAGCTTCCGTTGCGTGCGCTGCGTAAACGGTTCGAGTTACCCAAAATATATGTATGAAAGAATTGTTCCTCTTTGAATGATCTAAAAAAATGTCTGCGACAGTATATGTCTATCTTTTAAAATTGACTCACTATAACCTTTTTTAAGGTAATCATTTGGTCGAAATTAATGCATTATCTTCTATACTTATAATATTATAAAGCTGAAGAGTTTGTTTGTTTGTTTGTTTGTTTGTTTGGTTGAACGCGCTAATCTCAGGAAGTACTGGTTAGAATTGAAAAAATCTTTTTGTGTTAGATAGTCCATTTATCGAGGAAGGCTTTAGGATATATAACATCACGCTGCGACCAATAGGAGCGAAGCAGCAGTGAAAAATGTCACAAAAACGGGGGAAAATATTCATACTTGAAAGCTTCCGTTGCGTGCGCTGCGTAAACGGTTCGAGTTACCCAAAATATATGTATGAAAGAATTGTTCCGCTTTGAATGATCTAAAAAAATGTCTGCGACAGTATATGTCTATCTTTTAAAATTGACTCACTATAACCTTTTTTAAGGTAATCATTTGGTCGAAATTAATGCATTATCTATACTATATTACTATATAATATTATAAAGCTGAAGAGTTTGTTTGTTTGTTTGTTTGTTTGTTTGGTTGAACGCGCTAATCTCAGGAAGTACTGGTTAGAATTGAAAAAATCTTTTTGTGTTAGATAGTCCATTTATCGAGGAAGGCTTTAGGATATATAACATCACGCTGCGACCAATAGGAGCGAAGCAGCAGTGAAAAATGTCACAAAAACGGGGGAAAATATTCATACTTGAAAGCTTCCGTTGCGTGCGCTGCGTAAACGGTTCGAGTTACCCAAAATATATGTATGAAAGAATTGTTCCGCTTTGAATGATCTAAAAAAATGTCTGCGACAGTATATGTCTATCTTTTAAAATTGACTCACTATAACCTTTTTTAAGGTAATCATTTGGTCGAAATTAATGCATTATCTATACTATATATAATATTATAAAGCTGAAGAGTTTGTTTGTTTGTTTGTTTGTTTGTTTGGTTGAACGCGCTAATCTCAGGAAGTACTGGTTAGAATTGAAAAAATCTTTTTGTGTTAGATAGTCCATTTATCGAGGAAGGCTTTAGGATATATAACATCACGCTGCGACCAATAGGAGCGAAGCAGCAGTGAAAAATGTCACAAAAACGGGGGAAAATATTCATACTTGAAAGCTTCCGTTGCGTGCGCTGCGTAAACGGTTCGAGTTACCCAAAATATATGTATGAAAGAATTGTTCCGCTTTGAATGATCTAAAAAAATGTCTGCGACAGTATATGTCTATCTTTTAAAATTGACTCACTATAACCTTTTTTAAGGTAATCATTTGGTCGAAATTAATGCATTATCTATACTATATAATATTATAAAGCTGAAGAGTTTGTTTGTTTGTTTGTTTGTTTGTTTGGTTGAACGCGCTAATCTCAGGAAGTACTGGTTAGAATTGAAAAAATCTTTTTGTGTTAGATAGTCCATTTATCGAGGAAGGCTTTAGGATATATAACATCACGCTGCGACCAATAGGAGCGAAGCAGCAGTGAAAAATGTCACAAAAACGGGGGAAAATATTCATACTTGAAAGCTTCCGTTGCGTGCGCTGCGTAAACGGTTCGAGTTACCCAAAATATATGTATGAAAGAATTGTTCCGCTTTGAATGATCTAAAAAAATGTCTGCGACAGTATATGTCTATCTTTTAAAATTGACTCACTATAACCTTTTTTAAGGTAATCATTTGGTCGAAATTAATGCATTATCTATACTATATATATAATATTATAAAGCTGAAGAGTTTGTTTGTTTGTTTGTTTGTTTGTTTGGTTGAACGCGCTAATCTCAGGAAGTACTGGTTAGAATTGAAAAAATCTTTTTGTGTTAGATAGTCCATTTATCGAGGAAGGCTTTAGGATATATAACATCACGCTGCGACCAATAGGAGCGAAGCAGCAGTGAAAAATGTCACAAAAACGGGGGAAAATATTCATACTTGAAAGCTTCCGTTGCGTGCGCTGCGTAAACGGTTCGAGTTACCCAAAATATATGTATGAAAGAATTGTTCCTCTTTGAATGATCTAAAAAAATGTCTGCGACAGTATATGTCTATCTTTTAAAATTGACTCACTATAACCTTTTTTAAGGTAATCATTTGGTCGAAATTAATGCATTATCTTCTATACTTATAATATTATAAAGCTGAAGAGTTTGTTTGTTTGTTTGTTTGTTTGTTTGGTTGAACGCGCTAATCTCAGGAAGTACTGGTTAGAATTGAAAAAATCTTTTTGTGTTAGATAGTCCATTTATCGAGGAAGGCTTTAGGATATATAACATCACGCTGCGACCAATAGGAGCGAAGCAGCAGTGAAAAATGTCACAAAAACGGGGGAAAATATTCATACTTGAAAGCTTCCGTTGCGTGCGCTGCGTAAACGGTTCGAGTTACCCAAAATATATGTATGAAAGAATTGTTCCGCTTTGAATGATCTAAAAAAATGTCTGCGACAGTATATGTCTATCTTTTAAAATTGACTCACTATAACCTTTTTTAAGGTAATCATTTGGTCGAAATTAATGCATTATCTATACTATATATAATATTATAAAGCTGAAGAGTTTGTTTGTTTGTTTGTTTGTTTGTTTGGTTGAACGCGCTAATCTCAGGAAGTACTGGTTAGAATTGAAAAAATCTTTTTGTGTTAGATAGTCCATTTATCGAGGAAGGCTTTAGGATATATAACATCACGCTGCGACCAATAGGAGCGAAGCAGCAGTGAAAAATGTCACAAAAACGGGGGAAAATATTCATACTTGAAAGCTTCCGTTGCGTGCGCTGCGTAAACGGTTCGAGTTACCCAAAATATATGTATGAAAGAATTGTTCCGCTTTGAATGATCTAAAAAAATGTCTGCGACAGTATATGTCTATCTTTTAAAATTGACTCACTATAACCTTTTTTAAGGTAATCATTTGGTCGAAATTAATGCATTATCTATACTATATAATATTATAAAGCTGAAGAGTTTGTTTGTTTGTTTGTTTGTTTGTTTGGTTGAACGCGCTAATCTCAGGAAGTACTGGTTAGAATTGAAAAAATCTTTTTGTGTTAGATAGTCCATTTATCGAGGAAGGCTTTAGGATATATAACATCACGCTGCGACCAATAGGAGCGAAGCAGCAGTGAAAAATGTCACAAAAACGGGGGAAAATATTCATACTTGAAAGCTTCCGTTGCGTGCGCTGCGTAAACGGTTCGAGTTACCCAAAATATATGTATGAAAGAATTGTTCCTCTTTGAATGATCTAAAAAAATGTCTGCGACAGTATATGTCTATCTTTTAAAATTGACTCACTATAACCTTTTTTAAGGTAATCATTTGGTCGAAATTAATGCATTATCTTCTATACTTATCCAAACTAATATTATAAATGCGAAAGTAACTCTGTCTGTCTGTCTGTCTGTCTTTGCTTCACGCCTAAACTACTGAACCGATTTGTGTGAAATTTGGTACAGACATAGTTTGGAACTTGAGAAAGGACATAGGATAGTTTTTATTACAAAAAATAAAATAAAAAATAAAATTTATTCCGGACATACAGCGCCATCTATTGGTCAAGCGTCGGCATCAATTCAGTACTGAAAATTCATCGGAAAAATGTAAATAAATAGTAAAAAGGTATGAAAATATATCTATTAGTACTATATGTGTAAGCCCTTTTTGGATATAAATAATTTAAATTTGATCATGTTGGCGAGGTTAATAGAGGTTAATAGTTGTTTTTAAAATTTATAGATGGAGTTGCGCATTTTCTTCTATACATCTAATAAAACAGTAAATTACAACATTCTTTTGCCGGGGGTCAGATTTCATGTTACAGTATCAATTATGAATTACTGAATTGATAGCAGTAAAAAATTGAGAGAATGTTTTTGGTAAATCGTAGACGGTTGTTAGCTATTTTTAAACACGCAACTATATCTAGGTAATACGGGGTGGAGCTTTAAATTTCCAAATTCATTTTCTCATCTGCACACGTAAATTGGCATTATTGACATATAAACAAAAGGTAACTATGGCAGGCTACGGTAGCCATAGCGACCATTCTTCATTGTGATTGAAGTATACTTTTTGGAAAACTAGCTGTCGTAGTAAACAGCTTGGTGGTTGTAGGATTGGAAATGGATGTCCATGCTGCAGGTTCAAATCCAGTTGTTAATTTTTGTATTTTTGTTCTTGAGTCCTTTTTGTTACATACGTTTGAATGTTTTGTTACTCAAGTTCAAGTCTCAGTCGAGCTAACACTTTTTGTGTTCTAGTAGGTTAACTTTTATTAGTTTAAATCTTTGTATCATTTTGTTGTTTCTTTCGCAATGAGCAACAACTTTATGTCGTGCATTTTTTACTAGACCGATGCATAAGCTCAAAATTATTATGTTTGTATTTTAAATTTTAAGTGTGTCGTCATTGCAGATCAAGCATGTCATATGCTGTAAAGAACGTCTGGCGTAAATGCCCTGACCATAGATATAAATCTATGGCACCGACATTTACTCCTGAATTGAAAAATAAGATTCCTCATAGATCATTTTATAGTTGTGATCTATGAGGAATCTTATTTTTCAATTCAGGAGTAACTTTTTTAAATTATTTCATCAAAGTAATGTGTAATGTTTTCTGCTGGTCATCTATAGAATTCCATGGACAAGTTTTTTTTTGTATTTGTAAATTTTTATTGTTTTAACTCAAAACCCAATGATCTTTTATGATATAATTTTTTAAGTAAGTACTTACTCTTTAATATTCATTTTAAGGTAGCTTGCTACACGGGTTTTAATGCGTTGATCCAGATAAATCTTCTATTTTTTCGTTTACAAATTTCATTTAGTTTGTGTACCTATTTACTGGAAGCTTGGCCCAAAAACTAAAATAAAATAAACTTTCTATCGCATTCTCTACATTTTAAAATTAATATTGCATCATTTGAGCTCAGCACCTTATGCTGGGCAGTATCATCATCATCCACAGAACTTTTCCTCCCACTGTTGGGCATAGTTCTCCCCTTTTTCGTGCCATTTTCTACGGTCCTGTGCCAGCCTCATTCAGACTCGACCCGAGACTTTAACTATGTCATCGACCCATCTTGCTCCCGGACGACCGACGCTTCTTTTGCCATGCCATGGCCACCATTCTGTCACCGTCTTAGTCCACCTGCCGTCATTTCGTCTGGGCAGCATAAAGCGACTTTATTGTAAAGGATACAGCCCCAGTCCAAGGCTTTGATCAGGGAAGAATGCGGTTGTCCTTGGTCTATTACTTAGTTTCCAGTCATAAATAATTTTAACCACAGTTTTGGTAGTTCTGATCCTGCGCCTCTCTATTGTCAACGTTTTCTTTCAGTTTCACGGGTCTCAGGTAAATACCTTATTAAAATGGAGCCTGCTTATCTCAGTCGTTCATCCCTTTAAAAACAACACACTCGCACACTCTTTTGCCTTTCATTAGCAGCCACCATTACCAGACCACATAGTTCCTAGCTGCTAAGTTCCTTAACTTATTTCCACATATACTCTAGGCTTAGGCACCGCACTGACATCTGGTAGCTATTAACTAAGATGAGAACACTACCTTAGTCTTAAAACCGGACTTCATCAAAGCAGAGATGAGAAGAGCGGAGCGTAAATAATATTGATATCTACTTTCAATTTTACTGCGTAGTTCAGTATTTCGAATTTCGGGGTTTCGAACCAAAACCCCGATCTCGGTAGTCTTACTAGGGACTGCTGTACCAACGAAATACTATTGCAAAAGAAAAAAAGCGGTAAATTGTTTTTTTTGGCACGTGTCAAGCAATATTTGTGACAAAACTCTAGGTTCCACATCTGATACATTTTGCGTATAGCAGACTACTTAGAAACATTCATCTAGCGAAACAAGATAATATTGAAGTGTTCATGTGTTTTGTAAATTTTTAAATATATAAAAAGAACATTCTGAAGCCGTTGTCTAGGTAGTTCGTGATGGTGACCCTCTATACCACAGTCTAATTTATATTTATTCGCACAGATGACTGATATGAACGCGAACATCGTCGCGGGTACAGCTAGTATATCTATACTAATATTATAAAGCTGAAGAGTTTGTTTGTTTGTTTGTTTGTTTGTTTGTTTGGTTGAACGCGCTAATCTCAGGAAGTACTGGTTAGAATTGAAAAAATCTTTTTGTGTTAGATAGTCCATTTATCGAGGAAGGCTTTAGGATATATAACATCACGCTGCGACCAATAGGAGCGAAGCAGCAGTGAAAAATAACACAAAAACGGGGGAAAATATTCATACTTGAAAGCTTCCGTTGCGTGCGCTGCGTAAACGGTTCGAGTTACCCAAAATATATGTATGAAAGAATTGTTCCTCTTTGAATGATCTAAAAAAATGTCTGCGACAGTATATGTCTATCTTTTAAAATTGACTCACTATAACCTTTTTTAAGGTAATCATTTGGTCGAAATTAATGCATTATCTATACTAATATTATAAAGCTGAAGAGTTTGTTTGTTTGTTTGGTTGAACGCGCTAATCTCAGGAAGTACTGGTTAGAATTGAAAAAATCTTTTTGTGTTAGATAGTCCATTTATCGAGGAAGGCTTTAGGATATATAACATCACGCTGCGACCAATAGGAGCGAAGCAGCAGTGAAAAATGTCACAAAAACGGGGGAAAATATTCATACTTGAAAGCTTCCGTTGGGTGCGCTGCGTAAACGGTTCGAGTTACCCAAAATATATGTATGAAAGAATTGTTCCTCTTTGAATGATCTAAAAAAATGTCTGCGACAGTATATGTCTATCTTTTAAAATTGACTCACTATAACCTTTTTTAAGGTAATCATTTGGTCGAAATTAATGCATTATCTATACTAATATTATAAAGCTGAAGAGTTTGTTTGTTTGTTTGTTTGGTTGAACGCGCTAATCTCAGGAAGTACTGGTTAGAATTGAAAAAATCTTTTTGTGTTAGATAGTCCATTTATCGAGGAAGGCTTTAGGATATATAACATCACGCTGCGACCAATAGGAGCGAAGCAGCAGTGAAAAATGTCACAAAAACGGGGGAAAATATTCATACTTGAAAGCTTCCGTTGCGTGCGCTGCGTAAACGGTTCGAGTTACCCAAAATATATGTATGAAAGAATTGTTCCTCTTTGAATGATCTAAAAAAATGTCTGCGACAGTATATGTCTATCTTTTAAAATTGACTCACTATAACCTTTTTTAAGGTAATCATTTGGTCGAAATTAATGCATTATTGCCAATTATTTGCTACAGAGTTTTATCAACATAATCTATACTAATTATATATAATTATCATTTACGCAGAAATACTTTTTTTTTTAACTTCTTAATCGTGGTCATAATAACAGAAATTGACGCGGACGAAGTCGCGGGGATCAGCTAGTAATATTATAAAGCTGAAGAGTTTGTTTGTTTGTTTGGTTGAACGCGCTAATCTCAGGAAGTACTGGTTAGAATTGAAAAAATCTTTTTGTGTTAGATAGTCCATTTATCGAGGAAGGCTTTAGGATATATAACATCACGCTGCGACCAATAGGAGCGAAGCAGCAGTGAAAAATGTCACAAAAACGGGGGAAAATATTCATACTTGAGGCTTCCGTTGCGTGCGCTGCGTAAACGGTTCGAGGTACCCAAAATATATGTATGAAAGAATTGATCCTCTTTGAATGATCTAAAAAAATGTCTGCAACAGTATATGTCTATCTTTTAAAATTGACTCACTATAACCTTTTTTAAGGTAATCATTTGGTCGAAATTAATGCATTATTGCCAATTATTTGCTACAGAGTTTTATCAACATAATCTATACTAATTATATATAATTATCATTTACGCAGAAATACTTTTTTTTTTAACTTCTTAATCGTGGTCATAATAACAGAAATTGACGCGGACGAAGTCGCGGGGATCAGCTAGTATTTAATACGTACCAAAGATTTCTATGAAGACATGAAAAATAATATTCAATACTTTGATACAAGTAATTTTAAGATTAAAAATATTTATGGGATACCACATTGCAATAAACAGATACCTGGTTTCTTTAAGGATAAAATGGGTGGAGATGTCATATCAGAGTTTATTGGTTTAAGAGCAAAACTGTACTGTATTAATACGCTGAGCGATATAGTTAAGAAAGCCAAAGGTGTAAAAAAATCTGTTTAAAAAAAAATTACCATAAACAAATATAAAAATGCATTAAATTGTAATGTCAATTTTAGATACCCTATGTTTGTTATAAGATCTAAAAATCATCAACTCTACACACAAAGAATCAATAAAGTGGTGCTTGTTGGGAATGATGACAAACGTCAAATTAAAAAAACCGGCCAAGTGCGAGTCGGACTCGCGCACCGAGGGTTCCGTACAAACCTGTAGGTAAATAAGTGAAAGTTCACTCATCACGGCAATCGAGTCATAGTTATGGTATTTTAATTGCAAATTGAAATTTATAACATAACAATATGGAAAGCTAGAGGAGCATAAATTAATGACTAAGGTCTATTTTTATCGTTTTAGTAATCCTTTATTTTATGATAATACATATCATTTACTTTATAATATAACTGAAATACCTACACTAGCCTTGCAGCAGCCTTGCAAAAGTCTGCTGACGAATGAGGGCAAGCTTTTTTTATCAAAGTTATTTATTTACAAAGTTTTTTAGTTACTATGCATTTAGAAATCTGGTACAAAAATGTTAATTGTTAGGCGGGCGGTTGCCGCTCTTGGCGCTGCAGCAGCGCGAGCGCCCGCGGCGCGTGCGGCGCTCATAGGTCAGAGGGTGGCCGGGAAATGTTTGCGTCTCACTCTTTTGCATTATGTTTACATTAGCAAATGACGTACAATATTTTTTTAGGGTTTTCGCGTCTTTTGACACAACAATGTAAAAAGTCGAAAGTAAATTAAGATAAGCTTTATTTCGTTGTGGCGAGTTCCAAATTTCTTTGAATATATATTATTCGCGTTCTAACAACTTAAATATTTAAAATGTTGTTATTGTTTATGTAAAAAAGGCGCATGAGTTCTTATCTGATAAAACGACCTGGATACCCAAAGTAAAAGAACGACAAAAGACAAAGACTAAAAGATCTGACATACTATCAACAGCTACAAGATTCTACAAGAACCTCTATTCCAGCAAGAACCAAATCGACAAAACGGACTTAGACAGCAACGTCAATGTACCACCTATTTTAGTAGACGAAATAATTAAAGCAATCGAAACACAGAAGAAAGACAAAGCTCCTGGCCCTGACGGGATTAATAACGAACTGCTTTCTGACTGCAAAACCGACATTGCACCACTACTAAAATACGTCTTCGACGACGTAGTAGACACGGAAAAAATTCCATCACAATGGACAACATCTACGATCATCCTACTTCACAAAAAAGGGGACAAGGGCGAAATCAACAACTACAGGCCAATTAGCCTTATGTCCAATATTTACAAAGTTTTTGGTAAAGTGATTCTACGGAGAATAACTAGAACCCTAGACGAAAATCAGCCCAAAGAACAGGCGGGGTTCAGGGCGGGCTACTCGACACTCGATCATATACATACAGTGAGACAAATTTTCGAAAAGAGTAAAGAATTTAATATGCCATTTTACTGCTGCTTCATCGACTTTAACAAGGCATTCGACTCAATAGAGCACGAAAATATTTGGAGTTGTTTGAAGACACAAGGAGTCGAATACAAGTAGGTACATCAGAATCATAAGAAATGTATATACAAATAGTACAGCTAAAATTAAACTTGAAAAAGGGGGGAAAGAAATAGAAATAAAAAGGGGAGTAAGACAAGGAGACCCGCTCTCGCCTAAACTGTTTACTGCTGTGTTAGAAGGAATCTTCCGAAAACTAGATTGGGACCAGTATGGACTAAATATAAACGGGGAACAACTATCACACCTAAGGGCCTATGCACACCACGTTTTTTAAACGCGCCGTCGACGCGCGTTTGTAGCGATACAGACGCGATACGCACGCAAGTCAGACGCAGCCTGTAGACCTTTGCACACCTGACGCGCTTGTGTAGCGATACAGACGCGATGCAAACGCGCGTGTGTAGCGATACAGACGCGCGTGTGTAGTGATACAGACGCGATACA
This sequence comes from Autographa pulchrina, assembly GCA_905475315.1. Taxonomy (NCBI): domain Eukaryota; kingdom Metazoa; phylum Arthropoda; class Insecta; order Lepidoptera; family Noctuidae; genus Autographa; species Autographa pulchrina. The sequence continues at coordinate 20,369,222 of FR997761.1, read as the reverse complement.
GACAGATTCGAATAATCCGGCAATCGTGAATTCCACAATATTGGCCGGTTTTGAATTTCAGTTATGAAGTTTTCTGATTCGAAAGGCTCCATTTTTTTGTTCCAAAGACGTGCGGTGCACCAAATCGCTCGATTGCGTCGTTGCGGGGGAAACCCCGTCCGTAGGGAAGGCGCGCGCGCTAGCGCTCGTATCGGTGTCGCGCGTTTGAATCGATACAGACGCGCCGGTGCCGCGCGTTTGTATCGATACAAACGACAACAAACTGCTCTGCAGGATAAAAACGCGCCGTCGACGCGCGTTCCCAAAACGCGCGTCGACGGCGCGTTTAAAAATCATGGTGTGCATAGGCCCTAAGATTCGCTGACGACATCATATTATTCGCCAAGACAAAAGACCACCTACAAAACATGCTCATAGACCTAGAAAGAGAAAGCAGCAAGGTAGGCCTAACAATGAACGAGACCAAAACAAAAGCCATGACAAACGTATCAGAAGAAAACATCACTATTAAAGGAAAATCGATTGAGTTTGTAAAAGAATACACCTACCTTGGACAACAAATGTCAGCAACCAATATGATGTCAAAAGAAATAGACACAAGAATCGCGCAAGCTTGGAAATGCTACTGGGGGTTCAAGGACATAATGAAGAATACTGAAACCAAGATAAACGTCAAAACTAAATTATATAATACCTGCGTACTCCCGGTCTTGACATATGGCTGCCAAACTTGGGCACTCACCAAAGAACAAAATAACAAACTGAGAACCTGTCAGACAGCAATGGAACGAAGCATGTTAAATATAAGGAAATCGGATAGAATAAGAAACAAAATAATTAGAAAACGCACAAAAATCGAAGACGTAACAACGAGAATTAGGAAACTAAAATGGAAGTGGACCGGTCACATAATAAGAGGCACTGAAAAGTAGACCAAAAATATTGTGTCTTGGTACCCAAGAAATTGTAAAAGAAATAGAGGCAGGCAGTTCCGAAGGTGGGAAGATGAAATAAAAATGACAGCAGGGAAAACATGGACAAGGACGGCGCTAAAAAGAACGGAGTGGAAAGAAATGGAGGAGGCCTTTGCCAAAAAAGGGCAAACAGACCAAGTTGTCGGTGTCACTGACTCGCGAGAGTCATAGCGTCACTGACTCGCGAGAATAATAATATTAGCCTTTTATTTCAGACAAAATTTCACTTTTACAATTTTTTACTTGACCAAGTAAAAAATTGTAAAAGTGAAATTTTGTCTGAAATAAAAGGCTTATATTATTATTATTATTTTTGTTTATGTGTCGTGTAAGAAAAGCTAGCGACGTACGAACGAAATACAAATTGGACTTTATATCTATGATATAAGGTTTAAATTACTTTAAACTAAAGATTAAATTTATTTGTTATGAGGTTGTGGTTCTGATTCAAGACATGTGAAGAGAGTTATCCTGAAAAATTAACATGTATTTTTTATTATTTCGGAATTCGATTAAGATGCCTATTCTGAACCGACTCCTTTCTAAACTTGAGTAAAATGTGTTACTCGTTGTATAACGGAACCAATATTGAACCTTATGTGCTTTAGAATAAATAGCTTATTAAAATATTCAGATATTTTAATAAGCTATTTATTCTGTAGGAGTGAAGTAAAAGAATATAATAGATTCTAGCAACATAATTTTATGACACATTTTTGCCATTCATATTTTGCGTAATTTATTGTGTTAGATCAGGGGCCCGAGTCTGCTATTTACAGTTGCTTGAATCGTCTGAGTGGGTGGGGTTAGTGGGACCATTTTACGATAATTGGCATTCTACTAACTGTCAAAACGTCACAATTGGCCATTGGAACGATTGAGCCGCGAGTTGAGTGAATATGACCGATGGCCGGTACAATTTCGTATTCCGCTATTTTTTGACAGCAGTTGCATCATATCTATGGCTAAACATTTTTTATTTTTCATAGACAATGTGTCAATTTCAACGAAAACTTTCCTTTTTTAAAACATAATTATCCTTATTTACAAGTTTTTAATAGAAATTACATATTGTATGGGCTTTTACAATTAATTAGTATTCAAAAGAAAGAAAGAAAGAAAATCGTTTATTTTGCGCAAGCGCACACACAAGATAAGTACATAAATAATATCAGACAGTAAATACACAAAGAAGGAGAAAATAAATGATAAAGAGAAAAAAAAAATAATAATAATATAAAACAGTAGACAAAAAAATACATCCGCTAAAAATTATCTGTGGACTGTGTGGTTAATTGATTATTATGTCTGTGGACCAGAATTTTGACATTACAGATTACATTATTACTACTGTTTTATCTGTGGATTACATTACTTAACCTCACAACCTACTTACTGTTACTTATTACTTTTCTTTACAGTAAACATTACAACAAATACAAATTAATAAGATGGAAATTGGAAAATGATTGGAAATAAATATACACTTTAGATCCCCTTTCCTTTGCTAGTGTGCGTTATTGTGGTGCGTGCGCAAAAAAGGATATGCTCAGCATATGCTGCGACCTCAATTCAGGAAAAAATTGGTGCCACAGCGCTGATTTTCAGCATATCCATGGGTGACGTAATGGCGTCAGTCCCACCCACCATTTTGCTGAAAAAACTGTAGCGTAAGTGAAACTATATAATCTATTGTTTTAGTATGTATGTCTGATGTGTTTGTTTCTTGAGTAACTGAAAGTGCGTATGTGAGTGTCGTAAAAATTGTGATTGGTAGTTACTTTATTGTGTCTTGAATTTTCCAGCCTACAACCTTGAGATTCGCACGTGCTGGCCAAGCACGAGGGGGAATACATAGTCACGGACAATATATGTTGGATACCTGCAGCACTTGCTGGAAGGCCGCGACCCTGAAGCGACAAAAAACAATTAATACAATTTTTTGCAACATAAGAAACGATTATTAATAATTAGTGCCAATCGGTGTTGCCTATTAATAATTACAAAATGTTTGATACTTTTATTTTTAATTTAAATTGACAACACCGCGTCCCACTCATGCCACTGATTGTTGTTGGCTTAACTGAATACGAAAATTAGGCACATATCACATTAGACTCGGGCCCCAGGGGCCCGAGTCTGCTATTTACACTCCGTGTCAGTGTGCTCATAGTGGGACGATAGTGTCAACCCACTATGTGCCTAATTTTCGTATTCAGATAAGCCAACAACAATCGGCCACTGACAAACCTACTATGGCATCAGTGGGAAGTGTGGTGTTGTTAATTTAAATTAAAAATAAAAGTAGCAAACATTTTGTAATTATTAATAGGTGTAACGGCATGAAATATGATATGCACACTCGTAAGGACGCGGTTAGTTAGTCACGAGCCGCGTGGCAGTCGTCTTCCTCCGGTCATAGGGTTCGGTCAGTTACACTAGTTACACTGTCAATATTATAGTTATATATATACCAAGAAAATATAGTGTCCGTGAACTTTATATTGTGTTTATTTTATCTCCTCATACCCAAATATATAAAACTCTAAACTGGTGACCACGACGTGAGCGGTACAGTGTAACTGACCGGACCGAATACAGTGAACAGTGAATAAAAAATTTTTTTCGGACTATTTAAAAAAAAAAAAAATTCGGACTATTTCAAAAATAAATAATAAATAAATATATAAATAATAAATAATCATGACTACTCCAAATACACCCGCTTTGATGACAATGGCCGGAAAATGTGTGGTAACCACCGGAACGGGGACAAGTAGCGTCGCCGCGGTACCGGACTGTGCAGCCGTCTCTGTGACTTCGCGTATTCCCGAATTTTGGACCAAAATGCCTAGACTATGGTTTGACCAGTTTGAATGCACCATGGCTCCACAAAAACAAGGCAACGACGACAAATTTCATCTTGTCATTTCAAAATTAAATATGGACATTCTTCCACAAGTCAGTGACATTCTGCGAAGCCAAACTATTCAAGATAAATATACGGCCGTGAAAGAACGTTTGATCAAGGTATATGAGGAATCAGCCGAACAACAATTTAGGAAGTTGGTGAATGAGATAGAATTGGGAGATCAGAAACCGTCACAACTACTAAGGAAAATGGCAGATTTAGGCAGCAACTCGGAAGTTTCAGGGCAATCACTAAGTAACCTGTGGCTAGCAAAACTTCCAGTAGCAGTGAGAGCAGGCTTGGCAGTTACGCAGGAGAAAAATATTGATAAATTGGCTGACATCGCAGATAAGATCGTAGAAAATCTAAACGCAAATAGTATCGCAACTGTGTGTACGAACATAACACCACCCAGCATCAACCAAAGGAGAATGACCATTTCCAGTATCGCTTCAATCCAAATTGTGCCATAAGTTGGTGATAACAATAATTCCTTTTTTTAATTTAAAAGCCTAGATCAATTAGTAGATAACCATAACTTCCCCGGACAAAAACTGATAAAAATAAAAGTTGTTTTGTATGTAGTTACCTCTATAACAACTTTCCGTACATTCCTACCTACACTCGAATGTCAATCATTGACATCTCAAACATGTCAATCAATATTATGTTTAGTTGCTATGTCATATTTTAATTTTTCTTTGTGGTTATTACTTATCGACTACGATATAAAGTGATCGTGAGACAGAGACTCCATATTACTATCATTGTAATTTATTTTATTGTGAGATATAGACTCTATTACTTAATTTCATTATGGAAAGTTCAGTTCGCCGGTGTATTCATTGTTCACTTCGACTGCGGCATTGGAGCTGGCAGTCGTTGAGAGAAGTCAGTGACGAAATCTACAATATTCTGGCCTCTTGGATTTCACCCACAGCAGTAAGTTATAATAATAATATACAATTTTACGCGAATATTTTGAGCAAAAAATAAAAGTGACGGTTACCCACTGCATTTAGCCGCACTTAGTCATACTTATTAGGTAACTACGGCAAAATGCGGGGAATTATTAAAAAAAAATTACTACATTTAAAAGTACCTTAATTATACTTTATATTAAGATATATTACATTGTGGCACAATATATTTGATAGTGATACTAAGTGCCATAGTCACTTGGTCATTCTCCTTTTTGCCATGGGAGACCTACTGACCATGATCAACAACCTATCTTTGGAAGTGGCTGCGTTGAGAGATGAAAATAGGGGGAGAAGCAAGTTCCGTGGACGTAGACAATGGAATAGACACTCAAGGTCAAGATCAAGATCCAAAGGACCAAAGATGACTCCTGAACACCCCAACTGGCTATGCAAATATCATTATCGGTATCGGACACGAGCCCATAAATGCGAGAAACCGTGTGCTTGGATCGAGAAGAAGGAAAACTAGAACCGGTACAGTCAGTGGCGGGAGACCAGGTACCGGCAGCCAACCACCGCCTCAGTGTTACGGACTCACAAAACAATATGCAGTTCTTAGTGGATACAGGTGCGAATGTTTCGGTCATTCCAGCAAAATATAAAGACAAGAACAAGGGTGAGTGCACTAAATACAAATTGTTTGCAGCTAACGGCAGTGAAATAAAAACTTACGGTATAAAATCATTAATTCTAAATTTAAACCTAAAACGTGCCTTTCGTTGGACTTTCATAATCGCGGATGTTACGCAACCCATACTTGGGGCAGATTTTTTAAAGCACTATAAATTGTTAATAGATTTAAGTTCTAGAAGGTTAATTGACCAAGTTACGAGTCTGAACATTATTGCTTCCATAGTAGAATATGATCAAGAATCAATTTACACAGTTAGTAATAATCATCCTTATTATGATCTTTTAATGGAATACCCAGATATAACTAAACCCGTACTATACAAGGACGCGCCGTCTCATTCAGTTTGTTACCTTACATGTCGTTCCTAAAAAAGATGGACAATTACGTCCTTGCGGTGACTATAGGCAATTAAATACGATTACAAAACCCGATAGATATCCCATTCCAAGGTTACAAGACTTTACTTACATTTGTGCAGGTAAAAAAGTTTTCACTCGTTTAGATATTAATCGTGCTTACCACTGTGTGCCTATCGCACCACAGGATATTGAAAAAACGGCTATAATAACGCCTTTTGGACTATTTGAGTTTTTAAGAATGCCTTTTGGCTTTATTAATGCTGCCCAGACATTCCAAAGATTCATGAATAATAACGTATTACAAAATTTGGAACAACACGATGGTACGGAACCGTTTTATTTTTCTTATCTTGATGATGTTATTATCGCAAGTGATAACGAGGTAAGTCACAGGCAACATTTAAAATGAATATTTGAGAGATTTAATAACTTTGGGATCACTATTAATCTTAGTAAATGTACATTTGGGGCATCCGAAATAGATTTCTTAGGGTATAAAGTCTCTGCAGAGGGAATTAAACCCCTGGAAGAGAAAATACAAGCTATAATTAACTATCCGAAACCGGAAACCGTAGAGCAGTTACGACGTTTTTTAGGAATGATCAATTTTTATAGAGCGCATTTACCTCACGCGGTTGAATATCAAAAAGATTTGAATACATATTTACATAATGCAAAGAAAAAGGATAAAACTAAAATTATTTGGACCGAGTCTGCCGAGAACGCTTTTTTTAAATGTAAAGAATGTTTACAAAATAGCGTTATGTTATCGCATCCGGTTTCCAACGTTCCATTAGCATTAATGACTGACGCATCTAATACTTGTATAGGCGCAGTATTGCAACAAGAAATAGAAGGTCATTGGAAACCATTAGGTTATTATTCTAAGCAGTTATCAGAAACTCAGCAAAAATATTCAACTTATGATCGTGAGCTCTTAGCTATTTACTTGTCGATGCAATATTTTCGTAAAATGTTTGAAGGAAAAAAAATAGTTATCTTCACGGATCATAAGCCTTTAGTATTCGCTTTCTCACGAAAAAAATAGTGAAAAGGAAATTCCTCGAAGAACTCGTCAGTTAGCGTACATTAGTGAGTTCACGACGGATATAAGACATATAACAGGCGATAAGAATATTGTAGCAGACGCTTTATCCCGAATAGAGACGATAGATTGTCCTAATAATATTAATTATGAAGATCTCGCAAAAGAGCAAAAGCTTGATAGTGAGTTATGCGAACAAGTAAAAAAAGCAAAAGGTAATTTACAATTTAAGGAAATATTTTTACCGAACTGTAAGGTACCAGTTATTTGTGATATGTCAACGCGAACGGCTCGACCATATTTAACGGAAAGTTATCGGAAACTAGTGTTTGATAGATTACATAATTTAAGTCATCCGGGTATAAGAGCAACTAAAAAACTAATTAAAGATAGATATTATTGGCCGTCAATGAATATACAAATCGCGAAATGGACCAAAATGTGTATTAGTTGTCAAAAAACCAAGGTTCATCGACATATTACTTCGGAATTAGGACACTTCATGCCTAGTGCTCGTTTTGAACACATACATGTAGATCTAGTACGTCCTCTGCCTATGACATCTGAAGGACATAGGTATTTATTAACTATCATAGATAGAAATACAGGCTGGCCTCAGGCATATCCTTTGAAAGATATAACGTCACAATCCGTCGCACAGGTAATTTTTGAAAATTGGATTTCACGATTTGGATGTCCTGTTAGGCTCACGACCGATCAGGGTAGACAGTTTGAGAGTGATTTATTTTTACAGCTTACGAAATTATTAGGAAAAGATAAGATACGAACCACTCCTTATCACCCCCAGAGCAATGGGATGATAGAGAGGTGGCATAGGTCACTAAAAGTAGCTTTGAGAGCAAGACTAAATAATAGCTTAAATTGGTTACAAGAACTACCTATAATTTTATTGGGGTTACGCGCAGTACCGAGAAATGATACGAACGTCAGCGCAGCCGAGTTGACGTATGGTCTGAAGTTAAAACTTCCAGGCGATTTTTATGATAGTTCAAACAATAAAAATAAATACGATAAAGAATTAACTGCCTCGTTGGCCTAGTGGTTCTAAGCGCGACTGCTACGCTAGAGGTCTTGGGTTCGATTCCCAAGTCGACCAAAGTGTTATTGGGTTTTTCTATGAAATTCTCAGTTGCAGGTCGGAGTTTGGATTTGTGCCCGGTTAGTGGCAATAGGCTCGCCACCTATTACATGGGACCTGAACATACCGGCGAACTGTGGGTGTACATTGGTACACCTCTGCCTAACCCTTCGGGGATACAGGCGTGATGGTATGTTATGTTATGTTATGTTTATAAAGAATACGTTAGTCAATTAAGAAACTTATTAGAAAATCTGAGGCCGCGAAATGTACAGCAGAGAGATTCGCGCACTATATTTGTACACCTTGATTTGAATAAGTGTAGTCATGTGTTTGTTAGAAATGAAGTATATAAAGGATCACTTCAACCTCCTTATTTAGGCCCGTATAAGGTCATTAAGAAGAGAAAAAAATCGTTCGAACTAGATATGTACGAGAAAAAGACATTAGTTTCTATTGATAGGTTAAAACCAGCGTATTTGTTAAACGATGAAACAATTCCAATGGAACAAAAATGTTCAGACTCGAATCAAACAAAAATAAATAATCAAGACAGTCAGCATGAGGTAATAGTAAACAGCGAAAAGTCTAACACTTATACCACACGTAGCGGTCGTACATCAAAATTGCCAGTAAGATTTTTATTGTAATTCATACTAAGCATTTTCTACTGTATAAATAATTAGAACAATCTTAACAGTCATATTTGTTGTAAAAGACAGTCAGTAAAGATTTATAAAGTAATCATGGGTAAAACGTACAGTAAACAAGAAGAAGTTATCATTGCGCAAAATGGAGCAAATGGAGCGACCAATAGTAACTCAGAGATAACAACCTAGAGAGATAACCAAAGTCGAGTTGTGCGGATCCCTCATGTTGGTTGTGCTGATTATTTCTTCGTTCCTGATTATTTATAGTTGTATAACTAAATGTAAGAAAAGGTTGCAAAAGTGGGTCAAGAAGCAAGTCATAGCATCGTCCACGTCAGTACCTTCAATTGTTACTGCAAGTAACTTGCAGCAGGTACAGCCTCAACAACCACAGCAGGTTGTTTATACCCAGTGAAATGTGTGTGTCTTATAAGTATGTGTTATATGATTAGTACCTAATCAGTTAGTATAGTACACAGGGTGACTGGTAATTAGTGACCGATACTTAAACACTTGATTGTACTCATGATTACAAACAACTTTCCCAAAGAAACTTTTTTTGTATGCTCATTAGTTTTCTTTTTATCGTTATAACAAAATTGCTGGCGCGCGTGCAAAGTTCAAACTTCGCGCGCGCGCCGTCGCCCGATCAGCTGTTAGCGGCGAGGCCCCGCGCCCGCGTTGTCGATGACACAGGCAATGTACCTACATGTTAAATAATATTATTAAATTGTTACTGAGCCCTCTTTCTCTCTCCTAATGTTGCTGTGCCCGAGAGGGTTCTTAATGAACTTTTACCTTGTTATGTAATAGATAAGTGTTAGAATGAGATATTGATTTACACTGGTAACATCAAATAAACATGTATGTAGCGACATCTATCGTTCAATTGTGTAACCTTTTTGTTTGTGGTTTAACTATGGTCTGTTTAAAATAAATTTTGTCTGTCATCGCCAGTGATATTGAGAAAACGTCGTTTTATTAGGTTATGGGCCCAGACGCCCTACAGTTAATTTAAAAAGTTTAAAGTTAGCTAGATTAGGCGTGGGGAGTAAATAGTGTAATAGAACAAAATAAACAGTGCTAAAAAAAGAGGTGAAAATTAACAGAAATGGCGTCGTCGAACTCGTATTTGGCAAACGTGCCCAAGTTGAAAGGGCGCGAAAACTACCATGAGTGGGCTTTTGCAGCGGAGAATATGCTGGTTCTGGAGGGCATGCTGTCATGCATAAAGAAAGAAGAAGATGCAGGACCGTCAGCAGCCGCAGAGGACGCAAAAGCGAAGGCAAAGTTAATTTTAACCATTGACCCGTCACTTTATGTCCACATTAAACAAGCCTCATGTGCAAAAGATTTGTGGCAGAAATTGCAAGCAATGTTCGATGATTCTGGGTTTGCAAGAAAAATAAGTCTATTACGTAATCTCATCTCGATTCGCTTAGATACATGCGATTCTATGACTACCTACGTCACGCAACTTATTGAAACTGCCCAAAAATGATCAGGAACAGGATTTAAAGTGGATGACGAGTGGATCGGCTGCTTAATGTTAGCAGGATTACCAGAAAAATACTTTCCAATGATAATGGCGATAGAACATTCGGGAATCGCCATTACAGCAGATGTTGTGAAGACAAAGCTAATCGACTTGGCAGGTAACGATGCCGAAGCCGGTAGCGCATTTCTCAGCAGAGGGCAGCACAGTCGAAGTTTTTCTCATGTTGGCAAGAAGAATGACAGACCAAGTCATCATGGCGGCGGATTGTCTATGTCTCAGACGAACGTAAATAACAAACCCGATAAGGTTAAAAGTCATATTACTTGCTATCGGTGTGGAAACACAGGCCATTATAAAAACCAGTGTGTACAGAAAAATACACAGCAAAACAAGAAGACACATGCGTTTTCGGCAGTTTTCCTGAACGGAAATTATAGTAAAGAGGATTTTTACTTAGACAGCGGCGCAAGTTGTCACATGTCGACAGATGTAAACAAAGTGCAAAATGCAATTTTTTCGCCGAGTGTGAACGAGATTATGGCAGCAAATGGAAGTCCCATGCTAGTACAGTGCTCGGGCGATGTGCAAATAGTGACTATTACTCCGGATTGCAAGTTTGAGGTTACTTTGAAAGACTGTTTATGTGTACCTAACCTCGCAACAAACTTGATATCAATCAGTCAATTACAAAAATCAGGAAACAGAGTGCAGTTTTTACCTGATCGTTGCAATGTTTACAATCGACACAATGAATTAGTGGCTGTGGCGTTCGAGACAGACGGCGTTTACAAGATGGACATTGAGAGATCACAATGTTTGTTTACACCTTCTTCAGAGGTCAGCAGTGAAATATGGCACAGAAGATTAGGGCATTTGAATATAAACCACCAAAATAAGATGAAGGATGGAGCAGTAACAGGAATATATTACAAAGATAAGTCAGTGATCAACAAGGGGACATGCACCGTGTGTTGTGAAGGGAAGCAGTTTCGCTCACCTTTTGGGCAGACAGGGACGAGAAGCAGCCAGCCTCTAGATACTGTCCATGCTGATGTCTGCGGACCAATGGAGGCAACCTCGATCGGTGGAGCAAGGTATTTCCTCATATTTGTTGACGACTTTACCCGTATGGTATTTGTTTACTTTCTCAAAGCAAAAAGTGAAGTATTCAAGTGTTTCAAAGAATTTAAATCAATGGTAGAAAACCAGCGAGACAGAAAAATCAAAATATTCAGGACTGACAATGGCCTAGAGTTTTGTAGTACAGAGTTTGAGAATTACTTGAAGGAAACTGGCATTATTCATCAAAAAACTAATGCCTACACTCCAGAGCAGAATGGTTTGAGCGAGCGTACTAATAGAACTATTGTTGAACGAGCTAGGTGCTTATTATATGATGCAGGATTAGATAAGAAGTTTTGGGCAGAAGCGACAAATACCGCAGTCTATCTTAAGAATAGGTCCTGTGCATCAGGCTTAGATAATAAAACTCCGTATGAGCTCTGGCAAAATAAGAAACCAGATTTAAGCCATGTCCGAATATTTGGTAGTCAGGTGATGGTGCATATTCCTAAAGAGAAGCGACTTAAGTGGGATACTAAGTCGAAAAAGCACATTCTAGTTGGTTTTTCGGAGAATGTTAAAGGCTACCGAATCTATGATCCCGTGAAGAGATGTGTCAGAACTAGCAGAGATGTAGTCATCCAGGAGAACACAGAAAAAAACTGTACAAATGATTCAGTTGTTACAGTTTCAGTTGGGGATAGTGTTCAGGATAGTGACCAAACAGATGAGTCAGAGGCAGGCAGAATAATTAAGAGTAGAGAGGAAGAGATTGAAAGAGGTCTAGATATTTCTTCAGAATCAAAGTACCTTAATGCCGAGACTGATTTGGATTCTAAATTACAGCAAAGTGAAGATCTGGAAGAAGATGAGCTAGGACAACCAGAACCATCAGTATCAGCATCAGATGAAGCAACATCACAGACAACAGGACCGCAAGATCCATTAGTCAAGCGAGTGAGGAAGCAGCCAGAGCGGTATGGGTTTTCAAACCTATGCACGTCGAGTCCAGAAGTCAGCAGTGACCCCAGCAGTGTTCGAGAGGCTCTTGAGAGTCCAGAACGTGACAGCTGGATCGAGGCGATGAGAGAAGAGTTGCAAGCATTTGAGGATAATGATGCGTGGGTAGCAGTGGATGCGTTACCTTCAGATAAAACTCTAGTGCAGTGCAAGTGGGTGTTCAAAAAGAAAGTCAATAGTGATAACAGTGTGCGGTATCAAGCGCGGTTAGTAGCAAAAGGTTTCACGCAGAGACCAGGAATTGACTATGAAGAGACCTTTTCACCAGTAGTAAGACACTCTACCCTAAAATTGTTATTTGCATTGTCTGTACAGATAAATTTAGACATCACTCATCTAGATGTAAAAACAGCTTTTTTAAATGGCTATCTCAAAGAAGACATCTATATGGTTCAACCAGACATAAATTGTGATAGTAATAATAAGAAAAAGGTTATTGTAAAATTGAACAAAGCAATTTATGGGTTGAAACAGTCGTCTAGGTCTTGGTATGAGAGAGTTGAGCAATGTTTATGTGAGCTAGGTTTCAAAAAGAGTAAATTAGAGCCATGTATTTTTACAAAGATTAATAGTACAGTTAAAATAATTATTGCATTATATGTTGATGATTTTTTTGTTTTTTCTAGCTGCAACAATAAAGTAGAGACTGAAAATGTAATTTCTGTGTTGAGTTCTAATTTCAAGATAAAGAATTTAGGACAGGTTCAACAATGTTTGGGTATGAGAGTCAGAATTAATAAAGAATCTAATGTTGTTACTTTAGATCAGGAACAATATGTAGAGCAATTACTTGAGAAATTTAATATGTCAAATTGTAAAGTTGCTAGTACTCCAATGGAATGTAAACTTGATATTAATAAGTCTGAAACTTGTGATGATAGCATTCCATACCAACAGCTGATAGGTAGTCTTATGTACTTGTCGGTTCTCACTAGACCAGATATTACTTATGCTGTTAGCTTTCTTAGCCAATTTAATAAATATCATACAAATGTACATTGGAATTATGCCAAGAGAATTCTTAGGTATTTAAAGGCAGTGTATTGCGGTCAGTCGGTGACATCGGACGCGTTTGCACTGTTCGCAGAAATTATTATAATTTCGTGCCGAGCGCGGCGTCAGCCGCCGCTTGTTTTGACACCATGCGTTCGGAAGAACTTGTGGCGAACGAGGTCCTGGCGTTCCTGCAGTACCAGCTGGACGTCATGGATGAGGTCAGTGTGACCCAAATCTGCACCTCAAATTTCACTGAGGAGGAGATACGCAGCGCAAAAAAGCTGCTGTACGAGTCGCTGCAAATGGCAGACCGAATACCGTCCCGCAGAAGGGATGAAAAGGGAGAGAGGAGTCTCCAAGACGCCATAAGGCTTTTGAAGGAGACCGACCCGGACGACGTGCCGACGTTCGTGGCAAAGGAGTTGCGCAAGCTGCCCCCGGTCACTTTCGATCACGTCGACGTCACCAGGCTATTAAAGGACATCACGAGTATGAGGTCTAGCTTGGTCGAGCTGCAGTTGAAGCTGGAGGCATCACAATCCACCATCAGTGATCTACGTAGCGAGGTAGCAGAATTGCGAAACTCTGTATGTAGGTCACACGCGCATGCCAACAGCGACAACACACGCCTCGCACAGGTCAACGCATCGCCGCCGCGCGCCGAGTCAGCAAGATTGCACTCCTCGCCAGCTGTCGCCACTACTAGCGTTGCTAAACTGTGCCCCGCCCTCCCCGCGTCTCTCATAGTCGGGACGCCGACGAATGTAAGCACGTCAAAGCCTGGACGTGTTTACTCAGCTGCCGTAAAGCGAGATCCCGTACAACGGCAACCTAAAGCTACTGTGGGCAGTCAAGATCGCCCCGTAGTATCCCGAGACACGGTACAATCTGTACCATGTAAAGGGACAGCTGATGCAGATGGTTTCACCAAGGTAGAGAGAAGGAAGAAGAAGCCATCTAGCCGAAATCAATGCGGAACTGCGTTGACCGGTCCGAACATGCTGCTGCGCCCCGCAATTCCAACGACGCAGCTGTATGTGTCGCGCCTTCACCACTCCACGAAGGTCGAGGAGATCGTGGAGTATATACGCATCAAGACCAGCTGGACATTGAGAGTCGAGAAGTTGGAGCCGAGACATAACACGAATTTTAAATCGTTTGTGATACGTGTGCCGACTCAGCATCTCGACATGTTTCAAGAGCAGTTTTGGCCGAAGGGTGTCGTTTTCCGGCGTTTCCGCGGGAGGCTACGCGACACCACGCAGTGCAACACGACACCGCCTACTCGTGTCAAATAGACTTTAGTTTTATGTTAATAATTGTATGTATTAGTTTATAGGTATTGTTTTGTTTTATTATTATTTATGTATTGTATTTTCTATGGGCCCTAGTTGCCTGAAATAAAGGAATATTATTATTATTATTATTATTAAAGAAAACTAAGCATTATTGTTTGAAGTATGTAAAGGAGAAAGCTGAACTAGTTGGTTATGTTGATAGCGACTGGGCTAGTAATAATATCGATCGTAAATCTTATACTGGTTATTGTTTTGTAATGTCAGGTTCAGCTATCTCCTGGGAGAGTAGAAAGCAGAGAACGGTAGCGATGTCCAGTATGGAAGCTGAGTACATGTCAATAGCAAAGGCTTGTAAAGAAGCGATTTATTTGAGATCTTTACTATGTGAACTGACTGGTAACTTATGTACTGTGAGATTATATAATGATAGTCAGAGTGCACAGAAGTTGGTGGCAAATTATGCTTGTAATAGAAAGAGTAAACACATAGATATTCGGTACCATTTTATCAAAGATGTTGTTAAAGATAAAATAGTTAATTTGGAATATTTGCCAACAACTGCTATGCCAGCTGATGTACTAACTAAAGCTTTAATTCCCCTGAAGCATTATAAATGTATAGAGGGGTTAGGTGTTAGTCAGATAGGGATGGTAGATAGTTAAAGTAGAAATGTTTTGTTTATTTGCTGTAGTTGGGGTGTTAGAATGAGATATTGATTTACACTGGTAACATCAAATAAACATGTATGTAGCGACATCTATCGTTCAATTGTGTAACCTTTTTGTTTGTGGTTTAACTATGGTCTGTTTAAAATAAATTTTGTCTGTCATCGCCAGTGATATTGAGAAAACGTCGTTTTATTAATAAGGAATGCAATAAAGACTTAGTATTATGTTTCGATAAAATAATATCCGAGACTAGTATTTTGGTACTTTACGCGCGCGCGCTACTGCAATAAATACATAATCTTTCTAACTTACACTCCACTTTAAAAACTAACTACGACTACTTATAAACCAACTTCAGGCGTTTGTTTTTATTACTTTTACGATGTATGTTTAGAAACGATTTGAAAGATACCACTACATTATTAACTGATTTGATACTTACTCGACACTATGATTCAATTTATTCCAAGTTTCCCATTACACTTATCTAGAATTTGGACTAGCAGTCTAAAGCAAAACGTAGGTATTTTATAATTAGTCTCGTTGCTAAACTTCGCATTAGACTGGCGCGCGATGGCGTGTTCAAAAAATTGGAATCAACTTGGCTATTTACAACGATAAATTATTACTTAATCAGATACCTATTATGATTTTAATCAACTAAGTTTTAACTCACATTAATTGTTGGATGTGTCCACCTTGCACTTCAACACACTTATTCGCACGTTTTATAATGTGAGCCTGCACTCGCCGCAGAGTGTTAGAGTCACTTTTCACTATTTCGAAACAGTTTTTGATCCTAGTTTTGAGTTCATAGGAAGTATTGACTGGCCCATCACGATACACTAGGTTGTTCACGTGCCCCCACAAAAAAAAATCCAGCGGTGTTTAATGTGCAGCGCGTAAAAATGTTCTTGGGGTTGGGAGAGTTCTTGTTGGGTACAAAAGATGATACAATCGTCTTGCTGCTTCACCATTACCCCCTTCCGAATAGTAGCACATCACCATATCACTGTACTCACTCGCGGTGTAGTTTTACGGCATAGTGCGCGCGGGCGGGCGGCAAAAAATAAACAAACAATGCGCATGCGACACGCTTCCCGGAGCAACTGTTTTTTATACCTACGTCACTACTGGTACTGCATGGCAAGGGGCGCGGTGCGGGCGGGGGAAAATGGCTACTACATTGCCTGCGGCATCGACAAAGCGGGCGCGGGGCCTCGCCGCTAACAGCTGATCGGGCGACGGCGCGCCCGCGAAGTTTGAGTTTTGCACGCGCGCCAGCAATTTTATTATAGTGATAAAAAGAAAACTAATAAGTATACAAAAAAAGTTTCTTTGGGAAAGTTGTTTGCAATCATGAGTACAATCAAGTGTTTAAGTATCGGTCACTAATTACCAGTCACCCTATATGTGTGAGTGTGAATAAACTGGGCTTCTTCTTGCTAAGAGGCTCTTCAGCTCTGGAAGGGGAATATGTACAACTCTTTTCATATTAAATACTAGCTGTTGCCCGCGACTTCGTCCGCCTTAATTTCTGTTATTATGATCGCGAGGAAGAAGTCTAATAACAAAAAAAAAAGTATTTCTGCGTAGATTATAATTTTAGTTAATATTATGTTGATAAAACTCTAGCCAGTAATTGGTAATAATGCATTAATTTCGACCAAAATTGATTACCTTAAAAAAGTTTTTAGTGAGTCAGTCTTAAAAGATAGACATATACCGTCGCGGACATTTTTTTAGATCATTTAAAGAGGAACAATTTCTTCTTACATATTTTTTAGGTAACTCTAACCGCTTACGTAGCGCACGCATCGGAAGCCTTCAAAAATGAATCGTTTTCCCAGTTTTTGCAACATTTTTCACTGCTACTTCGCTCCTATTAGTTGCAGCGTAATGTTATATACCCTAAAGCCTTCCTCGATAAATGGACTATCCAACACAAAAAGATTTTTTCAAATCGAACCAGTAGTACCTGAGATTAGCGCGTTCAACCAAACAAACAAACAAACTCTTCAGCTTTATAATATTATATATATAAGGTGCTATAAAAACATCTGCCACGGCTTTAATGGGAGGTAGTATTGTGTTTATAGATTACAATAGTAAAGATAAATTATTGATTATTTATCATATTTTTTTTCATACAAAAAAAATAACGTATAAATTTGAATTGATTTATTAGTATAAAACCATCCCGTGTCATAAGCTGTTGCCGCTCCGCACCGAATTCAAACATTTCGCAAAACGCCGCCGCCGCCGCCGCGCCGCGCCGCCGCCGTTCATACACTGTTGCCATTCCTATCAAAGGATGCCGCCGCCGCCGCGCGCGCCGGCCGCCGGCCGCCGGCCGCTCGGCTCGCCAGTCAGTCGCCGCCGGCCCGCGCGTTCGGACGTTAGTTTTAGCGGTCAGCGACAGCAATATCGCGCGCTTTCATTAAAAATGCCTCCCAGACGACAGTAATCCAATCAAGAATATCTACATACTCGGCCGAACTCGAAGAGGAAGTGCTTCAGTGTCATCCTCTTGCGAGCACCAGGGATGCTGCTCGAGTCTTCGACGTGAGCGACAACTACGTGTGGCGACTTTTAAATCGTGAAGGGCTCCATCCTTACCACTTCACAAGTGCCGTGGCCTCCTCACTCGCCGGATTTAACCCCTCTAGACTTTTTTTTGTGGGGTCGTGTGAAAGACCTTGTGTACGGCCAAACCGGACATGATATTAAAAGTGAGGTAGAACCAAAAAGGCGCATCAAACGCGCATTTAGGCAAGTGAAAAGTGAAACGGACACATTAAATAAAGTGAAGAAACATGTATGCAAGCGTGCCTTCATCTGTGTGCAACGCGAAGGCGGACTTGTGCAACAGTTTTGTAGATAAGTAGGTACTAGTACTAGGTAGGGAGTGAGTTAATAACTGTAAATACGGTGCAATCGTTGTAAATAAAATGATTAACTTTTAAACACGCCAAGTTACTGTAATTTATCGTTATTCGATATTAATCTAAGTACCTACTGTTTGGTTTCTTAGATTTACGCGAATGTTAGACATTGAAATAAAACTACTTTTTACGGATTTTAATAAAACCGCGACATCATCCGTAAAAAAGTAGGTTTATTTCAATAACTACTGTTTATAAAATAATAACACAAGTTTATCATCTTATTTACCTACGTCAGTGTTTTTTGAAGAATGCGGTAGCTGGTAAGTAGTTGCACTTTTAAAACACTTGTATGCCTGCGTATTATTGTGTACCTACTAGATTATGTAGTGACGAACTAGTCAGCTGATTACAGTTTTCATTCACAGAAAAGATGGAAAGAGATAGCAGTTGTTTTCATTGACGAAGCGTCACATTGCGCGTAATTTGTGAACCACGTTACGCAGAATAGAGTCAATGTTAATTTAACTATTTTAGTCTCTCAAATTTAATTAACTGTTCCGGGGTACGAAAGTTCTTCACTATTGTAATCTATAAACACAATACTACCTCCCATTAAAGCCGTGGCAGATATTTTTATAGCACCTTATATATATATATATATTAGTATAGATTTTCTTTTTAATTAAATTCAATTGTATATTTCTACACCGGCAACGGTAGTATATGTGAAACTGTTTTATATTGTAAGACCTGAATGTAATTACCATATACTAAGAAATAAATGCTATTCTATTCTATTCTATTCCATTCCATTCCATTCCATTCCATTCCATTCCATTCCATTCCATTCCATTCCATTCCATTCCATTCCATTCCATTCCATTCCATTCCATTCCATTCCATTCTATTCTATTCTATTCTATTCCGTTGCGTGCGCAGCGTAAACAGTTAAAGTTAGGCAAAAATCATGCATGACGAAATTGTTCCTCTTTAAAAGTTCAAAAAAAAGTCAGGGACGACATATGGCTATCTTTCAAGATTTACTTACTATAACCGTATTTTTATGGAAATCAAAGTTTTAAATTAATGAATTATTTGCGAAGACGTTTTATAAAAATAATATTAATCCTTATACAAATAAATGTGATATTAATCACAAGTATTTAATTGTGAACAAAATTGTCTTCGACATTACTTGATTTCAATCAACATCTTAGGAGGTATCATAATTTTAAAATAACTACCGGCCGGCCCGAGCGCCCGTCGCCTGCGGTAGGGTGATGTGACGTCACGACAGATTCTCGGCCGGCTCAAAAAATTATCGGGAGATACGATATTGAAAAATTTATAAAAAAATAACTATTTGAGATATCGACATAATTTTTTCGCAGTTATTTTTTTATTCACCTACATTTTTCGATAAGCCAATAAAAATGCGGTTTTTTTTTATTTACATCTTCCTCGTTGTTAACGCAGATAGGATCATTATTACTATTATACTTATTGTCCATACACTTATATCTTGAGTTATCACTATTTCACTTTGATCTACACTGTCACTGTTGAATTTTGCACTGTCTAAAATGTCCTTGACGTCGGTGAGGTCCACGCCGCACAGGTCGATCCGGCTGTCGTCCATCCTGATTTCCTGTTGTAATTCAGGTAAGCTTACTGGTCTCAGACGCAAGCTGGCCTCGGATGTCCTTGATTCGGATGCCTTACTAATAATTTTCTTGCCCAATTGTGTCTCACAATTTTGCTTGGGGTTTATCAGGAATGTACCTTTCAAGCTGTATTTCATGATTTCATCATTGCAATTTTCAGTGAATATTATGTTTTTCTTTGAGAAAAGTAGCCATAATCCGTCTTCTATCTTGTAGATTCTTTCGTCTTCTATGTCAATATAAGTTTTGTGACATGCTGAGTAGTTATTCATTAGGATTATTTGTTCGATGCATGTAGTGTCTGCGTATTGCACGATGTTATCTTCTTTGCAGAGGACTTGATCATCTTGGACTTTCTCGCATGGAGTGGAAACGGGTCTATATTTCAATCCGTTCACTTAAAGGTAGGGGTACTTGGGTATAATAATAGAGGTTTTTAGGGTTTTAGGATTGTAAATAGGTATGGGAATTATTTTGTAATAGTTATATGTTACCGTGTCTAACAAAGGGATTTCTAATACAAAGACTAACTTATAATTATCAGAATAGGATTTAAGAACTATCGTACTTTCTAATTTCGTAATGCTATACTTATCTACCTTAAACATTAATGATTAATCTATTATATTTCTCTATTTCTTATAATATATTTAACCCTAGAATACTAATATAATTTATATACTGCTTAATACTAATGATCGCTTGGGAGGCTACCTTAAGAAAAACAGGAAAGTTTGTTTTACACTTTTTATTAAAATAAAAAAAAAAAAAAAACACCATAACAAGGTTAACCTCTGCCTTTCTTAAACATATTATTAAATTCTTGAAAATAGTTCAATCGGTCTTTTAAATTGAGCCTTAAACTTAACAGTAATGTCACTTACTTTGGCGACGTAGACATTTAGTATTTAATAACAAATGTACTAAAAATTAAAAAATTATAGGAACAAAAATTAACAAACACGTTCTTTGAGAACCATTCTTTTAAACTATAACAAAAATAAATATTCTAACAATCACATTTTTATGGCACATAAGTTTAAAATCAGTCTTGTAATTTTTTAGCACAGTCAATACAATGTGGAGATCTATGTTCTAGACAATAACTTTTATTGCATTTGGCACAACAATAAATGCTCATGCACCTTTTCTTTGCAGACAACTAACACGTAACTTCACAAATGCTGCACATGCTTCTCTTGCCTTTTTTTATTGCAAATTCTTTATTTCTCTGTACATTTTCACCACCTAACACATTCTCTATTGCTTCTCTGACTCGTTTTCTCATCTTAGGTCTTTCTTCGCACCGTGTATTGCACCAGGGGCGACACAAATCATCACTAAGGGTTTTCATAAATTCTCTTCTATTCATTGGCTTATCTCCACGTGTTTGCGAGTTTGTAACGTGCAGTATGTAGCTATTCAGAACAGCCATATTAATTATAGCTGTCGCCCGCGGCTCCGCCCGCGTGGATGTCGGTTACCGCTGCAAAAAGCCTACCCAGGAAAGACACGGTCAGCAAAATGATTCCCAGGTCAATTCACAGACACCGACACTAACATCGACGACGCAGTCATTATCCGCAAGCTGCATAGATTGTCTTTATATGGATGTTAAAGTTGTTAATGATGAAAATATTTAAATGTAATTAATACTAAGTTTTCACTTCTGTCGGCAGTCCCGGAGTGCAACCCGTTGTTTTATGATAGATAACTAAAGCGATTATTGTAGAGCTTCTCTATAATTCAATATATTTGACGTTAAATTATTTTCAGGTACCAAAATATACTGATGGTCGGGAGCCCCGACCCGTGATAGGGCAACGTAAAGTTGCCCATGCGTAAAACATTATTTTTGTAAATCAATTCCTACAAATTTTTCGCCATAACTTCAAAACAAAACGTCCAATTTTAATCATTCAAAGACCAAATATTATCTACATAAACTGTGCTTAGTGATGAAATAATTTATTTTGATAAGGATTATAGCATGAGTAAAATAAATGCGTTTAAATGTAGTCCAACAGAAATTCAAGATAAAAAAATGGTTGTTGTGCCTCACTCGACATAGATAGGTATAGTGTGTCGCGAACTTTTTTGTAGATATTTATAAGATCTACAATTAATTAGAACATTTTATGGTTCTATCTTTTATAGTTTAGGCAGCGTACGCAAAATAAGTAACTATTCTGGTTGATTTTTTACACCTTGTGTCCGAAAACCCCAAATATCTTACGGAACCCTATTATTTTTCAAAATAGAACTTAGCCTATGTTACTCGTGGATAATGTAGCTTTCGAATGGTGAAAGAATTTTTAAAATCGGTCCAGTAGTTTTTGAGCCTATTCATTACAAACAAACAAAGTTTTCCTCTTTATAATATTAGTGTAGAAGTGTAGATTGGTAGTCTGGTCTCTTTGTAAAATTTTTGTGTGCGTGAAGAGTAGCGCTAAGTATGTAAAGCGCTAGCGCGGAGGACGGGAAACTCACTAAAAAGTAATTCTGTAGGGTATCTAAAAGGTTTGCAAAGCATTACCTTAATCACAGCTCTCTGGGCCCTTTCCAATTCTATAAGGTGCTATAAAAACATCTGCCACGGCTTTAATGGGAGGTAGTATTGTGTTTATAGATTACAATAGTAAAGATAAATTATTGATTATTTGTCATATTTTTTTTCATACAAAAAAATAACGTATAAATTTGAATTGATTTATTAGTATAAAACCATCCCGTGTCTTAAGCTGTTGCCGCTCCGCACCGAATTCAAACATTTCGCAAAACACCGCCGCCGCGCCGCCGCCGCTTTTCATACACTGTTGCCATTCCTATCAAAGGATGCCGCCGCCGCCGTTCGTCGCACGCGCCAACCGACCGCCGCCGGTCGCCAGTCGCCCCCGCGAACCGACCGCCGCCGGTCGTCAGTCGCCCCCTGCCCGCGCGTTCGGAAGTTAGTTTTAGCGGTTAGCGACAGCTAAGATGCCTCCCAGACGACAGTATTCCAATCAAGAATATCTTGAAATGGTATTGTGCTACCGCGAGTGTAACTCGGTGTAACACGGCCGCTTTGACCCGCCTCCGGTTGACGCAGGCAGGCCTTCAGACTCGGCCGAACTCGAAGAGGAAGTGCTTCAGTGTCATCCTCTTGCGAGCACCAGGGATGTTGCTCGAGTCTACGACGTGAGCGACAACTACGTGTGGCGACTTTTAAATCGTGAAGGGCTCCATCCTTACCACTTCACAAGTGCCGTGGCCTCCTCGCTCGCCGGATTTAACCCCTCTAGACTTTTTTTGTGGGGTCGTGTGAAAGACCTTGGTGTGGTGAAAGAAGTGTGGTAGAACTAAAAAGGCGCATCAAACGCGCATTTAGGCAAGTGAAAAGTGAAACGGACACATTAAATAAAGTGACGAGACATGTATGCAAGCGTGCCTTCATCTGTGTGCATATGCAGTGTAGATAAGTAGGTACTAGGTAGGGAGTGAGTAAATAACTGTAAATACGGTGCAATCGTTGTAAATAAAATGATTAACTTTTAAACACGCCAAGTTACTGTAATTTATCGTTATTCGATATTAATCTAAGTAGGTACCTACTGTTTGGTTTCGAAGATTTACGCGAATGTTAGACATTGAAATAAAACTACTTTTTTACGGACTTTTAATAAAACTGCGACAACATCCGTAAAAAGTAGTTTTATTTCAATAACTACTGTTTATAAATAATAAGAAAAAAAAATGCGATTCTTACACTAACTTGACAGTCACACAAGTTTATCATCTTATTTACCTACGTCAGTTTTTTTTGAAGAATGCTGTAGCTGGTAAGTAGTTGCACTTTTAAAACACTTGTATCATGTATGCCTGCGTATTATTGCGTACCTAGTAGATTATGTAGTGACGAACTAGTCAGCTGATTACAGTTTTCATTCACAGAAAAGATGGAAAGAGATAGCAGTTGTTTCCATTGACGAAGCGTCACATTGCGCGTAATTTGTGAACCACGTTACGTAGAATAGAGTCAATGTTAATTTAACTATTTTATTTTCTCAAATTTAATGAACTGCTCCGGGGTACGAAAGTTCTTCACTATTGTTATCTATAAACACAATACTACCTCCCATTAAAGCCGTGGCAGATATTTTTATAGCACCTTATATAAATGTAGTTTTCCCCGCTGCTCCCCATACCGATATGCCGTATTGAAGTACCGATTGGCAAAGAGCTAGGTATACTGTACGAAGCGTGTGTATGGGAGTACAGTCGCGCAGTTTTTTCATGACGTAAATAAGTTTTCTTATTCGACCGGAGAGTAGATGGATGTGCGATTTAAAGGCTAGGTTCTCGTCTAGGGTTATTCCTAAGTATTTAAATGAGGCAGTGCGCTCTAAAGAATGGCAAGTGCAGCTAGAGGGCGAAAGGATGGTTTTGTGGCAAGTGTGGAATTTTAGAGCTAAAGAACGTGGAGGGCTGGTGGTTGTTGTTTTATGGAATGTTAAATATTTGGTTTTCTTGATATTTAGGGTCAAAACATTTCTAGCAAGCGCCTCTGCTACCACTATCAGTCCATTCTCTGCGAGAGGAAATACTTGGTCCCATGTTTTAGCGTGAAAGATAATGGCCGTGTCATCTGCATACGATACAATGTCGGCATATGGCAGAGTGACATTGAGGATGTCATTCATATAGAAAGCAAACAGTGTTGGGCCCAAGGTACTACCTTGGGGAATACCGAAGTTAATTGGAAGAAGTTCACTTGAGTGGTCCCCAACTTTTACTCGTTGCTTACGATCGAGTAGGTAACTTTTGAACCAATCCAAAGTGTTGCCCCTTATTCCTGCACATTCTAGCTTCTTTAGCAGAAGGTCTATTGAAATTGTATCAAAAGCCTTTGCTAAATCCAGAAAGGCACCTATGCATTGCTCTCCATTTTCAGTATGTGTAGCTACTAGGTTAGTTAGAGTCATGGCCGCGTCCTCAGTGGATCTTTTTCTCCTAAAACCGTACTGCCTATCTGATATTAGGTTATGGTCTTCCAAATAATTTGCTAACCGCTTGTTTACAACTTTTTCCAAAAGTTTAGAAAGAACACATAGAAGCGCAATAGGGCGGTAACTCTCTGGTAGCTCCTTAGGACCACTCTTGTAAATAGGTCTAACAGACGCTACTTTCCATCGGTCTGGAAATGTGCCATTTTCCATGCTGAGGTTGAAAATGTGGGTAAGAGGTTCTAATAGACTACTTCTAACTTTCTTTATTATTCGGACACCTATTCCGTCGGGTCCAGCCGCACTTTCTGATTTAAGTTGTAGAATGAATTGATCAATTTCGGAAATATCCGTTGGATAGAAGAAAAGGGAGTGTGTGGTGATTTTACAAGGTTTATACTTATTTGCTAAGGAAGCTTCTGTTTCAGTGAGTTTTGTCAAAATTATGTCAGAGAGGTTTTTACCTAGCGACGTGAAATAAGAATTACACTTATTTAGTGATGTCTTTGGATCTTCAGGGTTGGATATGAGTGGTGTTGATTCATTTGTATTAGTATTTGGATCATAGATGGATTTCAATATTTTCCAGAGATTTTTCGGGTCACTGCTACTATCATGAATTAAATTACTGTTGTGTGAGGCTTTAAGCTTCCGTAGCAGGTTGTTACAATAATTTCTGTACCTAGTGTATACTAAATGTCGCGTTTTATCATTGGGGTGGTTTCGACAATCTAAGTGTAGTTTGTCCCGATGCCTCGTGCATCTTAAGAGGCCGGGAGTGATCCAGGGTTTTATGTTGAACTTGCTTCTACTTATTTTTAATTTACGTGTGTGTTTCAGAATAGTGCTAGAAAGAATATCGATGAATAAGTTCACAGCAGAATCGGTACAATTAGAATTAAGTATTTCAGACCAGTCTGTTGTCTGAAGTCCTTTTTTAACCGCGTCTTCTTCAATTTTATATATATACTTGGTCCTGTGTGAATTATTTGGCCTAGTTTTAATGGAAGTTGAGGCTAAAACTAGATCATGATCTGTGATTGAGCATCTTGCGATGACTCCGACGGAATTAGATTTAGATTTAATAAATACGTGGTCAATACAGGTGAGCAATCTGGTCGGCTCAGTTATTGCCGGCATAAGACCGTGGGAGGCCATCAAGCATAAGTACTCATTAGCTTTATTGTTTGTGTTTTTTATATCCAAATTCATGTCACCCGTTACTATTATTGAGTTGTATTTATTTAGATTATCTAGGGAACTATCTAGGGATTTAAGAAAGTTTTCTAGATTTAGAAAAGATGGCGAACGATATATCGCTAATATTGCGACTGCGTTATCGAGTACTAAAAGGACGCTGTCCCCGTCTTGAATACTTGAGACATGCAATGTTATGTTGAAGACTGATCTAATGTAAACAACGATACCCCCGTTTTTATTTGATTGTGTACTAGAGCGAAATACAGAGTATCCGGGTATTGGTTCAAGTATGGTCCCTTCTGTCAGCCAACACTCTGTGAGGACCATTGCATCAAATTCTATATTTAAGCGCTTAAAAGCCGTATAAAAGTCATCATAGTTACATTGATAGCTCCTGATATTAAGTGTGCATACTTTAAAATTGTGACAGCTAGGTATATGTGTTTTACATTCCTCGAGTGAATCGACTTTGTGACAAAGTGCATATAAGTTTTCGTCTAAATCTTGAATAACATCAAGTAACGCCATAAATGTTGTTGTAGATAGTATTAGTCATTGAATACTTATATAATTTTGTCACGTGTTTTTTGTGTAACTTAGATGAATGCAGTGTAATATACCTAAGGTTTTTTTGCGAGACATAGATTAGTGTATAGTTTCGTTCGTGAGTTATTGATGTGTTTTAGTGTGGTTTGTGAATGTGTATGTATGTCATGTATTCTTTTTGGTTGTAGAGTTCGTATGTAATCGTATAAGCTACCTTTATAGCAAGGGAAATATTTAGTTTGTAGAAACTCAATGCAATTATTATTGATTCGCTTGTGTGTGATAAAATATGTATGTATATAGATTGGTTTCCTGGACTGGAGTGTATGTTTGTAAGTGTGTAAACAATAACTTTTTTTACATTTGTGTTGTACAATCATATTTATGCAGTTCAAAGTAAGGGAAGATAATATTACTTTTCTTATGACGTATTTAACATTAGAACAATTTAAAGTAAGAATAAATAAGACAATATTAATTATGAAATACTGAGTATTTTTAACTTTATGGAAGGAAATAATAAAACTGTATATTGTAACAACGTCGAGAGTTATACCTTGACAGTTATATCGAAGCAGATGGTGGAGAGACAGAAGCAGGAGTGCTGGGCAGGTGTCGCTCCAGGTCATCTTGGTTTCGAATCTGTATGGAAGGGTTACCTTCTTGTTTTCGAATAAGTATTGTGCCATTTTTGTGCCAGCAGTATTTATAGCCGTTTTCTTTGGCGGATATCCTCGCTGCACGAAATAACAGCCGGTTTTCTTTCGTAAGTCGCTCATTAAAATAAATGTTTTTCATCGGTCCTGGTATCTGTATGTCTGTTGTAGTGATTGTCCTTCTTACTTTTGCAGCCTTCAGGAATTCCTCGCGTTTGTAGCGGCTGACAAAGCGGACGACGAGAGGGCGAGGTAAGGATTCACCTGCGTCTTCGGACGGCTGGCGCTTGGGACCTACTCTGGTAACAAAGTCTAAGTCGCAGTTCTCTATGTTCACTCCAATTTTTTGCGCAATGACGCGCATAACATGAATGGGACTTTCAGTGTTTGGCTCTGACACTCCGACGATTTCAAGGTCGTTCCTAAGCGCTGATTGGGCTTGCAAGTTTAATTGTTGGCGCAAATTAAGAACAGTATTGTTAAGAGTAATAATGTCTTCTTCACGTTTCTCCAAAGTTGATAGTCTAGAGCCGTACTCATCGCGACGTGTATAGCACTGAGTTAGGTTTTCCGTCAGAAATTTAATGTGGGCTTTTAAGTCACCCATATCACCTCGTAGTAGTTTAATTTCGGCTGTGAGAGCAGGTAAGCCTTCCGGGTGGGTGGGTGACTCCAGTAAGTTTGCCGATGCAGCCTGGGTGCTCGGTTCAGCTGATTCCCGAGATGACATGTCTGTCGGTTCTTTATCTGTGTTAATCAAAGAAGCGTTGTTTTTTAGTTGTTTGTTCTGGCATAACTGGCAAATATATGTGCTTTTTTGTTCTTCGGTTAATCTAATTTTTACACAACCAATATGAAAAGGCTGTTCACATTTTATGTAAGACGACCTTAAAGATTTGGAGCAAACAGAACAGTTATTAGCCATTTTTTTAAATTATTATTTTAAATGTTTTTATTACACTGATTAGCTGCGTGAAACGGAAGTGGGCAATGCTCTAGTTCCTTATTTAGTTTGTTCCTGGAACGCTACCAGCATATGTCAAATGTCAGATGATGTCAAACAATGACAGGTGACACTGACGGATGACACTGTCAGGTGACAAGGACAGAAATAACTTAAGATTTGCTGTCGCTGTTGCACATTCGCTTATTGGCGGACGGTGCGTGGTGGCTCGTATCCTTTGTGCACCTGAGTTCAAAGTCCAAATCTCGCGCAGGTTTTAAATTTTACTGTCAATAAAATTGTAAAGTTTATATTTGTATTTTGGAGGTGATGTAGTTGTTATTACACTATAACTTTTACACAGTTTGTCACTTGTTCACTTTGGTTTGCAATGATCTGACTTTTTTAAGAGTTTGTTTACTTTTTCCACTGTTTTACAATTTTAAATACGACGAGAACAGAAAACGCACCCGATCACTGTGACACCACGAAGGCACTCCTCAATATTATTACTCACTCAATATTATTTATTATGTATAGAGCAGTTTAGAATTTTCAGATTTTGAAGTATTTTATGTATGTGTAGTGTATGTAATTTTTCATTTAAATACGGGTAAGAAAAAGTATACGTAATAAATAATACTCTAAAATCTAATTTACCATCTATTTTCTACATTCTTCTTTCATAAGAAATAATAATAATAATAATAATAATAATAATCATTTATTTGCACAGAATGTAGGTACAATAAAAATACAGATGTTAAGAAATTACGTTGGAGATCCTTGTACATTCTACCTTAACTTAGGCATGCAAAAAACAGTTAGTGTAGGTAAATAATACAATCAAATTTAAAATGTCAAAAGAAGAATTACAATATTTGGAATTAAAAATTATGACTACCTATTTATCTATATTGTTATATCATTTAAAAATTCAGTGATGGAATAATAACATTTATTTATTAATAGGGATGTCAGTTTTTTTTTAAAGATTATAATAGGCTCATTTTTAATGTTGTCTGGTATTTTGTTGAAAATAATCGGGCACATACATATAACACTTTTCTTTAACAATGCTGTCTTATGCCCGCTAACACACAACTTGTTCGAATACTGCCTTCTCAGTGGTCTTTTCCTATTTTCAGACACTTTATTAAAAAGATGCATATTTGATTTAACAAAGACAGCTGTTTCGAAAATGTACAGTGATGGGAGTGTTAATAAATTAAGGGATTTGAATACAGGCACACAACTATCTGTTACTTTCATGTTACACATTGCCCTTACACATCGTTTTTGAGCTTTAAATACTTGTTCTCTAAGACTACAATTTCCCCAAAATATTATTCCGAATCTTAGGATCGACGCCACCAAACCATGATAAGCAACCAGTCTAGCGGCCATATTCACCTTTTTTGATAGATTAAGAAGTACATAAGCCGCTGAGCTTAATTTTTTGCATACTTCTTCTGCATGTGGCTTCCAGGTGAGTTGACTATCTATCATTATGCCTAAAAATTTTGCAACATGCACTTGGTCTACTTTTTGTCCATTGTAGTTTAAATTTAAAGTTAGAGGTTGTAATCGCTGATAAAAATGCATAACATTAGTCTTAGGTATATTAATCATTAAATTATTTTGGTCGAGCCATTTTATAATGTCAGCTAAAGTATTATTTATGTCATGTTCGTACAGTTTAAGGTCATTACATTTAATCAAGGCAGTGCTATCGTCAGCGAACAAAACCATAGGATGTTTTATATGTTGCGGCAGGTCATTAATATAAATTAAAAATAATAAGGGGCCAAGCACACTGCCCTGTGGCACACCATACCTAACAAATCTATGTTCAGATAAGTACTTTTTTTCACGTTTTGTTTTTACACATATCTTGGAAATTTCTGTATGCTGTTTTCGATTGCTTAGGTATGACTTTATGAGATTAAGCATATTTCCTCTGATACCTATGATGTTAAGCTTGCTTAGCAGTGTTTCATGGTCAACACAGTCGAAAGCCCTCGTCATATCGGTTAAAATTGAGCAAACTGGTACTTTTTCGTCGACATTTCTTAGAATTGTACTCAGTAAATCGTAAACAGCTGCATTTATACCCTTATTTTTCCTGAATCCCTTTTGTTCTACACTAAGAATATCATATTTAGATAAGAATTTATTTATCGCGTCATATATTATTTTTTCTATAATTTTTGAAAAAATTGTTATTAAAGCGATAGGCCTATAATTTGCTATATCTTCTTTAGCGTTTTTTTTAAATAGTGGCTTGACAATAACTGTTTTTAATTTGTCTGGAAATACTCCAGAACTGATACACAAATTGAGTATGTGACTGATATGCAAAGCAATGTCACTCGATACAGATTTAATAACCTTGGTTGATATACCATCGTAACCAGTACTAACTTTATTTTTTAGGGAATGTATCGCTCTTATAACATCCTGCGCTACCACTGGATGCATGAACATCGAGTGAGGGTTACTTATCATTTTACTTGTGTCGGGCTTATAATTGTTCATAATGTTCTTTGTCTGATCAATAAAATGATTATTAAAAGCGTTTGCGATCTCTATTGGATTAGTGATTTTGGAATCGTGGACTTTTATTAGGGAAATAGGTTCAGTTATAGGTTTATATTTATTTATGACCTGCCAAGACGCTTTCGATTTGTTGTTTGAGCTTTTAATAAAATAGTTATTTTGCGCTTTTTGCGTAAGTTTGATAATTTTTCGAAGTCTTTGGGAGTAGTTTTTAAAGTTATTTTTATTAAGGCTTGAAGGTTCTCGCCTATATTTCCACAGTAAATGCCTTTGTTTTCTACTGCACAATCGAATGCCGTGAGAAAGCCATTTAATATTTTTAGTTGAGTTAACAGTTATTAATTTATAAGGGAAACAAAGTTCGTACAAGAGATGAAAGTGCTCATAGAAATAATCAAATGCTTCGTTAGCATTTTCGGTTTTATAAATTTCAGAAAAAGATAAACATTTAAGGTAGTTTTTAAATATAGTTACATTCTCACTAGATAGATCACGCTTTTTAATCCGCCAATAATTTATTCTACACGCTTTAATTACTTTGACTTGTAAAAGTTGTGCTGTATGGTCAGACATTGCTAAGTCTAATACTTCTGAATTACAATTTAGTTTATAACTACGAGCAAAATTGTCTATGCAAGAATTGCTGCATATCCTGGTTGGCTGTTGTAGTTCCAATTTCAGAGAAACTATGCCAATAAGAGTTTTTGTTTATATTTTTTGAACGTTATACAAAGCTATTTTATTTTTAATTATTGACGGACTGACAGAGACCTCACCAATGTAATTTGGTCTGCATATTGCCAAGTCATATGGAACCTACACACTAGCAAAATGATTATACTTTTTTTCAGTATTGTTATGTTGTGTTCGTGTTATGTTTTTCTTTGAAATTTTTGTTTGTTTTCTCCATTGGTGTTAGTTCGGGTTCGATTCACACGTATATTACATTATTACGATACATATTCGTCACAAATCGATATTTTGCTAAGTGCTGAATCTGCATGAAGTATATAATATATTACCGTAAAGGCCCGAACTACGGTAAATCCTAAGATTTACCAGTAAAACCTAAGATTTACCAATTCTTAATGGTGTATTGAAAAAGTTTGCGATTCGTACTTTTACCACCATTCTCTTGATAAATCTTAGGATTTACATTAAAGGACGGTAAATGTTGAAAAAAAAAACAAACCAACATCTACCAGCTGGTAGATGTTATCTATAAATAGCACGCAATTGTTAATAAAGATAAATTTTAAATTACATATTATGTCGTCGCTCGCTTCGCTCGCTCTGTTGCAAGGTCACAATATCTAACCTAACCTATTGATTTCTGTCACAAAGTCGAACCTAACCAAGCAATGGATTTCTGTGCCTATGTCGGTTCTATACTAAGTCGAGGGTTTGATATGCGCTCGACAACAAGATTTCGGTGATCACGACATTATTTTTTTACCAAGTGAATGGTGGTAAAAGTCCGAATCGCAAACTTTTTCGGACATTTACCATTAAGAATTGGTCAATCTTAGGTTTTACTGGGAAATCTTAAGATTTACCGTAGTTTGGGCTTTTACAGTAACATATATAGTATATTATTTGTTATTATCTAGTGTTTTATTAATTTATTATAATGTATTATATTATTAACTAGTAATTTTATGCTATTAAATTATTAAATAATTTAAATATCTGTAGCGAACCGATTATGATATTTAAAGGCCTGTCTGTATCTGAAAGTAATAAAACTTTGAGTTTGTCTTGACATTCATATCAAGACAATTTTTAATGTTTTTATTTCATTTCCTGCCACACCCATTCAAATATTTAAGGTTAATAACAAAGCAGAAAACTGTTGCAAGTAGTTTTCCAGTACTGAGTACTGTTGTAAGTGTTTAAAAGTCGATAAAAGAAGATGTTATTGTTTATATTATAACCTCATATTAATCAGTAGATTGGAAATAGCATGTTAAAAGAGTAAAATCTTTAAATTTTCCTTCATTATAAGTATAAGCAAGTACACTATATACTGGTATAAGTGGCCACTTGTATCAGTTTACAGGTTTTACCATAGTAAAGAAAACAAGCTACATCAATGCAAGTGATGCTATTTTCCAAAGTATAAAAAAATAAGAAAAACCAATAATGCAATCTTTTTCCTTAGAGATTCATATATAAGATATCAAAATTTCAAGTATTTCCATTGATTTATGACAAAATTACAAGCTGTAGAACCTTTGAACCGCTCTCCTAAACAGTTGTGTTTTTGCACTTGTACTGGTATACGTAGGACCCGTCGTTATGGCCTTGAGATCGTCAGCAAATAAAAATACTTTTGAGTTTTGAAAGCATTTGTGGATGTCATTGATGAAAAGAATAAAGAATTGCGGGCCCAGATGAGAGCCTTGTGGAATTCCCGATGTTGCTATGTAAGGTTCAGAACCACAGCCATTCACCACGACCCTAAGCGTCCGTCCGTGCAAATACGACCTGAACCAACTCAGTAAAGGATCCGACACACCGTACATCTTTAGTTTATTTAGAAGTATACCATGATCGACTGTGTCAAATGCCTTACTGAAATCAGTATATACTGCATCTACCTGAATACGCGCATCCATTGAATCGACAATATCTTTAACATATGTAACTAAGTTCGTAGCTGTGGATCTGCCCCTCACAAAACCGTACTGATTTTCAATTATCAATTGTGACAAGTGCCTAGAGAGTACAGGACATATGAGAGCTTCAAAAACTTTTGCAAGCACAGATAGGATGGCGATGGGCCTATAGTTGGTCACGTCAGATTGATTTCCGCTTTTAAAAATGGGTACTATCTTGGTTTCCTTCCATACGATTGGAAAAATACCTTGAAGCAAAGATCTATTAAATATTAAACTTAAAGGTAATGAGAGCTTATCTGCTGCTCTATTGAAAAACAATGATGGTATATTATCAGGACCGGCACCTTTGTTAATGTCTAATTTCTTAAGTTGGCGCTTAATTTGATCTTGTGTTATCTCTATTTGGCCCAGAATGCTGTTACTCATCTGACTATCAATATCAGCCGGCTGCACGCACATTTTGTTATCACTACATCGATACACTTTAGCAAAATGGGATGCAAAGTAATTGCTTATCACATTAGTTTCATCAGAACTTTCTATTCCATTTGTCATGGAACTCGGAAAGTTACTGGATCCACCTCTCTTTATTTTTAGGTAACTCCAAAAGTACTTTGGATTAGACGTTATTTTAGACTCTACATCAGCAATATATTTACTGTAGCAATATGTGGCCATATGATCACACCTTTTTTTAAGTAAATTAAAGCAATAACATCAAGTGGATTATTATATTTTTAACTCGTAATCTTAATCGATTTTTTTCATTTAATCTTTTAATCAGTTGCCTAGAGAACCAATGTGGATACTTAGTTTCTTTTATAGTTACTCGTGGGACATAGTTATTAATAAGTTCATACAATTTATGATAGAATGTTTGTACCATCTGATCAAGAGTCGTGCAAGATTCCAGAGCATTAGTCCAATCGATCTGATCCAAGGCTGCATTAATGACTGCATAATCAGCCTTAAAGTAATTCAATTTACTTTTAGTAACTTGCCTCTGTAGTTTTAATGTCTGCGAGAATATGAATTTAATCGTGTGGTAAAGCTTGAATTTTAAATGAAATAAATGAATAATAAATAATTATATGAAAGACTTATCAATGTCATACCATACGCACGCTCCGATGCGTCTGTAAATACATGCAGTTCTAGCAGACTACTAAAACGACAAACAACAACACGTGGAACACGAAAATTATTTATAAGTGGTAACGTTCTCACCAAAGTGTTCCAACTGGAATGTAATGCAGGAGTTAATGGCTCATCCCATGAGAGTTTATCTGACCACATACGCTGTAAAAATATTTTCATGGTAACTACGCAAGGAGATAAAAGTCCTAGAGGGTCAAATATACGTGCAATGGCAGAAAGTATATCACGCTTAGTCACAGAATCCTTAAAAGGTAGTGGGGAACTTGAAAATCCTAACTCATCAGAGGTAGCAAACCAGTCGAGTCCTAATAATTTATTAGATTCACTAGCTCCTACATCTAAATCTAATGACGACTGAGAATCCCCGTGAACTAATGCAGGCACGTTGGACCTCCACTTTCTGAGTGGCATGCGGGCTGACGCGAGTGCGTTGGTGACCTCCGTGCGAATCAACTCGAGCTCGTTAACGTCATCAGCTCCAGTTAACAGGTCATCAACGTAAAAATCATGGATGATGACATCAGCTATCCTATCTCTGTTACCTGAACACGACTTACCTACAGAACTCGAAGAGGTTTTAATGGCATCGTTTCGATAGTCTAAACCAACCTGTTTTAAACAACGCGTGGCGAGAAACGGTGCACTAGCCGTACCATATGTCACGGTATTTAGCTTGTAAACCTTGACAGGACCAGAGACATTATCACGCCAAAGAATCTGCTGCAGGTACCTATCAGATGGGTGGACGAATATACATCTATACATCTTCGCGACGTCGGCCGATAAGACAAACTGATGTTGCCGAAACCGAAGAAGTATAGACAAGAGATCGTCCTGCACCGTAGGACCTACCATCTGCATACCATTAAAAGAAAATCCTGAGGAAGTAACACAGCTTGCATTAAAAACTACGCGAAGCTTAGTAGTAGTGCTACTTTCACGCAGTACCCCATGGTGTGGTATGAAATATCCATTGGGACTGTCACAATGCCTAATTTCGGTCATATGTCCTAATGTCTCATACTCAGACATGAAGTCGCAGTATAGCTTACTGAACTCAGGCTTCGACTTCAGTCTCCGTTCCAAACTGGACAGACATTTAGAAGCCCTTTGGAAGGATTCTCCTAAAACAGAAGGACTTTGCTTTACCGGAATACGAACACAAAAATGACCGCTATCTAAACGTGTCGTATTCTTAATAAAATGCTCCTCACATAATTTTTCCTCTGGAAAATAATTAGAGGATTGTGAGTTTACCTCTTCCAGATTCCAAAACTTTACTAAATCAGTTTGAATTTTATTAAAACTATCAACGCTAGAGCAATCGGATTGAGTAAAATTGCAAACAATGTCAGCTGATTTACCGTTATTATAGGTAACAGGGCCAGAAACTATCCAGCCTAACACTGTCTGACATAACACTGGCTTACCTATACCTAGTCTAATTGTCTGCGAACCAACCAAGTCCCAGAAGAGATCAGCACCTATTAATAAATCTACCTCTGAAGGTTTATAAAAGGTGGGGTCGGCTAAACAAATATCATCGGGAATATTAAGACCAGAAATGTCGACTTCACGACACGGCAATACACCCGTTAACGATGGCAAAACGAAACAATAAAACTTAGAACTATAACTATTGTCTAATGACGTCATTTTAATATGACACATTTTGCCTACGCGTGAACTCACATTATTTATGCCACATACTGATCCATTTACCTGACTAGTATCTAAGTTAAGCCGTCTAAACGCCTAATTGCCGGGACGCGTTGCGTTGCTCTTAAAACGAGTGCAGGCGCTGCGCTCGAACATTAACCGTTTACGCATCGCAGGCAACGGAAGCTCTCAGAAGGAATATTTTTCTCAGTTTATGCAACATTTTTCATTGATGCTCCGCTCCTATTGGTCGTAGCGTAATGTTATATGGCCTATATCCTTTCTCGATAAAAGGACTATCAAACACAAAAATAATTTTTCAATTTGAACCAGTAGTTCTTGAGATTAGCGCGTTCAACCAAACAAACTCTTTAGCTTTATAATATTAGTATAGATTTTAGAACAAATTTGATTATCATAAAAAAGGTTATTGTGAATATACCTTAAAAGATAGACATATGTCTCGGACTCTTTTTTTAAGACATTTAAAGGAGAAAAATTTCATCATACCTACTGGCTTGGCGATAAACAAAGTATAGATTAAGTGGACTGTATTTTTTGGAGGATGGCGGTTCTCGCCAAGAGGTGAGGGAGCGATGTATGTATTAGGGAAAAGCACGCATACCTGGCTATCCAGCGTGGGGCTGTACAAGATGGCGGCCGGCGGCGTTCTTTCCTGCGGCGTTCTTTCTTCCCGATCACAAAACTGTCACGTTCACACCCGCGGGCGGTTTATCACAATAGTTCGCTATCCAACAGCGGCGGTAAGGAAGCGATGCAGCACGGGGCGACATGGGCTGCGGGAGCGATACAGGCGCGAACACGTGTTATGCGCCAGGCGTGCGGAAGCAATGTAAGGAAGGGCGGGGGTCACATCGCTCACTACGAATGTAGTCAATTGTAGAACTAATATAATAGTGCGAAATATTGATGAGACGACTTAGTCCGTCTTAGAAAACATAGATGGCGCTACCATTTCCCCCCGGCCTTAAAGGGTTGCCTTTAAAAGAAATGTTATCTAGCTGTGTAAGGTGTACTACCGCATACCCTATACTAAGACAGCGTTACAATATTTTAAATTAATTGCGTAAACAAAGCGGAACAAATAATAATCGAATTACAAACTAAATACCTAAACTAAGAAAGAGATCCAACTTCAAGCTAGATCTCACTGAGTCGGTAGCGGACAGAGACGTACAACAGGGCGCACGTAGCTACCCTTCGCGGTTTTTACAGTAACGACGCGGGTTGTGCCGTCCTTTGCGGTATGTAACTTCTCAACAATGCCTAGTGGCCATGAAAGCGGTGCTGAATTATCGTTTATTATAATGACCAACGTACCCTCCTGTATAGGGGATGCAGGACTATTCCATTTAGATCTAGCCTGAAGCTGGTGAACATATTCTGAGCGCCAGCGTCGCCAAAACGACTGTACGAGATTATCAAGAAGAGTAGGCTTCAGGCGCGGGAAGTGACGACAATGGCATTGTATTTAAGAAATGCGCGGGAGTTAACGCGGATGGTTCAGCAGGGTCACTACTCAGCGCTGTGAGCGGGCGCGAATTAACAAGTGCCTCGATTTGCACAAGGACAGTTAAGAGCTCTTCATAAGAAAGGATTTGTTGGCCTATGACTCTGAAGAGATGCGTTTTAATTACTTTGACCATGCTTTCCCAACATCCACCGAAATGGGGTGAAGCAGGCGGAATAAACTTCCAATCAATGTGATTAATGGAAAGTTCCTCCTGAAGACGTGAACTATACTCTTTATTGAGAAATTTATAGAGATCGCGTAGATAAGAACTTGCACCCACGAAACAAGTGCCGTTATCCGTGTATAAACACTGTACGGGACCACGTCGCGAAAGAAATCGCTTTAGAGCTGCGAGAAATGAAACCGTACTTAAATCCGTCGCAACTTCGATGTGCGTAGCGCGCGTTGTTAGGCATGTGAAAATACATAGCCAAGCTTTACGGCTTTTAATGCCTCGACCACGAACTGGTGTATACTGCAGTGGTCCTGCGTAATCACAACCGGTATGTGTAAACGCTTTATCTACCTGATTGACACGTTGGCTAGAAAGATCTG
Organism: Autographa pulchrina; assembly: GCA_905475315.1. Taxonomy (NCBI): domain Eukaryota; kingdom Metazoa; phylum Arthropoda; class Insecta; order Lepidoptera; family Noctuidae; genus Autographa; species Autographa pulchrina. The sequence continues at coordinate 20,331,060 of FR997761.1, read as the reverse complement.
CCATTGGAGGAAAGATCGGACGCGGACGGAATTTAAAACAGGTGTTACATTTATGAATTATGTGGCGAATTGATGAATGACGGGCCTGTTGGTCTAGTGGTTAGTGACCCTGACTGCTATACCGGAGGTCGTGGGTTCGATTCCCGCCCAGGACAAATGTTGTGTGATGAGCATGATCATTTGTTCTGGTGTCTGGGTGTAATTTATCTATAATATGTATGTATTTAGAAATATATAAGTAAGTTTATCAGTTGTCTGGTTACCATAACACAAGCTCTGCTTAGCTTGGGATCAGATAACCGTGTGCAAAAAAAAAAAAAAAAAATTATTCGTCGTGCAGCAAGAATCCAGTAGTTTTGCCTAAGTAAGGACATGAGTAACTCTGGACCTGCGTGGAGATGCTTCTTGTGATAAAAATCAACAAGAAGTTTGACTACATGGTCGTGACGCGGCAGGATGCAAGGATGCTTGTAGTTGTAAGGTACGTCCGAATTTGACAAACGACCGCCAACACGTATTATGCCGTGCTCATCGAGAAACGGCTTGAGTTTAAGAAGAGCGGGAGAACAAGGAATGTTATTTTTAAAATTTTGAACATCCTTACTAAAATGAACAGCCTGTAGGGCGCGCAATAATGTATACTCTGCGACCTCAAGATCAGAGCTGGAAACAGAAGTTCCATTAGGTAATTTCTTAATAAACCTACAGACATAAACGATGACACGTAGTAACTTAGACCACGATGACATGCGTAGCGCGAGTGCGTAAATAGGAGATTCCGCAACCTCAACAGTCACGGGATGAGAGACAGACTTCCGCTCAGGTATATCCTCGTCCTCTGCATCGTGGACAGATGGATGTATAGGCCACTCTGATGGATCACGCGAAATCCAAGAAGGGCCATGATGCCACAAAGGATGATCCAGAAGATTAGCCGGAGTAACACCACGAGACAGGCAATCCGCAGGATTCTCAATACCCGCGACGTGATTGAAACAAGTAGCAGGAATAAGTTTAATTATTTTAGTAACGCGATTGGCGACAAAGGTCTGCCAGCGGTGCGGAGAAGAATTAATCCAAGCGAGCACTACTTTGGAGTCCGAAAATGCGTATATCTTATTGATATCGTAGTGATGGGACGCAATTGTGTCTTGAACCTTTCGAAGCAACTGAGACAGCAACAGAGCCGCGCACAACTCCAGTCTCGCAACCGAAATGGTTTTAACAGGCGAGACCTTAGACTTGGCACAAACTAGCTGCACAGAGTAGTTAGATCCAATGCGGACTTGCAGATATATGACTCCGCCATAAGCGCGTTCACTGGCGTCAGCGAAACCTATTAAGTTAGCAGTACATCCATCGACTAAACCTAGATGGCGCGGCACAATTATTTGATTGAGTGCGGGAAGTTCAGCACAAAACTGTTTCCAAGCAGCGACAATATGGTCGGGAGGAGTGTCATCCCAATCACATTTTGTTAACCAAAGCTCTTTGATCAAGAGCTTGGCGTACAAAATGGTAGGCGCCACAAAACCCATCATGTCCCATAAACGAGCTGTGGATAGCATAGTGCATTTGATACATTTATCATCTGGTGATAAGATGCCAAAGCGAAAGTTATCATAATTTCTGTCCCAGCGTAATCCAAGAACCTTATGATGTGCGGACTTCTCGAACTCAATATCTGGAAAAGCTTTATGCGAATCAGGTATGTGCGCGAGAACCTTTTTGGAATTGCTTGTCCATTTGACAAGGTCAAATTGGCCTCGTTTGAAAAGCTGAATAAGCTCTTCACAAAGCGAAACTGCTTGCGGAGCGGATGCGACACTACAGACGATGTCGTCCATTGTATAAAGCGGAAGCAGCAACAGCTGCTGCAGCGGGAAAGTTGTCGCCTTCATCAGCGATCAACTGGCGGACAACTCGTAACGCGTGATATGGACTGGACTTAAGTCCAAAACAAACGCGATTAAATTGATACACGGTTAAAGGCTCACTATTGTCAAAACGATATAAAATTTGTTGAAATCTACGGTCGGATTCTCGAATGCCGATATTGAGAAACATTTGTCAACAATCAGCTGAAAGAGCAATTTCGAAAAGGTGGAATTTAATTAAGATGTTAAATAAATCACCCTGTAATTCAGGACCGGCATGCAAAATGTCATTGATCGACTGACCCGATGTAGTTCGGCAACTAGCATCTAAAACCACACGAAGTTTAGTGGAGGTCTTATCTTCGCGAACCACGCCGTGATGCGGTATATAATACGCGGGAAGAGAATTGCCCTCGTCGTTTACAACCGGGCTTAAAAAACCTTTATTTATGTAATCACGCATAGCGTCATTATATGCACCGCGTAATTTAAGCGACGCGTCGAGTTTACGTTCCAAACAGTAAAAGCGCCTAAGTGCAGCAGCGTACGAGTCGCCTAAAGAATACGGGTCGCCACAGAACGGCAACGCTACAACATAATTATCTACCACTATCGTCGCGAACAGTGGTAGCGCGGAAATGTTCTTCACACTCGAGATCTTTACGGCTCAGTGAGGGCGGTGCGGAGACCTCTTCAAGCTCCCAAAATCGCTTAAGAAAAGAATTTATACTATTTTCTTGAAGAACAGAAAAGCAAGACGTAGTATAATGAGTATTATGCAGCGTAGGTACGGCATCCATAACTACATAGCCAAATACCGTCTCAATAGCGGGAGGTAAATTATATTGCTCACTACGTACAACATTACATAGTAGTAAGTGCGGAAAAACTGAAGCCCCGATCAAGAAATCGATATTACCCGGCTGAGCAAAGTGAGCATCAGCGAGCGGCAATGTCTCGAGGTGCGCGAGTAACGACACGTCCACGTGAGCGCTAGGTAACGTGTCCGTAATACGTTCCACAATAAGCGATGAAACGTTGAAATTAATATCGTTATTGAAACGCGAATGTATTTTAATATCGACGGAACCCTTACAAGATTTTTCTGAACCACCGATCCCTTTAACTACTAAGTTAGTATTTTTAAAGTTATTCAAAAGTCCAAGACGTTTGAAACAATCCGAAGTAATAAAGCTACTTTGTGATGCACTATCAAGTAAACAACGAACCACGCGCGGCGTGTTGTTCAAATCGTAAATAATAACTTGCGCGGTCGCTAATAATATCGTAGTGGACGCGGTACATTGACGCTCGGCTTCGCGCTGAGTGTGGTGAGTGCGCGCGCACTGCCTGCGTGCGAGCGCAACGGACGTTATACACAAAGAAACTCCGGACTGAGACGCGGGGGGAACATGCGCCGTGGTACGAGCGGCCTGTGCCTGCGGTAAAGAGAACGAAACAGCTGGACTAGGATTTACGTTTACGTCAAGGTTACCGGGGTCAAATAACGGATACTTTTTCTCAAAATGCAATAACGTATGGTGTTGTTGATTGCATGAGCGACACTTGGTTTTACTAGAACAATCGCTTGTTTTATGCTTAATACTCAAACAATTGACACAAGCTTTATTTCCTTTTGTGGATTTAAAACGAGCAGTCGGATTTAAATTATGAAAGGCGGGACATTTAAAAAGGTGGTCGTGTACAATAATAATAATATTTATTCAAAGTTCTTTACAGGATAAATTACATACAGTCTTAAATATAAACTTAAATCTGAGTCTTAAAAAAATTACAAATAATCAAAAGGATTCTAAAGTACAATAAATATCTGTAAACGTTACACGTTGTCTTATACCTACTATTTTAACATAACCAAATCTTAACTTATATTTTCCTAATTAACAAGATTTTTATAACTAAAGAATGTATAAAAACACAAAATACATAAAAATTGTACAAAATCAAAAAAATAAAATAAAAACAAAATCACTTTAACACAAGCAGTAAATTCTCTGTATCATCGTAGGACATGTTTTGAAGAGTTTCCTTAAGAATTCTCTTACAGTTAACTTTATTTAAGCCATAAATGTTTGCCTTCGCGTTCAATCTATTGTAGAGCAGAGGTCCAAGAAACAGGTAAAATTTTGATGTGAAAGCATGTTTGGTTTGATTTTGAGGACAGACTAGATCTTTACGTCTTCTGTTAATAACATCCGTGTTATATATTAAATTTGCGTGCTGTTGTAATACAATACCCATTATAAATAACTGTCGGACTGTTAGTACTTCACATTCCTTGTATAGGGAAAAAGGAATGGCCGGAAAGTAGACACTTTGAGAATTGCCCTATGGGCTCTCTCGATAGTTAGTAACAATGTTTAAATATTTAGTAACAATATTGTCGCACAGACACTTGTGTGAATTATTTGCGGATTCCGAACATGCTACGTAAGATTGCGGGTTAGGGGCCGACTTATTATTACTATTTCGCGATTTATTAAAGTTTTGTTTACTTATGTTATTATTACTAGACGAGCTAGACGAACTAGGCTGCGTATTCTGATATATGCGACACTGATCTTTAACGAATGAAAGAAAACTATTTAGGGTAGGTATTTTATTATGGGGTGCCTGGCAGAAAACCTCCCCGTGTGCTCAGTGGCTGCTTGTCCGTTTGGTGTCTTGGGGACGAGCAGGTGCTGGGCCGGTGCACGCTGGGTGCGGGCAACAGTCGCCTCGCGAGGGGTGGGAAGGAGGAGATTGTTGTCCGTAGCTAATTTCTGTCGGAGCGGAGGAGTCGCTCCCGAGGGCTCCCTATCTGCGCTCTGCAGCTGCAGAGTGCACGACTAGGCAGCGAGATGGGTAGACCGCGGGCCGTTTTTTACAGCCCGAGGTCGAGGGGTTTCCGCGGCGTGTACGTCGCGGTGACCGAGGTGGGGAAGACCGTGGGTTGCTCCTCAACCTGCGGTCTAGGGGCATCCGTGGCGAGGTGTTGGAGCCACGGTGCCGGGTGGTGGGTAGTTTAAAAAAAAAAAAAAAATATATATATATATATATCGCTTGTAGGTTAATAGTAGTTTTTAGATACCGAGCAGCGGGCGGTTTATCCTGCACCGGAGGCATCCGCGGGCCTCGGGAGGCCTAAGTATCCTCCCAAAAAGAGCGGCCGCATCGCCTTAGGGAAGCGGTGTGCATACCACCCATTCGTAATATGGAAATGTCCGATAAAGAGCTAGATTTGTCATGCGCCCCGGTTGACGCCCGGCGCTCGCAGGTATCCGGGCCTGCGAGTGTTAAATTGACGACCGATGGAAGCACAGGGGTAGGTGACCAGGCCCCTGTAGCGGATGCGACTACTGGAAGCTATGTTATGTCATGTGACCCGGTTGACACCCGGCGCTCGCAGGTATCCGGGCCTGCGAGTGTTAAATTGGTTACCGAAGAACGCGCAGGGGTAGGCGACCAGGCAGCGGATATTCGGTCGCGCGGGACGTCTTCCGTAAGGAAGCGTCCGGTGTGCCGGTCCTCAGACGAGGAAGGCCTGCCGGCCCCCAAGTTGCCAACTTCCAAAAGGGGTCGGCAGGCATCGAGAGGGGCGAAAGCTTCGCAGCCGCGGAGGGATAGGAGCGGGCGTTTTGTGCGCTCTAATACCTCGGCGGCTAGTGAGGCGGAGAGTGACGTGGGGGTCACTGCGGGGGACCCTGGCGATGACGGCGAAAGCTGTTCCTCGCTGGGGAGCTCGAAGGCGGAGCTCAACGCCGCCAAGAGGGAGCAGCGCAAAGCCGTCGCGGCCGACGAAGTGTCGGAAATGGCCCGACGCGCACGCGAGCGACGAGCTACCCTGGCGGCGGAAGGGGGTGAGCCATCGGCGGTGGCCTTGAGCCAGCTGGCTCTGGATGGGGTGGACTTAGTCCTGAAAGTTGCTACCAAGTCCGGCAGCCTGAAGGGCACGTTCACCCGCGGCCTGAATGAGGCTGCTGCGGACATCAGGGAGGCGGTTGGCGTCCTCCTCAACAGGACGGCCTCTGACGAGGTCGCAAAGCTGAGGGAGGAGAACAGCCGCCTCCGAGGTGACCTGGAGGACCTCCGGCGACAAGTCGCTGCGCTGAGCGAGCAGCAGCAGCGACGCTCGTCCGCCGATGCCGCACCTGCAGTGACCCCGGCTCCCGCACAGCGACCGGCAAGCCCTCGCACCGAGGATGACGTCGAGCGCATTGTCCGGCTTTGCATGCTCCAGTGCGGGAGCATGGTAAACGCTCGGCTGGAGACGATTCTCGGCGTCTCCCGCCGGAAATCCTCCGTCCGCCCCTAGCGGCTGACAAACGGAGGACTGAGGAGCCGCCGAGACTTGCGCCTCAGAAGGGGAAGCCCGCGGAGGGCGTTAAAAAACCCGCGGAGAGAGCCCCACCACGCGATCAGCCCACGACTGCCGGGTCTAAGGGTGAGACCTGGGCGAAAGTCGTGGGCCGTAAGAAGGCCCGCAAAGCCGCCAAGAAGGCTGCGGCTGCTGCACGCGCTCCCGTCCAAACCGCAAAGGCGGTTGCGCAGCCTGCGAGGCGGACTGCCAAAGGCGGTCGCAGAGGACCGACGGTGCATGCCCCGCGTTCCGAGGCTGTGACGCTCACGTTACAGCCCGGAGCTGCGGAGCGCGGTGTGACGTACCGGTCGGTCATTGCCGAGGCCAAGGCCAAGATTAAATAATCAGATCTTGGCCTTCAGTCCGTCACCCTCAGGCAGGCTGCCACGGGTGCGCGGCTGTTTGAGGTGGCTGGTGCAGCGAGCGGCAGTGCCGAGAAGGCGGACGCTCTGGCCGCCAAGATGAGGGAGGTCCTCAACCCTGAGGACGTCCGGGTCTCCAGGCCAGTGAAAACCGCAGAGGTGCGGATTGCTGGTCTGGACGACTCGGTGACCTCAGAGGAGGTGGTGGCGGCCGTTGCCCGAAGTGGCGAGTGTCCGCCAGATAAGGTGCGGGCCGGCGACATAAGCGCTGACGCCACCGAACTCGGCGCGGTCTGGGTTCGGTGCCCTGTGGCGTCGGCGAAGAAGATCGCCGACAAAGGCGAATGAAGAATGTTAACTAATTTTGATTATTAGCACTCCATATTCTCTGTCAAAAATAAAAAATACTAGTGAAAAAATTACTTCGATACGTCAATTAGTTTCCGATTTAGAAGTAAAACAAGTTGTAAACGCCCGGTGATGGTGTGACGTCACACCACAACACGCTCAATCTGGCTCACTCAGTCCGCTAGCGATCGCGCGCCCGTGCCGTCGAAATTATAATTAAATACTTTTAAAAATGTCCAATCCAAATACCAGAATCATGTGTTGTGCCTAAATGTAAAAATACAACTACCAATTCGCCGGATAAGTTGTTTTTTATAGTTCCAAAGGACGTTAAAATGAGAAAAAAATGGATAAAAGCTATGAAGAGGTTAGATCCATTTGGAGATAAAAGTACAGTTTCTATTAACAGGACTATTAACGTAATTCGCGGACGAAAACCCATCAAAATACTGCGCAAGCTATTACACTACAGCGCTGCCGACTTATTACTAAGAGCGGGGGCGCGGCCGCGCGGCCCGCGCGGCGCGTTGTGCCGTGACGTCACAAGCGGTCACGTGACTAAGCGGGACTCGATATTTTTCGAAACTTTGAATGCGTATAAAATCAAAACTACTTGGTATTTTTGACTACGATAAAAACTAGTGTATTTACTACGACCAGGCCATAGCACTTTCTCTGCCCTTCTCAAAGTGACTGGCGATATTAGACTCGCCGTGGAAGACGCTAACCTGACTGTATTGGTTCTAGTAGATTTCTCTAATGCGTTTAATACCGTCAGTCACGATATCCTTCTATCTATCCTGTCATATCTCATGGTCTCTTCCAAGGCATTAGACTGGTTTTCTTCTTATCTTCGGGAGCGCCAGCAGTCGGTTCGGGTGGAAGAAGTCTCGTCAACCTGGTGTAATTTGGATGCTGGCGTTCCTCAAGGCGGCATCCTCTCACCTCTTCTCTTCGCAGTATTTATAAATTTACTTACTCCTGAGCTTCAGTGTTCGTATCATCTGTATGCCGATGACTTGCAGTTATATCGTCATACTACTGTTGATGAGTTGGCTGACACGCTCGGAAAAATCAATGAGGACTTAGTGGATGTGAAAAATTGGGCTGACAGGTTTGGCGTGGCAGTCAACCCTGGGAAATGCCAAGCTATAGTTATTGGTAGCTCGAGAAATATAAGCAAAGTTGATACTTCCGGCTTGCAACCTGTAGTATTCAATAACATGGTAGTACCTTATAGTGGCAACGTTAAGAACCTCGGCTTACATATAGACTCTACACTTAACTGGCAAGCACAAGTCGCAGCTGTCAGCCAAAAAGTAACGAACATGCTACGGTTCCTCTACCGCCTGAAAAATTTGCTTCCGTCCTATGTGAAAGCGATGCTTATGCGAACCTTTTCGAAATTAGCAGAATCATAACAGTATTTCGTTCTCTAATTATTTTTCTTAATATGTAAGTATAAGTATTATATGTAGTGTACATATTTATATAGTTATATATATGTATATATATATTAATAATAATTATATGTGTGTTGTAATATATGTATGTAAGTATATTATGTGTAATACTGTCTCTTTAAATTTCTTGGCACCTACCTATGCTTTCTCTCCACCACCCAAAGGTAGACTGGTAGAGAACGCCTAAGGCGTTAAGTCCGCCATTGTACATTATGTGCAAAAAGTATTTAATAAATAAATAAATAAAATTAGGCCCAATCACTACATAGTATAGAGCGCGTGCCTATACCAAATAGTGCGTCGAAGGCCGCGCTTCGCCCTACAACACTTTATGATTATGTAGTATATTTAGTATCAGCAATGCACCCGTGCAAAGCCGGGGCGGGTCGCTAGTATGTAATAAGTCGTTGAGCGATGTATCGCTATCAGTTTTAGCACTTGCGTCTAAAACGATGCGTGTTTTTGTTGTTGACTTATCAGGTCGAACAACAGCGTGATGCGGTATAAAATAACCTTCAGTTATAGCAGCTGAAGAATAAGGTATTTCGGATAGGTAACCATTATTAATATAATCTGTGATGACGTCATTATAAGCTTGACGTAGTGCGGGGAGAGCATTAAACTTACGTTCTAGCGCAGTCAATCGACGCTGAGCGTGCGTGAAAGAGTTACCTAATAATTGAGGATCGCCTTTAAAAGGCAGCGAAACAATATATCGCCCACACAGACTTCTTTTAACTGAAGATTTATAAAATTGTTCACAATCTTGATTTTCCGGAGTTAAAGTATTTACAGAAGGCACCTCCTCGAGTTCCCAAAATTTTAAAATATTGTTATTTAAAGTATCCACTAAAGGGCCGAAGGACCAGACTATACCTTCACGGTTGAAAGTCGGAATCTCACCCATGACAATATAGCCAAGCGTAGTCTCGAGAGCGTGAGGTACGTGGCGAACGGTGTCCGAAAAATCAGCTGATTGCTCTAGCGGTGGTGGTATCACTTTACCTCCTAGAATAATAAACGCGAATACTTGAGCGCCAAGAATCGCATCTATATCCCCGGGTGAGTTCCAACAATCATTTGCGAGCGGTAAATCTTTAAAATGTTCTACAACAGATGAATGAATTTCGTGAGTAGGCAACTGATCAGTGATAATAATATGATCAATCACTAACAATGACAAATTATATTCAGCGTCAGAAACCCGAGATTGAATGGTAAGTGATACGTAACCTCTAATAGGTGTCGACAACGACCCTACAGATTTCAAAGATGAGTTAACATGCGGTAGAATATTTAATTTGAATTTTTTACAACAAGCGAGAGTAATAAGATTGTTTTGAGAAGCACTATCTATTAATAATAATAATAATAAATTCTTTATTTCTGAAACATACATCTGTCATCATGAAGCTCTGCCTCCTGAACTAGGCAGCGCCTGTATCTCAGGAGGCAGTTCCTTCCCATTACCATTACATTGTTATATCAATTGGTGGTTAAAGAACAAGAAGAAAAAATAAAAATAAGAGATGGAAACAAAAAAATAAAGTTAAACTAAGGTGAGTACACAATATTTTTTTATATATATTTTTAGAGCGTGTGCGCGCGTGATGAGTGTGTGTATTGTGTGTGTGTGTATGTGTGTGTGTATGTGTGTGTGTATGTGTTGTGTATGTAACATTTAATGTACTAATAAAGACTATTTGGTTAATTCTAACAAACCCACTTTAGGAGATTTTCTGTTGCTTCATAATCCTGATCTTTAAGCCAATCCTGTATTTTATATTTTACTTTGTGTTTGTTAAGTTAAACGAAATTAAGCTTGAGGTTGGTTTTTTTATACAGTAATGTGCTCAGGACATAGTGCTGCCGTTTTGCAAATGAAGTTTTATGTGTTTCAGCTATAGGAAGGAGTTTATTTCGTCGACGATTTTTATTAGGAGGGAGTAATTTGCCGTGTATCTTTAAGACTGATTGTTGCACAAAGAGCTGCCTTACAGTGAGTACATTAGTTTCCTTGTATAATTGACTTGTCGGATATTTGATTGGTTTTTTATGCATCACTTTCAGGACAGCTCTTTGCACACGTTCCAGTCTCAGAAATCTGGTTTTGGCTGCTCCTCCCCAAACTGTTATGCAATAGCTGAGAACTGACTGGTAAATAGCCGTATAAACCATCCGGAGTGTGGACAAGTCGGCAACGTTTCTCAGTCGCTTGAAAATATAAATCAGCCTTCTGACTCTCGTGGACAATTGGTCTAGATGCAAATACCAGTTCAAACTACTATCTATAACAACCCCTAGATATTTGACGCTGCTTGAGAGACATACATGCACACGATGATTCTGAGGTATTACAGGTATGGGCAATAATGGTAAAAGTTGAAGGGGCAGCCATCTTCGGGTGTATGTTAAAGGGCACAAAATTGGTCTTGTCCAGATTCAGAGTAAGCAGATTGGATTTCAACCACTTTATTATAGTTTTGAGGCACCGTTCTGATGTCATCTTGACTTGGTTCCAATCGTCACCGTAAACTATTACCGCCGTGTCATCGGCATATGTGAAAAATGTTGCATCTGTCAAAGATAACTTACAGAGGTCATTAATGTAGAGTTGAAAGAGGTCCCAAAACACTCCCCTGAGGCACTCCAAAATCTGTAATTTCCTCATTACTGACGTATGTATCGACCTTAACACACATTTTCCGATTTGTGAGGTAACTTTCAAAGAATTTTAGGGATAAGCCACGTATGCCAGCGTCCTCTAGTTTTACAACAGAGACCGTGTCAAATGCTTTTTTTAGGTCTGTAAATATCCCTAGACATTTAAGTTTACTGTCTAGTTTTCTGGCTACTAATTGGGTTAGGTCAAGAACTGCGTCTTCTGTCGAGACTCCTCTCTTGAAGCCATATTGGTTCTGGGCAATAATATTATTTTTATTTAAGAATTTAACTAGACAGTTGTTTATCAGTTTTTTAAATAGCTTTGAGATAGCTGAAAGTACTGATATAGGCCTATAGTTATTTGCGCAGTCTCTGTCTCCACTCTTATATATCGGGTGAACAATGGCCTTTTTAAATGCCTCTGGGAAGATTCCGGTAGATATGGATATGTTAAGTACATGAGTTATTGGACCTACAAGTGTTGTGCAACAATATTGTAGTAGTTTAGGAGAAATAGCGTCCCAACCAGTTGCAGAATCTTGGCGTAGGTTCATTATTGCACGGGAGAAGGCACGGCTCCCTGTCGTTTAGGGTGACGCAGGTGCTGTCGGGGCATGGATGCTTCAGCAAGTACCTGTGTCGCATAGACAGGGAGCCGGACGCTCGGTGCCACCACTGCGTCCAGTGCGGGGAGGACACGGCGCAACACACGCTCGCCGAGTGCGTAGCTTGGGAAGAGCAGCGCCGTGTCCTCGCAAATGAAGTAGGAGGCGATCTGTCGCTGCCGGCCATAGTGCGGAGTATGGTCGGTAGCGCAGAGTCGTGGGACGCGGTGGTGTCCTTCTGCGAGGACGTGATGTCGCAGAAGGAGACTGCGGAACGGGAGAGGGAGATCTCGACTCCCTTCCCCGGCCGCAGAAGGCGCACCGGGCGCAGGGGAAGGGCGGACAACGACCTTCTCCGCCGGGGATGAATGGATCCAGCGGCGAGGGACTTGGGGAAGTCCCCGCCCCCTACTCGATGGACCCGAGGCGGAGGCGCGCGCGGGTGTCGGCGCGCGCCTCTGAGGCGGAGCACGGGGTAGTTCAACACCTCACTACCCCGTGCAGGAGCTGAGGCCCGGACAGACCGGGCCAGCACCAGTGTGGGGCTGCGGAAGAATCTGGATTCCCGCGGCCCCACACGCACGTGCGAGGAGGAGACACCGGGGTGGTTTTAGCTGGTAAGAGTCCGGCACGCCCCTCCACCTCTCCCCTCCAAGAAGTCCATGAGGATTTCCCCCCGAAAAAAAAAGAAAAAAAAGGTTCATTATTGCAGTTTTGACCTCGGTTTCATCAAATTCAAGTAAAACAAGTGAGTTTTGTGGTTTACCTATGGATGTTAACGATGTATGGTTACTAGTAGGGTTTGAAAGCGGTGATTGTGGTATTTTGTTAGCTAGATTTTTGCCTATATCACTTTGTATTACACTTTGGATTACTTGATTTCCTGGAATTTGTCAGTTCTTTAATTTTCTTCCACAATGCCTTAGGGTTTTGTTTTGCTTTATTTAAATCGTTTTTATCATAAGCAACTTTTACATTTCGCAGAATAGAGTTGCAGTGATTACGATACCGCTTATAACTTAGTTTGAGGATTTCATTATTTGGTGTTTTGTTAACTTCCATGTGGAGTTTATCGCGATGCCTAATGCACCGGAGTAATCCTGGAGTAATCCAAGGCATTCGATTTCTATCCTTTCTAGGAACTCTAACGAGGTGGGTATGTTTGTTTATTGCCTCCTGTATAATTGCAATCAGCCTATTTGCAGCTACGTTTAGATCTTTGATCTCCATAATGTGCGTAAAGTTAGTGTTATCAATTTCTTTAATGATGTCGGGGTAATTTAATCGTGAAATCATGGCTGGTGGTTTATTGTTTATTTTAGTTTTTTCAATAGATAGTAAAATTGGTAAATGATCAGTTACAGAATTATTCAATATGATAGCAGAGGCCGGGTTGCTTGTTTTTAAAATTATATGATCTAGACAGTTGTTCAGTCTTGTGGGCAATTGGTGGGCTGGCAGTAGACCATGAGAAGCGTTCAGAGTACTCACATGTCCGATCGTCTTCATTGGTAGATTTGATGTCAATGTTGACATCCCCGATAAGTGCGATACTATTATACGGTTTAAGTTTAGAAAATATATTATCTAAGCTTTTAAGAAAACCCTCAAATTGTTCTTTTGATTTATAAGACGGCGAACGATATACAGCAACTAAAGCCATCTCAGTTCCTACTTCACAAATCAGACAGTTTGTGTAAGATACTACAGGCTCGTCAACAGAACAGTTAAGTTCCTTTTTTGTGTAAATTACAACGCCATCATTTTGGTTTTGTGTGTTTAGCGTGAAATGTACGTTATAGTCATCTATTTGTGGAATGTTGGTCCGTTGTTGGTTGGTTGGTGGGACCTTACTGAGCCAGCATTCGGATAATACTATGATTTCACAATTTACTTGTATACGAGACAGTAGTAGTAATAACTCATTAAAATTCTTATTCAGGCTTCGAATGTTTAGATGTAGGATGCTGAGTTTTTTCGTAGAAACATTTAAATAATTATGGCATTGATCTGGAGAGCATGAGAACGATTTAGCAATTTCAAATTTGTCTAAATCAGAGATAACATTGTTTATTATACTAGCCCTTGAACTGTTGTAATTTTCTGAGACCTAGGTAAAAAGGTTATAACAAAGAAACAGAAGCAAATCTCTGAGGGACAATGCCAGTAAGGATGTATTAAGTATAGACTTGTTTTGCCTGTAAAAACGGCAGAGTCCATCTTTAAAGACAATGTTGACACAAGACCAGGTACTGTGAGAGCACTCCAGTTGGGTTTAGTACTTAGATAGTATGTAGTGTGTATATGATACTGTTGGAAATAATCGTGATAAATGAAAAATACGATGGAGTTTTCAGCAGATTTATTTGTTCATGTAGCGATCACAGTAAATCCGAAAACAATACCCGGTCATGCCAAAACGAAAGCGAATCAGCTGTCAAAGATGACAGTGACCAGAGACAATTTCTTTTCTTTATAATAAGTTCAGATTGTGTTTACATACCAAAAACAATATTTCTAACACTGGCCCTTAAACATAAGCTGAACTATATTTCATAATATAAAAGAAAAACAACAAAGGTATATTTCCTACCTATGGCTTACATCTCACTAATTAACATACATCAGTATTACATATAAGTTACACAGTTAAGTCTATCAAAAATTGAAATTTTACATTTTAATTTTGTACTACAAACTTGCATAAAACATAAGACTCGAACTGAGATACATTCTCATATGTTACAGGTTTATCAACTAAAACAAACTCAATCAAATATATTTAGTTATAAAACCAACAAAAGAAACTTAAATTACAGTTAGCATCTGGCTTACAAACTGACTATGTTTCTCTTTACAAAGTGCTTTGGTTAGTACATCCGCTAACATAACTTTGGTTGACAAGTATTTAATTTCAACAATACCTTTAGTTACAATCTCTTTAATAAAGTGATGACGTATGTCAATGTGCTTTGTTCTAGAGTGAAACATAAAGTTTTTACACAATTTTATAGCAGATTGATTATCATTATAAATCGTGATCTTAGGCTTGGTACCAAATATTTCAAATATGAACTGTCTAATGAAAAGAGCTTCCTTACATGTGTCAGACAGCGCCATGTACTCTGCCTCAGTACTAGACAAAGCAACAGTGCGTTGCTTACGACTCTCCCAAGCGACGACAGACTCACCAACAGTAAAAACAAAGCCTGTGTAGGACTTACGGTCTATGTTGTCTGACGCCCAGTCCGCATCAGCATAAGCTGAAATGTTCATGCCTGTTTTAGAAAAAACAAGATTAAAGTTAATTGTACCTTTCAAATAACGTAGGATTCTTTTGGCAGCCTTTCAGTGACTTTCGCCGAAGCAATTGTTGAATTGACTGAGATAGCTGACTGCATGACTTATATCAGGCCTTGTGCAAACTGCCACATACATTAGCGAACCTATCAAGCCTCTGTAGTCGTAGGTTCCTTCTTGTTTAGGTTCCTTGGTAAGTTTCAGTCCTGTCTCCATGGGTGTCGCAATAGCATTACAATCCTCCATTCGAAACTTCTTCAATATCTTCTGTATGTAGTTCGATTGATTCAGGTGAATTTTATCATCTTTCCTCATCAACTTCATTCCAATTATATGCCGAGCAGTAGTATAATATATGATTGGGCATTCTGGACCACTTTTCGCTCGGCGAAACAAGTTCGCCATCGCGGTGGTCCAGAATACCCAATCATAAACGGTCGACTCGATCAATGATATTAACGCTAATGAGAACCTAACAATGAAACTCGGTTTTAGCTATAGATATGCGATGCATTTTTGTCGTCGATCGGATTGGGTCGTATATCGATATTGTCGAACGAAATTAACCATCGCTCGCGACGCGATGGTGGTATACAACGTAATGCGTCCGTGTAAAGATAAACGATGTCATGTGTTATTCTACTGATATCGTACAACGTACGTTCTAGTTAGACAGTGGCGTAGAATGTATACAACTGTGTTATAATCACAACTTTACCATATTTAATTGCGTCTGTATGAGATGTGTGTGAAATTAAGTATGGATATGTGTAGTAATAAAAACTTCCGTTGAAATAAAACCATATTATTCTTTATTTTTCATAAAACATAGGTTTGTCGGGGAACAAAACATCTGCAGAACGTACAAACTCCTGCAGTTTTCGCCACTGAGGAGAGTCTATGTCAGCCTGGAGTTTGATACGTACGATTGCCTTCTTCCACAGCTCCAACGAGTCGGTGTTGCGCGCGTCGTTAGCTCGGTACACCTTGCAGTCGATGTAGTATTCACCGTCGGTGCGGGCTGTGCGTCGCTCGCACCCGTTACCCACTCGGTACACGAACAGCGACGACAGGCACGCTCGACCAGATGAGGCTCTCCGACTTCCGCGCCTGTTTCGCGGCCCTGACTGATACCGAATATATCGTTATCACTCAAAGCTTTTTTACTGAAAAAAAAAAACAAAAAAAAAAATCAACAACTTTTGTTAATTTACTAATTACAAACCCAATATTGTTGGGTACTGAACTGTGTGGTAAAAAAAATGATATTAATAAGGCTTTCCCATAATCTCGAAGAGTATAACGCCTAACACCTGAAATAATTATCCGTTACGAAATACTTATTGCTGTTCTAATTTGTAGGTACTTACAGTAACAATAACAATCACTACACTCATGAGACAAACATAACGAAACATGTAAAACAATACATAATATACCTGGGACGGTCCGATTTAGATTTGCGTTTTCCATTGCTTTCTGCAGGCTTACGACCAGTTTTCGTTTTTGTTTCAATGGTTGATGGTTGTTGATAGTATGAACCCTCAGAATCGGACCTAAAACAAGAATGTGATACAAACGTTTAAATAAATTAATAAGTTTGCGGTGGTACTAAAAGAGTTTCGAATGTTTTATACTTACATTTTTTCCTTGATTTATAAGGAACTTACTCAACTTCAAGACGACAACAGCAGCAGCCACGATGATTTTCTTCAACTGCTGTTGGTGATGACGGTTGTCGACACTGACAGTACTGACTGAATGCAATTTACTGATCGCGGATCACGAGTGCGCGACTGTTACGAACTATTACTTAGTTCACTTGAATAATTATAATGATCATAATCAAAAACGTAGTGACTTATAAGGCTGGCAATGTCTAATATGAAAAGTTACTTAAATTCTTAAGGTTTTATCGTGTGATGGAACTTTTTTATTTAGTCGTATTATAGACCTTCAAAAAAATAAATACTAAGGCAAATTAAAGTAGAATCAATTGCTGATGCATTGAAAACACTTAGGGTTTACACACCGTTTCTTTACAATTTTCATACAACGCTTATGATACAAGCAGCATAATGACAGCCCTATGTAAAAAAGCAATAGGTGTTTGTAGGCACGTGTACAAATTTCGCAATAATATCGGAAGCGCTGAAAGTTGATATGTAGCATTAGTATTATTACGAAGCGTCGAGCGTCGTGGAATCTTACCGAAATAAAAAAATCATTTTTTTAGTAAATGTATATGTTACTAGTAAATACGTATCATTACAAGTGTAATATTGAAAAGGTGGACATTGAACAGGTAATTATTATTTTAATAATATGTTTTGACACTTATTGTTAATGTGTGATTTAAATAACAATATTTTTATTCTTTTTCAGCTACACATGCATCACAATTTACAATTGTATAAAACGATGAGATTGAAGATTTATCTCTAAGGAAAATATTTAGAAGTCCATCTGGGGGCACGGCAGTGCCCCAGCCAAGTCTCGAGCAAAACGGGCACGGCCGTACCATTCTTTTCTCGAAGCGTTTCGCGGCTATTTCACCCCCCTGTATCATCGATACGGACAAAGCTAGGGGTTTAGGTTTTCGATGACCTAGAGTAAGTATTAAAACAAGCTCAGCCTCAAAATTACATGACATTTGAACCAATAGTTTACGAGTTATGAGCGATCAAAGTTACACCATTTTGTCACTCACTGACTCACTCACTGACCGATCATCAAAAATCTAAGGTACTTCTAGCAAACTTAGAACCTTCAAATTTGGCACCAAGATAGGTTTTTAGCTACACGTAAAGGGAAAATTATAAAAACGGTAATAAATTATATACCTTAGTAAATAATATGAAACAAATTTATATTTGCGGTTTTACAAGAACATGGTATATGAATTTTGACCGCATTGTTAACTTTGTTCTTTGTTTATGTACAAAAAGCAAATATTTTTTATAGCAATTTTGTTTATTTATAAAAAGAAAAGAAAGAGACCTACAAAAAATAAATGAGATCCCACCAAAAACATTCAATGTAAAAAAAAGCCAAGTCTCTCTATGCAATTCTTCCATCGTAAAAAGTTTTGAGATCGCATAGGAGCCAAGTCCTGTTCAACTTAATTTGTAATAATAAATCAATATTTTGTGACTATATCAATAGTTTTGTTTACATTACAATAATAGTGACTTGGCCATGAGCACAATAAGATACAAATATAAAGCGGCTTATTTGGAGGAGTTGCAAGTAAATAATAAATAATATCAGGACACCTTAACCGACAGTCGGTATCATCCAAGATCAGTGAACTGCACATGCACTATGGCGCATGTTTAGTCCATAGTGATCTCAAATTCCAATCAGTTACAAAATCATGTCCATAATATATATAATATATAAATTCAACGGTATTTGCACGTAATTACAAGGAGCAAACGACCTTTAACTTGTGCTCATGGCTAAGTCACTGTTATTGTAATGTAAACAAATTACTATTAACTATTGATATAGTCACAAAATATTGATTTATTATTACAGATTAAGTTGAACAGGACTTGGCTCCTATGCGATCTCAAAACTTTTTACGATGGAAGAATTGCATAGAGAGACTTGGCTTTTTTTTACATTGAATGTTTTTGGTGGGTTATTTTTATCCGATTATTTCTACAAGTGCGTAAGATCAAATAATTCTCAGGTAAATATATATATATATATTAAGAACCTGTAACTTAAAGTTTTTGTTGAATAATTAATCCAAGTATATATCTTATAAATCTTTGCATCTTATTTTCCAGAATATGGGTGTATACAATACGTTTAAAGCTAAAAGAACAACAAATGAGGAACGGGATCTACAACTGATCAAGATTTTTATTTATGTTGATGGTTCTAACGCATTTTCGAAGCTGTAAATCTGTATGAAAGGTATATATGTGTATATACATTATACACAGCATATTATAATTTAATATCACGATTTAATATCGATACTTGTGTCTAAACGCTGAAATAACTACCGATTAATCCTTGGCCATCAATACTGATTTGTACATTCAATAACAATGCCTTACTGCAATGTGTGTTACGTATCTGTAGATAATCGTCACTGGTCTGGTCATTTACGTAGTAATACACATAAAAACAATAGCGTAGCTCCTTTTAGCAGTAATGTGAAAATAATTAAGTCCTCGTTCAAAGAACGTATTGTAAGTTATAGGATTATTGCTACTGAGGAGTTAGTCCATAAATTTCCAGAGAGTTTTCTAATAAAAATCCAAGAACAAGTCAAGGATCTGATAGATCAGTCACTAAAAAAACACACGTCTGTTAAAGTTAACTTCGAACTATTTTTGATTTTTCTTTTGTTTAAAAACGATCACCAAGAAATTAAATCATTTGCTACAAAAAAATTTGTTATTAATTTAAATTACGATTTTGATACAATTTTTAAATCAACAATTTCAATACTTCTCAAAAAAATAGAAGAGTTTCAGGAAAGAGATAGCGGTTGGACCTTTTTAAATAACTCCTATTTTGAAATAAATATTAATAAATATAAGCCTCTCGGTGGATCCAAATTTATTCCTTTACCAAATTTTATAAAAAATAAAAAAGCTTGCTTGAATATTAAGAATAACGACAAGTACTGCTTTCTATGGTGTGTTGTGGCAGCTTTGTATCCCGCAACCCACCATACCGATAGAGTTTCATCATATCCTCGTTTTCAGGATGTTTTAAATGTTAATGATTTGTCATTCCCCATTACATTCACAGACATAGCCAATTTTGAAAAAAATAATCGTAACATAAACATTTATGTATATGGATTGAAAAATAATAAAACCATTATAGGACCATTATATAAAACAATTAATAAAAAATCTAGAAGCATCCACTTATTGTATTTAGAAAATGATACAAATTCTCATTACTGTCTCATTAAGAATTTACCTCGTTTAGTTAGAACTCAAATTTCTAAACATCATGGTAAATTATATTATTGCGAATCTTGTTTATTGTTTTTTTCTACTCTTAGTCAACTTGAAACACATCTGTGTGGAGGGGTTGTCACAATTTTACCAGATAGGGGATCAGTACTAAAGTTTAAAAATTTTCAAAGAAAACAAGACATTCCATTCGTAATTTATGCCGATTTTGAAACACTGTTAATACCGATTTCCGGCAATGATTTTGACACCGCTAATACAACATACACTCAGCGACACGCGCCAGCCGCTTTTGCGTATAACATAGTATCATCTTTCAATGATAATAAACGGTATGTAAGTTATCGCGGTGAGGATTGTGTTACAAAATTTATAGAGTTTCTTACTCGGGATGTAATTGAAATATATAAAATACTAACTAAAAACAATCCTATGATATTTACTGATAAGGATGATGAGGATTTTAAAAATGCAATTAAGTGTCACATATGTGAAAACTTGCTGTGGTCTGACAGAGTTAGAGATCACTGTCACATCACAGGTAATTACCGTGGCGCAGCTCATCGACATTGTAACCTACAACATAAAATACCAAAATTCATACCAATATGTTTTCATAACTTGTCAGGATATGATTGTCATTTATTTGTGAAAAAATTAGGTGAGATTCCTGGTCAAATAAAAATTATACCCAAGACAAAAGAAAAATATATATCATTTTCAAAGTTTATTCCCGTTGCAGATAATGAATATGTGCAATTAAGATTTTTAGATTCTTTTAATTTTTTAGGAACCAGTTTAGACAAACTAGCTAAAACAATGCAGATAGACGATTTTGTTAATCTTCGATCTCATTTTTCGGATAATAAGCATTTTAGTTTGCTGACACGAAAAGGTGTTTATCCCTACGATTATATGACCAATTGGAAATGTTACGAGCAACAGACGCTACCGCTAAAGTGTTACTTTCACAATTCTTTGACAAACGAAGACATCAGCGATGACGATTATAATCATGCAAAAACTGTTTGGAATTGTTTTAATATAAATAGTTTAGGAGAATACACTGATCTGTACTTAAAAACAGATGTACTTTTACTAACAGATATTTTTCAAAATTTTAGAAAAACTTGTAAACAATATTATAAACTTGACCCTGCATTTTATATAACGACTCCTAGTCTATCTTTCGATGCAATGTTACTTAAAACAGGCGTTCAATTAGAACTCTTAACAGATTTGGCGATTGTTAAAATGATTCAGGATGGTATTAGAGGAGGTTTATGTATGTGCTCGCATCGGTACGCAAGAGCAAATCATAAATATATGCCAGAATATAATGCTGTAAAACCAGATTGTTTCATAGCGTATCTAGACTGTAATAATTTATATGGTTATAGTATGTGTCAGTATTTACCATATTCAAGTTTTAGATTTCTTAATGAATACGAAATAATTAATTTACGCGTTCAAAATATTGAAGATAATGCAAACTGGGGTTATATATTAGAAGTTGATCTTTTATATCCTGATCATTTACACGATCACCATAATGACTTGCCTTTTTGTCCTGAAAAATGTATTCCTCCAGGTGGTAAAACCAAAAAACTAATAGCAAATTTATATAATAAGTACAATTATGTTATACACTACGTTCATTTAAAAAAGTGTCTGGAGCATGGTTTAATATTACGTAAAATTCACAGAGTTATTACTTTCAAACAAAGTCCCTATTTAAAACAGTACATAGAATTAAACACTCAATTACGACAGAAGGCAAAAAGTACATTCGAGCAAGACTTTTTTAAATTATTAAACAACAGTGTCTTTGGTAAAACATTGGAAAATACCGAAAAGAGAGTCACCGTACATTTAGTTAATCAATGGAGTGATAAAAGAAATAAAACCAACAAATCAATATCCGCTGAGAGGCTTATAGCTAATCCTTACTTTCATAGTGCAACAATATTGACCGAAAATTTAGTTGCTATACAAATGAAACCAGATCAAATAGTCTTAGATAAACCTATTTACATAGGATTCACAGTTTTAGATCTTTCTAAGTCCCACATGTATAATTTTCATTACAATGTTATAAAACCTTTTTATCATGATCGAGTACGCTTATGTTATACAGATACGGATTCTTTTGTGTATGAAATATATACCAACGATTTTTATTGTGATCTAAAACGCTATTTCTTGCAATACTTCGATAGCAGTAACTATGATAATGAGAACGAATTTGAAATACCTCTAATCAATAAAAAAAATCCTGGTCTTTTTAAAGATGAAATGGGTGGTAAATATATCTCTGATTTTGTAGGGTTGAGGTCAAAGCTCTATTCTTTAAAAACTTCAAATAGAGTTATCAAAAAAGCTAAGGGAATTAAATCATATGTGCTCCGAGATTTAGACATAACAGACTATGAAAGCATTTTATTGGACGGTGGAGTTATTCGAAGAAAAAATATTATGTTTAAATCATTGAAACATGAAATTTTTACACAAAGTGTTAATAAAATTGCATTATCTAGTAACGATGATAAACGAATTATTTTGAAAGACAAAATAGCAACGAAAGCCTGGGGTCACTCATTCATAATTGGGTAATCAATAATGCGTCATATCTTGCAATTATTATATTATTGTTATTTTTTTAAGGTATTGATAAAATTAAGAATTGTCCTATATAATACCGTTCTTAGTTAAGTAAATAATTGTATTAGTGTTAATTAGCATTATATTAGTTAGCTTTAGGTTTTAGAAATAAATAAAGAGTTTTAGTATTGTAATAAATGTGTTTGTTATATCAATTTACTTGTTTTATTTGTTTACCAGATAAAAACCCTTTATTAAATTTAAAAATGCGAAAGCAACTTTGTTTGCTACCTATTATTAATATTTGGTATTAGATTGAAAAAAATCGAAAAAAAGAAGCTTGTAGGGAGTGGAACCCGAGACTTTCTGCATTGAAGTCCGTTAGTTTCACCACTGGGCTATCTAAGGTAAATAATCAAGTTTCATGTTAATACGTGTTGCTCATATGTAATACGAAACTGTAAACCATCACGTTCATTGACCACAGCATCGAGCAAAAATGCATGGTTTACATTTTTAGGTTTCGCAATTAATGCAAGCTACATTCTATTGTTCGATGATTATTAAATTATTTATTTAGTCATTTCTTCACGTGTGTCTGTTTGTTAACGATATTTATATTAATTTTGTTATTTGATAAATATTATTCAGTTTAGATACTACATACGCGCTACATCACATAAACATGACTTCGGTAAGTAAATAATACTAATTAAATTTAATTATTATGAAACATTAATTAAAAATATGTATGATACATTATTTATTGAATCTTGTGATTAGAGATATATATCGCAGTGATTTAAATGATTACTGCGTTGCTTGTACTCTGCTGAATGTTGTGGATTCGATACCACCTGGAACAAGAATTTCAATGGTTTAAAAAATAAATATTTATCTGAGTCAGAGTGTTATTGTAATTGTTGAATAAAATTTGTAAACCTTTTTATTTTATTAAATAACCCTATTTATTGTTCTGTTTAATTTTATTTCAGATAGCAGGATCTGACATTGCGTTTAGTCAATACGCTCAGGATCCTTATGAAGAATTTAATGAGATGATTCGATGCGAACGCGAGGCTAGCAGTCAGGTTCCGAAAGAAAAGAAGTCTACGTCTCGACGCAGGGAAAAATCTAAGAAACATAATTCTACTCAATCTTTCGTCATGAGTAGACATCATCGGCGAGGCAGTAAACTAATAAAAATTTCAGTGATCGATTTGTGTAACAATTCTCCAGACAGTGATAGTGACAGTAATAGCGATAATGTTATTATCCAAGCGCAGTACGTGGTTAAAGATGCGGTTGACTTTATTATGGATGAAACGGAGTCGTTAGTTAAGAAAATATCGAAATCGTTAATCGATAGTGATTTTTAGAAGCCTTGTATAAATATTCTGATTTTTAGTGCTTATTGTAGTTGTTAAATTAGAATAAATATTAGGTTAAGTTAGTTTTTAATCTCTAATGTAACTTTGTATTTTTGTATCGTAATGTTATTTGTAAACAGGGGTTTTAAGTATATAAATATATAATTTCTAAGAGCATAAATGCATGTTTTCTGTATTAAATTTGTTTTATTTTTTTAAAACCTTATTACATACTTATAGCTAACTTACAAACTTATAAAATTACCACTTTAAAAACTTTTTTATACATAACACATTTCTAAGTGCACAATGTTTTAGATGATGATTACAATTAAAAATAGTTTTTCTATCGCAGTACTTTTTAGCTAGGTAACACAGATAGTTTAGGACAATTTTCTTCACGAAGTTCTAATACATTACAGTTCACACACATCTCTTTTATCCACTTCACTTTTTCTGAACCTTTTACATAGATATTCTTATTTTCTAGGTATGGTACGATCATGCGTTCGAATTCTCTATAATCAATATAGCCTTCGCTCCAACGTAGACCCATATTTTTTTCCAACCATTCCACTTGTCTCTTTTCATCTCTTGTTAAGTATGTGAACTGGTACGGTGGTTTAATTAAAAACGTTTGTGTATATTCACGTGTGGCAAAAGCTAACTCCTTTACTATAAAATTATTGTAGAGATTTTTAAATCCTTGTACATCTAATATGATTGTATCGGGATTCATGATATTTTCCTTACAATATTACTCAAAGGTTTATACTCAATTATACAATCGTTTAATATAAGACAGTATGCAGAGGTTTGGTCTGGTATGTCCAATTCACTCTCGATTTCCACTCTCACATCCACCACAGGACCAGTTTTGAGGTTATCTGCTTGTCTAGAACAATCAACTACAAATAGCGGCGCTAGGTCCTTAAATTGTTTCTCACTTAGTAGGGGTTCCGAGCGCCTGCCATAATACGACTGTTGAAATCGAGTGTATTGCTCGTATATTAGTGCAATTTTGTTATTTGCAAAACTAGCGTTTAGGTTTTCATACGGAAAGTAAGTTGAATTGAGATACACTCTTACGTCACGAATATAACAGTGGTCGAACTAGGACATATCAGAACTTGCGTTATTTTTTCTATTTGTTTGTAAACCAATAATTATGTATCTTGGTTTCTCTATTTGCGATGAAGTTTTAATAGACCATGTATGTTTTGTAGTTTTAGGTAAAGCAGGATATTCGTACAGATCCCAATTTCTGAATATCATTTGGAGCGGACGATCTTTTTCTAACAGTTTTAATAAATTTAACTTTTCTTTGTCAGATACTTTAACGTGTGGTACGCGCCATATAATTTTATTGATTTGAACGTCATCTACAATCTCTTCGGTGTTGAGTTTTACAGCATTTAGGTTTGTGTTACTTCGCAACAATATTAGTTCGTGCTTACTGTTTATCACCACTTTCTTAAAATCTTCGGCAAAACCCATGATATTACAAAGAGGTATAGATGCGGAAAAGTTACCTCCATTAATATTCTTTATACCTTCAATGTTCCAGCCCCAAGCATTAGATATCTTTGATTCACTCTCATTCATCGAAATTAATGACTTCATGGTGGTAGTAACGCCGGCATTTTTTATTTTATCAATCTCTACTCCATTCAACTCGTACCTTTTATCTTGGAACAAGTAAAGGAGAGCATTATTCGTAAAATGAACGCTAGAAGCCTTGTCTTTTGAGTCCTTTTTGCTAACAATTACAGTTCCTTCCAAATACAGAGTGCTAGCTGATGGTAGTACATATAGATCTTGTTGGTTGATGGGTATGCGAATTTCATCGTTTCTATTAAAACTGGTCACGTAGGGCTTGTAGGAGTGAAATTCTATTCCTTCAACTGTATTGTCGTAAGTCGGAGCGGATAAAACGTCTCCATAACTATCAAAGTATTCACAATAGTTGGATACTTTAACATAAGCTACCCAATGCGTTCCTTCATTTTTAGAATCGTCCAAGTTAACAATACCACATTCAATCTGCTTTGGCTTTCTTGGCAATTGATCCTTCATGTATACTCCTCGAAAGTGTGGGATGTCTCGTGCATGTTCTTGGATGTCGATATTAGCCAGAGGGCGATTAGGTAGCTTCTTTATCAGTTTTTTTGATGTTCTATGAATAATCCTTTACCATTTTTATGCGGTTTAATGTATAAACCCTTACCCAACGCTAAAGCCTCCATAGTCTTATTATGACGTTCTGTTTCTCGCAAATTTTGT
This sequence comes from Autographa pulchrina, assembly GCA_905475315.1. NCBI lineage: Eukaryota > Metazoa > Arthropoda > Insecta > Lepidoptera > Noctuidae > Autographa > Autographa pulchrina. The sequence goes on along the minus strand of FR997761.1, from coordinate 20,304,878 downwards.
TGAGCTGCTTTGTAATCATTAACGGTTTTTGCAATACCCGCTGCACCACCAGCCAAAGTGCCTAAAGTTGATAAGCCAGCAAAAATTGGAATTAAAGGCAAAATACCTCCAGTCTTTGGTATGGGTATGATTCGCGGTACCCGAATTTTCTGAACTTTTGGAAATATCTTTTTTGCTGCTAAGTAAGCAGCATTAATTAACGCTTTACTGTCTTTGTGTTTAATTCTCTTAATTTTTGATTTTATTTTTGATACAAAATTTTGAAACGTTTTAATTCCGGCACCAGACTTTAGTTTGGCTTTCATAACTTTGCTCACTAGCCATGAGCTAAGTTTTTCACCTTTCCGAGCATCCTTTGATTTAAGTCTTTGTTTTGCCATATTCATTAGTTGTAAATCAGCTTTGTGACGATGTGATAAGTCCGTGTGGTTAGCGTATGCAATGTCGTGGTGCATACAAGCTTCATCCAACTTATTAATACCTCGGTCACCGCGTAATAAACGTTTTTGGAGTTTTGTTCCGGGTCCGCAATAATTATATCCAGGCAAATGAAGCTCGAACGGTAAATTTTCTATTATACTATTAACTAGTCCACCACCTTGCATTGTACAAAGCGCAATGAAAAATATTAAAAAAATAAAGATTATATACTTATATAACTCACTCCACTAATGCAGCTTTGTCAATCCAACTATTTACAGTATTGCTAAGACCTAACCATTTCACATAAAGTTTTGTTCCTTTCTTTTTTAAAACTTTCTCTATCAAATAAACACCAGGATAGTTCGATTTTTGAAGTTCTTGTTCATAAAAGGTTCCTAATATAGCTTGCTTACGTTGATCTTGTATATGATATGTCACTGGTGTTGTATTATTTATCTTCTTTACAGTAAAAAGTTCTGTTGACCAATTAGGAGTATAACCTTTCTCAAAATTGTGTTTGTATCTGCTGATACGGACATAATCACCAATTTTAAACTTAGGTTTACATGGAATCGATACATGTTTATGTGTTTTCAAAATATTTTCTTTTATTACTTGTTCATTAGACTTGTTTACATCGATTGGTTTAAATTGAGTAGTTCAATGTTTAGTGTGGTTATACGATTTCAGTATAACTTCTAATGGTTTACCCAGCCACTTATAGTTTCCATTAAGGCTAAAATATTTGTACAATTTATTTTTTATGGTTTTAATTAGTCGCTCAACAATCGATGCTTTTTTGGTAGAAAACGAGGAGTAATGGTTAATTTTATTTTTTTTCATAAGCCCTTGAAATGTGTTATTATAAAACTCTGTTCCCATATCAGTTTGTAAATTATTAGGTATTCGATGAGTGTTAAGTAATATTCTTTCAAATGCATGAGCGACATCAAGTTTATTTTTTGATTTTAGCGGCTGCGTCCATGCATATTTTGAGAAACAATCGATCACTATTAAAATATAATTATAGCCCTTGTTATATTTTCTTAGGTTTTGCATATCCATCAGATCAGCTTGCCACAAGTCGTCAATACTTTTTAGAACAACGGAACGTCGAAGGAAATTTCTTCGTGCAGTTTTGTGTATTTCATTCACAATTTGCTGTTTTGACATAATTTACAGTTTTTTAAGCAATTTATCAACATCTGCTTTAGTATAAAACTTTTCTTCCAAATGATTTAAAACCTCGGGTATCTTTGCTTTTAAAGTAGCTTGAACTGTCTTTTGTGCATCTAACGTGAGCTGAGAACGTAATGCACCAATTAGTTTATTCAATTCATGTATCGTATTAGCACTTAATCGATCTACGTAATCCTTGTTTACGGCATCGTCTCCATCTACGGGAGATCGGATCCCCCTCAGTCTTGATGCTTTCAAAACAAAGTCCCCGCTTTTTGATTTTAACAATGCATTATCATTAAATTCAAATAAATCTGGTAAACGCAATCTCTTGTGAATAAAATGACCGAATTTGTCTACATTCATCTTTAAGGTGTATTGTTTTGAAAGGTTGACAGTAAAATGAAACACAAACGATTTATGTATTTATTATATTACTTTCACGCAATTCCTCTATTATAGATATAATTTCGTTGTTAACCCCTGTGTTACCAGCATCTTGAGATGCAATTAGCAATTTTAGTCGTTCTACCAATTCATTAGGATCATCCCAATATATAAAATCTACATTCTTGTTCCACATTTTTGTTAAAGGTAGTCCTTTCCCTTTGGATTGAATAAAAAGCGGTTTAATAATTTGTAAATATTTTAGACCCTTATTACTTTTTATCGGTTTACTTGGATCATTATCTCGACGATGTGCATTAGTATCCAGTAGCATTGATTTATAATGTTGCATATCACTCTCAGTAACCAAACTCAAATCTATATTCTTTTTCAGTAGCAACTGTTTTAATCCAGGCGTAGTTCGATACTTGCGATCTGCTACTATGATGTATTCGTCATTGACAATTATATGAGCAGAACCCAACATCAACTTTCCACGATCGTATCTGACACCAAATGGAATATCTGCTAACGCTTCTGGGGAAACTGACCAGGATGTTGTGTTGCAATCTTGTTTCTTTTCACCTAGTGATTGAAGAAGAGTCACTGTCGACCTCAGAATCATAATCGTCTGTATTGTTGCTTTCTTTGTCACTGAAAACTTCTTTCTGCAAAGTTTTATCTATAAAGGGAAGTTCAATTTCTTCATCTTCGATATTTTGTGGAGCAGATTGTTTACTAATATTAGCAATTAAGTTTAAGGGTTCTGTTACAGGCTTGAAAACTGATTCCAGCGCCTCTTTATTATTTATTTCAATATCCTTCATTTTTCGTACTTTTTTCTTCACGGCTTCTGTCGCTTCAAGGATTTGTCTTTTCAAAGATTTTTCCATATTGATGAAATAGATAGTGATTGATTAAGTATCCTAAGTAGAATAATTAGAAAAGATAGGGTAACGGATTTAAATAACAATGATTTAATCAAAAACAACAAAGGTGTCAAATTTATTTCTATAACAACCTTTATTTTTAGAGCAATCCTTATTAATCACGACAAAACTGAAGGGATCGTTCCATATTTTTGAACACATTTCACGAAATTCAATCCATGACATATCAGTGTTGACATGTTCTTCGTAAATATGCTTCAAATTAATTTCATCTTGCTTAAAAAGTATGATTAAGTTCGCGTTGTCTCTTATTAATTGTTTGGGAATTTTACTATACGTTTGATTTAAATAAAAACAATCGATGTACTTGTGTCTTCCCATTGCAAAGTAATCACGCATATTGTTTTGATTCTCACATGCGACATCATCAAATATAATCACAGAGTCGGGTTTTGCGTCCTGAACTCTTAATATTTCTTCATTTTCCTGATATTTCCGAAACGAAATACCCGGTACTCGTTGCAAAACTTTTTCTAAAAATATGTACTTGGGTTGGTACAGGGTTTTTGAATAAATATAAACATTTCGAAATCTTAAACCATTTTCGTGTATAAGAAGACTAATGAGTAAATTTGTTTTTCCGCAATTTGACGGTCCGCAAATTATACAGCGTACTGAATTAGGTAATAATTCACTATGACGAAAATCAGTTTTACAAAATTCATCACATATTATGTTAACATTCAACGATTGTGGTTGTTTTACAAATTTCATGATAATTGTGTGAAACAGTTCGATTAACAATGACGAATATTATTTTAGATTAATATTTATAAACCATACCACTACCACTGTGTATTTTGCGTAACTAACATTAACCGAGTCGACCGTTTATGATTGGGTATTCTGGACCACCGCGATGGCGAACTTGTTTCGCCGAGCGAAAAGTGGTCCAGAATGCCCAATCATATACTACTCCGAGCTGACCCAAGATCAGTGATGTCGAACTCATCCTGCAATTCTTTCTTTATATTATCTTTCCCTGGGAAAAGACAATGTCCAAATAGGCCCTGTGCAATAAAGAGTATCTGAATACACGATAATTAATGGTCTATTTTATTATATAAGTTGCAAATACTTCTTTAACACGGACTAGCTGTTTGCCAAAATGTACATTTGATAGTATTTTACGCGACTAATGACATTAGTAGTCGCCTAATGTCATGTTGTGTCGATAGTGAATTAGGGATGACCAATCAATTGTAATCGATCGATTGAATTTTTAATCGATCGATTGTGTTTTTTTTTTTCTATAAGTGTATTTTTAAAAACCTAATAAGAATGCTTTATGAATGCGGTCATACTCGATTTTAAATAGGTAGTTAAAATAATATTATGCAGTGAACAAAACCTATTTATTTCTCTATAATCATTATTCAGAGGGTTTTCTTATGATCGTTTAGAAAAGTGTGTGGTCTAATATCTAAATGATTATTTAACAATTAATACAAAAGTAATCTCCTTTTGAGCTTCATTAAATAAAAAAAACATTTTTACTAAATACATTACAACAAAACTAATTAAAAAAAATGTATATAATGTGAGTAGTATATGATTGGGCATTCTGGACCACTTTTCGCTCGGCGAAACAAGTTCGCCATCGCGGTGGTCCAGAATACCCAATCATAAACGGTTAACTCGGTTAATGTTAGTTACGCAAAATATACAGTGGTAGTGGTATGGCTTATAAATATTAATCTAAAATAATATTCGTCATTGTTAATCGAACTGTTTCACACAATTATCATGAAATTTGTAAAACAACCACAATCGTTGAATGTTAACATAATATGTGATGAATTTAGTAAAACTGATTTTCGTCATAGTGAATTATTACCTAATTCAGTACGCTGTATAATTTGCGGACCGTCAAATTGCGGAAAAACAAATTTACTCATTAGTCTTCTTATACACGAAAATGGTTTAAGATTTCGAAATGTTTATATTTATTCAAAAACCCTGTACCAACCCAAGTACATATTTTTAGAAAAAGTTTTGCAACGAGTACCGGGTTATACAATACTTCGCTCATGCATGCGCATTCGCGCCGTGGGGTAGAATACCCAATAATATTTCTGGTAATTTATTATAATAAAAATGAGAATGGTCTAAACAACACCAAACCCTCTGTTTCATCGACTCAATCCGATGTACGTGCACGATATGCAATGAATTTTCAGAAAGTCACTCAAGCGATAACGAACTATTACCAAATCTGGTACCATGTATCATTTGTTGATCAGAAAAGTTTAAATGTGAACGCTATGAACATATTTTGTCATTCTTAGATCAACTCTATAACATACTTATCATGAAGTTTATTAAACAGCCCCAATCGTTGAATGTAAACACTATCTGTGATGATGTTCCTAAGACTCGGGTTCGTCATGGTGAATTATTACCTAACATAGTACGTTGTATTATTTGTGGTCCGTCAAATTGTGGAAAAACAAATTTGCTCATTGGTCTTCTTATACATGAAAACGGCTTAAAATTTCAAAATGTTTATGTTTATTCAAAAACTTTGCACCAGCCTAAGTATAGATTTCTGGAAAGAGTTTTACAACGAGTTCCAGGTATTTCATTTCAGAAATATAATGGTAATGAAGACGTTTTGAGTGTTCAGGATGCTAAACCCAACTCTGTAATAATATTTGATGACGTTGCATGTGAAAATCAAAGTAACATGCGAGATTACTTTGCAATGGGCAGACACAAAAATATCGATTGTTTTTATCTCAACCAAACGTATAGTAAAGTGCCAAAGCAGTTAGTACGAGACAACGCTAACCTTATCGTACTTTTTAAGCAGGATGATATTAATCTAAAACATATTTATGAAGAACATGTCAATACAGATATGACTTGGATCCAGTTTCGTGAAATGTGTTCAAAAATTTGGAGCGAACCTTACAACTTTGTGGTAATATATAAAGATTGCTCTAAAAATAATGGATGTTACAGAAATAAATTTGACACATTTGTTGTCTTTGAATAAGAAAATGATACTATATTTAAGACAGTTGACATCGTTACGTTATTATTCTTATAACAACTCTTAAGCGATAACTATATATTTAACGACTATGGAAAAATCATTGAAAAAACAAATCATAGATGCCTCAGCCGCTGTAAAGAAAAAAGTACGTACCATGAGAGAACTTGAGATTGGGAATAAGGAAGCATTAGAAACGGTTTTTAAACCTATAACCAAATCACTTAATTTACTAACCAACACCAGTAATGGAACTACTTCTGATGAAAATGAAAAAATCCTGGAAAGCAATCAAACATTATACAAGGAAGGTCCTACTAGCAAAGAGTACGTGGAAAGCAGTGATGAAAATGAAATCGACAGTGAATCTTCATTTCAATCGTTGGGTGATAAGAACGAAGAATGCGATACATCATCTTGGTCTCTATCTCCTGAAGCACTACATGATGTACCATTTGGTGTTCGGATAGAGCGTGGAAAACTTATGTTAGGTTCAGCTAGCATTACGATTGGTGATGATTTTATCACAGTAACGGGTCGCAAATATCGAAATACACCGGGTTTGAAACAGTTGTTGCTAAAAAAAGATGTAGACTTAAGTTTAGTGACAGATAATGATATGCAACATTATAAGTCAATGCTGATCGATACAAATGCACACCGTCGAGATTTTGAACCAAGCAAACCCATCAAAAGTAGCAAAGGGCAAAAATATTTGCAAGTCATTAAACCTCTTTTTAAATTACAAAGTACAAATCAGACCTACAATCAACCGAAGGGGAATGGACTACCGTTGAAAAAAGTGTGGAGAAAAAACGTAGATTATGTCTATTGGGATAATCCAAATGAACTAGTGGATAGATTAAAACTATTGATTGCTTCACGAGACGCTGGCAACACTGGGCTGGACAATGAAATAATATCCATCATCGAAGAGTTACGTGAAAGTAAAGTTATTAATTAATAAATATCTTTTATTCTCTGCATACGTTTCATTTTACTGTTAACCCTTCAATACAAAGCACATTCAACATGAATATAGACAAATTTGGACATTATATTCATAAAAGAATGCGATTGTCAGAATTATTCGAGAGTAATGATAATGCATTAACGAAAACAGAAAATGGTGAATTTGATTTAAAAGCTACGACGTTGAGAGGTATCAGAACTCCTGTAGAACCAGATGATGCTGTAAATAAGGATTATGTAGATCAATTTATGACAAACATAACGAAAGATTTATATAAATCCATGCTGTTAATGCGAACTCAAATTATGAATGATGTACAAAATACTTTAAAAGCAAAGATATCTGAAGTTTCCATTCATTTAGAAGATAAGTTTTACACAAAAACAGTTGTAGATAACTTATTAGCATCTAAAAAGTCTCTTCATAATGTCCAAACAACAAATTGTAAATGAAATTCACAAAGCGGCAAGAAAAAATTTTGATCGTCGTTCTGTAATTTTGAAAGGGATTGATGATTTGTGGCAAGCTGATCTGATGGACATGCAAAATTTAAGAAAATACAACAATGGTTACAATTATATTTTATTGGTGATAGATTGTTTCTCAAAATACGCCTGGGCGGAACCGCTAAAATCGAAAAATAAAATTGATGTTACTAATGCATTTGGGAACATACTCAGTAAAAGTCAACGCAAACCGGTTAATTTACAAACAGATTCAGGAACAGAGTTTTATAATACTTCATTCCAGACGCTCATGAGAAGGTTTAATATTAACCATTACTCAACCTTTTCTACAAAGAAGGCTTCAATTGTTGAGCGATTGATAAAAACTATTAAAAATAAATTATATAAGTGTTTTAGTATGAATGGAAACTACAAGTGGTATGAAACGGTGTTACAAGATACATTGAAAATGTATAACAACACAAAGCATCGTACTATTCAATGTAAACCTGTTGAAGTAAATAAATGCAATGAGTTAAACATAAAAGAAAATATAAAAAAATCACATAAGCAAGTTTCTTTTCGTTGCGTACCTAAGTTCAAAGTTGGTGACAGTGTTCGCATTAGTAAATACAAGCATGTTTTTAAAAAGGGCTATACTCCTAATTGGTCAACTGAAATATTTACCATAAAAAAAGTAAACAATACCATTCCAAAAACGTATCATATAGAGGACCAACGCAAACAAGCTATTTTGGGAACCTTTTATGAACCGGAACTTCAAAAAACATATTTCCCAAACGTTTATTTGATAGAAAAAGTTTTAAAAAGAAAAGGAAATAAATTGTTTGTGAAATGGTTAGGTTTAAGTAACGCAGAAAATAGTTGGATCAACAGAGCTGCGATAGTGAATTGATAAAAGTAGATATCATATTATTCATATAAACATTATTATTTCTTACATGTATTTCATTTTACTTTGAACAATGCAAGGTGGTGGACTAGTCAATAGTGTGATTAATAATTTACCCTTTGAACTTCATTTGCCTGGTTACAATTATTGCGGACCGGGTACTAAACTACAAAAACGGTTACTACGTGGAGATCGAGGCGTAAACAAGTTAGACGAAGCTTGTATGCATCACGATATTGCATATCAGAACCATACAGATTTACCTAATCGTCACAAAGCTGATTTACAACTGTTAAACATGGCTAAACAAAGACTTAGATCCAAGGACGCAGGAAAAGGGGAAAAACTAAGTTCGTGGCTGGTGAGCAAAGTCATGAAAGCCAAAATAAAGTCTGGTGCAGGGATTAAAACGTTTAACAGTTTTGTATCGAAAATAAGATCAAAAATTAGGAAACTCAAACACATGGACAGTAAGGCTCTTATAAACGCCGCTTACTTGGCTGCTAGAAAGATATTTCCTTGCGTACAGAAAGTACGAGTTCCTCGTGTCATACCCATACCGAAGACTGGTGGAGTTCTGCCTTTGATCCCAATTTTCGCTGGTTTATCGGCATTAGGATCTTTAGCGGGTGGTGCTGCGGGTATCGCAAAAACAGTTAACGACTACAAAACAGCTCAAAAAAAATTACAAGAAACTGAACGGCACAATAAAGCTATAGGAAAGGGGTTGTACATTAAACCGCATAAAAATGGTAAAGGTTTGTTTATAAATTCGTCAAAAAACTGTTAAGTAAGCTACCTAATCGTCCATTAACTGATGTTGACATCAAAAAGCACGCTCGCGACTTGCCATACTTTCGAGGAGTTTACATGAAAGATCGGTTACCGAGAAAACCAAAACAGATTGAATGTGCTATCGTGAATTTGGACAATTCAAAAAATGAAGGAACTCATTGGGTGGCTTATATTAAATTTAATAATTATTGTGAATATTTTGACAGCTTCGGTGATTTGAAACCGCCTCTCGAATTGATACGATACTTAAAAAACTGTAATATTTTTTACAACTATACAAGGTACCAAAAATTCAATACTGTGAATTGTGGACACTTATGCTTAGAATATCTAAGGAATTTTTGGAAAAATAAAAATGTATAAATTAATATGTTATTCTTTCATTTTTATCATTCTCAAGATGTCCCTCACTTTGTCAATAACTGGAAAGTCATCAGATTTGTCTACTTACTATCCTAACACATTACAATTAAACGGTCAGTACGAGTGCGCATTATTGCATTTCTCCACGTTTAATTCTATTCCAAATATTGATAAAAAGAACAATAAGTTCTACTATGGATCGGAGGAAGTAATTGAAATACCCGAAGGAACTTATGAACTTCAAGATATCAGCGATTATATAAAGTCCAAAATACAAAACGCTTCGATAAAACTACTGTGCAATAACAATACTCTAAAAACTACTATACTCTGTTCTAAAAATATAAACTTCGATAAGGAAGACACTTTTCGAAACCTATTAGGATATGATAAGCAGATCTTAAAAGCTAATAAATTGCATGTCTCACAGTTTCCAGTTAACATTTTGCCAACGACCGTGATCAGGATTGAATGTGATATTGTCAGTGGTTCGTACGTAAACGGAGAGCCCAGTCACATTATCCACGAATTTGCACTCAACGTGCCACCAGGATATAGAATCATAGAAATTCCTAAAAACGCAATATACTTTCCGATTAATCAAAACAACATAAGCTGCATACATATACGGTTATTGGACATAAACAATCAACTGATAAATTTACGCGGTGAAGAAGTACAGCTTTATTTACATCTAAGAAGAAAAAATGATTGACTATAATAAATATACGCATCAACCAAAAAAAACCATCAGTTTATATAAAGCTCCCAGTCATATAAGAACTAGCTCAAAGAAAAGAATAAAATTAACGAGAGAAAATAAAGCATTTCTTAAAGCTATCGGTCTCCTAAAATGAATATCTTAGATGTTTTATCCGCACCAACCTACGACAATACTGTTGAAGGCATCGAATACCATTCATATAAACCGTACGTGACCAGTTTTAACAGGAATGACGAGATACGCATACCTATCAACCAACAGGACTTGTATGTACTACCGTCAGCAAGCACCTTGTACTTGGAAGGAACCATAGTTGTTAAGAAAAAGGATGCAAAAGAAACCGCGAGCAGTGTTCATTTTACCAATAATGCTCTACTCTATCTATTCCAAGATATAAGGTACGAGCTAAATGGAGTCGAAATTGATAAAATAAAAAATGCTGGTGTAACTACCACGATGAAGTCATTAATTTCAATGAATGAGACCGAATCAAAAATATCTAATTCTTGGGGCTGGAATATCGAAGGCATTAAAAATATAAACGGTGGTAAATTTTCTGTATCCATACCACTTTGCAACATACTCGGTTTTGCGGAGGATTTTAAAAAGATTGTAATAAATAGTAGGCACGAGTTGATATTGTTACGTAGCAATACAAACTTGAACGCTGTGAAATTAAATACTGGTGAAATTTTAGAAGACGTTATTATAAATAAAATCATATGGCGCGTACCGCACGTTAAAGTATCTGATAAGGAAAAACTAAGTTTAATTAAATTGTTAGAAAAAGATCGTCCACTGCAGATGGTATTCCGAAATTGGGATCTTTACGAGTATCCTGCGTTACCTAGGACTACTAAACATACCTGGTCTATCAAAACATCATCGCAAATAGAAAAACCCAGATATATTATTATTGGTTTACAAACAAACAGAAAAAATAGTGCCAGTTCTGACATGTCTCAGTTTGATCACTGTCATATACGAGATGTTAAAGTATACCTCAATTCAACATACTTTCCATACGAAAATTTAAACGTTAATTTTGCAAACAACAACACAGCTTTATTATATGAACAGTATACTCGATTTCAACAGTCGTACTACGGACGTCGCGCGGAACCCTTATTAAGTGAAAAACAATTCAAAGACTTAGCGCCACTATTCGTTATCGATTGCTCCAGACAAGCCGATAATCTAAAAGGAGGACCTGTTGTGGACGTTAGAGTGGAAATCGAAAGTGATTCAGACATACCTGATCAAACATCGGCATATTGTCTTATATTAAACGACTGCATAATTGAGTACAAACCGCTTAGCAGCACTGTTAAGAAAATATCATGAAATCGGATACTCTCATATTGGATGTACAAGGATTCAAGGATCTTTACAACAATTTTATAATAAAAGAATTGGCATTTGCGACTCAAAACTATACGCAATCGTTTTTAATAAAACCTCCATACTTATTTAGACATCTAACAAGCGAAGAAAAGATTCAAGTTAAATGGATAGAAAAAAACCGAGGCATTTATTGGAGTGAAGGACACATCGACTACAGAGAATTCCATCGTATAATCGTACCATATTTAAAAGATAAGAATATTATAGTTAAAGGTTCTGAGAAGGTAAAATGGGTTAAGGATCTATGTGCCAATTGTAATGTATCGGAACTTGATGAGAAATTGTGTCCTAATTTATCCAAGTTGCACAAAAAATACTCCTGCGATGGAAAAGTTAACTTGTGTTGTAATAAACATTCCAAACAGTGTGCTCTTAAAAACGTATTATGTATAAAAAAGTATTTAGAGGAATAACTAAAGGTGTATATGTATCTGTTTATTAGTTTTAAGATATAAAAATAAAACATTTTTAAATGACAATAATGCGTTTATTTTATAATAACCCTATACTATTTACAGTTATGTTTATTCCTATTCTAAATATAAAAACACAAAACTATATACTATTCTACCACAAACAATATAGTCACCCTCTTACGTACCTTTATTATCCCACATACTAAAACTTACAAATACTTAATACAAATATTTTCAATCACTATATTCTATTAACGATTTAGATATTTTCCTAACTAATGATTCAGTTTCATCCACTATAGGGTCCACCACCTCTTTAACTATGTACTGCGCACTTATAATCACATTTTCAGTTTCATTGTCATTGTCGCTGCCTAGCGAGTTATTACACAGGTCAATTACTGATATTTTGATCAGTTTAATGCCTCGCCGCTGGTGTCTGCTCATCACGAAAGACTGAGTGGAGTTGGGTTTGTTCACGGTGTCTTTACGACGTGGTTTCGTCTTTTTTTCTTTCGCCATTCGATTGGCGTTTTCACGATCGCATCGTAGCATCTCATTGAATTCTTCGTAAGGATCTAGAGCATACTGACTAAAAACGATGTCTGATCCCGATCGCTGAAACAATATTATAACAAGTCGTTAAATATTTACATTGCATAAAACACCAACATTTGTATGAAAATATAAAATAATTACTTACCGAAGTCATGTTGAATATAATGTGCAGGTACAAGTACTTCAAGCGAACTATATTTAGTAAATGATTAAATAAAATGAATTTATTATGCAGTGCAATAAGTATCGAATGCAATATCTTCTAACCTTTATGTAATAAATACATATTGGTGCACAAGACAATCAATCGTAATGTAAACACAGTAAAAAGCAATTTACAGTGGTTAGTTTCAAATGATTGTATTTTTGTTTATGTTCTTTGACTACCGAAAGTTGTTAACTAAGCATTACATGTATCCGAGTGATGAAATACATATACGCTCATATTACAGCGGCATAAACATTGTTAGTAATAATATTCCTGCTACATGTCGCAACTTGATTTTTACCCAACTGCGGTGAAGCAAAAAAAGAAGGGTTATTGTATTCATGATCAACAAAAAATGTAAAGCTGAATAAATAAAACAATTATGGTTTCTCACAATATCACATTTATTTCTATTATAATAATATCATTTTATTCTTACACAATAAAACTAAAATAACTTATAAAATAACTTACGACATTCACATAAATACACTTTCAACTAACTCTAATTTAAATATAATCTGGTTTACGTGGTAAAATCTTATTCATTAATACATTTCTTTTAAAATAGCAGAGTGACCCCATGCACGCGTTGAAATGTTATCTGAAGATAATACTCGTTTATCATCATTTCCAGAGAGTGCAATTTTATTTACACTTTGCGTGAATATCTCGTGCTTAATTGATTTGAACAATATATTTTTCCTTCGAATGACTCCTTTATTATACAAAACATTCTCATAATCGTTAATTGTTAAATCACGTACTACACTAGATTGTATCCCTTTCGCTTTCTTAATTACATAATCAGGAGTTTTAATAGAATACAATTTTGACCTTAAACCAACGAATTCTGTGATGATTTTTCCTCCCATCTCATCTTTGAATAATCCAGGGATTTTTTTATTAATTTGAGGTATTTTAAATTCGTTATCGATACAGTAATTACTAGTGTCAAAATAATCTAAAAGCTTAAAATTCAAATCTTGATAAAAGTTTGATGTAAATATCTCATACACTAAGGAATCTGTATCCGTATAACATAACTTTACTTTATTTTTATAAAAGGGTTTGATGATATTGTAATGAAAATTATACATATGCGATTTAGATAATTCTAAAACGGTAAAGCCAATATAAATAGGTTTGTCTAAAATTATTTGATCAGGTTTCATTTGTATCGCTACTAAATTTTCTGAGAAAACTGAAGCACTATGAAAATAAGGATTGCTAATTAGTTTTTCAGCGGTGTGACACTTTTTAGTAACATTATTAGAATCATTCCAAGTATTAACTAAATGAACATTCACTCTATTCTCTGTGTTTTCCAGTGTTTTCCCAAACACGCTGTTATTTAAAAGCTTGAAAAAATCTTGTTCGAATACATTATTTGCCTTTTGTCGTAGTTGTGTGTTTAATTCAATATACTCTTTCAAGTATGCACTTTGCCTAAATGTAATAACTTTATGAATCTTACGTAATATTAATCCATGTTCCAAACACTTTTTTAAGTGAACATAATGAATTACATAGTTATACTTATTATAAAGGTTGGAAATAAGTTTTTTCGTTTTACCACCCGGTGGAATGCATTTTTCAGGACAAAATGGTAAATCATTATGCAAAGTATGTAAGGATTCCGGGTACAATAGATCTACTTCTAATATGAAACCCCATTCTGCTTCATCCTTTATAGTGTTAATATTATTATGTAATTGCACTATTTCTGTTGCATTCAAAAATCTAAAATCCGAGTGGGGTAAATATTGACACATACTAAAACCATAAAGGTTATTGCAATCCAAATAAACTATAAAGCACGGTGGTTTTGTTGAATCATAAGAAGACATATACTTATGATTAGCTTTAGCATAACGGTGTGAGCACACACATAACCCTCCTCTGATACCATTTTGAATCATTCGCACAATAGCCAGATCATCTATGAGTTCTAATCGAACCCCAGTTTTTAAAAGCATTGCATCAAAAGATAAACTCGGTGCGGTAATATAAAATGCGGGATCGAGCTTATAATGTAACTTGCAAGTTTTCCGGAACTTTTGAAATATATCGCTTAGTAGAAGTACATCTGTTTTTAAGTATAAGTCAGTATATTCACCTAATTTTTTTATGTTAAATGCATTCCACACTAACTTAGCGTGTTCATAGTCCTCCGAGGAAATACTTTCATTGGTTAAAGAATTAAAAAAGAAACGCTGTGATGGCAAGACAGTTTCCTCATAGCATTTCCAGTCCCTGATGTAATCATAAGGATATACACCTTTTCGTGTAAGCAATCGAAAGTGATCATAACTTGGAAAATGGTAACGCATATTTTTAAAATCTTCAATAGCCATATTTTTTGCAAGTTTGACTAAACTAGTACCTAAAAAATGAAATGAATCTAAAAATCTAACATGAACGTATTCACTATCGTTGATTAATATGAATTTGGAAAACGACATGTATTTTTCTTTACTTTTTGGAATTATGGTTAACTTGCCTGGAATTTCCCCTAATTTTTTAATGAATAAATGACAGTCGTAACCTGATAAATTGTGAAAAAAAATTGGTACAAATACAGGTACTTTATACTGTAAATTACAATGTTTATGTGCGGCGCCACGATAACGACCTGTGATATGACAATGATCTCTAACTTTGTTATTCCACAAGGGAAGATCACATATGTGGCACTGCCATGCTTGAATGTAATCGATCTCATCTTTTTGTGAAAATTTAATCCTAACATTTTCGGTTAATATCTTATGAATCCTCTTAACGTCTTCAGTAAGAAAATCAATGAATTTTGAAACACAGTCAATACCACGATACGATTTAAATTCATTAAAATTATCATCCATCGAAGAAACAATGTTATATGCAAATGCAGTAGGAACGTGTCGTTGTAAGCGGAGCGTATTCGCGGTGTCATGTTCATGGTTACAAATCTGTTCAAGTAATGTTTCAAAATCAGCATATATAGCAAATGGAACATTTTGTTTTCTTTGATAGTTTTTAAATTGTATAACCGACCCCTTATTTGGTAAAACAGTTACGACTCCTCCACATTGGTGTTTATTAATTTTTTCTTGATCAGGAAAAAACAATAAACAGGTTTCACAAAAATACAACTTACTGTGGTGTTTTGTGATTTGACTTTTTACAAGACGAGGTAAATCTTTTATGAGACAATAATGAGATGAATTATCATTTTCTATATACAGCAAATGAATAATTTTGGCCCCTTCGATTAACTTCGTTGGTCTATACAGTGGCCCTGTTATAGTTTTACCATTTCTTAGACCATAAACGTAAATTTGTATCATGGGATTGTGTCTTTCAAAAATATTGATGTCTGAAAAAGAGATTGGAAAAGCAATGCCATCAATGTTTAAGACGTCGCGAAAATGTGGATAAGAAGTTACTCTCTCCGAATGATGCGTAGCAGGGTATAGGGCAGCAACAATGCACCATAAAAAACAATAATCATCATTGTTTTGAATATTCAAACAAGCTTTTTTGCTCTTTATGAATTTAGGTAAATCTAAAAATTTTGATCCGCTAAGTGGTTGATATTTATTAATGTTAATTTCTAAATGGGAATTATGTAAAAATGACCATCCACTATCTCTTTCTTGAAATTCCTCAATTTTTTTTAAAAGCTGAACTGAAAAGTTTTGATACAACAAATCAAAATTGTAATTACAATGAAAAATGATGTTTTTTGTTGCAAAAGATTTTAGTTCTTGAACATCATTTTTGTACATCAAAAAAATACCGTAATAATCAAAGTTAACCTTGACCGATGTATGTTTTTGAAGTGAATTGTCTATTAAAGAATTTACTTCTTTTTTGATACTATTTAAAAAAGATTCTGGATAGTCATTAATATTATTTTCGCACGCTTTAATACGATAACTTACAATACGTCCTTTAAAACAAGTATCTATAATTTCAATTTTGTCATCGAGGGGTACAATGCTATTATTTTTATGTTTATTAGTACGTAAATGCGTAAACCAAGTGCGAGAATTAACATCAATTTTGCATACCGAACAGAAAGGCATTTTTTATCAAAAAACAAATTGAAACTTACAAAAATATAAAGTAATCGTTACTTACAAGGTATATAGGTACTAATTTTAAAAGCTAAAACTTAACTACTGGATCTGTTGCCTGCTGCGATTAGACTTTGTTTTATTTTCATCACATTCACCACAGTAACAGCTCTGTTCTGCTTCTGAAAAAAACATGAAACTTTGATTAGAATACGTACAGAAAATGTAATTCTTACTTACGCTCGCGGTTACAAGAACCTTTTTATCTCCTTACTTTAGAAAACTATACATAAGATCATTATCTTAAAAAATACCTGATTATAATATTATTACTTGAGTAAATTTAAACCTCTAAACCGAATGATAATGACCATTACCTTTTAATAGGATAATCTCAGATGATCGTTGTAGATATTTCTAAATCATAAATTTCACAATCTTCTTTACTGTGCGACGATCACTGTTTCCGTGAAGGCATCAACGTAATTTATATCGTTTGAGATTGCTGAAAAATAAAATACACATGTGCTTAAGTATCAGTAGGAAACGGTCATGAAATAATAGTTAAATAGTTATGGACTTACCTTACAATGTTGAGAATAGAGTTTTTCGATTTACACGTACATTATAATATTTATTAATTTAAGTTTAGTTTAGTAAGTAAACTGCGAATAAAAATTATTTATTATTACATAGGTCCACCATACTGCAGTAATTGCGAAATTATGAATGTAACTAAGTTTCAAATTGCTTGTATTGTTGATTCAAATATTTTATGTAGGGTTGTCACTCATTGAATATTAGTAATAATATTATCATTACAGAAATAACAAGATGTCTTATTTGTTCAAACGAATAAAGAGTGAATTACTAAAGTTCACTACTAATATAAATTAAAGTTATCTATTGGTGGTGTATTATAATCATTCTTTTGTTTGGTTAAATATTAAAACATTCTCACTTTAATAAAAAATCCTAGAGTAGGTATCATGTTTTCAAGTATTTTTTTTTTTACTTTAAAAAACCTATCAGACTATTTATTTTAATCCAATTTTATATCTATAAAAATGATAGCCCTTATGAATTATGCTAAATTAGCAACAAGTATAAAATCGTACGATGTAACTTGATCACGTAAAGCAATATATGAAGTCATTACTGACAAACAAATTAATCCCTTAGTCGGTACTTTTTGCGTTTACACGAATATAATACGAACCCGAGAAATGGTAGCGTCGCTTAGTATGTTTGCTTTGATTACTAACATTTTAAATTATCCAAGGAATCACATCACATTTGCTTATAAGCAAAGGCATGTTTGTTAGCGATCATTAGTTTACTTTCTAGTGCTGATATAATATTTGGTACAATACCATACCCCAGCTACTGGTTTTCAGCTAAAATCTAGATAGTAAACCGTGCATCAACACAACAGTTTCAATTCGGAGTATCTTTTGTGTAAATAAACTATACTCGTACATCACCGCTGCTCAATGTGCTAGAATTCACACCAGTTAAAATGTAAGTATTGTCTTTATTACTTGATTAATTTATATCTAGATTGTCGAGTGTTTAATGTGGTCGAGCCTTCGAATACAATGTACACAAACATTTTATTTCATATAAAATTATTATGTTACTGATATTACGTTCAATAAATAATTATAACAAATTGATTTGTTAAACTTTCAGGTCTGACTGCGAGAGTGACATCATTTCCTTCAACAATGACCGCAAAACAGAAACCTCTCAAAAACGGACAACATCTACAGGCAAACGCAAGGCTACTCTAACTACAAAATCCGCTACTATAAGGTAACGAATACGATATTTTAACTTTTGTGTATCCCAAAATCTTAACAAAACAATGTACCTAAATTCAAACGTGTTCCTAAAATAATTGTTAGTAAACGTGTACTTTGTAACATTATTATTTACTCCTTGCTCCAGCAAAAAAAATAAGCTTGATATATTCGGGCTCCGACATGAACGAGACGATGAATGTGATGGTACATCGACGCCTGTGTTGTCCACGTTCTTCGTTACAAGAATAGCAAACGGTAGCGAACGCCGGACCGCAAACACCTCCGGCGAGTACTACATTGACCTCAAGGTGTATCAAACAAATGACGCTCGTGAAACAGACTCTCAAGAGCTATGGAGGAAAGCGCTACTTCGAATAAAATTTCAGACTGAGGGTGACACCAGCCAGTGGCGTAAACTCCAAGCGTTCGTGCAGTCCGCAGATGAACTGTTTGTGAAGCCTCCAATGTTTAGTTCTTTCTAGTCTTAATACATAAACTCAATGAATTGTTATATTTTTAATACAATTGAATATATAAATCTTAATACCTTTTGTTTGTTTTTTATTATTTGCTTTGCGATAAAAAAGCATACTGCGTACACCAATCTATATCACAAACGATTATATCAGTTGTGAGCGCGCAATAACAAACACATTACAAATTAATACAATCATTGTCTGTTGGTTCCTATCGTTATTGCGATGAAAAAGCATATTGCGTACATGAATCTGTATCACAGACGGTGGTATCAGTTGTAAGCGCGCAATACAAGAGTGGGACAGAATGCCCAAGACCTAATTACCAGAAATATTATTGGGCATTCTGTCCCACGTCGCGAATGCGCAAGCATGAGCGAACAAGTGACGGTAACGTGTTTAAATATCGATATACGACCCAATCTGATCGATGACAAAAATGCATCGCATATCTATAGCTAAAACCGAGTTTCATTGTTAGGTTCTCATTAGCGTTAATATCATTGATCGAGTCGACCGTTTATGATTGGGCATTCTGGACCACCGCGATGGCGAACTTGTTTCGCCGAGCGAAAAGTGGTCCAGAATGCCCAATCATATACTACTTACATACCTGCTTACTTTAATCTTAATAAATATTATGTATGTATTTATTATTGTTTTTAGGAAAATATGGCGGTTGAAAATCAATATTGTAATGAACCAAATAACGTTGAACAAGACGTACGTGGATCTGACAGTGATAAAATATTTAATACAGTGACGATAGAATTAGTTGAGGAAGAGGTACCTGCATAATAATTATTAAAATTTTATATAAATAATTTAAAAAATATGGTTAATTGATTCAAACATTACATTTTTATGTTTCAGCCAGCAAACCAAGTGTCAGAACTCATTGATGAAAATAGAACAATTAGTGGTGAAAATCTTCAACCGACAATTACAGATTTGATTCCTGAAAAAGAAATGGATATACCTACTAAGAAAATCATTAGAAGATGATAAAGAAGAAGACATCGACATCATACATACATCAGAAATTAAAAAAACAGGAAAATTAAACGTAATTTAATTAAGAAATGTTATGTGGATTTTGTAAGTGAGGATGAAGATTTTGTATGGGACTCAACGTCATGGAAAGATACAGATGGAACTTCCAGTGAAGAAGGTGAACCAAGACGAAAAAAGAATTTCAACTGTGAAATGGAAAAGGTAGGAACATTAGGATTAAAGAAGAAAAGGATCAATAAAAAAAAAGCCAGAAAAGATGCAAAATCAAAAGGTAAAGAATATATAAACAAAAGTGGTACTCAAGTAAAAGAAAGACAATTACAAACTAATCCATGCTTGAATAAAAACTGTCCTTATAAATGTGGAGAAGTAGAAGAAGAAAAACGTGTGAACATATTTGAATATTTTTGGCAATTATCTAACCAAAGAAAGAAAGACTGGTTGGTTGCAATGTCATCATGCAGTGATGTAAAAAGGAAGAGAAGTAAGGAATCCAGTTATAGAACAAATACTTATAATTATTTTATAAATGATGGGGAAGGTCGACGGCAAGTTTGCTTGAAGTTCCTTTTAAATACTTTAAATGTTACACAAAGATTTGTTTATTACACTGTTTCGAACCAAACTCAAGGAATATCTAAGACTGATAATAGGGGATAATATAATAAATGTGTCCCAGCAAACAAAACTCCAAATGAAGTGAAGGAAGCGGCGATAAAATTTATTCAAAGTTTACCAGCTTTGCCGTCACATTATTGCCGCAAAGATAGTACGAAATTATACCTTCCTACGGAATATAAAAATATAAAAAACTTATATCGTGTATATAAAGAAGAACGTGTCAGTAAAGGTGTAGATTGTCTAAGCGAAAAAATATTCCGCCAAATTTTTAATAATGAATTTAACATTGGGTTTCACGTCCCTAAAAAAGATAAATGTTTAAAATGCATTCTCACAACTTCAGGGCCAGAATACAGACGATTGTTTGGAACTTAAAGCCCATCTGGAAGAAAAGGAAGCATCAAAAAGAAGACTAGAATGCCACCGAGAGCTTGGAAAAAAACATCCATCCATTCTGTGCACGTCTTTCGATCTACAGAAAGTCCTCAACACTCCTCATGGAGATAGTACGTTACTTTTTTATTCACGTAAATACACTATGTATAATTTATGCTTTTATGAGAGCGTAACTAGAAAAGGCTTTTGTTATGTCTGGGGCGAAACCAACGGAAAGAGGGGAGCTAATGAAATTTCCACGATTTTGCAGAAGTACATAAAAAATGTTGATTCGAGAGGCAATATAAAAAAAATGATATTATACTCAGATTCCTGTCCAGGACAGAATAAAAATAAAATAGTACTTGCTGCTATCCATAATGCTCTTTTACAGTCGGAAAACCTTGAAACTATTCAAATGAATTATCTTTTACCTGGACACACTGAGATGACTATCGATAGTATTCATTCAACCATAGAACAATCTATACGACATAACATAGTATGGGCCCCCTCACAGTGGACTACAATTTGCCAACTTGCCCGTAAAGAACCGGAACCCTATCATGTAGAAAACCTTCTACATGATGATTTTCAAAACTATGAAGACTTGGCGAATAAATATTTCAAGGGTAACTTAACAGGAAAAATCAGCAAGATAAGGATAGCTACATTTAAAAAATCATTACCAAATTATGTTAAAATAAAGTTTACAATGAAAGAAGATACACAGGATGAAAAAATAATGATTAACTCTAAGCCTAAATTAATAAATTCAAAATATAACTCTCCTTTACCAATAACGAAAACCAAATATAATGATCTCAAAAAATTGTGTGACACTGGGGTCATACCGAGGATATTTAAAGCAGAATATTTGAATTTACCTACCCATAACGGTACAGACGAACTTGCAGAAACAGACGTAGAGGATGAAACAAGAGATGAGGAGATAAGTTAAATATAGGTATTTTTAACATGCTGTTAAAACACAATTATGTTATTTTTAATTTTAAGCATTAACGGATGCGTAGCGACTATTTGTAATCAAATACAACAACTGGTGCGTTGAACCAGGAGTCGTGGGTTCGAGTCCTGCCTGAGGTTTCAAATTTTTTCTTTCTACTGTTTGTATTTGATCACAATTATGTTTTTAGTTGTTAGGTCATTATTATATTCAAGTTGATTAATATTAAGATCTCGTTCCTATAAATAAGAGTATTTCGTTAGATTTGAAATATTCTCTCAATTAAGCTGTGATTTATTATCATGTGATTTAATCTAATTTTATTATACTGTTATCATGGCTCTTAAGTTATGATAACAAATACTTTTATAAAGAGAACAATAAGATATTTAACATAAATTATTGATTTTATTAAATATCTTATTCTCTTTATTAATATTTCTGGACGTTGAGACTGATTGTGCAAATGAAGTAGTACCTAAGTGTTAATACCATAAAGCTCAATTGTTTTATTTAAATTACTGTAGGATCAAGACTGATTGTTAAAAAGTTCAATTAAAGATATTCGTAAATAACTGTTTTATTTTTACATCATGTACCTACTATCTAAAATTCCTATCGTATAATCCTATAATTTTTTATATTGGTCCATTTTCAGTTTTGTTTCATTTGCCAGCTTACTTTCAATGTTTTCATCAAACGGGAAATAATCCCATTGTTTTATCGATGCATTGTCATTTCAGTGTTTTTTTTTTTTTTTTTTTTTTATCTTTATTTTTTTAAAGGGTTTTTTTCCTGTTCAGAAAATGTCAACCCTATCATTGTATACAAACTTAAAGTTAAAACAAGATGGGTAAAAGGTTCAACATTTCAAATACATAAAAAAACTAATAATTGAAAAAATTAAAAAACACGCCTGCCATGACAAAAAAAGTGAACTAAAAAATTAAAAACAAGTCAAATATTTGCAGTCGGGCCCCTGTAATGAATTGTTCCAAGTAACCGTCCCCCGACTGCAAATATTTGACTTGTTTTTAATTTTTTAGTTCACTTTTTTGTCATGGCAGGCGTGTTTTTTAATTTTTTCAATTATTGGTTTTTTATTTCATACCTTTTAGAGATATAATGACCAATATGAAGCAAAAAAAATCGTTTGGAACCCTTTGCAGGTGATTTCGACTCACACTTGACCATTTTTTAATGTCCACATAGCCTATGTCACTCGGGATAACTCAAAGCTTCTAATGATACCACAAACATTGAAATCTGTCAAGCCTTTTAGAAGTTATGGTGGAATAAAGAAACTCACAAACATACATACATACATACATACATACATACATACATACATGAACCCTGAAAACATAACACTCCTTTTTGGGCAGTCGTGTAAAAAATCAGTTCACTCTACCCGCATACATGTACATAAAATTGTTGTGCGGTACAGAGATCTAGCCTCAGTTGACAATGGTGAGGCTAGAATGCTATTATAAAAACCTATATTACAATTGTTACGACTAATAGAGTGACGTCTCTGAGACTCAACACGGCGGCATTCATACAAGATGTGATACACATCTTCTACCACTCCACAAACAGCACAATTGGGTGAGTCAACTTTACGCATCATAAATCCAAAACTATTGAGTGGCATATGACCGGATCGGAGTCTCAAAGCTGTAACGACTACTTGTCTACTCATCCTGCCATCATTGAACCAAAGCGCACGTGGAAGCGAGGGTTGGATGGTTTTATACCAAATGCCTTTCGTCAGGGACCTTTTGTCGAAGTATTCCGACCATAGTTTAAGACAACTCTCTCTGACTAATGGCAATAGTTCAGTATGCCAAGGTGGACACGTATAAGGCTCACCATCAGATCCCGCTTCATTAGCCAAACGCTCAACCTCCTCGTTACCCTCCAATCCGATGTGGGAAGGAATCCATTGCAATACAATGTTTTTACCTTTGGACATAAGCTTAATAATAGACTTTATGATAGTGTACACCAGTGGAAGCCCTCTCACAGACGTAGTTGAACTAATGAGGTGGAGCAGAGCACTTTTTGAATCACAAAAGATGACAAACCGATCTCCGTCTAGGGATTCAATATATGACAACGCTTCAGCAATAGCAATTAGCTCTAAGTGCATAATTGATATTTGTTTTGCAGTAAGGAATTTGCAGAATGTACCTTATTGTGAATCCAAAAATGCCGCACCGTAATAGTTCTCCTTTCTCGAACCATCTGTATACACACAATAATAACCTGAGTATAATTTATTTAAAGATTTGCAACAAATAGATTTTAAATTACAAATGTTATAGCTATGTTTTGGTTTGTCAACATACTCTAAGCCAGGCCTAATACATGACAAGTCTATATCGCTGCCCCAAGTGTCCATGGAGAAAATACCCATTACGCTACTAGAATATATGCACTCTTGCTTTAAGTAATCATGTATAATGACTAACAAAGGCTTTCTTTTATTTGTCCAGAAACGATTATTACAAAGACTATCTAACTGACTAATTAATCCTACTAAAGACGCCTTACTAGTTTTACATTTCAAATAAAATTTACCTGCTAAATAACGGCGGCGAATAAAGAGTGGAGGTAACATTAACTCCGACTCCATTACGTGGATAGGGCATTCATGCTTTTGATGAAGCCACCTATCAAGCGCAAGCAAATGTTTTGCATCCTATCCAATTTAATCAGGTGTGTGTTTGCGCTATTATCGAATAAAAAACTTCCAAAGTCTAAGCGGCTGCAAATAAGTGCTATGTATAGTCTTCTTAAATACTTGGGATGAATGCCCCACCCAGGTCCCACCAAAACCTTAAATATATTTATTAATTTAGATATTTTGGCACACACCTCCTTCACATGTTTGCTCCATCGAAGTCCCCTATCCAGCCAAAGTCCCAAATACCTTACATTGTCCACTAGCTGTAATGGTGACCCATTCAGATGTACGTCAAATAATGATCTGCGGAACCCTCTACTAAACAGGCAAATCTTACTTTTTGCAGGGGAAATTTGCAATCCGATTTGTGAAAACATGCTGTCCATCAGATCAATCGCTAACTGAATCCTTCTCTGCCCTTCACCAACCGACGTGCAATGCAAGTATATTGCAAAATCGTCTGCGTACTGGGTTATGGAACCCTCATTCTCTACCCGTTTGCAAATATTTGATGTAACGATATTAAATAACAAAGGTGATAAAGGGTCCCCCTAGGCTAAACCACTACTAGAATACCTGTTAATATATTTGTTTCCGGCTTTTATTTTTAGTACTCTTTCGTGAAGAAAATTCCACAAATACTTGCAAATACGCGATCCCACCTGCAGGTCGTTTAGGACATTTATTAAGGCATAATGACATACATTATTATAGGCATTATCTATGTCATGTCTAAAAAACAACCCATGGTCAGGTTGCCCTCAGAAAACCCATTTTGAATATAGGTGATAAGACTAGTCAGACCATCTAAACATGACCTACCTCTGCGAAAGCCTACTGTATTTGCAGAAAGAATACATTTATTTTCAACAAACCACTCCAACCTTCGAAATAAAATGTAGTGAAAAATCTTGCAAATACATGACAACAGGGAGATAGGACGCAAAGCAGCCGCGTTACTAACGTCACGACCGGGTTTAGGGATAGGTATTATACAAATGTCGCGCCATTGGTAGGGAACAAAGCTACTAACAAAAAAACCATTAAATAAATTTAATAATATACGCTTACCTATATCAGGTAAGTTCTTTACCATAGAATACGATATATCGTCGCATCCAGGAGATGTATCCTTACATTTAATATATTTATTTAGCTCCTGGATCGAGATTTCACGTTCTAGTAAGGTGTTACTGTTGTGAAATGTGGGGGGTAATGGCGACACATAATCAGGAGTTAAAGACCTTAATAGATTAGTAGCACTTAGGGCATCCACAAAGTGTCTCGGTGAACGGTGTCCTTTAATCCATTTCATTTTACGCCACATTTCACTGGGGGATGTAGTGTGGTCAACTGAAGTGCAAAATGTTTGCCAATTTAGTCTCTTAGCCTGTCGGATTAGCCTCTGAGAAGTATGGATTCGATCGTTGAGGATGCTAAGGTTGTAGGGAGTGGGGTTGCGCCTAAATCTAGTTAAAGCTAACCTACGCTGAGCCACACTGTGGGAAAGTTCTGGGGTCCAATATGGTTTAGGAACAAAATTGGACGAAGGGTTTTGGTTTAACTTTACAATTGGAATAAATAGATCTGCCGCGTCATTTATACTTCTAAGAAATAAATTATATCCTTTTTGAAGGTCGCTTGGGAGGTTAAAATTACAAAATGCTTTTTCTAAATAAATATTGTATGCTGTCCAGTTGGCTTTGCGAAAATTTCTTTTAACGACTGGTGAAATGTAAGAGAGACACAGGGAAGATACTTTAATCATTAAATGGTCACTGCCCAAGTTTTCATTTAGCACTGTCCAATCGACCTTAAATGCAATGTCATTAGAAATTAGTGACAAATCCGGGGAAGATTGTTGTACGTTGTTGTCAACTAAGCGAACTCGCGTATGTGTTCCGTTATTCAACACAAAGAAGTTACTGTCCATGAGTGCGTCGTAAACCAGACCAGGTGGTATGGTGCGCGTTAAAGTCACCTAAAATTATTGTTTTGTGTGACCACAAAGATAGGATACTATCCCAATCCTGTTGACATGTAGAAACTCTAGATGGGCAGTAAATTGAAATTATATGTTCAAAAGGATCACAATTAAATAATTGAACGCACACTATCTCAATCCCGGCATTGCTAATGAGGACCAGTTTCTGTTGCGCTTTAATACTATTGTGTAAAATAATAGCTACACCGCCGTATGAGTCATCGCGGTCCGTGCGATAAACATTGTAACCACTAATCTTAAAACGGGTACATATTTGAATATCGAAAATTAAAATATCTATGGTTAAAATATCGACGTTCAAAACATCGAAAATGTGAATATCGAGTATATCATAATATCGATAATTGTTATACCTAAGCTCAAAAAGTCGAAAATTGAAATGCCGAGTGATGAAAATATCTAATGATTAAAAATATCGATACTCATTATACCTAAGTTCAAAATGTCAACATTCAATTCATCGAAGTTCATTATATTTATTTTTAAAATACCTACTCGTTAAAATATCGAATAAATTTTCATTATGTGGTATTATGAGAGTACAGATTCAGTATGTTGTGTTATAAAAGTTTGTGACAGAACCGAATCGCTGCAAAACCGACCCCACGTAGTCTTGTCTGCCCTACCCCTAGAGTGTAATTTAGAGTCGCGTAGGCGCGGAGGGGCGAGGCGGCCCGCGGGCTGAGGAGCAAGCGGCTGCGAGCGAGCCGCCGCGGCTGAGGCTGGCCGGTGAAGCCGGCCAGTGAGCCGAAGCTGCGGTGGTGAGCGAAAGCCGTTTGCGACGATTAGCACGCGTGGGACCGCCGGAGGCCCGCAGCGCCGGAGCCGTGACAGAAACCTGCATGTTGCACGCTTGCTTGCATGCCTGATGTTTGCTTGTTTACATGTTGCATGCTTGCTGCATACATGGCATATGCTTGTGCAAAGTACATAATAATGAGATATCGATATTTAGAACGTTCGATACAGTGTACTTCGATATTTAGGACGTTCGATACTTTGTACTTTCGGTATTTAGATATTTCGATGTCACTTTTGTAGATTATTCGATTTTAGATATATTGGTCGTGGGTTATTTAACAATTCGACATTATAAACTTTCGATATTTTAATTTTCGATTATATGGTCATTCGATATTATAATTTTCGATGTTTTGAACATTGATATTTTAACCGTAGATATTTTAATTTTCGATATTCAAATATGTACCCCTTAAAACTACTATCAGGCTCAAGCCACGTCTCACTTAGGGCAGCGACATGTATCTTTTCCTGAATTAAAATTTCACTTAGCGATTGTAACTTTGGTCTAACACTTTGAGCATTCCACTGTAACATATTAAAATATGGTCGTGATCGTCATGAAATTTTTTTAACAAACTGAGCCTATGACCTTTCGGAATGAAGCAGAGAAGTCTAGAATCTTTTCCAGTCGGTGTAAATTTGTAATACAATAAATCATTCTTTATACTGTACCTCGTTTGATCTATTTGCCCTTCCCTTAATTTAGACATCAACTCTTGAGTCTCAGAGTCAGCAGTTTGAGCAATTTTTGCCCAGTTGGTTGGACTTCGAATATGTGAAACATTACCAGTAGGAGGAAGAGGGTTACGACTTAAGAAATCCGCGTGTTGCATCAAAGAGCCCTTTCTATAGTCTAGCGTGAATGTAAAATCTTGCATGTATACCCACCAACGCGCAACTCGGGGTAATAGATCTTTCTTTCGCTCAGAGAGCTTTAAGGAATTGCAATCCGTCACTATCTTAAAGTGGATGCCTATAAGATAGTGGCGGAAATGCTGCAGTGCCCGAACAACAGCTAAAGTTTCCAGCTCATAGCTGTGATACCTAGATTCCGCCCCTTGAGTGGATTTGCTAAAATAACCAACAACCCTCTTTCTCCCACCGATATGTTCCTGTATCAGAATGGCACCAAGGCCCACAGCACTGGCGTCGGTGTGAAGTTCCGTAGCCAACTGGTGGTGGTGGGTCAAAAATTACTAAAACTGGTTCGTTAGTCAGACACTTTATAATAAAGTCGCGAGCAGCGTCTTGCTCGGCGCCCCAAATAAAAGGTTCATTCCTTCTAAGCAGCCTTGATATACTCGCTGTCTTTGAAGCGTAGCCAGCGATATAGCGGCGAAAATAGCCTGCAAGGCCCAAAAACTGGCGAACTTCCTTAACGTTCGAAGGTTTTCGTGAATGAACTAAAGCCTCAACCTTTCCCGGGCTCGGCCGTACCTGACCGTGACCAATCAAGCGTCCAAGGTACTCAATTTCTGTATCCAAAAAGGTACATTTCTTTAAGTTTACTGAAAACCCGGCAGTTTTTAATATTTCTAAAACTTCTTTCAATGTTTTGAGACCTTCAACGACTGAATTAGACAGGATTAAGACGTCATCTATGTAGGTTAAGACCCTACCAGTATCAATCAGAGACTTTAATGTTTTTGATATAATTCTCTGATATACAATTGGGGCATTGGCTAGACCGTAGGGCATCTTTAGGTACTCATAATGCCCCTCGGGTGTCACGAATGCAGTCTTGCTTATGGAGTCATCGTCCTTCATAGGCACCTGGTGAAAACCTGTGGCCATATCGAGGCTGGTAAAGATCTTAAACCTACCAAGTTTGTCAATATGGTCGTCGATCAACGGCAGGGGAAATCTCTCTTTGACTGTAATGGTATTAGGTGCTCTGTAATCGACGCACATCCTATCACTCCCATCCTTTTTTTTTGATGAGAATGATAGGACTTGCGTAATCCGATTTTGATTCAGGGCCTGGACCCATGTCTACGGTGCGGCGCCGTTTGCCGTGCAACGGCACGGCGCGGCGGCGCCGCGGCCGATGGCTGATGCTTTATTATATTATTTAATTAAATTAAATATATATATTAAAGATATAGGTATATTATATTTATATTTCGACGGGTCCCAAGAACAAAATCTTATGGAAACATAAGACGAAATGCATTTTATTACGGATTCGTATTCTACATATCAAAAACTATCCAGCATAATTTTTTTTTTGTTAAATTTCTTTTTACTTATTGAAATAACCAATCGAACACTATCGTATTTGAAATATTATCCCGCAAACAAACACGTATTGCCATTTACGAGCTTGTTCGATGCATCTCGCATCGCGCGCGCAGCGACCTAACGTCATTTGCGTGTTTGTCCTCTACTATACATTTTGTCGTTTGTGTGTGTACTACAAAATATAAAGAAGTCATAAAGTAACTTTCTCAAAAAAAAAATATTTACATATTATACTTCTATATTGATAAATTACACTATAAGATTATGATTTTACATTATTTATTTTCTACCTAGTTATGTTCCCTTAAGTCTTTGTTCTTCATAAATCAATTCCAAGTCTCTCATCGTTTGAGCAGATACGATTTTGTTTTACGAATTAGTAATGAAAAAATTGTATCATAAGTAAATATAAGATGTTGTTCTCTGTAAATTAATTCAAAATGCGTGTTTGTTCTTTATATGAAGAATATAGATGAATTATCATTATTTTTTTAGTAAAATGCACCGTTTTTCAGTAATATAATTCTAATATTTCCTATTTATTTCGAATCTTCGTGATTGCTTATTTTAGATGGCCAATCCAGTCATACCAGAAACCTTGTATTGGTAGACCTCGCAAGAAAAAATAATTTCTGGTCACTACCATTCCTCTACCATTCCAGCCACAATGTACTCACTTTAGATAAGAAATACATGGGACCACAATTTTTTTTTTCTGATGAAATAAGATCGTGGTTCAGGAACAATTTACGCCCCGTAACCCAATAAAATATGATTAAAGTATTCAGACGACAGCAGACAGCAGACAAAGCAGTGAGACTGATAGCTTTCAGTGGTTTTCGTATGATAAGGCTATATTCGGTTAACAGAAATGTTTTTAAAGATCACGATTTCATTGATAAGAAAATATTACACCAGAACAAACTGCTTCGTCTTTTATTCCCGTAATAGAAAATGAATCTTTTGACATGACACCTTCCATAAACGAACCTGATTTAAGTAAAAGACGACGGTTAATGATGCAACCTCAGTGTTAGAAACCAGAACAATACTACGCCTGCACGTTTCGAAAAAGTTTTAGTTTCTGTTGCGACTTTGCCATAGCCATCAACTTCGAGAGATGATAACTTTATAATGCCATTCCAATTATCTCCAACACCAGAAATAACACCTAGGCAAGCTACTAACCAAAGCAGAAGGGCTGCAAACTCGAAATTGCTTACTTCATCCCCGTAAAAATTAAATTAAACCAAATCGGAAATACCATACAAGGAAAGGGAAAAGGACGTACAAATGGCTTGCTCTCCTAGCTCTCCTAGCTAGCCATTTTACATTTGTAGAAAATAAACCTGTGTACAACGATAGGTCCGACGAAGGTCCATATACATAATTATAGGAGCAATGTGTCTGATGCAAAGTGTTTGTATTGTGATGGTCTTTACTCTATTGATAACAGAGGCGAATCATAGATTCAATGCCTATGTTGTTTGTAAATTATGGGCTCAGGAAGAAGGGTCAGGACTGGAAACAGACGTTTTCCCTGCTAATTTTATTCTGCAAATTTAATTTTTATTTTCTTTCTACGGTGGCCTACATAGCTCACTTCAATAGTAGCCAATATGGCCTTAGGTCATATTGACCTACCTTGTTTAAATTTTAATGATTATTTAAGATCACAAAACGTTCATAGATCTATTTATCGATGTTAATTATCTTAAATTTATAATTGTTGTTTACTATTAAGTTCAAAGAACTGATTTTAGCAATAAAGACTGTTTGATCTCATAAATCAGGTCATTTATTTTCAAAACAGGTTATGATGTGCCAATATTACCCAAAGTTACTCTAATATTATAGTAGCCCTAGGAATTTTAAAGATTTTTTATTAAATTTATATAAAAGTTCACTCACTAAAATAATAATAAGGTATTCCAAATTTCCAATTAGTTATTGTTCATTAAAATAATAATTATACCCGTTATTTTTGTATCAATGTATCATACACGGTATCATTGGTGTTTATTCATAAATAAGGTTCAAAACTATATATTTTATTTTTTTTTGAGCCAAAAATGTTTCCTTTCATTCATTTAATTAAAGTTTTCTACTTTTAATATTGGTTTTTTCATTATTAATCTGATTACTAGGGCTTAATTGTCTTTTAAGACATCAATACAAAACATAAATTCCCTAAAACAAAATCGTATATTAAGATGTACACTAGGTCGTTCCGAAAAACAAAGTCGTATGTTAACATACAACATATAATGTTGTAGATATGTCCGTAAAACAAAATCCTATGGTATTATAAGAATTCGTTTTATTCAAAAACATTAATTAAACTCAATTAAATCTATATGAAAATAAAGATGTAATGAGGAAGATGTAAATAAAAAAAAACCGCATTTTTATTGGCTTATCGAAAAATATAGGTGAATAAAAAAATAACTGCGAAAAAATTATGTCGATATCTCAAATAGTTATTTTTTTATAAATTTTTCAATTTCGTATCTCCCGATAAATTTTTGAGCCGGCCGGAATCTGTCGTGACGTCACATCACCCTACCGCAGGCGACGGGCGCTCAGGCCGGCCGGTAGTTATTTTAAAATTATGATACTTCCTAAGATGTTGATTGAAATCAAGTAATGTCGAAGACAATTTTGTTCACAATTAAATACTTGTGATTAATATTACATTTATTTGTATAAGGATTCATATTATTTTGAGAAAACGTCTTCGCAAATAATTTATTAATTTAAAACTTTGATTTTCATAAAAAAACGGTTATAGTAAGTAAATCTTGAAAGATAGCCATATGTCGTCCCTGACTTTTTTTTAGAACTTTTAAAGAGGAACAATTTCGTCATGCATGATTTTTGCCTAACTTTAACTGTTTACGCTGCGCACGCAACGGAAGTTCACAAATAGGGATATTTTTCCGTTTTTGTTACATTTTCCGTTGATGCTTCGCCCTATTGGGTGCAGCGTAGTGTTATAAAGTCTGAATCAGTAGTTCCTAAGATTAGCAAGTTCAATCAAACAAACATACTCTTCAGCTTTATAATATCAGTATAGATAGGTAGATTTCTCATGTTGAACATTTTGCTCATGTTCGAGAACATGAAAAGCAGCGGAATGCTAAATATTCAGTAGTATATGTGCCCCAATGTTTTACAAAATCCCCTTTGAAAAATAAATAAAATTTAAACTTCCTATTGCATTATCTATCTGTGACTGAAAGTTCTGTCAAAATCGGTCCAGCCGTTTCAGAGATTACCCGGAACAGGCAGACAGCCAAACAAAAAAAATAAAACATGTTTTTTTACGTAAGTATGTACCTACCGTATTTGTAGTTAGTGTAATGCTGTTAATATGAAATTACAAACACACTTCAGGTTAAGATATATCTATGATAATATAAGAAAGAGGCAAGATTTATTGATTGTTTCTTTGTTTGCATTGAATAGGCTCCGAAATTATTATACCGATTTAAAAAAATGTTTCATCGTTGATTAGCTACACTATCGTTGAGTGAAGTAGCCTATATTATATTAAAATAAAAATAGGGATCCTTACTAAAACTCCAATAATGCAACCCGAGGTGCAAATAAATACCTTAATTTTTTTTACATCGCGCTATTGATGATAGAACAAAATAATGTACTACGATTTTACAAAACACATCATTATCTACAAAAAAGGTCGCGACAGCATATGTCTAACTATTATACTTATGATAAGTGTTCTTTCATTTAAAAAAAAATGCAGTGACGTCGCTGGAAATGGCGTACCTTGTGTTTGACCTTGGTATTAATCCTTATCAAAATAATTTGCTTTATATTCAAGACTGCTTTAATACCATTATATAAGTTGAATTTTTCAATTCGGACATTACATTCGAAAGATAACACGAGTTCAAAAGTGTAAGTATTAGAAAAAAGTCGCTTGGTTAATGGTGGCCGCTCTCTCCGCTCGGCTAACTATGCGATGTAGACATCACTGGAATACGGGAAGGGAGTAAACGTTAAGAAATAATAAAATATAAAATGTAATAGAAAGATACATAAACAATAATAAAAAAAAACAATAATAATCCAATTTTCTTTATAATTAAATTTAATGTACCTACTCTTTTTTTGAACCCCATTCAAAAAGGTGTTTGTTTGTGTGTGTATTAAAATTAATATATTTTAAAATGTTTGTTAAATACTCGTGCGAAGCCGGGACGGGCCGCTATAGATAGAAATAAAGTTTAAGCATTATTTTTGACATTGAAACGATCTTTGCAACAATGACGACTTGTTCTTCCTTTTCATTAATTTACAACACGTACACATACGTACACGAGCACATACTTTTTTTTGTCATTTCGGGCACAAATCGGTTTTCAGTTTCTAATATACTCAAATTAATTTTAAACACAAGCTTCAAATTTAGCTAAGTCACAGTAATAGTGTAGACTTATGAAACAAGCCCAAACGCGATGCGATTACGTCATTTAGTTAGAGAGTTCCTCTGGCCACCTTCTGGCGCCATCATCAGATCAGCTCGAAAGTACTATCAAATTATATTGTCATCCAAACTTAACAGATATACAAAATTTCAGCTCAATCGGTTAAAGATATCTGTTTCAAAATTAAGTTGCAAGATTCCACTCGTAGCTGTAGGTACAAACGTATACATTGAATGTTAAATAAAAGCTTGTAAAGATATATTTTTTGGCGTGCTAACTGTTGTTTTAGTACAAAGAAGACTATTCAGTAACTATACGCTAGTCTTTTTTCCATATTTAGCAAAATCTAGAAAAATATGCGAGTAACATAAAAATACTGCACGAGATCGTATGTACGGGAGCGGAGGACGGGCGTTGAGACGTCACGCGTTGATCGGGCGAACCAAAACTAAATTTAAGAATGCCCGACTTTAAAAATTCGTAAAAAATAGAGTTTTTGAGATATCGCTAAAATTTTTTCACCATTGTTTTTCTAATTTTTAGTTTGATTTTTCTAGATGATAAAA
This sequence comes from Autographa pulchrina, assembly GCA_905475315.1. Lineage (NCBI taxonomy): Eukaryota > Metazoa > Arthropoda > Insecta > Lepidoptera > Noctuidae > Autographa > Autographa pulchrina. The sequence goes on along the minus strand of FR997761.1, from coordinate 20,270,066 downwards.
AAACATGCTCATCTTCCTCATTCTCCTCTATAGCTTTTACAAATTTATTTCACAGAACAATTATATTTGCGTCAACAATTTATGATTATATTTACACAGAACTTCAAACGCTTATACTGAAAACTGTCAATTTCTCACATACGATTTTGTTCTTGGGGCCCGTCGATTTACATGTAATTAAATTAAATTAAAACTAATAATAAAAAGTTAAGAGGTGTCAAGGGACATAAAAAAATATAATATAGTTTTTTTATTTTAATTAAATAAAATTAATTATTAATTAATATATTAATTAATTTGATTAATTAATGTATTTATACATTATTAATTAAATAAATAATAAATATTATATTAATCAAATTAATAAATAATTTAATTAATTTAATTTAAGAATTAATTTGAATTTAATTTAATTTTTTTTTTTTTATTTAATATAATATAATTTATACATATAATTTGATTTAATTAAATAATATAATAAAGCATCAGCCATCGGCCGCGGCGCCGTGTTCACTATTGTGTTGTCAGTTGCATAGTGCGCACGTGGTAATTTTTTGTTTAAAATGGCTGATGCTTTAGATTTAGATTATTTGACTTCACTAGTGGAAACACGTCCCGTTCTCTGGGACAAGTCAAAGGAAGAATATAGAAATAAAATTTTAAAAACAGAAGGGTGGAAAGATGTCTGCCTAAAATTTTCTCCATCATTCGATAGCATGAGCAAAAAAGAAAAAACGAAACTCGGTGAGTATATACCTATTTATTTATCTTTTTAACTTTATAAAGTGAATACAATAAACGTAAAAGTGAAATAAACTTGTCATTTACACACACTCAATACATTCGGTCGGTTCGATCCGTGACCTAACTTTAGTTATATTTTGCTTAGTTGCCAACTAAGCGCACCGACATCACTATTAAAGTATTTACAAAATTCGTCTCTTATATTGACAGGATTTGTTAAAGAAATGTCATCTGCTGTTTGTGGAAGGTTCAAAAGACAGTCGTCAATATATAACTCCTCTGATTTTCTAACTCCATCTCGACTTACAACAAAATTGTGTAAAACACAACATGCTTTGATAATGTCGGTCACAAAATTATATTGAACATATAAGGGCCGATGAAATACTCGCCATTTATTTGCGAAAATACCAAAAGCACACTCGACATATCTTCTTGCTCGACTCAAACGATAGTTGAAAACCCTTTGTTCTTCACTCAGATGCTTCCCTGGGTATGGACGTATTAGATTGTTAAGTAACGGTAGGCCTTCATCAGCGATAAAAACATAGGGAACTGATTTTTGGAGCCCCGGTAAAGGCTTTGGCGCTGGTATGGGAAGTCGATTTTGCAATAATAATTCGTATAGTTTTGTATTGTGGAAAATGGTGGAATCACATTCTTTTCCATACGATCCTATATCAACATATACAAATCTATAGTTAGTATCCACCAGTGCCAGCAAGACTATAGAGTTAAAACTTTTATAGTAAAAAAAAAGGGACCCACTGTGGGCAGGACTACATATTCGGATGTGTTTCCCGTCCAATGCCCCCATGCAATTTGGGAAATTTGTTTTTACGTCAAAATCCTTAGCTATTATTTCAATTAGCTCTTCGGTTATTTTTGGTATACTTTCACTTAAAAGAATGTCCCATATAGCACGACAAACATCTCGTACAATTTTTCCAATTGTAGATTTTCCACGATAATCTGTGAATTCCATATCTCTGAATGAATTCCCTGTTGCCAAAAATCTGCAAAAGAAACATTTCATAAAATTTTACAGGACCATTATAAAAACAATTTTCTTATCAGTTCTATAAGGTGCTATAAAAATATCTGCCAAGGCTTTAATAAGAGGTAGTATTGTGTTTTAGATTACAATAGTGAAGAACTTTCGTACCCCGGAACAATTAATTAAATTTGAGAAAATAAAATAGTTAAATTAACATTAACTAACTTTCGAACGCGCGGGGGGCGACTGCCGACCGGCGGTCGGTTGGCGCGTGCGACGAAGCGGGTAGTGCGGGTGAGGGTGGGGGCGCGCGGGGCTGTGCTTTGACGACCGAGCGGCCGCGCCGGCGCGGCGGCGCGCACGGCGGCATCCTTTGATAGGAATGGCAACAGTGTATTCAATGAACGGCGGCAGCGCGGCGGCGCGCACGGCGGCATCCTTTGATAGGAATGGCAACAGTGTATTCAATGAACGGCGGCAGCGCGGCAGCGCGCACGGCGGCATCCTTTGATAGGAATGGCAACAGTGTATTCAATGAACGGCGGCAGCGCGGCGGCGCGCACGGGCGGCATCCTTTGATAGCAATGGCAACAGTGTATTCAATGAACGGCGGCAGCGCGGCGGCGCGCACGGCGGCATCCTTTGATAGGAATGGCAACAGTGTATTCAATGAACGGCGGCAGCGCGGCGGCGCGCACGGCGGCATCCTTTGATAGGAATGGCAACAGTGTATTCAATGAACGGCGGCAGCGCGGCGGCGGCGCGCACAGCGGCATCCATTGATAGGAATGGCAACAGTGTATTCAATGAACTGCGGCAGCGCGGCGGCGCGCACGGCGGCATCCATTGATAGGAATGGCAACAGTGTATTCAATGAACGGCGGCAGCGCGGCGGCGCGGCGGCGCGCACGGCGGCATCCTTTGATAGGAATGGCAACAGTGTATGAACGGCGGCAGCGCGGCGGCGTTTTGCGAAATGTTTGAACTTTGAACTCGGTGCGGTGCGGCAACAGCTTATGACACTGGATGGTTTTCACTATCACTATCATCACTATCACTACATAGTATAAAAAAGTAGCTTCCCGCTGTCTGTCCCTATGTATGCTTAGATCTTTAAAACTAGGCAACGGATTTTGATGCGGTTTTTTTTAATATATAGAGTGATTCAAGAGGAAGGTTTATATGTATAATATAGTAGAGAAACACTGATAATCTTAGAGTTTTTTATGTAAGGTCGTAAATAAACACACTTTTTTGCGCTTACATTGCAAACGCTGGCTGAACCCTACGAGATAGATCAAAGTAATGTACTACAGTATTGTACACCTTAAAAAGGTCTATAAAAAAGTCCGCAATGGTATATGTCTATCTCTTGAGGATAACCCACAATAACCATTTTTATCCTTTATTTATTACTTATCAACGAAAAAGCTATTTTAAGCAATACAGCATTAATCCTTATCCAATTAAGTACCTTAAATACATTGTGCATGTAATAAAGATCAATATGGCCCTTTACAGCATGTAATTTAAATGAATATTTTCGAAGATATTACACATTTAAAATGCAGGGACATAGCGGTTTACCTCCCATTAAAGCCGTGGCAGATATTTTTATAGCACCTTATATTTTTATTACGATTGTTACAGGTAATGACGTCATTAAAAAATGGACTAACATTAAGGATATTTTTTTCAAATATACAAAGAAGATAGAACTTTCAAAGAAATCTGGAGCTGGTGCTAAACGTATAAAAGAATATCATTTGTATAAACAACTCATGTTTTTGCAAAAAAATGCTCCAAATTTAACTGAAGATAGTATACAGCGTGGCGCTACAATGGTGACATCAATTTAACACACATATACGTTTTCATATTTTCGTTCCATGAAGAAATTATGTTTCAATTAAACGTCATTATTTGCGGATTTATTTAAAGTTTTATAAAATAGCATTTTGGAGCAACCTGCACGAAAAAACTGTCGCGCAGCGGTCATCTGCCGAGGTCACGGATCATAACATCGCATCAATGAAATTAAAATGAATAAGCAATACTTTAAAGGAAAGAGATATCCCTTTGTCGGCGAGCGGGCGGCGCAGGCGACGCGCCCTCCCCACCCCGTCGCGTCGCAGCGAAATCAAATTATTTTTTTGCATTTCTAGTGCTATCCTAACTCGTGCCCTTGACACACTTCTTCATAGTAGTGCGCATAATTACGTCGACTAATTTTGTAAATGTTTCCGCGAAAAAGACGCTTACCTATTGTTTTATTTATTTATTTTAGTGTAATGAGTAATTAGATTATGGTACTGCGATAAAGACGCTTTGTTTTGTTTTGTTTTTCTTATTTAGTAGGTACGTTGACATCTCTTGCGATACGGACGCTTTTATTTGGAGTGTACTACGTGAGCTCGACAATGGATGTGCGACTAACGCTTATGCGACAAAACTGTACTGCGACTCACCGTAGTTCGAATGCACGCTAGTGCGACACACTGAAGATCGACATCTCGCTAGTGCGAGAAACGATTGCGCGACAGTAGTTCGACACTACGGTAGTGCGACACTACGGTAGTGCAGTACGTTGATGCAGTATTACAGTAGTTTGTTAATAAAGATACATTTTGAATTACATATGTCGTCGACATTATATAATCAAAGGTCGTCGCTCGCTTCGCTCGCTCTGTTGCAAGGTCACAATATCTAACCTAACCTAACCTATTGATCTCTGTCACAAAGTCGAACCTAACCAAGCAATGGATTTCTGGGCCTATGTCGGTTCTATATTATTATGTTCTATGTCTTCATGTCGCACTAGCGAGATGTCGATCTTCAGTGTGTCGCACTAGCGTGCATTCGAACTACGGTGAGTCGCAGTACAGTTTTGTCGCATAAGCGTTAGTCGCACATCCATTTGTCGAACTCACGTAGTACACCCTTTTATTTGTGTTATTAGTGCTTGTGTAAACTTGTGATCGTGATGGCAAATACACATCCAAACTACACAGCAGCTGAATATGCGGACATGATCCTAATTTACGGAGAATGTCGTCAAAATGCCGCTCTTGCGATAAGGACATATCGCGAGAGATATGGCGGTTCAAGACAGTGCCCTACTAATCCTCGCACTATTGTAGGAGCTCTTCAGCGCATCCGCGAAAACCGGCCAGTGGATCCTAGGTCTCAACGCCCTGATCGACCACCTACACGACAAAACCCAATCCAGTTAACTGAAAATGTGCTGCAATATTTTCAAAACCAACCCAAAACTAGCCTCCGCCAGAGCGCTAGGCATTTTCAAGTACATCACAGAACCGTCCATAGGATATTAAAGCGCGAAAAGTGGCACCCATTCAAGTTTAGAAAAGTACATACTCTGCTATCGCGTGATAAAATTGATCGAGTGAATTATTGTCAGTGGTTACAGAGTAAAATTGAAGAGGACAGTGACTTTCTTTCCCAAATTTGTTGGACTGATGAAAGCACGTTCACCAGAAACGGCATGTGGAACCAGCATAACCTACACCATTGGGCACCCAAAAATCAAAATCCGCGCGTGTGGCGGGAGTCAGCCCACCAGTACAGATTTTCTGTTAATGTTTGGGCAGCTATTCACGGTGACAACATCATCGGACCCGTATTCATTGATGGGGCTTTGAACGGAGAAAGGTTTCTTAATCTACTAAATGATACGGTGTCAGAATACACAAATAACCTTAACGTCCATCAATACCAACGAATGTGGTACCAATTAGATGGCGCGCCAGCACACTCTGTAACAACAGCCAGGCAGTGGTTAAATGACACGTTTGGTGCACAATGGATTGGTAGATTTGGACCTCGTAGGTGGCCAGCAAGATCGCCTGACCTCACCCCACTCGATTTTTTTTTCTGGGGATGCATCAAAGACGATGTGTACGCGGAGAACGTGGATTCGGTTGAACAATTACGCAATCGAATAATAAATGCGTTTGAGAAATTGAGGGCAATGGCTTTAACTGACAATTTATTTTCAAATGTGCGGGAAAACATGAAACGCCGTTTAGCTCTTTGCATCCACCAACGCGGTGGTCTCATTGAAAATAAGAAAATTTAATAATAAAGACAAATAACTAACTAATAAAAGCAGTGATTAGTGATGACAGTTATAACTATTAGTAACAAGAGAGGGTGATATGATAAGTGTTTGACTAAGCAACTCCGCTGTAGGTATCACTTGCGCCGCCCGCCGCTGCTCGGTTTCTTTGATTATACGCCGCGCGCCGTCAAAGAATCGGACCGATCACGAGTAGGTACAAAACGTGTTGCGCGGTTGCCAGCGCGTGAAGCGACGCGTTGCCGCTCCGAGTTAACGTAAGCCAGCTAGGTAAGTAATATCATGAATGATTTTTTGCAAGGGTGATCCCAATTTTAGTTACATTTTTATCATTTAGTTTGTTTGAAAAATTTTTTTTTTTCAATATACGAGTTATTTTAACCTATTAAAATTATTATGATTAAAGGGCACTAGCCCTACACGTGTGTTAAATTAATGTCACCATTGTAGCGCCACGCTGTAGAAGAAGAATCTCAAACTCCGAACACAAGGTCAAGATATCAACCCTACAGAAAAACTACGCTAAAACGAAAACCAAGTTGCGATGAATTTGAGAAGCAAATTGTCGAAACTTTAGCTGCTTCTGAAAATCGACATCTGTCATTTTTTAAAGCCATTTTACCGTCTCTCAACAAGTTAAATGACCACCAGACCTTGCTATTTCAAAGTGGAGTTTTAAAGATTTTAACAGATTTCCATCAATCACCGTTCCAGTCATATAGCGGGTACCAGACAGCAACATCTTACGACGCTAACCATCACCAAACTGCCCAACAACCACAAGCTACAATGTCTTATGAAACTAACTATCAAACAGCTTGTAATTCATCCAACCCAATTAGTATAAATCGTCGCCAAACATCACCAGTCTCACCTTTGGAAGACATCATGTCTAATACCACAGATACACTGGAATCCGAATATGATTTTTCTTAAATCATAATAAATACGAAAAAGATTACATTATTACTGATTTATATTATAATTTTGTAAGAAAACGCTTTTATTTATTGATTTTATTTTTTGTTGTTCTTTTTATTTTTATTTGATTGTTATTGGTAGAAAAATTACAATATTATGGTTGCGAAAAGAAGTAAAAAATATACGATTAGAATAAATAAGTTATATAATGATTAGAATAAATAAGTTAACATAAATTTCTTTTATTTCTTACCTTATAGTTAAGCCTAGCATTTCCATAGGCTCAACAGGTTTCCTGAACACGTATTTCTTCTGTATACGAGGCGCTATTTTGGTTAGCAGTTCTTCAAAAGTGGATACGGACATTCTAAAATATTCGTAAAATTTGTCATCACCACATATTTTCAGCGCTTCATATTTCCTCTTAAAATTATCTCCATCATGGTTCATTATAGAAAGGTATGGATTTACCCAATATTTTCTTTGATTTTGTTTTTTCTTCATTTGTCGTCGTCTTAACAGCAACAGGAGCAGGATACGTCTTTCGCGGTCCATATTCAGGCCAAAACTAAACCAAAACTAAACAAATTTGGTATACGTGCTGTGCGGCCACGTGCCGGTACACCGCGCCGTGCCGCACCACGGCGCGCCGTGGAACGGCACGGCGCCGCGGCCGATGGCTGATGCTTTATTATATTATTTAATTAAATTAAATATTGTAGCGAGGCCTAGGTGTAGGAACGCAGACATTGGTGTTGCCCCTCGTGCATCATCGTGCGTACGTTCGGATCGTCGTTCGGCGCGGCTTCGTTCCCGCGCTTTTCAAAAGAACCGGTAATAACTGGCGAGGCGACGGGCGCTGCGCCCCGCGCTTGCTCCGCTTCACAGTCGTCCACTAGTCGCCGTCAAATACGTATCACGCGATCGCGCTGCCGCGCGCCGATCCGTACCCGCGAGCCTTATATTATTAGTTCTGAGAGTGTTAATCTTTGTATACTTGTTATTGCATATTATTATTGTCTATCTAATTATTAAATTGTCGAACTATAAGTGTTAACGTTCTTTTCCATCAATCTCTCCCTATAATATATTAAAGATATAGGTATATTATATTTATATTTACATGTAATTAAATCAAATTATATGTATAAATTACATTATATTAAATAAAAAAAAAAAAAAAAAAATCAAATTAATTCTTAAATTAAATTAATTAAATTATTTATTAATTTTATTAATATAATATTTATTATTTATTTAATTAATAATGTATAAATACATTAATTAATCAAATTAATTAATATATTAATTAATAATTAATTTAATTTAATTAAAATAAAAAACTCTATATTATATTTTTTTATGTCCCTTGACACCTCTCAACTTTTTATTATTAGTTTTAATTTAATTTAATTACATGTAAATATAAATATAATATACCTATATCTTTAATATATATATTTAATTTAATTAAATAATATAATAAAGCATCAGCCATCGGCCGCGGCGCCGCACCGTAGACATGGGTCCTCACGGATTATCCCCTTGTCCAGTAGGTCTCGAACAATATCGCGTACCCTATGCTTTTCGTCTACCGAAAGTTTATAAGGGCGATGACTCACCGGGATATTGGAGGTCAGTTTGATTTCCATACTGCCCGTATTTACTGTGGAAGTTGCAGTGCCAGAAATAAATAAGTCCGAAAACTCACGTATGATCGCCAACAAATTTTCTTTATCGACACCAACTAAAGGAGTTTTAATGCTTACATCTTCCACAGTACTTACGTGTTGCACGGTTGACACTGTACTAGATCTAATAAGGCGCTGCTCTGCACCACTCCGCACATACACCAACCCTTTTTGGTTCAGTACGTCAGTCCTAATCAGAATAGGAGCACTAATACACTCAGCCGACACTACGTATAAATCTACCTCAAGCGAAACTTCGGGAAATTCAATAACAGTTGTAATCATGGAGGTAGACTCAATTTCTTGACTTCCAATTCCACGCATCAAGCGATAAGTTGGTACACGGTTAAAGTTAAAGTATTTTAGTACACTTTCGGAAATTAAAGAAATATCGGACCCGCTATCGACTAAGACATCAACTGGTACTTTTTGTACAACTGCTGATATCACATTTGTTCGTTTTGGGTCGATTCGGAGCAAAAATTTACTTCATTAGCTTGTTTGTTCTTACCCTCAGAGCGCAACTTTAGAAAGCATGAGTCAACTGAATGCCCATTGCGTTTACAAAAAGTACAACGTAGAACTGATTTATCTCCCTTATCGCTTGTTGGAGCTGATTTGGAGGAGAAGCATCGCCGCGTAGACAAGTACCTATACGCCCGAGGCATTCGCGATCATCCCAATTATTAATCACGCGAGCGCGGTCAACCTCATCACACCAGACATCAAAATCATGTATGCTTGGGTCAAATGGTGATATGTAAAAGTTATGGGACTTAGTTTTCAAAAGAGCGGACAAAGCTCCAACAATACTGTTCGTAGCATCCTTTTCCTCAGCACTCTTAACTGACACGTGTGAATTACTCGTTACACTAGCCTCATTAGTAACCGCGACCACACCAGAACTTCGCTCACAGTCACGTGTCGACACGTCCGGGAGTGACGACAGTAACTGGCCTTCGTTAGTTGGATGCAACGGACTATCGCTACTAGAAGTCACGGGAAATCTACGTTCGATCACTTCTAACCTTGTAAGAATTTGATCAAGGGCGGAGTTACGTGAACCGTGACGACGATCACGAGACTCTCCGCGGTGTTTACGAGAACGAGAGTTATCGCGTGAGTTACGGGGAACATTATGACGCCTAGGTGATCTATCCCTACTATCCACCGAACGGCGATGACGCATAGTTGGCGGCGTGTAACGGTTACTCGAACTATCGCGACGGGAGACACGAGAGTGTCTACGATCCTTAGATCGGGATCCGTGTTCAGGCATTTTATAACAAATAAACACTTACTTTCTGATTAAAAGTTCAGAACACCTTAATCAACACAGAACTCACTTTTAACACAATTACTTACAAATTAAAAGTTCAATACACACACACTCATCAACACAGAACTCACTTTTAACACAATTACCTAATCGAATCAGATGGCAAAAACGGCTGGAAATGCGTGACTATCCCACTTCTGATCTTATGGATCAGAGGCGGTATTAATTAAAAAAAAGAACTAGTAACACATGTAGCATATAAATAAATGTCGTCATGCCTTACTGGCGGGGCGAGCAGTGGTGGGGGCGCGGTCGTGCGTGGTTGCAATGGCCGCGCACTCTCTGCTAGTCCGCCGAGCGAGTAAGACGTGCGCGTCGAAACCACACTGTGTTGTTTTATTAAATTCACCAAGTACCTAGTACCTAAACAGTGACCTGTACAAGTGGCGACCCTGCCAGGATACAAAATATAAGGTACGTACTGAATTTGAAAACTCAGTGTGAACTAAATAACTAAGAGGTAAATCGGTAGCAAATCAGTTTTGTGTAATATGCGCCTTACATAATAATTTTCTATCATCTTGGACTATAGGTATTTATGATTCTTGAAAATTTATTTTTAAATATCGTAATTCATATAAAGTAGGTAGTTTACCTACAATGTTAAAGGAAAACAAAATCCTTGAAATAAATAGGTTGTTTTAACTAAAATATCTACAAAGTTAAAGGCGATCGTTATTTTACAATAAAGCTGATTTAGTTACATTGATTGGTACCTAAATATTCGTGTTATTACGATACTTGTAAGTGCATCAATGATCAATGCTTTGATTATTGGCAGAGAAAATTTAGACTGGAGTTAAGAATACTTAGCTCATAATTATATTTTAAATAAATTTAACGATATTGTGAGTGTAAATTGAAGATTGATTGTTGTTCAATTTTGGCTGTGAGTTAAACTGAGATATTATTGCTTGATTATTATTGAGAGATATTATTGAGATATTATTTCTATTGTGTCCGCTAATTAGGTTCCTGAAGCGTGTTAATTATTATTATTTGTCTTAAGCAAACGGTACCTAAATGATCTTGTATAAATATCGGTCTAAATAGACTGGCATGAAATACAATAAGATCAAGAGGTAGTTCGATCAATTCGGAACGGTACCTAAAAAGGAAATTACTACTTTCCTTCCAGGTAGACCATAAATATGTCGCACATACCACCTCTCGATTCTTTAGATTGTGACGGTGAGCCAGCTTCAGTTGGTCTACGCTGGGAAAAATGGAAGCGTGCGTTAGGGTTGTACCTAACGGCAACCAACGTTACCTCACCTGAAGCAAAAAGGGCTTTGCTTTTACACATGGGTGGCTTACCACTCCAAGAAATATATTATAATATACCTGGTGCACACGTAGAAACTGCTGTAGGTGATAACGATGTATTTACTGTTGCTATCAATAAGCTCGACGAATATTTTGCCCCTAAACAAAGCCGCGTTTATGAACGTCACTTGTTCAGACTCATTAAACAAGAAAATGGGGAAAAGTTTGACAAGTTTCTTGTCAGACTTAGACATCAGAGCTCAAAATGTAAATTTACTGCACCTGATGAACACATGATCGATCAAATCACCGAGAAGTGTGAGTCAGCCAAATTAAGGAAAACGATTCTAACTCTTGGCGACGATGTTACTCTGGACAAGATTATTTCCGAAGCTAACGCTTTAGAAACTGTAAATCGTCAACTTAATAACTTTGAGTTGCCGGGACCAAGTAAAGATCTTTTGGTAAATAGAGTGGAGACTTCTAAAAAAGCTTCAAATGAGCCTTCATGTATGCGTTGTGGTGGTACTCACTTAAGCGATATCAAATTGTGTCCAGCCCGAGATAAGAAATGCCTCAAGTGCGGGTTTGTTGGACATTTTCGCAAACAGTGTAGGACTAGGGCGCAAAAACGTAAAAAAAGTGATGTCTCCTCTAGACCTAATAAAAAGTCCAAAAGCAAGTCTGAAGAGGTAGATTATATCTTCCATATTGATAATGACGAAACTATTAAATGTATACTAGGGGGTGTTGTAATTGAGATGTTAATAGACTCTGGCAGTAAATGTAATATAATTAACGATTTAACATGGAAAATTCTCAAATAAATAATAATAATAATTATTATTATTATTTATTTCACCAAAAAAGCCATCACATTACAAAAAATCCTTAAAACTAAGAAACATGAAGGGCTTATTACAGGCTCACAATAATATAGGTACTCTGACTCCTAAACTAGGTGTAGGCCTGTGACTTAGGAGTCAGTGATTCTCCATGACAAGCAAAGCCATGTTTATAGTATCTAGTATCGCGGGACATTTTAGCAATGGTGACACGGTGACATGGAAAACAGAATCTAATTTATATAAGGGGAAAAATAAAATAAAAATGAAAAGAGTAACTTAAATGTGAGGTGTAAGTGTGTATGTAGTGAGTAAGTGTAGGGTGTGCGTGTATGTAGTGAGTGAGTGTAGTGTGCATGTGAGAAAGTAAAGGATGTAACCAATACATACCTGTTTGTGGTAAGATTAGATCTAAGCATCATCACTGTAAAATACCCAGCAGAAGATCCTCAGTGCTATCATAATTTAGTGTTTGGAGATAATCTCTAAGTAAGTTTTTGCATTGATTTTTGAGGCACGAATAAATTTTTAATTTTTTGTTCAAGCTGTTGTAGATTTTAATGCTTATAACATAGAATTGACGTTTGGCAAAGGCAGCTACACTGCGTTAAGGAACCACAAGCATGTGCTTTTAGGGTAAAGGAATTTGAGGGACACAGATTTGACCTAATGGCAAAGGGAATGTATACCGATTTGTCAACATTTAGAGTAAGTAAATTATCGGACAAATATTTCATCACAGAGGCAAGCGCAGTCTCGGCGTTTTGGTATGTCTGGGGCCAGTCATAACCATCTATGACAAGAGCAGTATCATCCGCGTACGTATAAATCTTACAATTTTCGAGAGACAGTTTGCAGAGATCATTTATATAAATGAGAAAGAGAGTAGGCCCCAGTATACTGCCTTGCGGTACGCCGTATGTGATAGGAAGGTCGTCACTTTCATATTGGCCGACTTTTACTTTTTGGGTGCGATCGCTGAGATAGTCTGCGAAGATTTTCAAAGGGTGTCCACGTATTCCAATTTTTTCCATTTTACTCAATAAGGCTGGGGCAGAAACGGTGTCAAATGCCTTTGACAGATCAAGGAAAATTCCCAGGCACTTATGTTTTCTATCCAGCGTCCTAGCTACGTGACTAGATAAGTCCATAACAGCGTCTTCGGTACTTACTCCATTTCTGAACCCGTATTGGTTATTGGCTAATATATTGTTTGATACAAGAAAACTGGTCAGATTCTTATTCAGTACTCGTTCTAAGATCTTTGACATAGCTGATAAAATTGAAATTGGACGGTAATTATTGACATCGTCTCTGCGCCCAGACTTATGAATAGGGTGGACTACTACGTTTTTAAAGGCCGTCAGAAAGACGCCTGCCCTTATGCACAAATTACAGACATGTGTAATAATTGGAACTAATACGCATCTCGAGGCCCTTATTATTTTAGACGGTATACAATTTGAGCCAGTAGCACAGTCAGTCCTAAGACCTAAAATAATTGAGTCAATATCGTCTTCGGTTACCTCAAGGAGGGCCATTGAGCTACACGACTCTGAATATGCCATAGAATTGGGCACGATGGAGGGGGGTTTAAATTTCGATGCCAAGCTACTGCCTACATTAGCAAAAAAGTTATTGACGTGGTTAAGCGACGATTTAGGGTTATCTAATATATGTAACAGGTCAAAAGAGGAAGAACACTGAGTTTGAAGATCTGAAACTTTCTTAATAACATTCCAAGTAGCCTTAACATTATTTTTTGCATTACGAAACTGTTCTTTTTCATATGAGCGTTTCAGTTTTCTTAGGAGTGAATTGCAGAAATTGCGATAGCGACTGTAGGTGATTTTTAATATTTCATTATTTTCCGACTTTTTGAGTTTGACATGCGGTTCCGGTGCCGTATACAGCGGAGTAGCCCTGGCGTAATCCAGGGCTTCAAGTTACGTTCTCTTTTTGGGACTGTATGTTCCCGTGTGTGCTGCATGACAATGGAGAAGAGATTGCTTATTAACGCATCAGCAGCATTATTAGGATCTAGGATAGACAACAATGGAGACCAGTCATGAGTTTTGATGTTCTCTATAGCGGATTCGTAGTCTATTTTTGACTTAGTGCGGTTAACATCCGAGTTAACACTCCTGGTTTCTAAAAATAATAACAACGGTTCATGATCTGTTATGGATGATTCAATTACAAAAGTCGTAGCGGATTTATTTGTTTTAAGTAGAATGTGGTCCAAACAGTTAGTGAACCGTGTCGGGAACAAATGAGCTGGGAGAAGTCCGTTAGAGGCAGCACAAGTTAAATACTCGTCCGAGTGACTATCATTATTGTCAGTCTTAATATCAATATTCATGTCACCAATTAAAACCACGGAAGAAGTTGTTATTTTGAGTACGTTATCGAGACTATCAATAAAGTTGTTTATGTTTTTAAAAGAAGGAGGGCGATAAATAGCCACTATTGTAACATCTTCTATGCAGCAAACAAGACAGTTTGCGTCATCAAAAAGTGGTTCCTTAACGTCAGCTTTAATGGAAGATTTGACGTAAATAGCACAACCGTCATTTTGATTATATGTTTCTTTAGTAAAGTAAGACGTGAAGCCGTCCAAAGTCGGTAAGTGTGAAAGTTTGCTTAGCCAACACTCAGTGAGAACGAGCACATCACACTCGAAACCTAATAATCGTATTAGCACAGGAACTTCATCTATATTTTTAGTAATGCTTCTAATGTTTAAATGTAATATTTTTAATCCTTTTGTCGGGTCTTTTATGAACTGTGCGCAGCTCTCAGGTTGACATTTGAGAGATTTAGAAACATGAAGCGCGTCTATTTCATTATTAATGATATCTAGATTAGCCATTTGTTATTATGATATGATTTAAGTTTAATTGAGTGTGACAAAAAACCATTAGGTGGGCTATTTATTTTTCTCAGCCAGCACTTAATTAACACAATAATGGAACATATCAATGCTTGGAGGTTATCAAAGTCTTTTGGATTACAAGAAAAGGAGTTATCTAACCTAAGAATGTACAAATCGTCATTAATATTTATTATAGTAGGTATCCATTGGTAATGTAAGTGATAACTAATTATGGGCATGGGGAAGATGAATGTTATTGTAACTCGATGAAAGATAACATCTCTCCTTGTTGAAGTGATACTTATGTTAGTTTGTTTGCGTGTGTATGTAAATGTGTGTGTTTTGATCTGTATGATTATGATATATGATAATATTTTAATGTAGATGTAGGTTAGAATGTTGTTTGTATTATGTGTACGTACAGGTTTGTATATTAATAACATGTGTTTTAGGTCTAGTACTAAGTGTTGAAGGCAGAGTGTAATTAACATTAAGATATAAGCAATAAGTGTGAACACTAATAACATAAGAAGTCATATAGCTGTCATACCAAGATCTTGGAGACATTTTTCAGAATTAATAAGAAGCTGTTTGTCACCGACTTTTTTACGGAGGAAAATGTTCCCGTTGTTAATCCAGCAGAAGATATAGTGATTGTTCTTGGCGAATTCTCGTGCCATGTAAAAAAGTTTTTTGGAACTGGCAGGCAATTGCTCCGCCACATAGACTGGTTGCCGTTTGCCGGAAATGCCAATTAGTTCAGTGTTCAATTTATTTTCTTTATTTTCAAAAAAAATTGAGTCCTCGTGGAGAACCAAATTAAATCTCCAAACAAGAGATTTATGGCCTATGGAAGTCGTAATGCTTTAACCGTGCTTGGGTCTTTTGACTCTACCATAAAAGTTGGTTCCAACTTTCCCAGCGCCAAAGCCACATTTTATGTTGTAAAAGATGGCACTGGAAATCTGCTAGGAAAAGACACCGCCACGTGCCTTGGAGTTCTAAAGATTGGACTGGGAGTAAATGCTGTCGATGGCATGTTCCCTAAATTTAAATATGTTCAAATTCATATCCCAATTGATAAATCTGTTAAACCAATTGCTCAGCCTTGTCGAAGAGTCCCTATCCCTCTAGAGTCCAAAATAAATAAAAAAATCCAAGAGCTTGTTGAGTTAGACATTATAGAGCCAGTTAATGGTCCATCTGATTGGATCTCGCCTTTGGTACCTGTCTTAAAAGCAGATGGTGATGTTCGCATTTGTGTAGACATGAGGAGAGCCAATCGAGCTATAATTAGGGAAAAACATCCTTTGCCTACTATGGAACAATTAATTCCAAAATTCAGAAATGCTAAAATATTCTCCAAACTAGATTTAAAAACTCATTTCACCAATTGGAATTAAGTGAAGACAGTAGACACATCACGACATTTATTTGTAGTCAAGGGTTGTTTAGGTACAAACGTCTCATGTTTGGGATCTCTTGCGCTCCTGAATATTTTCAAAAAAACTTAGAAAGGGTTCTCTTGCCATGTACGGGAGTCGTTAACTTCATTGACGATATAGTCGTTTACGGTTGTGATGAAGCCGAACATAGCGCAAGGATCAAAAAAGTCTTACAGGTTTTAAAAGATAACAATGTTCTTTTGAATGATTCAAAATGTGCATTTGGTGTAAATCAAATTGATTTTCTTGGTCATCAGTTATCTTGTAAGGGAATTAAGCCTCTCGATAAATATGTAAAGGCAATAGAATCATTTCGAGAACCAACTGTAATTGAGGAAGTACAAAGCTTTTTAGGGCTAGTCAATTATGTAGGAAAATGGATCCCTAATTTAGCTACGTGGACCGAACCTTTACGCGAAATTCTAAGGCTTAAACTGGGCAAAGGCGCGGATATCACCTCTTATTGGCACGATAAACAAACACAGGCTTTTGATGGGTTGAAACGTGCCATGACTCAAATTAAAACTTTAGGCTACTATGATCCGCTTGACCGTACACAAATCTAATGCCGACGCCAGTCCAGTTGGTTTGGGAGCCGTGCTTGTCCAACATGGCAGTAATGGTCCCCGAATAATTGCATATGGCAATAAGAGTCTCACAGACCGTGAAAAACGGTACTGTCAGACCGAGAAGGAGGCTCTTGCATTAGATTGGGCAGTAGAACATTTTGATATGTACCTGTTTGGGAAAGATAGTTTTGATCTTGTAAGTGACCATAAGCCGTTAGAGGTGATATTCGGACCTGATTCTAAACCATGTGCGAGAATCGAGCGTTGGGTTCTGCGCCTGCAGTCATATAACTTCAAAGTAGTCTATAGCCCGGGCAAGAAAAACATCGCAGACTCACTGTCAAGACTGTGTTCGGAAAATAAGTCTCCACAGCCTTTTGATAATGATAATTATTTAAACTTAGTTATTGATCAACATCGTCCTGTAGCTATCACTTTGAGCGAGTTAAAGCAAGCTTGTGAGGGAGATTCAGAGCTAAATTTAGTTAGAAATGGAATATACAATAATGACTGGGACCAGAGCGTCAACGTTTATAAGGTTTTTGAACGTGAACTTTGTTTTCAAGACAATTGACTGTTACGTGGTAATAAAATAGTTATCCCGTCAAGTTTGAGGTCAAAAGTTTTAGCAGCTGCCCATGAAGACCACCCGGGCATTGTAGCCATGAAAATGAGATTACGTTCCAAAGTGTGGTGGCCCAAAATTGACCGAGATGCTGAACATTGCGTTAGAGCTTGTAAAGGTTGCACTCTGGTTTCTGCTCCAAATCCTCCTAACCCCATGCGCAGAAGGGAACTGCCAATACAGTCTTGGGTCGATATAGCCATAGATTATCTTGGACCTTTACCTACCGGACATTATCTTTTAGTAATTATAGATTACTATAGTAGATATAAAGAAATTAAAATCACTAAAAATATAGATTCTGCACACTCGATTAGCATGCTTAAAGAGGTATTTTCTCGGTTAGGCACACCCGTAAGTATTACCGCTGATAATAATAATAATAATAATCGTTTATTTCAGGTATACACCCATATTAAAATACAATAATACTATACAAAAATAACAAAATATAGAAACTATACATAAACAATTAAAATAAACTTAAAAACTGAAATTATACACGATTATTTTTATTTTTGCAACGCCGGCGTCGTGTTTCGCGCGGTGTCGGGTATCCGGCCACGAAATCGTCGGAAAATAACGCCTTTCGGCCAAAATTCCGGAGAAATGAAATCTGAAAGATGCTCAGTCGGCACTCTCACCACAAAGGAATTAAAACTCACGTTGTGACGAGATTCCAACCTCTCAACCCTCAAATTCCACTTCGTCTTAATCTTGATGTACTCTACAATCTCCTCGGCCTTTGTAGAGTAATGCAGCCTGGACACGTACAGCGGCGTCACTGGTACAGCAGGACGCAGCAAGTAGTTCTGTCCGGTCGGTGCAGTGCCGCACTTGTTTTGGGTTGGCTTCTTTTTCTTCTTCTGTACCATGATGAAACCATCCCTGTCGACCTGCTCCTTCGGATGTATTCCGTTATCCTTATGAGCGGATACACAGCGCTTCTGCTTAGCCCCTTTTTGAAGCGTTCGCTTTTTCTACAATGCAGGTTTCTTAGCGACAACATCGGCGTAGGCATGTGTAGGGGTCATCGATCCTACGTGTGACGTCACAGCGGCCGGCGTAGAGGTGCGGGCGTCGGCAGCGGCAAGTGTAGCTTCGTCAGCGATATTGGAAGCTGGTAACTGACCCGTGTTTGTCGACTCAAAACTGCCGATTGAGGCATTCTGAGCCCCGCGACGGGTGTTCACCTTTGAGACCTCAGGTGACTTAATTACTGTGCCAGCGTTACGCAATGATGTAACTTCGGCACGCAGCTCAGCAATGATGTTGTCTGAAGTCTCCATTCTAGACTGCATCGTGGTCATCTCGGCTTTCAATGACGTGATGTCCTTCAGCAGTCTCGTTACATCGACGTGATCGAATGTGACGGGGGGCAGTTTACTCAGCTCCTTCGCCACAAAGTCAGGCACGTCGTCTGGATCGGTCCTCTTCAACATATCTATAATGTCTTGAAGACTCTTCTCGGTGCCATCTCGGCGGCGAGACGGCATCTGGTCCAGTTTTCCAAGAGACTGGAACAGTAGCAGCTTTGCACTGCTGACATCTTCCTCCTTGAAACTCGATCGGCATATTTGTAATATGCTCACCTCATCCATGGGTTCAATTGCATGGACGAGAAACGCCAACAACTCGTTCACTATGAGTTTTTTAGAACTCATAATGTCTGCCGTGCAGCGGCTATAGCCGCGCAAAACGCGAATAAAATAATTCGTGCCGTGTGCAGTGGATACACGTCCGTAGTCGAGCGTGCACCGCACTGAACTGATAATGATAATGGTCGGCAGTTTGTTAGTGCAGAATTTCAAAGTTTTTGTAAAGAATTTGGTATTCAGTTGTTTCACACCATTCCCTATTGGCCTCAGCAGAATGGCGAAGTTGAGAGGCAGAACCGCAGTATATTGAAACGGTTACGTATTAGCCAAAGCCAAAAATCTAATTGGCAAGAAGATTTGCTCCAATATCTCACTATGTATAATAGCACCCCCCACTCAGTTACAGGTAAAACTCCTGCAGAACTTTTTTTCAGACGTCAGTTCAGAGATAAGCTTCCTTCCGTAGTAGATATTGAATTTACTGATTTAGGAGCTAGAGACAGGGATACTGAAATGAAAAACAAGGGAAAAGAATATGCGGATAAAAAGAGGCACGCGACAGAATCTAGTATAGATGTTGGAGAAAAAGTATATGTTAAGAATACAATAAAGGAAAACAAGTTGTCCAGCACATTCAAGGATACGCCACACATTGTGGTTAATAAAGAAGGAAACGATGTCGAGTTGGTAAACGATGATAGTGGACAACGGTTACGTAGAAATATAGTACATTTAAAGAGGGTTGAAGGGAAGTGGGAAGTTTGTAGGAATGAAGATGACAAATCTTCAGAAAATAATGATGCCATTGATAAAAATGAGTGTGAAAAAAATTTAATAAGTTGATTGTGTGTCATGCCATGAATAAAAAGAAATTGGTTGTCAGGCCATTATAAAAACTTGATGATTGTTCTAGAACTTAAGTGATTGTATATGATTATAATTATGTATAAGGAATAATGCTATTTTTTCTAATTTTGTAAAAGGTAGATGTAGCATATAAATAAATGTCGTCATGCCTTACTGGCGGGGCGAGCAATGGTGGGGGCGCGGTCGTGCGTGGTTGCAATGGCCGCGCACTCTCTGCTAGTCCGCCGAGCGAGTAAGACGTGCGCGTCGAAACCACACTGTGTTGTTTTATTAAATTCACCAATCAGAATCAGAATCAGAAACGTTTATTTGTGAAACATAGGTATTTACATAAGGATCTTAAGTTATTTTAAGTGCTCTATGTTTTGCCGTGAAGGCGTACAAATATTAAAATAAAATGAAAGAAATTTAATAATTAAAAGCTACTTACATAAGAAAAACAAAATTAAACTCTTACATTTTAAAAGGACTTTAAAAAAATAAAACTCTTTATAAAATTTATAATAAAAAAATAACACAAAAAGAAACAGTCTTAAAAATCTCAAAACAGTCTTGAAAATTTTACTTATAGGTTTATAACTAAAAGAATATTATAAATTACTATCATTTAGAAAATCTTCTACAGTATAGTAACACTTTTCCATTAATAGTAAGTAGAGAATCTTCTTAAATTTAATTAAGGGCACAGTTTGTTTACATATTGAGAACGCATTGGAGTTTTTTTGACATCTGCTAGTTTTTGAAATAGATGTAGATTGATTTTGACAAACAAGGCAGTTTCGTAAATGTACATAGCAGGAAATGTCAACAATTTAAAAGTTTTAAAATGAGGTTCACAACTTTCGGTAGTTCTTAAGCCACACATGGACCGAATACATCGTTTTTGCGCTTTAAAAACCGATTCTCTATCAGAAGATTGTCCCCAAAAAACAAGTCCGAACCTCAGAACAGATGCAACCAAACCGTGATACGCTAATAGAAGTGTTTGAGTATTAACTTTTTTTGATAGTTGGAACAGGGCATATGCTGATTTGTTTAATTTCAGGCAAACTTCTTCAATATGGGGTTTCCATGTTAGGTTACTATCGATAGTGATACCTAAAAATTTTGCCTTGTCCGTATCTTCTATTTGGCATTTGTCATAAATGACATGAACTGAAGGTTTTTTACATCTTTGACGAAAATGCATTACTCTTGTTTTATTTGTATATTCTCTTCTTCTTCTTTTCGAATCGATGGTAATCTTGTTTATTTTAAAAATTAAATACGCTGCGCCCAGTAGTTGGCCACACTAACTGCACGTCATTGGCGAGGTTTAAGTCCTCCAAAGTGCAGGTGTTCGGACACTTTGGGCACTCTAGCAGGTGTGGCATTGTCTGGTCGGAAAGGCCGCACTCACACCGGATATTGGAAGGGTCTATGATCCCCCATTTGGCTAGATTGTGTTTACAGCGACCTACCTGGGTTCGCAATCGGTTGAGTGCTTTCCAGGCAGGCCACTGCAGGTTGCCTCCGGGCGGCAGATGTTCGTGAGGCGGTATATAGTTGCCTGGTGGTGGGTGCTGTTCTTCCCAGATCTTGCATCGTGCTCTAGACGGTGTTTCGTTTGTGGCCTGTGTGCTCCGGAGAAAACTCTTACGACTTTTAAGTCTACCCGGGTCTATTATGTGTTTGTAGAGAGGGTGTCGGGCGTCAGTCTCCTGAACGTGCTTCTCAACTGCGCATGCGACATCCCTTCTTACGACAGGTGGAGCGATACCAACCAGCGGGTAGAGCTTGTTGAGTGGGGTTGGTTTTAGGCAGCCCGATATTATGCGACACGTCTCGTTGAGGGCTACGTCGACTTGCCTT
Source organism: Autographa pulchrina (assembly GCA_905475315.1). Classification (NCBI taxonomy): domain Eukaryota; kingdom Metazoa; phylum Arthropoda; class Insecta; order Lepidoptera; family Noctuidae; genus Autographa; species Autographa pulchrina. Next base: position 20,248,334 of record FR997761.1, on the reverse strand, counting down.
GCATGGGCTGATCGATGCCACACAGGGCATGCAAACTCAGGGCATGCAAACTCGCCTGCAGAAAAACATAATGACATACCTGTCGTGCGGAGTACGTCAGGAGCCGCTCCCCAGCGGGTTGAAATAAGGCGACGCAGCAGATTATTACGGGCCCCGACCTTTTGTTTTGTCTTGAAGCACTGTGGTTTATATGTTAGTGACCTGTCTAGCGTAATACCTAGGTATTTAGGGTTCGGGCAATGTTCTATTTCTGTCCCCTTCCATGAAATATTTAGAAGTCGGTGTGAATGTTTGTTACGGAGGTGAAAAGCGCATGATTGTGTTTTGGACGGGTTTGGCCGAAGGGCATTAGCGTCGTAATATTTCCCCAGTGACTCGAGTGCCAATGTTAATTTATTCTCAACATCCTCGAACGACGTTGATTGGGCTGCCAAGGCCAGGTCGTCTGCATAAAGAAAGCGTTTTGTGTGTTGGGTGGCAGGTTGGTCGTTGGTGTATATATTGAAAAGTGTTGGCGCCAGTACACTGCCCTGGGGAAGGCCATTTTTTTGGAGTCACCATCTGCTTTTACTCGCCTGAAAACATACCTGGAAGCGACGGTCGTGTAGAAGTTCGCTCAGGATTTTGACGAAGCCTTGATCGTTGGTGAGGTTATCTACTTTAACAAGCAATCTGTTGATGTTAATTGTGTCGTAAGCCGCAGAAAGATCGACATTTGCATTCACACTTGTTATATTAAGTACCTAGTACCTAAACAGTGACCTGTACAACACACAACACAAGTTTTAATTTCTTACAAAACGATTTAATTTTAATAAAGAAAGTAACAAAGCAACAATCACTTAACACTATTACACTAACTACTCTTAAACTACTGCTAAAGTACATAAACCGACACAAAATGATACAGCGAAACGTCCGTTGCATCCGAAAGCCAAGCAAAGAACGAAACTCGTCCCACGCGCGCGACGCCTTTTATATCCTCCCACTTGTATCGGATGTGTGGGTAGAAGAAATATCAAAGAATATGTTTAGTCAAAGTAAACAAAATCAGCTATCAAGCTGTCTGGCCGCGATAGGAAAAGTACTTAATTGGGCTCTGTCGTCCTCGAAAGACACATTACCTCAGGTGCAGGATATTATTAAACCACTGAGTGATGCTGGGCGACTGCTATGTGACTGTCACTTTAGAGAGTCACTATCAAGACGATATGCCATCATAAATAACCTTAATAGACAAACTCGAGACATCGTTATAAAAACAAAAATAGATGAAACATTATTTGGCGCGAATCTGTCGGAACATTTAAAATCGTCAAAGGCTATTTCGAAGTCTGGGTTGGAAATTAAGTCTGTTGCGCAGCGTACCCCATATAGGCCTCCGACCACACAAAATCAAAGAGGGGCTTTAAACTCGAGGGGGGCGGCGCGAGCAGCAGCCGGCGAGCCGCGTCAGAACCCTGCCCTACGGAAACCGGCAGCACAGTCGCGAGATCGTCGCACAGACTCGTTCCGGCCGAACAAGACCCACTCGACGCGTCAGAGGACCAGGAGGCGTTGACCACATCACCGCAGGTACCGCTTGCAGGCAGGCTACATTTTTATTATGATAATTGGTGTCATATAACTGATGATCGTATAGTATTATCTTGGGTACAAGGGTACAAAATTCCATTCAAATGTGAACCTGTACAATTAAATCCTCCGCGAAATTCTTGTAAATCGTTATCGGAAGGAAAATATATTGATCGTTGTATCACAGAATTATTACAGTCAAACTCTATAACAACTTGTGAGACCTGTGAGGGCCAATTCCTATCATCCATATTTACAATACCAAAAAGTAACGGTGAGCATCGTTTCATTTTGAACCTTAAAGAACTCAAAAAGTATTCTACTCGAACATTTTAAAATGGAAGATTACAGGACAGCATTAAAATTACTAGATAAAAATAACTATATGGCCACCTTAGATTTAAAGGATGCCTATTTTTTAATATCCATACACAAAAACGATAGGAAAAAATTACGCTTTGAATGGAAATCACAGTTGTACCAATTTAACGTTCTCCCCTTTGGCCTATGTACTGCCCCGTTTGCATTTACCAAATTATTAAAACCTGTCCTACAATATTTACGATCACATGGCTTAATTTCTGTAAATTACTTAGATGATTTTTTGTGCATAGCGCAATCATATAATGAATGTGTTTACAATATCAACAAAACAATGGATGTTTTACAGTCTTTAGGTTTTGTAATTAATTTTAGCAAAAGTCAAACAACGCCAAAGACAATCTGTAAATTTTTGGGATTTGTTTTTAATACTGTAGATATGACTATCGATCTTCCTGTTGAGAAAAAACAACGTATTCTTGACAAGGCTACAGAGTTTATAAAAATAAAAAGATGCTCAATTAGGTATTTGGCGGAATTTATAGGTCTGTTAACATCTGTATGCCCTGCTGTCAGCTATGGGTGGATGTATACAAAATTATTCGAACGAGAAAAAATGTTAGCCTTGGGTAATTCGGAAGATTATAACAGGATATTAAATTACCAAATTCATTGAAACAGGAATTTGAATGGTGGGTAAATAATATTAAATCCTCAGTATGTCCTATACGTAATAATGATTATTCACTCGAAATATATAGTGATGCATCAACCACAGGCTGGGGCATAGCTTGCGGCAATCAAAGTTCACATGGAAATTGGATAGAATCTGAACTCAGTATGCACATTAATATTTTAGAGTTAAAAGCTGCGTTTTATGGTTTAAAGATATTCGTTTCCAAGCTTCAAAATTGTAGCATACTGTTGAGAGTTGATAATGGCTATCTGCTATATAAACCGAATGGGCGGCATACAACATGCACATTTAAATGAAATAGCTCGCAATATCTGGCAATGGTGTGAACTTAGGAACATTCATATTTTTGCATCGTATATAAAATCCTCTGATAACATTGTCGCTGATCGAGAATCCCGAAGAATAAACTTGGACACTGAATGGGAGTTGGCAGAGTACGCATTTTCAGAAGTATTAAATAAGTTAGGCGCACCTGATTTTGATCTTTTTGCTAGCTCACAAAACTATAAATGTCCAAGGTATGCTTCATGGAAGCTTGATCCTCATTCCGAAATAGTAGATGCTTTCACTTTCAGCTGGAAAAACCTGTTTTTCTATGGTTTTCCCCCATTCAGTATTATTACTAAAGTCTTACAAAAGATAATAAATGACAAAGCTGAAGGTATTTTAGTTGTACCATATTGGCGCTCACAGGCTTGGTATCCTCTGTGGACAAAATTAATAGTCTCAGAAATATTTTTTTTGGACCTGATAAATATTTATTGTATTCCCCTTTCAGAGCACACCATCCGTTGCACGCAGACCTTATCTTAATGGCAGCGAGATAATCAGGAAATCAATGATTAGTCGAGGCGTTCCAGATTCGTCTCTTAATATTATTATGGCTTCATTTGCACCACAAACTTTGAATCAGTATAATTCTACTCTTAGATCATGGGCGCTTTATTGCCAAAACAATAATTGTGAAATTTTTAATGCTAGTAGTAACCAAGTGATTTCATTTTTAACTATTAAATTCCATGAAGGGGCTAGTTATAGCACATTGAATACACAGAGATCCGCTCTTTCAATTGTGTTAGGTAAAAAAGTCACATTAGACGACTGCGTTAATAGGTTCCTAAAGGGTGTGTATAGGTTAAAACCACCTAATCCTAAATATGCAGCCACTTGGGACACTAATAAAGTATTAGCAATTGGACACATATGTCCAATTGGTATCCTTATACGGCTATTACCCTTGATCGTTTATCAAAAAATCTGACAGCTGTCAGCCAGTAAACACTTACGTATAATTGCTCCTGATAATTAATTATTATTCGCTGTTAAAACTCACTAATAAGTGTGATTACATACGTGAACAACATAACCAAGTTGTCTGCAACACTTTGGTGTTTTGAGAGAAGAAAAGTGCATCGAAAACACATTATTTACGCTGGTGAGAGAAACTTAAATATCGTTATTAATTTGAAATTATTTGAGTTTGTTTACATTTCGGAAGTAATTAACTCTAATTTGCTAATTAAGCTTTGACAACTAAGGAATGCTGTCAGCTGATTGCTCAACTTAATGTCAAATTACCAGAACTACCAACATCAAGAATAACGAATCCATAGACAATTGCCTGGCACGGAAGATATTCTCGACCGTCTTACTGACGCTACGCTTGCAATAAGTTATACAATCGCATTACAAAGGGGATATTCTCGACTATATCAGTCAACTCAGGTAACGCTTATCGCTACTTTACGATTGTTTAACATGCCTCGCATGATGCGCTCGCCCCCCCAGAGTTCTCCAAATGCTTGCGTCTTACCACAGACGCGGTCAGAACCTGACCTATCACCTGCTTCCTCAGCGCTTGGTAGTAACCTCTCTGATTTAGTCAATATTACTACAAGGCCAAACAACAAACGTTTTCGAGGTGAGGGTGATGACAACATTACTGAGCCGGACGCAATTGAAGAACTGAAGAACATGTTGATCTCCTGGAAGGCTGATCAGGATAAAATCCTCAACAAATTAGTGGCTGATGTTTCTGAATTGAGGCAGCAGAATCTATCCATTCAAAACTCCAACTTAGAGATCGAAAAGTCAATTAAATTCTTCAACGCAGAATATGAGGCCATGAAAACTCGTTTGGATGCCGTGGAAGCTGGGCACAAGGAATATGTGATGCGCTTTCATGAAATCGCCAGCAATAGTAGCGAACAAAAGATAGCAATACTAGAATCAAAGATAGATTCCATGGAACAACAGGCACGCCAGTACAACATAGAGGTCTGTAATTTGCCGGAGAAACGGAATGAAAACTTATTTACCATCATGGAGTCGATATGTACTGCCATAAATTCACCGGTGTCACACAATGACATCATATCCATACACAGAGTCCCTCATGCGCGCCAGCAGGACACTAAACCTAAGAATTTGATAGTAAAATTCAGGTCGCGGATCATTCGTGACAACATACTTAGCGCCTACCGTAATGTGAAGAGCATCAAGTCTGATCAGATAGGAATATCAGGCGCTAGTGTTTCTGTCTATTTGAATGAACACCTGACTCTAAAAAACAAGGCGTTATTTCGTGAGGCCAAAATACGTGCAAGTAAAAGCGGATTTAAATATGTTTGGGTCAGAAACGCAACGATTCTTGTGCGTGAGAAAGATAACGATAAGTCATTCGCGATTCGCTCCGTTGAAGACCTCAAAAAGATCGTTGCTAGTAAGAAGACCGGTACTGATAGCGCTAGCTTATGAATTTAAAGACACTACTGTATTTTGGATTATTGCATTTTCCTTCTGCTTACTGCTTTTATGTGATGAATTATTTTTCTCTACCTACAATTCCGCTTCACTATGCGTATATTGCTGTTATCACTTGTTTTCTTCTAATAACTTGTTTGTCAGCTTGCTGTTAACTATAACTACAACTTTATGTTTTCTTCAGTTTGATAAGTATGTTCCATATATATTGTTTTTATATTGCAAATTACTTAATTATTATTTTTTTAACATATGCCTTTTTATAATTTTCTCGGGCAGTATTGCTCTGGACTACAGGCTTAGAATTTCTGTTTTAATCCTACGATTCAAAGTATTGTTTGTTATTTATAATTATAGTAAACTCTTCAATCAATGGCTTCTAGCAATGTTATGATTTATTACCAGAACTGTAGAGGGATCCGTACGAAGTTACATACACTTTACATGAATATAATGGCCTGCTCCTATGATGTCATCATTCTGACTGAGACCTGGCTAATTCCTTGTATCCGAGATACCGAATTTATTGACGATCGATATGTAGTGTTCAGGTGCGATCGCGATCGTTCTGCGACTAAAAAACATGACGGTGGGGGAGTTTTGATAGCGGTGCTTCGTGGATTGCGGCCTACTTCTCTGACAACTAAATTCCTTCACCCAGAGATCGAACATGTTGTGGTGCAACTGCCTTCCTCCCAGCATAATAGACACCATATTATCAGTGCTACGTACATACCACCGCGGACGCGTGAAGAAGTATACACACAATACCTAGATATGTTGCAAGACTTAGCGAACGCTTCTACCACTGACTCTTACTACATTATTGGTGATTTTAACCTACCGGACATAGCTTGGTTGGACCAAGGGAATCATGCAACTGCACAGGTTTCAAACTCAATAGGTCGAATATTAGTGAATTTTATGAATTTAATCAATGGCTCCCAATATAATTTAACTAAAAATAAATTAGGTCGTATACTAGATTTACTTATATCAAATGTAGATTGTCAAGCCGTATCATGCAATGCTTTGCTTGACCCCGATAGTCACCACCCAGTATTTTCTGTTCTGACTAGCTTGACTACGCAATATACTCCCCTGAAATTCCGCGTGGGTCATCGACATAACTTTCATAAAGCTGATTACGATGCTATAAATAATGAACTAGGTAAGATTGATTGGGGTATAACTCTCTCTCACCTCGGGTCTGAGCAAGCTGTTAACGTTTTCTATGAGACGTTATACGGAATTATCAAAACGCATGTACCGTTAGCTAGAACCAAAAAATCAAACTTTCCAATCTGGTTTACCCCCTCTCTCATAAAGATCTTTAAAACAAAAGAGCGTGCCTGGATTAAATGGAAGATGTACAATAATCAATCGGATTACCTTTTTTTCTCTAACTATCGGAAGCTTTTCCACAGAGAGGCTGTCAAATGCTACCACAAGTATATAAAGGCAGTCGAAGATAGCATTAATAAAAATATAAAGTACTTCTGGACTTACATTTCGTCTAAAAAAGAAAAACTAATTATCCAGCCAATATGTATTTTAAAAATGTTTGTTCTGATGACCCCACGGACATATGCAATCTTTTCTCCTCTTTCTTTTCGTCGGTTTATGAATCATCAAATTTTGACCCTGAAAACTGGCAGCCTTCTAACGGCCTTGCGGAGAGCTCGTCTTGCATATCTGAAATTTACTTATCTGTGGAAGTAATACGATTGAAATTGAAATCTTTAGATCCTTCTAAAGGGGCAGGAGCAGATGGCTTACCACCAAACTTCTTTGTTAAAACATGCGACGGCTTATGTACTGCTTTGTGTATAATTTTTAATAAATGTTTGCATGAGGGGGTTTTCCCTACAGTTTGGAAACGCGCGTTTATTACTCCTGTCTATAAAAGTGGTGATAAGAATAATGTAGAGAATTACCGCCCCATTTCAATTCTCTCCACTTTGTCGAAAGTCTTTGAGAGTCTGGTCCACCATGCCTTGTATCCCCATATTCATAATCAAAAATCAAAATCAAAATCAAAATATTTTTATTTCAAGTAGGCCTTTTTAAGCTCTTTTAAAACGTTAAATTACTGACTCTAGTTGCAGGTTCCAAAATGTCATTCCAATGGAGAAGAACCGGCAAGAAACTCCATTGGTTACTCTTTTAAAAAAAAGGTTAACATCAATGTAAAAAATACAATTATATATAAAAAAAATATACAAATATGCGACAACAGCGTAAATAGCAAAATGTTTAGTTTATTGTAAATGATAACATCCAAAATGGAAGAAAAATGAAAAGGGACACGCAACAAATTTACATTGTTGTCACATTTACAAAGGTCGCCTATGCGAAAAGAATGAGAATAATAAAAAAAAGACTAAACTCAATAATTAAAAGAAGAAAAAACAAATATCTAATTAAATAGCTTTACATACAAAAGATATGTAGTCCTAACTAAACCCTAACAGGAATGTCAAGGCATGTCAAAAGGTTTCTACGAATAGAGACCGTGGGGAAGCTAATCGAGAAAGATGAAACAACAAGATGAGGCAAATGAACTAACGGACCGCCAGGGAAGCCACATGTGCAGAAGGTCCTAGATCCACGCGCTTTTATCCTCTACATAGTCACTGATTTTATAATAAGCCTTTCCTATTAGTTTGGATTTCACGCACGTTTTAAACTTTTTGTTAGTTAAATGAATTAAACTATCTGGTAATTTACATAAACTTATTATACCCGAACAACACGGCTTTGTCAAACGTCGTTTAACTAGACAAATCTGTTGGTGTTTACAAATTATCTTTTTGAAAAATTGGATCAACGAATTCAAGTAGACGCTGCTTATACGGACTTTCAGAAGGCTTTTGACAAGGTGGATCATTCCCTGCTTTTAGAAAAAATTGCCTTTAATGGTATTCGAGGTAATTTGTTAAGATGGTTCGCTTCATATATTTTTAATAGGACCCAAAGAACTGTAGTTAATGGTTTCGAGTCTGAACCGGTTGTTGTCAAGTCTGGGGTTCCACAAGGTTCCATTTTAGGTCCCCTTCTTTTTGTCATATTTATTAATGACATAAAAAACTGCTTTATAAACTCCAATTTTCTAATGTATGCAGATGACATAAAAGTTTACAGGTCATGTAAAAATATGCAAGACTGCGCGCTCTTGCAGGATGATTTGGATAGGCTCTATGCTTACTGCACTAAAAATAAGCTTTTTCTTAGTCTTCCAAAATGTCATACCATTTCATTTACTAAAAACAAGAGAATATTAGATTATAATTATTTTATTGATAGTGCGCGCTTAAGCAGTGTTACAGCCGTCCGCGACTTAGGTATCACGCTGGACTCACGATTGCATTTTGACATCCATGTTGACAACATAGTGAATAAGGCGTTTCGGATGTATGGGTTCATCATGAGATCATCTAGTGACTTTGTGCGGCCCTCTACGTTCTTATTGCTATACAAAACTTTGGTACGATCCCAGTTAGAATATGCCATTCAAATCTGGAATCCTTTCTACGAAAAATACTGCTTAAGACTGGAAATGGTACAAAAAAAGTTTATGCGGTCTATGAACTATAGGTGCTTTAATTCAAAGGTTCCGTACATGCAGTTACTAAAGCGATACGGCGTTCTGAGTTTGGAGTCCAGGAGACAGCTTCTGAGTGTAATGACACTACACGGGTTATGTAACAATAAATTCGATTGTATTGAACTTACTAATCAGTTATGTTATAGAGTGCCCAGAAGTGTTATACAACGAGGGGTGCGCGTACCTCGACTATTTCACACTGGCATATGCAAAACTAACGCTGGCGTGCGCGCACCTCTTCGACGCCTTGTTGAAACATACAACACTCATTTTATGGAGCTCGACATATTCACTCTTTCTAACCAGTTATTTAAAAAAAAGGCTATAGGTATTTTGTTTAAAAGCCCATAACATGGATAAATTTATATTACTCCAATGGAAAGGTATATTAATGAAATAAAAATTAAACAAATGGATTAAAATAAAATTAAATTGTTCTGAATTAAATTGAATAAGAATATTATAAATTGTACTGAATTAATTGAAATAAAATTATTGATTCATATTAAATGGAATTAAGAATAATTGAATTAACTCACATTATACATAATTATGTATATTAATTATGATTATGCAATAAATAATGTTATTTTGTAAAACAAAAAGCTTTCGCAGGAGACAATGTATTCTGTATTCTGTTAACTTTTACCACACTCCTTCACTTCTCTTATTCTTATGTTAATATGTGGACATTGGAGTGGGTTACATGTTTGTTCATTTAGTTTTAAGGATTTTCTTGTATTTTCTCTAGCATGTAACTGTTTTATGTCCCAAATAAAATAAAATAAAATAAAATAAGAAAAACAATAACATTATTGGCAATAGCATCCGCACAAAGAATGCAGACCCTGAGTTTAATAAAATTAAGAAATATTTGTATTGAAAATGATACGATTGTGATTAAAATAACCGACTTAATCAAAACATCAAGACCTGGGGCCTTCCAACCACTAATCAGGTTACCTTTCATTCACGAGAACCTTTCAATATGTCCAGCTACCGTTATACAAGCATACATAGAAAGAACCTTGTCCTTACGTCATCAATCAGAGGATCACTTGTTTATCGGTCTCCGAAAACCTCATAAAAAGGTATGTTCGCAAACACTCGCGCACTGGGTCAAAAGAGTGTTAAAAGATAGTGGTATTGACATATCAATATTCGGAGCACACAGTACTCGCCACGCATCTACGTCAGCCGCTCATAGGCGAGGTGTAAACTTAGAAGTGGTACGGAAGGCCGCAGGTTGGAGTAATTCTTCTAATGTGTTTTTGAAATACTATAATAGAGATGTTATTAACAATGATTTACCTCATAACAATGATTTTGCAAATGCCATTTTTGAAGATGCTCAATTAATGTCAGAATAAGTTTTACTCATTTGCACTTATCGAATTAATACTTTGTTAAGATCAGGATAATTGTAGCTTGAGGAAACAATTATAATATTATGTGTCAGTTTTGATGTAATACTTAGATATTAAAATTTAATCATCATTATACCTGCTTTCCTTTTTTGCCTCATTACTCTAAACATCTGCAAGTAAATTATGTAATCGTCTTCGGTTGAGACCCGAAGTATAATTACGAATCAAACGAGCTTAACTTTTGAAGTTTGATTCCAATTATGCGAGGGTCTCAACCGAAGACGATTACACTCCCACCCAGCCCAACACAGCCCTTGTATAAATAAAAAAGGAAAGTCGAAGATAGCGAAGCTAAATGTTAGTAGTTAGTATCTACCTCTAAAATTAATAATAAGGAGCGGGAGCGCGCGCGCCGCCTGCCGGTGGTGGGAGCGAGACGGACATGACGTATTGTTTTTGTTTTTATTCTGTTTAGAATAAAAGTATCTAAAAGTGTGATGAAGACAGCACCTTCTCATGTACTGCTGCAAGTAAATTATGTAATCGTCTTCGGTTGAGACCCTCGCATAATTGGAATCAAACTTCACAAGGTAAGCTCGTTTGATTCGTAATTGTTCTCCTTTAAATGTCTTAAAAAAAGAGTCCGAGACGGCATATGTCTATCTTTTAAGGTTGATTCACAATAACCTATTTTATGATAATCAAATTTAATCTAAAATCTATACTAATATTATAAAGTTAAAGAGTTTGTTTGTTTGGTTGAACGCGCTAATCTCAAGAACTACTGGTTCAAATTGAAAAATTATTTTTGTGTTTGATAGTCCTTTTATCGAGGAAGGCTATAGGCCATATAACATCACGCTACGACCAATAGGAGCGGAGCATCAATGAAAAATGTTGCATAAACTGAGAAAAATATTCCTTTTGAGAGCTTCCGTTGCCTGCGATGCGTAAACGGTTAAAGTTACACAAAAATGATGTAGGTATGATGAAATTGTTCTCCTTTAAATGTCTTAAAAAAAGAGTCCGAGACGGCATATGTCTATCTTTTAAGGTTGATTCACAATAACCTTTTTTATGATAATCAAATTTGTTCTAAAATCTATACTAATATTATAAAGCTAAAGAGTTTGTTTGTTTGGTTGAACTCGCTAATCTCAAGAACTACTGGTTCAAATTGAAAAATTCTTTTTGTGTTTGATAGTCCTTTTAATAACCTTTTTTATGATAATCAAATTTGTTCTAAAATCTATACTACATACTAATATTATAAAGCTAAAGAGTTTGTTTGGTTGAACGCGCTAATCTCAAGAACTACTGGTTTAAATTGAAAAATTCTTTTTGTGTTTGATAGTCCTTTTATCGAGGAAGGCTATAGGCCATATAACATCACGCTACAACCAAAAGGAGCGGAGCATCAATGAAAAATGTTGCATAAACTGAGAAAAATATTCCTTTTGAGAGCTTCCGTTGCCTGCGATGCGTAAACGGTTAAAGTTACACAAAAATGATGTAGGTATGATGAAATTGTTCTCCTTTAAATGTCTTAAATAAAAAACCGGCCAAGTGCGAGTCGGACTCGCGCACCGAGGGTTCCGTACAAACCTGTAGGTATCTATTTCTTTTGATTGCGTTGACATAAAAGTTTGATTTTGTTACAGCTTAAAGGTATTATAGACTTGAGTATTTGATATGAATTTCAATTTAATGCCTCTACGCGTTCATGAGAAAAGTAGTAGTAACTTTAAAATTTTCAAAAATATTTTTTATTTTGTGAACACTAAAAATTTAAGGTATTCGCAATTTTTCCTTTATCTGTACTATAAGAAGTTACTTTGTACTAAATTTCAAGATTCTAAATTCACAGGAAGTACCCTGTAGGTTTTGATTTGCAAAATGCGAAAATTTGCAGCATAAACGGCTGTATCTTTTGATTGCTTTGGCTTAGAAGTTTGATTTTTTCACAGCTCCAAGGGACAGTAGACTTCAGTATTAGATATGAATTTCAATTTAATACCTTTACGCGTTCATGAGAAAAGCAGTCTTGACAGACGGACGGACGGACGGACAACGAAGTGATCCTATAAGGGTTCCGTTTTTTCCTTTTGAGGTACGGAACCCTAAAAAAGAGTCCGAGACGGCATATGTATATTTTTTAAGGTATATTCACAATAACCTTTTTTATGATAATCAAATTTGTTCTTAAATCTATACTATGCTAATATTATAAAGCTAAAGAGTTTGTTTGTTTGTTTCGTTGAACGCGCTAATCTCAAGAACTACTGGTTCAAATTGAAAAATTCATTTTGTGTTTGATAGTCCTTTTATCGAGGAAGGCTATAGGCCATATAACATCACGCTACGACCAATAGGAGCGGAGCATCAATGAAAAATGTTGCATAAACTGAGAAAAATATTCCTTTTGAGAGCTTACGTTGCCTGCGATGCGTAAACGGTTAAAGTTACACAAAAATGATGTAGGTATGATGAAATTGTTCTCCTTTAAATGTCTTAAAAAAAGAGTCCGAGACGGCATATGTAGAAATAGAAAAATATTTGTTCACGCCGTTTACACCCGATTGAATAAGGCGCCATCTAGTGGGCGCATCCACGAACCAGTAGGTCGGTTCGATCGCTACGGTCGATTTACGGCGCTGGCATCGCCTGCTCGCGAGCGCACCGACGGGACCCGCGAGTGAAAAGAACGTTCTAGTGTTGCTCTGATACTCCTCGAGAGCGCTGCGCTGGTGCTCCTCGTGTCTCTCCCGCTTGGTCTTGGTTGATGCGCTATCACCAGATCTGAGAACTACTAATACTCCTTTCGAACATTTCTATAAACTAAAACAACTAACGAACTGCTTTGGGTAACACGCTGTTCCCACGCTTGTGATTTGTGTTTGTGACCTTGTGCACCCGTACGCTTCATTTTCTTCACCTGGGGCTGGCTGCTATGCATGTGATGAGACTGTGGACGAGTCGGTCGGCTTACGGGTAAGTGGATGTGCTTTCTTGGCTGGCTTGCCTTTATTTTAGTCGGGTGTGAACGCGTCGTACTTCAACCGCTCCTTTTTTTATTTCCCGCATTTTTTATAAACCGCATCCCCATAAAATTTGGTCCTTCGAACCGGATTCAACCAGTGTTATTATAATAAGTATTATATATAAAATATTTGCGTTTATAACTGCCGTTTATTAAATTACGAACTTACTAAGTGACCCACGCGCCGCCCGCGTGGTTCGCGTAGGTACACATTACATAGGTACTTATTATTCTGTATCGTTTCTATCGATTTACTTACGCTTATTTTACAGTATTAATATTATATTAATACATACATCGCAGTTTATTGAATACTTGTTCAATAATACTTTAATTTCGCATTAAATTGTAATTACGCAGTAGGATATAGGTAGCATTTCAAAATGGCGTCCGAAGCAAAGTTGAAAATTATTATCGCTAAAAAAGAATCTGTATTCGAACGTATTAATAATTTATATAATTCCGCAAAGAAAATAGTTATTTCCAATATTGATACTAGAAGTAAACAAGAATTTCTAGCCGCTTCTTCGAATATCGATAAATTATATACGAATTTTAACGATCTTTGTGATCAATATAACACTTTGTTATTAGAAGAAGACCCTGATTGTAAACTCAATTATAGTGACTGGAGCTCATTTGAATCATTATTTTCTACGGTTTAATCGTGGTTTAATATACACGTACAGTTTTATTAGAATCTCGACGCGCGAGTTTCGAGAAAACGGATACTTGTGATAATAATAATTATACTTGTCGTTTACCGCCGCTTGAGTTAGTAGGTTTTTCTGGTCAACCAGAAACCTGGCCACTATTCTATCAAAGTTTTAAGACTAATTCATGATAACAAAAGGTTAACAGATGGTCAACGCGTACAATATTTAGTAGGTAAATTAAGTGGAAACGCTCTCAATGTTTTCGCGGGAATTATACCTAACGAGTCTAACTATTCTACTATTTGGAACGCTTTAATTACAAAGTACCAAGATAAAAGGTTGCTTGGGTGTTTGTACATAAATAACATACTCGATTCAAAACTTATTAATAATTCACATACTCAACTAAATAACTATATCACGGTAATATTATAATACAGTAGTGTAACTCGGCCGCATGATAGAAATAAATGCCTACAGCCGCGCGGTACGTAAACATGCGTTAGGGCTGCCCGTCTCCAACATTTTAATTACATTTGCCTACTTTCTGTTTCTATTTAGTTTTGTGATTGTAAATATCCTTTTTATATAAATAAATTCAATACTTTGTATATTGTATAGGAAGTGTTTAATAAAAATGCGTGTTGTTTTTTTATTGGTAGATTTAATTAAAAAAACATGTTTTTGTTTGAAAAACAAATCGGGCTTATAAATTTGCGACCGAAAAATATTTGCGCCTCGACTGAGTCGTACGAAATGCTTTATTGTTAAATTTTAAAGTATAATAAATCCGCATTCTTATATAAAGCTTAATTAAAAATGCGTTATTGACGAATTCATACAACCAAAAACAGCACAATATTTCCTACTCGTCATATTAACTGATTTTTAGAGAAAAAATCGCGCGGTTATTGTTAAAAAAAAAACACACTGTCCGTTCGACACTGCGGTACAGCCGTGACTGTCTGCGACCCGAGCGCACCCCGAGATCGAGCGCGTAGGTATAGCTCGCGTTTCGTCCGTTTGTATGAAGTTGGAGTACTGTATTATAGTATTACCGTGACTATATTGAACGAGTGCATTCATCTTGGTCAGCACTAAAGCAATTAGAAATTAACGATTTATCAGATTTTATATTTAATCATCTCGCTATGAAAACATTACTCTCAATTAATTAAAGAATTTGAATTATCTGTACGCGATAAAGACATACCTACTAGTGATCAATTAGTTAATTTTATACGACATCATATAAAAGTTCTCGAAAGAACAAATGTTGTTCGTCAGAATACCTCGCAGAATACCTAATAATAATCAGGGTTCCAATTCATCCAATATGCATACTCGGTCGCGTTCTTTCGCACCGAAAGTGTCTCATAGTTTTGCTATTACAGAAAATAAAATTGATAGTAGATCCGCGTGTATGTTTTGTAAAAACCGCAACATATTCATTTATATGACGACCTCCGTGGTCGAGTGGTGTACACACCGGTTTCAAGGTGTCGCTAGCTCTGAGGTCCCGGGTTCGATCCCCGGACGGGTCAATGCAGAAACCAAATTTTCTACATTGCCTCGGGTCTGGGTGTTTGTGGTACCTTCGTTGCTTCTGAATTCCATAACACAAGTGCTTTAGCTACTTACTTTGGGTTCAGAGCAATGTATGTGATGTTGTCCGCATTTATTTATTTTATTTATTTATTTATAGGAATGTGTGGAATTTAAGAAATTATCTGTCAAAGATCGCTTTAATTTTATAAAAAATAATAGATTATGTATAAACTGTTTTAGTAGTAAACATACTTCCTTCAACTGTGGTTCTCGGAACACTTGTAAACAGTGTCACAAGAAACATCATTCGCTATTACATTTTAATAACGATCCAAATCAATCGCAACAGAACGTAGGTGTTCACAATAATTATAATCGCCCTGTACCCCCTTCTTCTAGCGCCGCCGCCGCTCCGGCTGACGCGAATCATGCGCTCCCGGTCTTCCGATCTTCACAGTCTGTGTGTATGCATACGCAAACAGCTGCGCCGGCCGAGACCGCCCCGCGTATCGATAATAATAATAAGTTGAAGGAATGTACTAATTCCACGAATTCGTTCACTTTACGTTCATGTAATAAAAAGGTTGTATCTCGTAGTCAATTACAGAGCTCAATTGTGTTACCTACTGCGCAAGTATATGTTCCTAATAATGGAAATCGTTTTGTTATAAGATGTTTAATATATATCCTCTTCCCCCCGGACCTCTGTACAGTACAGACGTGTCAACCCGCTGTCGAAATAATTAAATAAAATTGCTAAATTAAAAATTCAAAACCAGAAATAAGAAACCGCAGGTACCAGGAGCGCATAACTGCTAAGTGTATTCCGCGACGCGAGTGAATAGTGCCTCATGCTGTTTCTATCCTGCACTAATTGGGCGTGAGTAATTAGCGAATAAGGACACTAACTAGGCCAAGGCCGCGCCCTCTTCTACGTAGTTGGCGCCGCCTGCGCACCTATTAACCCCGCCTCTGACCACAGCTGCGAATACCGTGCACGACAAGGCGTGGCCGCTGTTGTGGATGTACACAGTATAAAAACACAGAAAAGGCGGATCTGCTTATTTGTCTAATTAACTTACAACCTATTTTCACGGTCATGATGCCTTTAAAATGCACTCCACCGCAAGCGACATCCTCTCCTGCTACTTCCGAGATACTACAACATTATGACTCTGAGCCTAACATCACTGTATGTGGACGTGACTCAAGTCAACAAATAGACGACCTATTTTTTAATGTCAACACTCGCAGACCGAAAAGAAAGTACGACCAAGAGCAAAGTGATGAGTTCAGGTCGTTTAAAACGGAGATGATGGAACTCCTTAAGCAATGGAAAGATTCCCAAGACGCAAAATATGACCAAATCCTATCATCTCTTAAACAGCTTACTGACGAAAATAAGGAACTGACACAAACAGTTAAGTTTATCTCAGCTCAGTACGACGACATAAATTCTAAGCTAAATTTATTGCAGAAGGAACGTCAGGTAAACCTGGAGTATATACAAAAATTAGAGGTCAAAGTAGAAAGGATGGAACTTAACCAGAAGTCTGCTACCATAGAGATTCGCAACATACCCAAATTGAGCCCAAAAGAAACGAAGCTTCCTGCTTCGTTTCTTTTGGGCTCAATTAACTTATCGACATCATCGAAAAACTAAATAGCCCTCTCGGGACCGAAATACATAAAAAAGATATTAAAAACATATTCAGAATTAATATACCAAGAAAGAGACAAATAAACCTATAATGGTGGAGTTCACTAGCTGTCTGACTAAGGAGTACCTCTTGGAGTCGGTAAAGAAATTCAATAAAGAACACAAAACTAGCAAATTGAACACATGAAATGAAATGAAATGAAATGAAATATTTTATTCTTGTAAGTAGGACTATATAAATCACTTTTACAATGTCTTCCTAAGCTAGATGAAGTCGACATTTCCTAACTGACTACCCTGAGAAGAAATGTCGAAACAAACTCAGGGGTCTTAGTCTCTTTTATAGTCCAAATAATACAATAATAAATTTATAAATTTGTGTAAACAAATGCAGTGTATTTACTGGACTGGTCTTTGGAAGAAAGAACCAGATCGATCTGAGCAAGCCTGTGCCAGCAGACGGCAAGCATGCCCCGAATAGCTCATGCAGCTCAACCATTTTTGAGGGAGCTGCACAACCCGGTACACAACAATACCGCCAGTGGCACCATAAAAATATGTGGGGCAACAACTCACTCAGATCGCCAGCCTAATAATAACTATAAACTATAATATCAATAAATATAAACTATAATGATATACCTGCATAATGTTTACACTTACAATGGATACAAGGTTAGAGCAAGGAAATTAAAAAAAAAATAGAAAAACATAAAAATAATAATAACATAAACGTTATTGAATGTCAAAGTGTAAAATATTATATGCAAAAGCACAAAACATGTCAATAATGTAGAAAAAATGAATATGCAATAAGCACAAACATGTCAATAGAATATAAAAAAATGCATATGCAAAAGCACAAAACATGTCAGTTTGTAAATATGTACAACATGCAAAAAAAAACAAGGAAAAAATACTTAAAAAATAAACACAAGCGATAGCTGTATAAGCAAATAATCGGATATGTTGTAATATCCTTTCGTTAATAATTTTGATTTAATAAAAAATTTAAATTTCTTAATGGGTAGTTTTCGAACATCCATGGGAAGTTTATTGTAGAAGCGTATACATTGACCCATGAACGAGTTGCTTATTCTATGGAGGCGAGTAGCATGAACTGTTAAATTATTTTTGTTCCTGGTGTTCCGGGAGTGAACATCAGACAATTTAACAAAATCAGATTCGTTTTTATGAACATAGAGTAGTAGATTTTCAAATATATATTGTGAAGCTACAGTCAGAATGTTTATCTCCTTGAATTTCTCTCGGAGAGAAACTTTAGGACCCAGATTATATATAGCGCGGACAGCTCTTTTTTGTAATACGAAAATTGAATTAATATCCGCACAGCTTCCCCAAAGGAGAATTCCGTACGTCATCAAGCTATGAAAATAACTAAAATAAACAATTCTGGCTGTATCCACATCAGTTATTTGTCTAATTTTACAGCATAAGCGGCTGAACTAAGCCTTCCAGACAATTTGTTTATGTGTGGGCCCCACTGTAGTTTGGCGTCAACAGTAATGCCAAGAAAAACAGTTGACTCCACAGGGTCCAACTCTACTCCATTCAGTTGTACATTGGTGCTTAACTGTCTCACATTAGGCGTAGAAAATTTAATTAATTTAGTTTTACTTGAATTCAAAAGTAGATTATTAACATTAAACCAATGGACAACCTTAGATAATGCCAAATTAACTTGGTCAAAATTTTCAAGCTGACGCTTAATTTTAAAAACAAGTGAAGTGTCATCCGCAAATAAGAGGATTTTGTGATCATCCCTTACACAAAAGGGTAAATCATTAATATAAATAAGGAATAAGAAAGGACCTAGTATTGAACCCTGCGGAACACCCATAGTTACCACAGATCCTTTTGATTTTTGGCCATTAATATCTACTCTTTGTATTCTATTGTCTAATATGAACCCAGAAGTCTAAGAGCCTTATTTCTAATACCGTAGTGGTGTAGTTTCTTGATAAGTGTGTCATGACAAACACAATCAAAAGCTTTGGACAAGTCACAGAATATGCCTAAAGCATCCTGTGAATTCTCCCAAGCCTCGAATATATTTTTTAGTAACTCCACACCTGCATCTGCAGTAGACCGACCCTTGGTAAATCCAAATTGTTTTGAATGAAAAAGATTTTGTCTATTGAAGTGTTTTAGCATCCCACCAAAAACATAAATGTAAAAAAGGAAAGCCAAGTTCAATACACAAAAAGAATGGAGATCTAAATGAGTGCCAAGTTTTATGCAAAATCCAAATATGTATTTATAGGAACAAAATAACATTATGAACAAGTATTAAACTCTATTTCTTTGCTTTATTGGATACCTATAACAATTGCTGTCATTTAAAAATGTGAGATCCTAAAGTAGGTTAGATTTGACTTGGCCAATTTTCATTACATCAGTCATTTTATAAAGTTATTCATATCATCTCACATATAATATACATATATATATATATATATGTATTTGAATTCTGATAGAAACTGGCCAAGTCAAATCTAACCTACTTTAAGATCTTACATTTTTAAATGACAGCAATTGTTATAGGTATCCAATAAAGCAAAGAAATAGAGTTTAATACTTGATCATAATGTTATTTTGTTCCTATAAATACATATTTGGATTTTGCATAGAACTTGGCACTCATTTAGATCTCCATTCTTTTTGTGTATTGAACTTGGCTTTCCTTTTTTACATTTATGTTTTTGGTGGGATATCATTACTTTTTGTAAAGAAAACTAGGTAGGTATTGAGATTTAATGTTATTTTTTGCGTTTCCGCTGCATGGTGCCGCGCGCCGCCGAAAACACACCGTTGGCCGGTTGTTTAACGCGTATTACAAGTTTTTTGTACAGTGATATCACTTATTTTTTTACTTAAATTTATTTTTATATTTCTGTTATATAGAAGATATATTAATACATATATTGGGATAGTTTCAAATAGCAGCTTGTAACGGTTCCAAGGCTACAATTAAAAAAAAATCAAAATTTTGTATGGGGTCCCCTCCTATTTTTTATTTTTTTTTTATTTTTAGACTTTTCCCTTCGCTTACACACAATTACCGAGCTGGATTCCAAATTTCATCTTTCTAGGTCATCTGGAAGTAGGTTAGGTTTAGGTACTATATGTCAGTCAGTCAATATTAAAATTTACGACTTTTTGACCTTCATATCTTTATAACCGTTGGGTTTGGCTTCTAGATGTCCTTATGGATATAATAAAACACACGAAGTTTTATGTGTTTACGTTAAAGAGCTTTTGAGTTATGGAAGGGTCAAAAGTGGCACCAAGTGTTTCGTGTAATGATACACTTGGCGCTGTCTAGCCAGTTTGCCTGAACTTGGCTTGACACGCGGCCGCGTGTCTAGATTTGCTTTAAAATTATTTTCTCAAAAATTTTGCTCAAAGTGGGCAAAATTGAGATAGGGCGAAAATTCGTAGGATCGGTTGTACTACCAGATTTGAAGAGTGGAATCACCTTACTTAATTTCATTAAGTCCGGAAACACACCAGATGCGACACAAGAGTTGAACACAATTGCCAGAAATGGGGAAATAGATTAAATTATTGAGGATATTATTTGAACTGACAACCCCCAAAGATCGGTGGACTTTTTTACTTCTAGATCTTTAAATGATTCTAGAATGTCCTTAGCACTAACAACTGTAAATTCAAAACTTGTCCCACATTCCGCGACACAGTCTTTGAGTATATTGTATGCGGAGCTGGAAGACGACAACAAAGTTTTAGTTGTTAATACAGGAATATTAGTGAAAAAAGATTCAAACTCTGTTGCCACCTCCATATCCGCCCTAACATCTACATCATTAATTTTAAGATGAAAATCATTATTCTTAACTGTGGTTCTTCCTATTTCAGAATTAATAATATTCCAAGTAGTTTTAATTTTGTTTGCAGAAGATTTTATTTTGTTTTTAATGTGTAAAGCTTTTGCGACAGTGCAGGCTCTCTTGAATGTCTTAGAGTAACTTTTAACATACTCCCTAAACCTTTCACTATGGTCATGCCTCCTTTCATTATATAATTCAAATAATCTAATTCTACTTTTGAAAATACCCGGTGTTGCCCAATCACTGAACAAAACTCGGTCACTTACAGATATTGATTTAGAAGTGAAAACCTTCCTATACTGAGAATTAATTAGGTTAAATAATAAAGAGTAAGCTTGGTCAGGGTTATTGTGATAAGGCAAACTAGGTAATTTTTCAATTAAATTATTTTTAAAAAGTTCTAAACGACAACTGGTTACAGGAACAAAATTAATAGTTTTTCGATGTGCTTTAACAATGTTCTTAGTGTATGAAACCAACTGGCCACAGTGATCTGAATCCAACAAATTAATAATTGAATAATAAGTTGGCTTCATGTTTGTAAAAACATTGTCAATACAAGTTGCACTGGTGGCAGTTATTCTAGTTGGCTCAAGGAAAGTATTGTATAAATTATATGACTTCAATAAGATTAGAAATCTATTAACAATACTAGATTTTTCTAATAAGTTTATATTAAAGTCTCCACAGACAGCAACCGTTTTATTAGTATTTGATATTTTTAATAATACATCTTCTAGGATTTTTTCAAAAGTATCATATAAAGCACATGGGGGCCTGTATACACTCAATACAATGAACCGCTCAAGCTCAATACATGCTATCTCAGCAACTCGCTCAACAGATAGGCTCACAATGTCTGTACGTTCCTTAAATTTAAGATTATTCCGAGTAATAATTAAAGAGCCTCCACGTATTAAATTAACTCTGCTGAACGAGCTGGCTACCTGATGGTTATTGAAGCTGAACATGAACTGGTGGTCCTTCAACCAATGCTCAGTAATACATAAGATATCAATGTTATTACAGTTCATGAACAACTCCAACTCCAGTTCTTTACCCATCAAACCCTGAATATTCTGATGAACTATATTAAAAATATGCTTATTATTTGTTTTATTAATAACATTCAAGGAATTTGATGGATCTCCCGATAAATAACTAAGACTGGAACTATTGCCAGAGATCAACTCTATTGTCTTAAAATCTAATTTAAATTACTTGGAACAAATTCCAAGGTATCTTGAAAAAAGGTACTATTATCTATCTGCTCAATAGGAGCAGATTGGTTAGCCAAACATTTGGCTTCGTTCAAAATACAATATGATAGCGAATTTGCTACCTGTCCCTTATAATAATTACAAAGATAATAGTTATCTTTTGTCAAAAAATAATTATAACTAATGATGACATTAGTGTCAATAAATTCAAACTGTTTATTATAAAGTGTCATTGTGTGAATTTTATTATTGCATCTGTACCTAGCATTATTTTCGGTCTGTGACATGGCTTTTCCATAAGGAAAAGCAAATAAGACTCATTCTCACTACACAGATCTACAAAGCCATCCATTGCCAGTATATATTCTCCTATTTCCTTTTTTGAGGTGTCATATTTAGAACTAATATTGTTCAAGGATTCCTGTAAACGGAGAATCTCTGACTGAAGGTGTTGTATATCAGCCTCATATTTTAATTTTGTATTATCAAACTTACATTTTAACTGACATCGCATTTATTACTTCAATGTGAGCCTATACCAGTGTATATCTCTGAGACACTTACTACAGCTACTAGAGGACTATATTACACCTGTCGTATGTTTGCCAAAGAAAATAACTACGCATACTGCTGGACCACACACGGGCGGATTTACCTACGCAAAGCTGAAGGATCGCCGCATATAAAAATAGACAATGAGAGTGATCTTAGGAAATTAAGAGATATGATGTGACTATTTCAGACTTTTTGCATGCTAATTACTATTAATAGTTATATTATCTGTGCATTAACCTTAAGTACTTTAACTGTAACAGCTGATTGTTTATTAACCCCGCCAAAATACACATATATACACACAACTATGACGTACACACTCAAAGCAATAACTCACAATCAACATAGATACACTAAACACATACATCCACAACCATACACACACAGTCTAAACCAGTATCTGTTAGAAAGATTGTTTTTGGTATGTAAACACAATCTGAACTTATTATAAAGAAAAGAAATTGTCTCTGGTCACTGTCATCTTTGACAGCTGATTTGCTTTCGTTTTGGCATGACCGGGTATTGTTTTCGGATTTACTGTGATCGCTACATGAACAAATAAATCTGCTGAAAACTCCATCGTATTTTTCATTTATCACGATTATTTCCAACATGGTAGCAGAGCGTGGTTGGAAAAAGTGAAAAATACTCATATTTTGGCAAGATTCATCATACTTGGAATAATTACCGGCATCACGCGGCGTGACCCGGTATTCAAGAAAGATGGCTTCAACGGCGATCGGGCAAACCGGCATTGAGAAACTGAAAGGTGCAGAGAACTACTCAACGTGGAAATTCACAATGCGCATGTTGCTTATCCACGAGGAATTATGGAATTGCGTGGAAGCAAAACCCAACGAAGATTGCGACAAGAAAAAGGTTGACAAAGCGTTGGCGCGCATTGCGCTTTCCGTGACACCGGCTGTAATTCCGTATATTCGTACAGCGAAGAGTGCACATGAAGCGTGGAGCATACTGCAAAAAGCCTACGAGGGACGTGGCCTGAGCAGAAGACTAGGTTTGCTACGTAGCCTCTTCAGTACTAAGCTGTCGGAGAATAGCTCAATGGAAGTCTATTTGAACAAAATAAAAGAGATTTCACATCAACTCAATGAGATTGAATCGCCACGAGACGACGAATTTATTGCAGTTATCATGCTGAGTGGGCTCACAGATGATTATGACCCACTGATCATGGCGATTGAGCATTCAACTTCCAAACTGTCTACGGATATCATCTCGGAAAAATTACTACAGGAAACCCAAAGACGGGAAGAAAAAACTGAAGAAACAGCACGCATCACACATAAGCAACTTAAGTGTTTCGGTTGTGGTGCTAGGGGACATATGATAAGGAACTGTCCGAAGAAAAAAGGAACAGCCAAAGTACAAAACCAAGGGAATGACCCACCGACCCAGAAAAATCCAGTGAAGAAGTCAGCGAGGAACAACAAGGCCCTTCTGACGGCTCTCTCGGTGAAAGTAAATAGTGATGTGTGGTACATAGACTCTGGAGCGACAAACCATATGTGCAATAGTGAAAAAGTGATGGTGAAGTGCAACCGTAGTAAATTTGTAGATGTGAGCATAGCAAACGGTGAAAAGTTATCAACTGCGGGCTTAGGGGAAGTGCAGATTAATTTGAAAGACTGCGTAAGGACAATAAGTGATACTTATTATGTGCCTAATTTAAGTACTAATCTGTTATCTGTCAGTGCTATGACCAAAAAGGGTTATGTTGTCACTTTTAATAGTAATTCATGTACTATTTATGACAATGATGATATTTTAGCTACTGGTACTCAAGTCAATGGTATCTATCAGCTTGATACTGTGACAGACAACAGCTGTACTGTGGAACAGGAGTGTACTATGATGGCATCAGCAGCAGTGGACTCGTCATCCCAGGAGTTGTGGCACAGACGTCTCGGCCACCTAAATTCCAGAAGTATGCAACTACTACAAAAGGGTATGGCAAATGGCATTTCTTTTAACACTTCTAATTTTCGGCAGTGTGTTACATGTGTAGAAGGGAAGCAGAGTAGGCTTCCTTTTCCCAAAAGGTCGGGTAGTAGAGCTACAGAGGTACTTGGTCTGGTTCATACAGACCTTTGTGGTCCCATGCAACAGCCATCTCTAGGTGGTGCTAAATATTTTCTCAGTTTCATTGATGATTACACAAGGAAGCAGTTTATTTATTTTTTGAAATCGAAAGATGAGACTTTTGAATATTTCAAACAATTTAAAGCCCTTGTCGAAAATGAAACAGGAAAGAAATTAAAAGTACTTAGAAGTGATAGAGGCGGAGAATATATGAGTTCTAAGTTTCAGGAACATCTCAAGACATGTGGAATCAAGCACCAGAAAACGATACCAGACTGTCCACAACAAAATGGCGTCGCAGAACGCGCCAACAGGACCGTTATGGAGAAGGTCAGATGTCTGCTGCGAGATGCTGGACTCGGAATGAAGTTCTGGGCTGAGGCGGTTAACACAGCAGTTTATCTTAAAAACAGAAGTCCTACGAAAGCTGTTGCTGGAGTAACCCCTGAAGAAAAATGGACTAGTAAAAGGGTAAATCTAAACCATTTAAGAATTTTTGGTTGCGTTACATATTCTATAGTGAAGAATAGAAGAAAACTTGATTCTAAAAGTAAAGCATACATATTTGTGGGTTACAATGAAGAGTCCAAGGGATACCGACTAATTGATCCTGATAATCCCACAAAATGTGTCAATTCTCGTAATGTCGTATTTTTAGAAAATAAATTCTGCAACAAAAACATGTCACATGATGAAAATATTGATCAGCATGTAATTGTTGACTTCAACAATCTGAATTCAGATGAAGTTCAGCAATCAGAGTCATCCACTGTGAGTTCTGATGTTTCTGATGACATGAGATTATCACAGAATGAGCAAAGAATCAGCACATACACTATAGATGACTCTGAGAGCGAAGACCTAAGTGTTGAAACAGAGAATTGTTCGGATGAAACTTATATTCCAGGTGAAGACTCAATAGCTGAGGCGGAGCAGTCAGATACCTCCTATGAAGAAGCTCCTGAGTCTCCCCTGCAGGCCAATCTTGTGGGACCGGCCGACAGCAACCCTGATGAACCTCAGACTGCAACCGAGGCGCTGAATAGTCCAGATTCAGACAGCTGGAGCAGGGCAATGACTGATGAGTATAATTCATTTATTAAAAATAATAAAACCTGATCAAATAATTTTAGACAAACCTATTTATATTGGCTTTACCGTTTTAGAATTATCTAAATCGCATATGTATAATTTTCATTACAATATCATCAAACCCTTTTATAAAAATAAAGTAAAGTTATGTTATACGGATACAGATTCCTTAGTGTATGAGATATTTACATCAAACTTTTATCAAGATTTGAATTTTAAGCTTTTAGATTATTTTGACACTAGTAATTACTGTATCGATAACGAATTTAAAATACCTCAAATTAATAAAAAAATCCCTGGATTATTCAAAGATGAGATGGGAGGAAAAATCATCACAGAATTCGTTGGTTTAAGGTCAAAATTGTATTCTATTAAAACTCCTGATTATGTAATTAAGAAAGCGAAAGGGATACAATCTAGTATAGTACGTGATTTAACAATTAACGATTATGAGAATGTTTTGTATAATAAAGGAGTCATTCGAAGGAAAAATATATTGTTCAAATCAATTAAGCACGAGATATTCACGCAAAGTGTAAATAAAATTGCACTCTCTGGAAATGATGATAAACGAGTATTATCTTCAGATAACATTTCAACGCGTGCATGGGGTCACTCTGCTATTTTAAAAGAAATGTATTAATGAATAAGATTTTACCACGTAAACCAGATTATATTTAAATTAGAGTTAGTTGAAAGTGTATTTATGTGAATGTCGTAAGTTATTTTATAAGTTATTTTAGTTTTATTGTGTAAGAATAAAATGATATTATTATAATAGAAATAAATGTGATATTGTGAGAAACCATAATTGTTTTATTTATTCAGCTTTACATTTTTTGTTGATCATGAATACAATAACCCTTCTTTTTTTGCTTCACCGCAGTTGGGTAAAAATCAAGTTGCGACATGTAGCAGGAATATTATTACTAACAATGTTTATGCCGCTGTAATATGAGCGTATATGTATTTCATCACTCGGATACATGTAATGCTTAGTTAACAACTTTCGGTAGTCAAAGAACATAAACAAAAATACAATCATTTGAAACTAACCACTGTAAATTGCTTTTTACTGTGTTTACATTACGATTGATTGTCTTGTGCACCAATATGTATTTATTACATAAAGGTTAGAAGATATTGCATTCGATACTTATTGCACTGCATAATAAATTCATTTTATTTAATCATTTACTAAATATAGTTCGCTTGAAGTACTTGTACCTGCACATTATATTCAACATGACTTCGGTAAGTAATTATTTTATATTTTCATACAAATGTTGGTGTTTTATGCAATGTAAATATTTAACGACTTGTTATAATATTGTTTCAGCGATCGGGATCAGACATCGTTTTTAGTCAGTATGCTCAAGATCCTTACGAAGAATTCAATGAGATGCTACGATGCGATCGTGAAAACGCCAATCGAATGGCGAAAGAAAAAAAGACGAAACCACGTCGTAAAGACACCGTGAACAAACCCAACTCCACTCAGTCTTTCGTGATGAGCAGACACCAGCGGCGAGGCATTAAACTGAACAAAATATCAGTAATTGACCTGTGTAATAACTCGCTAGGCAGCGACAATGACAATGAAACTGAAAATGTGATTATAAGTGCGCAGTACATAGTTAAAGAGGTGGTGGACCCTATAGTGGATGAAACTGAATCATTAGTTAGGAAAATATCTAAATCGTTAATAGAATATAGTGATTGAAAATATTTGTATTAAGTATTTGTAAGTTTTAGTATGTGGGATAATAAAGGTACGTAAGAGGGTGACTATATTGTTTGTGGTAGAATAGTATATAGTTTTGTGTTTTTATATTTAGAATAGGAATAAACATAACTGTAAATAGTATAGGGTTATTATAAAATAAACGCATTATTGTCATTTAAAAATGTTTTATTTTTATATCTTAAAACTAATAAACAGATACATATACACCTTTAGTTATTCCTCTAAATACTTTTTTATACATAATACGTTTTTAAGAGCACACTGTTTGGAATGTTTATTACAACACAAGTTAACTTTTCCATCGCAGGAGTATTTTTTGTGCAACTTGGATAAATTAGGACACAATTTCTCATCAAGTTCCGATACATTACAATTGGCACATAGATCCTTAACCCATTTTACCTTCTCAGAACCTTTAACTATAATATTCTTATCTTTTAAATATGGTACGATTATACGATGGAATTCTCTGTAGTCGATGTGTCCTTCACTCCAATAAATGCCTCGGTTTTTTTCTATCCATTTAACTTGAATCTTTTCTTCGCTTGTTAGATGTCTAAATAAGTATGGAGGTTTTATTAAAAACGATTGCGTATAGTTTTGAGTCGCAAATGCCAATTCTTTTATTATAAAATTGTTGTAAAGATCCTTGAATCCTTGTACATCCAATATGAGAGTATCCGATTTCATGATATTTTCTTAACAGTGCTGCTAAGCGGTTTGTACTCAATTATGCAGTCGTTTAATATAAGACAATATGCCGATGTTTGATCAGGTATGTCTGAATCACTTTCGATTTCCACTCTAACGTCCACAACAGGTCCTCCTTTTAGATTATCGGCTTGTCTGGAGCAATCGATAACGAATAGTGGCGCTAAGTCTTTGAATTGTTTTTCACTTAATAAGGGTTCCGCGCGACGTCCGTAGTACGACTGTTGAAATCGAGTATACTGTTCATATAATAAAGCTGTGTTGTTGTTTGCAAAATTAACGTTTAAATTTTCGTATGGAAAGTATGTTGAATTGAGGTATACTTTAACATCTCGTATATGACAGTGATCAAACTGAGACATGTCAGAACTGGCACTATTTTTTCTGTTTGTTTGTAAACCAATAATAATATATCTGGGTTTTTCTATTTGCGATGATGTTTTGATAGACCAGGTATGTTTAGTAGTCCTAGGTAACGCAGGATACTCGTAAAGATCCCAATTTCGGAATACCATCTGCAGTGGACGATCTTTTTCTAACAATTTAATTAAACTTAGTTTTTCCTTATCAGATACTTTAACGTGCGGTACGCGCCATATGATTTTATTTATAATAACGTCTTCTAAAATTTCACCAGTATTTAATTTCACAGCGTTCAAGTTTGTATTGCTACGTAACAATATCAACTCGTGCCTACTATTTATTACAATCTTTTTAAAATCCTCCGCAAAACCGAGTATGTTGCAAAGTGGTATGGATACAGAAAATTTACCACCGTTTATATTTTTAATGCCTTCGATATTCCAGCCCCAAGAATTAGATATTTTTGATTCGGTCTCATTCATTGAAATTAATGACTTCATCGTGGTAGTTACACCAGCATTTTTTATTTTATCAATTTCGACTCCATTTAGCTCGTACCTTATATCTTGGAATAGATAGAGTAGAGCATTATTGGTAAAATGAACACTGCTCGCGGTTTCTTTTGCATCCTTTTTCTTAACAACTATGGTTCCTTCCAAGTACAAGGTGCTTGCTGACGGTAGTACATACAAGTCCTGTTGGTTGATAGGTATGCGTATCTCGTCATTCCTGTTAAAACTGGTCACGTACGGTTTATATGAATGGTATTCGATGCCTTCAACAGTATTGTCGTAGGTTGGTGCGGATAAAACATCTAAGATATTCATTTTAGGAGACCGATAGCTTTAAGAAATGCTTTATTTTCTCTCGTTAATTTTATTCTTTTCTTTGAGCTAGTTCTTATATGACTGGGAGCTTTATATAAACTGATGGTTTTTTTTGGTTGATGCGTATATTTATTATAGTCAATCATTTTTTCTTCTTAGATGTAAATAAAGCTGTACTTCTTCACCGCGTAAATTTATCAGTTGATTGTTTATGTCCAATAACCGTATATGTATGCAGCTTATGTTGTTTTGATTAATCGGAAAGTATATTGCGTTTTTAGGAATTTCTATGATTCTATATCCTGGTGGCACGTTGAGTGCAAATTCGTGGATAATGTGACTGGGCTCTCCGTTTACGTACGAACCACTGACAATATCACATTCAATCCTGATCACGGTCGTTGGCAAAATGTTAACTGGAAACTGTGAGACATGCAATTTATTAGCTTTTAAGATCTGCTTATCATATCCTAATAGGTTTCGAAAAGTGTCTTCCTTATCGAAGTTTATATTTTTAGAACAGAGTATAGTAGTTTTTAGAGTATTGTTATTGCACAGTAGTTTTATCGAAGCGTTTTGTATTTTGGACTTTATATAATCGCTGATATCTTGAAGTTCATAAGTTCCTTCGGGTATTTCAATTACTTCCTCCGATCCATAGTAGAACTTATTGTTCTTTTTATCAATATTTGGAATAGAATTAAACGTGGAGAAATGCAATAATGCGCACTCGTACTGACCGTTTAATTGTAATGTGTTAGGATAGTAAGTAGACAAATCTGATGACTTTCCAGTTATTGACAAAGTGAGGGACATCTTGAGAATGATAAAAATGAAAGAATAACATATTAATTTATACATTTTTATTTTTCCAAAAATTCCTTAGATATTCTAAGCATAAGTGTCCACAATTCACAGTATTGAATTTTTGGTACCTTGTATAGTTGTAAAAAATATTACAGTTTTTTAAGTATCGTATCAATTCGAGAGGCGGTTTCAAATCACCGAAGCTGTCAAAATATTCACAATAATTATTAAATTTAATATAAGCCACCCAATGAGTTCCTTCATTTTTTGAATTGTCCAAATTCACGATAGCACATTCAATCTGTTTTGGTTTTCTCGGTAACCGATCTTTCATGTAAACTCCTCGAAAGTATGGCAAGTCGCGAGCGTGCTTTTTGATGTCAACATCAGTTAATGGACGATTAGGTAGCTTACTTAACAGTTTTTTGACGAATTTATAAACAAACCTTTACCATTTTTATGCGGTTTAATGTACAACCCCTTTCCTATAGCTTTATTGTGCCGTTCAGTTTCTTGTAATTTTTTTTGAGCTGTTTTGTAGTCGTTAACTGTTTTTGCGATACCCGCAGCACCACCCGCTAAAGATCCTAATGCCGATAAACCAGCGAAAATTGGGATCAAAGGCAGAACTCCACCAGTCTTCGGTATGGGTATGACACGAGGAACTCGTACTTTCTGTACGCAAGGAAATATCTTTCTAGCAGCCAAGTAAGCGGCGTTTATAAGAGCCTTACTGTCCATGTGTTTGAGTTTCCTAATTTTTGATCTTATTTTCGATACAAAACTGTTAAACGTTTTAATCCCTGCACCAGACTTTATTTTGGCTTTCATGACTTTGCTCACCAGCCACGAACTTAGTTTTTCCCCTTTTCCTGCGTCCTTGGATCTAAGTCTTTGTTTAGCCATGTTTAACAGTTGTAAATCAGCTTTGTGACGATTAGGTAAATCTGTATGGTTCTGATATGCAATATCGTGATGCATACAAGCTTCGTCTAACTTGTTTACGCCTCGATCTCCACGTAGTAACCGTTTTTGTAGTTTAGTACCCGGTCCGCAATAATTGTAACCAGGCAAATGAAGTTCAAAGGGTAAATTATTAATCACACTATTGACTAGTCCACCACCTTGCATTGTTCAAAGTAAAATGAAATACATGTAAGAAATAATAATGTTTATATGAATAATATGATATCTACTTTTATCAATTCACTATCGCAGCTCTGTTGATCCAACTATTTTCTGCGTTACTTAAACCTAACCATTTCACAAACAATTTATTTCCTTTTCTTTTTAAAACTTTTTCTATCAAATAAACGTTTGGGAAATATGTTTTTTGAAGTTCCGGTTCATAAAAGGTTCCCAAAATAGCTTGTTTGCGTTGGTCCTCTATATGATACGTTTTTGGAATGGTATTGTTTACTTTTTTTATGGTAAATATTTCAGTTGACCAATTAGGAGTATAGCCCTTTTTAAAAACATGCTTGTATTTACTAATGCGAACACTGTCACCAACTTTGAACTTAGGTACGCAACGAAAAGAAACTTGCTTATGTGATTTTTTTATATTTTCTTTTATGTTTAACTCATTGCATTTATTTACTTCAACAGGTTTACATTGAATAGTACGATGCTTTGTGTTGTTATACATTTTCAATGTATCTTGTAACACCGTTTCATACCACTTGTAGTTTCCATTCATACTAAAACACTTATATAATTTATTTTTAATAGTTTTTATCAATCGCTCAACAATTGAAGCCTTCTTTGTAGAAAAGGTTGAGTAATGGTTAATATTAAACCTTCTCATGAGCGTCTGGAATGAAGTATTATAAAACTCTGTTCCTGAATCTGTTTGTAAATTAACCGGTTTGCGTTGACTTTTACTGAGTATGTTCCCAAATGCATTAGTAACATCAATTTTATTTTTCGATTTTAGCGGTTCCGCCCAGGCGTATTTTGAGAAACAATCTATCACCAATAAAATATAATTGTAACCATTGTTGTATTTTCTTAAATTTTGCATGTCCATCAGATCAGCTTGCCACAAATCATCAATCCCTTTCAAAATTACAGAACGACGATCAAAATTTTTTCTTGCCGCTTTGTGAATTTCATTTACAATTTGTTGTTTGGACATTATGAAGAGACTTTTTAGATGCTAATAAGTTATCTACAACTGTTTTTGTGTAAAACTTATCTTCTAAATGAATGGAAACTTCAGATATCTTTGCTTTTAAAGTATTTTGTACATCATTCATAATTTGAGTTCGCATTAACAGCATGGATTTATATAAATCTTTCGTTATGTTTGTCATAAATTGATCTACATAATCCTTATTTACAGCATCATCTGGTTCTACAGGAGTTCTGATACCTCTCAACGTCGTAGCTTTTAAATCAAATTCACCATTTTCTGTTTTCGTTAATGCATTATCATTACTCTCGAATAATTCTGACAATCGCATTCTTTTATGAATATAATGTCCAAATTTGTCTATATTCATGTTGAATGTGCTTTGTATTGAAGGGTTAACAGTAAAATGAAACGTATGCAGAGAATAAAAGATATTTATTAATTAATAACTTTACTTTCACGTAACTCTTCGATGATGGATATTATTTCATTGTCCAGCCCAGTGTTGCCAGCGTCTCGTGAAGCAATCAATAGTTTTAATCTATCCACTAGTTCATTTGGATTATCCCAATAGACATAATCTACGTTTTTTCTCCACACTTTTTTCAACGGTAGTCCATTCCCCTTCGGTTGATTGTAGGTCTGATTTGTACTTTGTAATTTAAAAAGAGGTTTAATGACTTGCAAATATTTTTGCCCTTTGCTACTTTTGATGGGTTTGCTTGGTTCAAAATCTCGACGGTGTGCATTTGTATCGATCAGCATTGACTTATAATGTTGCATATCATTATCTGTCACTAAACTTAAGTCTACATCTTTTTTTAGCAACAACTGTTTCAAACCCGGTGTATTTCGATATTTGCGACCCGTTACTGTGATAAAATCATCACCAATCGTAATGCTAGCTGAACCTAACATAAGTTTTCCACGCTCTATCCGAACACCAAATGGTACATCATGTAGTGCTTCAGGAGATAGAGACCAAGATGATGTATCGCATTCTTCGTTCTTATCACCCAACGATTGAAATGAAGATTCACTGTCGATTTCATTTTCATCACTGCTTTCCACGTACTCTTTGCTAGTAGGACCTTCCTTGTATAATGTTTGATTGCTTTCCAGGATTTTTTCATTTTCATCAGAAGTAGTTCCATTACTGGTGTTGGTTAGTAAATTAAGTGATTTGGTTATAGGTTTAAAAAC
This sequence comes from Autographa pulchrina, assembly GCA_905475315.1. NCBI lineage: Eukaryota > Metazoa > Arthropoda > Insecta > Lepidoptera > Noctuidae > Autographa > Autographa pulchrina. Next base: position 20,214,466 of record FR997761.1, on the reverse strand, counting down.
CGTTTCTAATGCTTCCTTATTCCCAATCTCAAGTTCTCTCATGGTACGTACTTTTTTCTTTACAGCGGCTGAGGCATCTATGATTTGTTTTTTCAATGATTTTTCCATAGTCGTTAAATATATAGTTATCGCTTAAGAGTTGTTATAAGAATAATAACGTAACGATGTCAACTGTCTTAAATATAGTATCATTTTCTTATTCAAAGACAACAAATGTGTCAAATTTATTTCTGTAACATCCATTATTTTTAGAGCAATCTTTATATATTACCACAAAGTTGTAAGGTTCGCTCCAAATTTTTGAACACATTTCACGAAACTGGATCCAAGTCATATCTGTATTGACATGTTCTTCATAAATATGTTTTAGATTAATATCATCCTGCTTAAAAAGTACGATAAGGTTAGCGTTGTCTCGTACTAACTGCTTTGGCACTTTACTATACGTTTGGTTGAGATAAAAACAATCGATATTTTTGTGTCTGCCCATTGCAAAGTAATCTCGCATGTTACTTTGATTTTCACATGCAACGTCATCAAATATTATTACAGAGTTGGGTTTAGCATCCTGAACACTCAAAACGTCTTCATTACCATTATATTTCTGAAATGAAATACCTGGAACTCGTTGTAAAACTCTTTCCAGAAATCTATACTTAGGCTGGTGCAAAGTTTTTGAATAAACATAAACATTTTGAAATTTTAAGCCGTTTTCATGTATAAGAAGACCAATGAGCAAATTTGTTTTTCCACAATTTGACGGACCACAAATAATACAACGTACTATGTTAGGTAATAATTCACCATGACGAACCCGAGTCTTAGGAACATCATCACAGATAGTGTTTACATTCAACGATTGGGGCTGTTTAATAAACTTCATGATAAGTATGTTATAGAGTTGATCTAAGAATGACAAAATATGTTCATAGCGTTCACATTTAAACTTTTCTGATCAACAAATGATACATGGTACCAGATTTGGTAATAGTTCGTTATCGCTTGAGTGACTTTCTGAAAATTCATTGCATATCGTGCACGTACATCGGATTGAGTCGATGAAACAGAGGGTTTGGTGTTGTTTAGACCATTCTCATTTTTATTATAATAAATTACCAGAAATATTATTGGGTATTCTACCCCACGGCGCGAATGCGCATGCATGAGCGAAGTATTGTATAACCCGGTACTCGTTGCAAAACTTTTTCTAAAAATATGTACTTGGGTTGGTACAGGGTTTTTGCATAAATATAAACATTTCGAAATCTTAAACCATTTTCGTGTATAAGAAGACTAATGAGTAAATTTGTTTTTCCGCAATTTGACGGTCCGCAAATTATACAGCGTACTGAATTAGGTAATAATTCACTATGACGAAAATCAGTTTTACTAAATTCATCACATATTATGTTAACATTCAACGATTGTGGTTGTTTTACAAATTTCATGATAATTGTGTGAAACAGTTCGATTAACAATGACGAATATTATTTTAGATTAATATTTATAAGCCATACCACTACCACTGTATATTTTGCGTAACTAACATTAACCGAGTTAACCGTTTATGATTGGGTATTCTGGACCACCGCGATGGCGAACTTGTTTCGCCGAGCGAAAAGTGGTCCAGAATGCCCAATCATATACTACTCACATTATATACATTTTTTTTAATTAGTTTTGTTGTAATGTATTTAGTAAAAATGTTTTTTTTATTTAATGAAGCTCAAAAGGAGATTACTTTTGTATTAATTGTTAAATAATCATTTAGATATTAGACCACACACTTTTCTAAACGATCATAAGAAAACCCTCTGAATAATGATTATAGAGAAATAAATAGGTTTTGTTCACTGCATAATATTATTTTAACTACCTATTTAAAATCGAGTATGACCGCATTCATAAAGCATTCTTATTAGGTTTTTAAAAATACACTTATAGAAAAAAAAAACACAATCGATCGATTAAAAATTCAATCGATCGATTACAATTGATTGGTCATCCCTAATTCACTATCGACACAACATGACATTAGGCGACTACTAATGTCATTAGTCGCGTAAAATACTATCAAATGTACATTTTGGCAAACAGCTAGTCCGTGTTAAAGAAGTATTTGCAACTTATATAATAAAATAGACCATTAATTATCGTGTATTCAGATACTCTTTATTGCACAGGGCCTATTTGGACATTGTCTTTTCCCAGGGAAAGATAATATAAGATGAGTTCGACATCACTGATCTTTGGTCCAGAATGCCCAATCATATACTACTTATGTATTTAGTAAAACCTACGATGGTATTACTTTAAAAGTTTTAACCAAAACATACCTCATCTTCTGTATTATTCTGTAAAATACTGTGTTGCATAAAATGATCAGAATTTACGCTAAGTTCTTGATTTTGATTATGGTATGAAGGACTTCCTAAAACGTCGAGAATGTTCTCTTGTTCCGTCGCAGTATGCGTCAGCGGCGAGGGGCAAGCGCGGTGAAGTGGGGAGGTGTACTGCCGCACAGCGCGGCGTCATTCTCGGTTCAACGCTGCGGTGTGCGGTGTGCGTCACGGGTGTGCGTCACTGAGTCAATATGGAAATTGTTCATGTTCACGTCTACCTTGGTAGCTGCGGCAAAATCAACTGACCACCTCTCCGCAGGGACGCTAAATGCTGCGTCGTGACGCTGCGTTGCGGCGCATACCGCAGCGTTGTGCGTCATGATCACCAGACCAAAGCTTTACTTCTTCTGTCACTCAACGTTGACTGAAACGCCCGCGCATTGAAGGTCGGTACATAAAATATCTGGACATATCGGGATTAGCAAGTCCAAACACGTTTTAAACGACAAACGTTTGAATGGACATACTAAAATTTGACTGTTCAAATGACGAGATTGACATAAATATATTTTTATAAAACTGTTTCAACATCCATATTAAAATTTAATAATTGTTTGATGTAACATTTTTCAAAACTAATAGGAGGATGTAATGGTTTATATGACAAAGTTTTCCAAATGACATGGCCGGAATTAGTATGGAGCTATGCCCTGAAAAAAATACTCATGTACAGTGATGTAACGTATCTCATATTAAAGCTTATGGTTTTGTCTATACAATAGTATAGGTTTCATGGTCAGGGAACTTGCGAGAGATCCGGTAAATAGGTTCTTTTCTTGTTAAGCGCCTAGATTTTTTTAAATAGCAATGAGTATCAGTTCCGAGTTTTATAGCCAAATTAATAGGAGAAATACAATAACAATAATAAATAAAATCAGTGAATTCTATTCAATAAATGGAACACTCTAAGTCAACTTATGGAAAAAGGGTCTAAAATCGAAATACCAAGTAAAACATGTTGTTGATATATTTTACAGTTAAAATCTAGTTTTTGGTGGTTCTCGTTCTTCCTAATTAGTCCTAACTATCTATCAGTGAGATGACTATGGAGAACTCTTTATATATTGGTAATATAATATTATAGTATCTAGTTAGACGCCTAGCCTATGATATTAAAAAAAGCGAAGTGGTCAAAAATATACAAATAAATAGGCAATAAAACATTAAAATAGGTAAATCTTTATTCTTTATTTTAAGATCTAATTGGCCAGCGTTTAAATAAAACTATTTTGTACACTAAACAATGTATTATTATTGGATTACATACAGCATTACATTTACAATACATTTAAGAAAGAAAGAGAAAGAAAGAGAACATTTTATTTGGACTCAGCACGACTTATTCTAAACATTAGAAGGTAGTAAAAATAACAAAAAATATAACATATAACTAAGATTTACGTATATTTGAGTATGCATCCCAGTGCTGGACCAAACAGGTACCCAGATCAGCCTAAATGCCAAGCACAATAATTGTGCTTGGCGCTGATTTTCATCTGGGACCACTGTGCTTCACGGATGTCTAATCAGTGTCCGTTTACTTCCAAATTTATTTGTAGTGTGCTATGTATGTGTGTGTAAATTATGGGAGGTGAGTACCGGTGTAGTGTAATATAAAATAAGTAGATAACAACGACAAGTAAATAAAACGGTAAGGATTTGTAAATAATAATCGAATTAAAAATTAATAATAAATAAATAATATAAAGTTACAGATATGATAATACATAATTATATCGGCCACGAGTCGAAACAAAACAAAAGGTAAGTAGCACCGCGCCTTGCACTAAGCACCCGTGACGTGGCGCATTCCGACGCCACGAACGGCGATAGGCGGTCGTATTGCAGATGCGTGTCGTTTTTGGACTCAGTCACTTTTTCTTTTACTATGGAAAAAAATCTTGGAATCAAGGAATTGTGATTGTGACCAACATACCCCCACAGTAAGTTTTTTTTTTTTTGTTGATTGTTTTGTAACTGCTCTGTTATAATAATTTTATCTAACTTTCAGTTGTGATATTATTATGTACATACCCACTCATTTTTCATTTTTATCTTTTCTATTTTTTTCTTATTTTTTTTAGAGACCCGTGCATGTATTCTATGTCGACCAGGAATACCTTAGAAAGCATTAAAGAAAAATATGCGACATGAAAATGGCGGTTTTGCTAAAACGACAGGAGGATTTACACGACACTATAATGGTTGTTCTTGTAGAATATTATACAATGCAAGACAACCATAAGCGTTCATACATAATTGTGCTTGCGGTCAGCCGGACGGCTAGCCGCATTGCGAGTAACCGCATAGGGCGTGTGAATCCTAAGAAGTTTAGCCCCGAAAAGTGTTTATTTCGGTTAGCAGTCGGTAGGATTACATTTGGTTGTATACAAATTGTATCTACTTATTTTACAGATATTTAAAGAAAATCATCATTATAATTACTCAGACAAGATACTTTCAATGTCATCAAGTATTATATACATTTATGCACTGTTTTCTTCAAGAGTTTGGTGTACCACCGAGTCCATAACAGAGCCTCCCACAACAAATTCACACGATGGGTATCCCAGTACTCCGCTATGTGAACCTTCTTCATCGCTTTGGTTGAGCAATACATAACATGCATTTCAAATCAATCCATTTAGAGGAGCAAAAAACCATGTCTTTTTATGTTGTACTCACTAAAGAAATACTTATCGAATTAGTTTCGTAAGTGAACTTGGTAAAATGTGAAAATAATTACTACTTCTTGAACAGAAACCAATCATTCAATATGTTTTTTAAGTTATGACTGCGGTTGTCACTTTCATTGACAGACGGAAAGGAGTACGGGTGCGCGCGCAGTTCAAACATACAAACACAAGATCAGTTAAACATATTTTTGGGTATATTTTTTTGTCGCAAATTCTAGAGAAATGTAATTGTTGCTATTAATTTTAGTATATTTAATAGTTGATGTACAATTATTTTTTTCTATTTCATTCTGAGGGCAGAATCCTACACAACATCAACGAGCACACTATTTTTTTTTGGCATTTTTATTTGCATGTTCTAGAGAAATATAATTGTGGCTATTAATTTTAGTATATTTAATAAGGAATTTTCATATATTGATAGTTGCTGTACATTAGTTTTTCTAAAATTCATTCTCAGGGCAAAATCCGGCCATGTCCTTTTAAAGTTATCTTTGTGGCCAATACTTGTTTTTTTTTATATTCAAACTTTATTAATCCCACGTCACCTATAGGAACACACACTCTTACAGCTTTTTTTACGCACTGTATAAAGTAAGTTAGTGCATTTCCATTCAAACTTTTGTTGAGATTTATTTAACTTCACCAAATGAGTGATATGTTAAATAAAAAAAGTTGTAGTTAATAGATAGTTCATCTATATTCTTGTTTAGGGTATACACATTATTTTAAAGAATAATCTACTTATAATAGTGTTTTGTTAGGTGTTTTTTTTAATCATATTTCATTCCTTATGGTTATCATAAAATTAAACCTTGTAACGAGGGTTCTTAATAAATGATAGACCAGACAGCTTACTAATAACCTATATTCTAAATAAACACAAGTTTACAGAAAATTAAATAAGTGTGACGGAATGGTAATATAAATAAAAAAAAATCAACAAGTAGTGGGTAATCACTAAATTACTTAAGCCAACAAAACAATATTAACTATTAACTACTAATGATCAGAACAAAAAAAACAAATTCTCAAAGTCTAAGTCTAAGCTATGCTAACAAACAATAAGTCACACCGATAATATTCCGTATTACGAAAGCACTAAGGGCGTGACGTACTGCGTGAGAGTGCGCTCGATCAGCGAAGGTGTTGTTCCGAGTCGTCGGAAGCAATGCCCGCGCAGAGTCGAACTGAACTAGCCGAGACGGGAGGGGGCTTTTATAGCCGTGCGCGGTGCATCAGTGTGCATACGTACAGCGCGCGATAACTTGTGTGGCACACTAAAGCTTTGGTCTGGTGATCATGACGCACAACGCTGCGGTATGCGCCGCAACGCAGCGTCACGACGCAGCATTTAGCGTCCCTGCGGAGAGGTGGTCAGTTGATTTTGCCGCAGCTACCAAGGTAGAAGTGAACATGAACATTTTTTCTGTAATTTGTGCTTTGCTTGAAGAGGAGGAAGAAGAAGAATTGAATTTACTGCTTCTGAATAGACAAAGAAAATCTCCGAGGAACATGTTTTTACAACGGAGGAGTGAAGGTTGTTACGAAACCTTAATAAAAAGGCATTTAATTGATTGTGAAGAAAAATTCATGGGTTACTTTCGGGTTTCAAGGGAGACCTATAACAAGATTTTAATGGCCATAAAAGATGATATTGACTCAGTGAAGCACACCCGTGACGCACACCGCACACCGCAGCGTTGAACCGAGAATGACGCCGCGCTGTGCGGCAGTACACCTCCCCACTTCACCGCGCTTGCCCCTCGCCGCTGACGCATACTGCGACGGAACAAGAGAACATTCTCGACGTTTTTCATATGATTGAGTGTCCGGCAACGCATACCGCATACCGCAGCGTTGTGCTTCATGATCACCAGACCAAAGCTTAAGCAGGCAGGCTCACGGTTTTACGTCGTGCGCCTGACCCACTCATTACAATCTCCCCCTCTGGCTCCGAAGACGTCTCGACGAGGTAGGCAGACTTGAATGTGATTTTGGTGGTCGTCCTCGAGCTGGTTTCGGAAGTTGCGTGGTGGAGACTTCGGCAGAAATTAGTGGTTCAGCTCTTTTAGGTGGTCGTCCACGCGTTCGAATTGGCAGAGCGGGTGCAGGTAGTGGACTTTCGGCCAAATAAAACAGTGGCGCCCATATCGTGGTCTTAGTTGTCTTTGTTGCACTGTCGATTTTGTAGGTAGTTGGTTTTCTCTGGTGATGGCTGCATGGTTAACTTTGTAAAACGATATTGTTTCTGCGCAGATAATGTGTTTTTAAACTTCATGTTGATATCAACCGTTTTAAAAAAAAAAATGTTGTTGTAATTTTAGAATAGTTTATTAACACATTTTGAAATGAAATGAAATGAAATGAAATGAAATGAAATGAAATGAAATGAAATGAAATGAAAATCTTTATTCGCAGAGACATGGTAAATACAAAAGGTGGTAAAACAAAATAAGTCTCTTAGCATATCTCGCCTTCAGTAGGCATGCGAAAATTTATGGCATTAATAAGTGTTTAAACTTATACTAACTAGTACAAATCTATTTTCTAAAATTAATATACTCTGCTATTGTGTAGAAGCATTTTTCTATAAGCCAAGCTTTTAACTTTCTTTTAAATCTTGATTTAGGTAGCTCTCTAATCTCTCTAGGAATTTTGTTATATAAAGTAATTACCATCATTCGACTATTTTTCTTATGTAAAGTGCTTCTACATCTTTCCATTCTTAATTTAGTAGGATCCCTCTGTTTAAATTTGCAATGTTCACTAACTTTGGGATAAAGGTGAGGATGGTTTCGAACAAACATACCTATCTCAGCTATATATAGGGATACCAGAGTCATTACACGTAGTCTTTTGAAATATGGTCTACAAGATTCTAATGGGCCAACACCGCAAATAGCACGAATACACTTTTTTTGTACAATAAAGACTTTGTTTATGTCAGTAGCATTACCCCAGAGAACCAAACCATACCTCAAAATTGATTGAACATAACCATAATATGCTGTAAGGGCAGTGTGAGAATCAGCGCATTGTCTTAGTTTCTTTAGGGCATATACAAATCTATTTAGCTTTTTACAGACAGTATCAATGTGCCACTTCCAATTACAGTTTTCGTCCAAAATTAATCCTAAAAATTTGGCACTGCATTGTTTTGTTAACTGTTCTCCGTTGAACTCAAGTTTAATTTTTTGTGTCACTTGCTTATAATTAGAAAATTGTATGAAGTTAGTTTTTGACAGATTAATTTGTAGATTATTAACATTCATCCAATCAAAAATCTCATTTAAAGTATTAAGTACTGTTTCAGTGTGATTATCTTTCCTGTCCTCTGGTATAATTATTGAAATATCGTCCGCAAACAGTACGCATTTATGTTGGGTAACATTAGGAATATCATTAATATACAAGAGAAACAAAAGAGGCCCTAAAATGCTACCTTGGGGAACTCCTGCTACATTTACCCTAAATTTAGATTTGAAAGTGGTCAAGACGAAATTTTTATTCATACTTATAATTTCCACGCACTGCTTTCTATTAATTAAGTAACTTCGAAGCCAGTTAAGAGCTGGACCCCGAATTCCATATTTTTCACATTTGGTAAGCAGATTCTCATGGTTAACTAAATCAAAAGCTTTGCTCATGTCTAGGAAAACTACAGTGACCGTCCGTTTAGTATCTATATTTTCTGTAATAGATCTAACTAATGAGTAAGCTGCTAACGTAGTTGATTTTCCTTTCTGAAACCCGTTTTGTTCCTCATTAATTACATTAAATTTATTAAAAAAATCATTTAGTCTGCGATGCATTGCCTTTTCATAGATTTTAGACAAAATGGGAATTAAGGTAACGGGTCTATAATTGTTTACGTCTAACTGACATCCTTTCTTAAAAAGAGGTTTAACAATTGATATTTTAAGTTTCTCCGGGAAGACGCCATTTGAGAAAGAAAGGTTGATTAGATAGGCTAATACTGGTGATATTATCGCTGCTGATGCTTTTATTATATTTGTGCTTATTTCATCATAACCTACTGATTTTTTATTGTTTAATGAATTAACTACTCTTATGATTTCGTCAGCCGTACACGGTTTTAAAAAGAAGCTATGATCATTTTTTATTATTGTATTTGAATCGCCTTTGTTTCCAGGATTTGCTTCTGGGGGCTTAAGCGCATCAGATACAGAAACAAAAAAATCATTAAATGTATTTGCGATATCACTAGGGTTAGTTATTGCTGAATTTGTGTCAGTAGTAATTTTTTCTATTTGTTTATTATAATTAAGAGAGTCTACTTTGTTTTTTACAACATTCCATGTTGCCTTATTTTTATTTTTTGACTTAGATACATATTTATAATTTGTAAGTTTTTGAGATAAAGTCATGGATTTTTTAAATATTTTACAGTATTTTGTATATGTTGTTTTTATATTATTGTTATTTTTTTGCTGACATTGCCTTTTTAGTTCTCTCTTTCTTTTAGATGATATCCTAATGCCTTTAGTGATCCATTTAGGTGACGTTACGTTAGCGTGTATTTTATTTTTTTCCGAGGAAAACATAAATTGTAGAAAAGTGTAAATAATTCGTGAAAATTGTTAAATGCTCTATTGGCGATCACAATATATATCACTCCACGATAGAGATCCAATTGCTAGTTTAAATTTTGTGATATTTTCACATGAGTAATCTCTAAAAATAGTATACCAGTAATCTAAATTAGGTTTTTGCTCTTGTATTGGGAACGTTAATTTTTGGCAAGTATTATGATCTGATAGAAAAAGTTCATGGGTAGTGCCTACCGCGTCATCAATATTACTCAGGACATGGTCAATACACGAATTTTGTCGTGTTGGATGATTAATGTGTAATTGATACCCATAGTTAGACATTAGATCTTTAAGTTTTGAGGAGTCTTGATTGCTTTTTAATGTGTCTATATTAAAATCCCCACTAATAATTATTTTCTTTTTATCTTTCAGTTGTAGCTTATGTAGTAAAGTTTCAAATTTATCAAAGAAAATGACTGTGTTTGACTTTGGTATTCTATACAAACATATAACTATGCATTGAAAAGCTGGAATCTCTATCCCACAACATTCAAAGACTTTTTCGCAGCAAAGTTCCTTCAAATAATTAATGTTTTTAAAGTCCAGTGATTTATGTGTTAAGATACAAACACCACCTCTCTTGGCTCCTAACCGTGAAAAAGACGCAGCTAGATTATATTTTTTAAATGTTACATTTGACTCATCACCAGACTTTACAAACGTTTCCGAAAAACACAAAACATCTATACTCCTATCTTTATTACAAAGTTCATTTAAACAAATCTCGATTAACTCTCTTTTATTCAGTAAGCCTGCTATGTTCTGATGCAGTAAAGTTGCCGAACTTCGTGATAGAACTTGGTTATTTACGAAAAAAGTCATTACAATTATTCTGTTCTACATTAGACCTTTGGTTTGACTTATTTGGGAGTATTTTTCCCTCCACACTAATAGAAGGATTAGTATTTTTTTTTAAATAAAATGGTATTGTACCTTTTTTAGGACCTGTTTCTGAAACATGGTTTGCTTGCTGACGGCAACAATTTCTTACAAGATATTTATCCATATAATCTTTACTATCAATTAGATAATTAATTTTTTTACATGTATCAAAAAGGAACAATGTCTTGTTTCTTGTAAAGTTTGACAAAGCCAGAAAAGAACATTTACTATAATTTTTACAGATATTTTTTAATAGGTTATTTAGTTTCCACTCGTTCAAAAAAGGGTTATAAGTTACTTGTAGAATTATAACATTTATATACTTAAATTTACTTAACAATGCAGCTATTTCAAGTGTAATTTTTGTAGGATTTGTATCGCTCTCTCCAATACTGAGAATCAAATAATTCTCCGGTAAATCTTCAACATTTTGACATCCGCTTAGTATTTCTGCTGATGGAGCCCATGGTTTAATAAGTGACGATACTTTATACTCTTCATATTTTGTATTTATTCTCGTGCGAGCAAGTTTTTCTCCTAATCCACTACATTGCTGACCACCAAGTACATATATATTGCGTACATTTTTTTCTGTAATATTGTTTTCTGTTATATTTGCGCCATCTAGCGGAATTTTTGTGTTTGATGTATTCTCTTTATCAACTTCTGTTTTAGTTTCGTTGAGTAATTTGTAGGTGTCGCCATCTATCGTTATATCTTCCAACAATTTATTTTTATTTTTATTTGGTTCCTCACTGCTAATAGTTGTCTCAAACTCAACATCAGTTAGTTTTGGCTTTTGTTTACGGCGTTTAGGGGTTTGTATAGGCGTGCTAGTGGGTGAACAACATATTTTTGTTAGTTTTGATATTTTTGATTCCTGCTCTTCAATTTTAAATTCTAAACAACTTTTTTCTTGTAGTAAGTTTTCTATTTCTTTGTGAGCACTTTCAAGTTTCTCCTTTAAATCTTGTATAATTACATGCAAATCTACTGTTTCTTGGCATACTATAGTCGATAGATCAGGTAAACTTTTATTATGCAATGTATTCGAGTCGGTCGATAGAAATGATAAATCATCCAATGACTTATTTGTTTGAATTTTATTTTTTCGAAATGTTATATTGTTAATGTCCATTTTGGTTATTATAGCAGACAGAAGCAAGAGGAACGTAATCAGATTAACAAAAACAGATGTTTTGACTCGGGATCGAACCTATGTTACTTTCGTTGTGAGTTCGATGTTGGCGATACTTAGACACCGCTACTTGAATTTTGTTGACCAAAAATAAGTTCTATACACGCGTCTGCACTAAGTCGTTGAGGGTACTCGCTATTTTTGGAAACAGAATTTTACTTTTTATTTTTATCACATTTTACACTAATTTACACATATTTACTTCACTTATTTATTACTCTTCACATTAGTTTCCTTGTATTTATTAGTATTAGATATAAATTTATTAAAATTAAATGTTTATATTAAGTTTTCATTTTAGTTTTATGTTGTTCACTTTCGACTGTTTTTTTACCATGAAGTACCTACTTCCAGATTATTGTTGTCTTCAATGTCACTACACCACTGACTCTATATGAATACTTTAAACATATAATTATGTGAAATTGGATAAGATTACTATTTTTAATTAATTTTTCTACACGGAGCCGGTGTAAACGTGTTTACGTGCGAAGCACACATTGTTTGATTGTAACTGCACTATTTAAAGAAATTGTCTGTTCATAGATCGTTACGTACTATATTTATTGTGTAATATTTTTTTAAACAAGATCGTTACTTTAATTTCGAATATTGTGACGGAATGGACAATTTTTAACGAACAGCCAGTTAGTGGATAATACTCATTTGATTTTGCGTAGGTGCTTAAATATCATTGACATTTCCTTTAGTTTTGTATTGATTGATTTTTTTCTTTCATTTTAATTTACATCACTACCTTAATGATAATTGCACAACATATCAGATTACTACGTCACTGAAATATCTACAGTTAATATTTTAAATTTTTAAAAACATAACATAACATACCTACCATCACGCCTGTATCCCCGAAGGGTTGGGCAGAGGTGTACCAATTTTAAACTTGTAATTTCAATGAATATCTGCAATTAACATATACAGTCAATAGGTACAATTATCCATAATTAATTAATACCTACTATTAATAATTCATAATTCCATATTTTATATCTACTCTTAATTATATATACAATTATCTAAAATTTACAATTTATTTCTTCAACTAATATATAATATAATTATATACATAATTAGGTAATATCTATAACTGATATTCATAATTAACAAGTATACATAATTATATCTACAAATATCTGAAATTGAAATTTATAAATTATAATTACAATAATGTCAAAACAAATTAAATATCTTTCCTTACAAAAATCGGAATTTGAATATGAGCTAGAAATAAGGGGTGAAGTACCGGCGGATAATGTTCAAGATCTTAGGAAACAAATAATAAAGCAAGTTAAAAGTCTTCCTTCAGAAGACATATTAGAATCACATCTTGAGCCTTCAGAAGATTTAAAAGGTGCTAAGGACAGTTTAACAAAGTTAAAAAATAATATTCAAAATTTAAAAACTAAATATGATAAAAGCCTATATTTAAGATCGGAGAACCTAGCTCACCACATCTATCACCGGCTTTCTAGAATACAACCCGAGACTTCAGAGGACTTGTTGCTGCATAAGGAGTATACTCAAAAAGTACAAGGTTATTATAAAGACCTGGCTACTTTCGCTGCGGTTCTATCAAAAACTGCTAGTTCCGGTGAACAGGATGATACATCTATATCTAGCATATCTGTTACCTGAGACCGTGGTATTGCCGCAGAATTGTCTAAATTAAAATTTGATGGAAAATCGTGCGTGCGAGCATTTATACAAGAAGTCGACGAACGTATAAAAGCTAGAGACATAAAACCTAATCGCGTATTAGCTTTTGCAACTGAGATATTCACAGGAGATGCCTTGCATTGGTTTCGAAGCGTACGTGATTCTATTGATTCTTGGGAACAATTAGCCACCTTATTAAAGCAAGACTTTGTTCAGTTTGACTACGATTATAGGCTGATGAACGAAATACGCTTACGAACTCAGGGGGAATCAGAGTCCATTATCATATATGTAGCTATAATGCAGGGCATGTTCTCGAGATTATCCAAAGTAGTCTGTGAAGAGGAGAAACTAGAAATACTTTTACATAACATTAGACCCTGCTATGCTGGTACCTTAGCTTGCCGCCCTGAAATTAAAACTATAGCGGAATTAAGCACTGCATGTCGTAATTATGAGAACTATCAAACACGCGTTTCTCAATTCCGAGAACCTCCAAAAATAACTGCGGATACTGTAGCACCGGAATTTGCTTATAACAGAAGTGCCACTAGCACTGGTACATCATATAACACAAATAAGTGCTCTAAAAACTATAATACTAGTTCTATTGAAACTATACCTGTTACCGCTATATCTCAAAGTAAAGATCCCAAATATTACGTTTACTGCCCTAGATGCCGATCTAATAATCATTCGTTAAGAAGCTGTAAAGCTCCTAGATTCATCATATGCTTTAAATGTGGTAAGAAAGACTTTCGGTATCCAGACTGTCCTGATTGCAAAGGTTCCTCTAAACAGAATTCTAACAACTCAAAAAACTAATTGGTGATTGTAGCAACATCAAAAGACTAGTTCAAAATGATTGGCAAAATTGGCTTACCTTCATTAATAAATTTTTTAACACCTATAATACTGTTGCTGCAATCAAAAATTACACTCCTTCTAATGATCGTCGCCCCTATGTGAAGGTAAAAATCACAGATCTTTCTTTATATGGCCCGTTGGATTCAGGCTTAGCCGTGAGTATTGTGGAACAATTTAAACAAGTTTCATTTGAAGTTAGGGGTCTCGGAAGAACTCATTTGATAGAACACAGAATCGATACAGGTAATGCTGCACCTATTAGGCAGAGATATTATCGCTTGTCTCCTGAAAAGAAACAAATAATCATTGAGCAAGTGGATGAAATGTTGGCCTTAGATGTGTTGGAACTGTGCGAGAGCCCTTGGTCTTCTCCTGTCCTTGTAGTCGATAAGAAGGACGGAAAGCCTCGTTTCTGCTTGGACAGTAGAAAATTGAACTCTGTTACAAAAAAGGATGCCTATAATTTACCATATGTGTCCGAAATCCTTGACAACCTCAGGGATGCGAAATTCTTATCCAGTATTGACCTGTCAAAAGCTTTTTGGCAGATTCCAATTTCGAAAGCTGATCGCGATAAGACTGCTTTCTATGTGCCGGGAAGAGGCACTTTCAGGTTCAAAGTTACTGCTTTTGGCCTATCTAATGCCCCAGCAACACAACAAAGGCTCGTTGATGCTTTGTTCGGCCCGGAATTTGAGCTGAAGGTCTTCTGCTATCTGGATGACATAGTTGTGGCTAGTGCTACTTTTGAAGAACACGTCACACTATTGCGACGAGTTCTAGAAAAATTAAAAAATGCTAATCTTACTATAAATCTTTCTAAATGTCAGTTCTTTAGAAGTGAACTACGTTATTTGGGCTACATCGTAGATGAGCAGGGTCTTCGTACTGACCCGGATAAAGTCAAGGCTATTTTAAATTTTCCTACCCCCAGCACTAAAAAGGAGGTGAAAAGATTTTTGGGAACGGCATCCTGGTATAGACGTTTTGTACCGAATTTCAGTACAGTGGCTGGTCCTCTAAATAGACTGACATCGAGTGGAAAAAAGGCACCTGTATTTGAATGGACATCTGAAGCAGACCAAGCCTTTCACAAACTAAAATCACACCTAGTGAACACACCAGTGCTAGCTTGCCCAAACTTCAATTATTCCTTTGACGTGCATACAGACGCAAGTGATTTTGGTGTAGGTGCTATGCTTTCACAAACTATTAATGGGGACGAACATCCCATTGCATATATGAGCAGGTCTCTCACGGGTGCTGAACGTAACTACAGTGTTACCGAAAGAGAGGCTCTCGCTGTACTAGTTGCATTGGAACACTGGCGTTGTTACCTCGAAAACGGCAAGGTTTTTACTGTCTATACGAACCATTCAGCACTTAAGTGGTTTCTGTCGCTCACTAATCCCACAGGTCGTCTCGCTCGATGGGGTGTAAGACTTTCCTCTTTTCACTTCGAAGTCAAGCATCGTCGGGGAAAGGACAATGTTATTCCTGATGCTTTGTCTAGATGTGTGACTATCGCCTCACTGAACTCCGTGCCGGTTGCACCTCCTGTTACGTCAGATAATTGGTTTCTAAATATTTTCAATGGGTGTACTTCATCAGAAACTAAATTTCCTAATTATAGAGTTGAGGGTAATGTATTATATCGCTTTATGAAAAGTAAGAACCCACTCACCTCTGAATTCAGCTGGAAGGAAGTAGTTCCAAAAGAGATGCGGGATACGATCATAGATAAAAATCATTCAGACCCAACCGCTGCTCACTTAGGAATTTTTAAAACCTATAAGCGTCTTACATTAAAATATTACTGGCCAGGTATGTACGCTGATGTGGTTAGATTCGTGGGTGATTGTAGTATATGCCTAGCTTACAAGTGCCCCGCTCATACTACTTTAGGGAAAATGGGTAGACCTAAAGACTGTTCCCGGCCTTTTCAAACACTTTCTATAGATATTGTTGGCCCCTTACCTAGTAGCAGAAAACAGAACAGTTACATTCTTGTGGTTAATTGTTGTTTCTCTAAGTACTGTCTAATATTTCCTATGCGACAAGCCACAGCTACCACGGTTTGTAAGCATCTTGAGGATAACGTTTTTCTCGTGCATGGGATTCCTCAAACGGTAATGTATGGACAACGGAACCCAGTTCGCAGGTCGTGAAATGGAGGCATTATTAAATAAATATAAAGTACCGAATGTGCACTTCACTCCTAAATACTCCCCTCAAATAAATAACGTTGAACGATATAGGTAATAGAACTATAGTTACATCTATCTCAACCTTCGTTAATGAAGATCACAGAAGTTGGGATATCAACTTACCTAAAATCCAATTCGCCATTAATAACTCCGTGAACGAGGTTACTGGATTTACACCCGCTTTCTTGGTTCATGGAAGAGAGTTAGTTACTTGCGGTTCCCATTACGTGGACAATGATAACAGGAAGGATATCCTGTTTCTACGTCGTGATCTTTATGCTGAGAACTTAGGTTACTTGGCGGGGACATTTAATAAGGTTCAAGCTGCTCTGTGGCACAATCATGAAAAGGCTTGTCAGCGTTATAATTTACGACGTAAACATATAGAATTTAATGTGGGGGACATTGTGTGGAAGCGTTGTTTCTTACAAAGTGATAAAGGTGCACGTTTTAGCAAAAAACTTGCACCTAAATTTGAAAAGTGCAGAGTTAAGGTTAAACGATCGCCCTTAGTTTATGTCTTGGAGGACATGTCCGGTCGCAATCTTGGAACCTGGCATATTAAAGACATTAAATTAAAGGTGGCCACCTCATAGTTCTGTGCTCTAGTCTATAGCTTTATTTAAGCACGGATTTTTCTTACTAAGAAAAATCCTTGCCTAGGAAGGGGGGTACTGTTACATTGTTGCTGGATAGTTAAAAATATAATAATATATAACAGTTTAAATTCTAAATATCAAACTAAATTAATAATTTATAATCTTACTTACTCGCTAATTTATAAGACTTATCAATAATTAAAACCATCTATTTACCTACATACACATATAGCTAAAACATACTTTATTTATATCTTACTAACATGTATACAGATAAAAACTAACTTAAAAATAAAACTTATATTTATTTCAATAAACCAACAACAGCTCACATACAGTTTTCGATGTAGATATTTTAGTCGCATACGTCACGGCGCGCGGTGCTAAAGCAGGCGAGAGTAGGGATCTCTCGAGGTCAATCGGTTAACAGTCTCATCGCCTGCGCGCACTCTCCTGCGAGGATTGCATACGATAGACCTATGCTTCCTTATTTAAAATAAATGTTCTCGTTCTTACATTATTAAGATTCTACCTAGGCCATACTGTGGCAGGACCTAAACTACTTCTCATATATGTAATTAGTGTGTGAATATTAACCCCGTGATCGGGTAAGTTGTGCATTTATTATATATAATAAAAATACACCATATAGATGATCATTTAGCTGTTCATTACGATTGCAATTGTGTACTGTTTGTTCATTAGTAATCTAAATTCATCCTAGTGCTTTATAGTATAACGCTAGCCGCTTTGCAATAAAACTGTAATCCTAATTATTATTGTTGCATCATCCTTTTCGACGCATTTGTGAAAGTACCTACCTACGTTAGTTTATATCATTTTTTAAATTGTTATTTATAGTAACTGCCTTTCTGCCTTGTAAGTCCTTCCGTATAGTTTAAAACCGTGACTGCCTCATCTTAGATAGCTAATTTCTGCATTTAATGGAATCATACGCTTCGCTGTCATCATTATGCTGCAGTCACGGTGCGGGTTCGGACTATTGTTGATTGTTCGCTGTGTGGGTTGCAGGGTTTATGTTCACCCCCTACAACACCTGATCTGCTGGGGTATTCTGCATCACAGGCCGTAGAGGGCCGCGAAAGAAACGACGGCCCGTACTCGTCCGTCGCCTACTGCCTATCATTCTCCAGGAGCGTGGTGAAATAATGAACCATTAGACAGTGCAACTTAGCCATTTACGGGAACAGAACCCACTACCCAGATACTATAATTTTTAATAAATTTGTTAATCGTTATGTATGCTTAATTGTTTTATTACAAGTGCTCATATAAATTAAATACGTAACAGTGCTTTGGAATGGGCGTAAGGCTGATGAGTGATATAGCCCTACGCTTTGATTTGGTGTATTAGGGTCAGCAATATAGTAAGAGCTTGGTCCATGACTTTTCAGAATTATGTAGGGGCCATCTCGGCGTGGAGCAAGTTTTGAGCTGAATCCTTGGGCGGTCTTGCTAAGAGTGTGCGAGTCAACAAGAACTTTATCTCCGGGTTTGTATTCTGGGCTATGTCTTCTATTTTTGTCTACATATTCCTTTCGCTTCTCTTCTTTACCTTCCTGTATTTCTCTAACCCTTTTCAAAGTTTCAGCGAGGGTCAAGAGCTTGGGTGTAATTTCAGGAATGAAATCTTCTGACAAAATAATCTCACGAAGATCATGCTCATTGTCGTCCGGGGTCCTTAATTCTCGGCCGAAGGTAAGATAGGCCGGAGTATGTTCAGTGGAAGAACAAACAGCAGTATTCATGGCGAATCGGATACTTGGGAGTTTATCTGGCCATGTTCGATGATCATCTCCAACAAGTATGGCAAGTTGAGTTTTAAGGTCTCGGTTTCGACGTTCTACCGGATTTGTTTCAGGATGGTAAACCGGCGTGAAGGCATGCTTAATGTCGAGACAAAAGGCTACTTGCTGCATAACAGCACTAACAAACTGAGTGCCGTTGTCGCTGATTATCCGGCGTGGCATGCCGTACCGAAGAAATATATCATTAATGAGAGTCATTGCACAATTTGCTGCAGTAGCTTGTTCCAGGGGAAATAATTCTACCCATCTAGAAGCGAGATCTTCAACAATTAATATCCAAGTCATTCCTTTGGAAGAAGCGGGTAAGGGACCAAACAAGTCAAAAGCTACAATTTCAAATCTTTTGTTCATTGCAGTCGTTTGGAGAAGACCTGCGGGTTTTAAGTTTGATGGTTTGTATCTTTGACATAACAGACAGTTCCGAACGTATGCTTCAATGTCCTTCCTCATGCCTTTCCAATAATAACGTTGAGTTATTCTGGCGTATGTTTTTTCTGCTCCGTAATGACCGGCAGTTGGTCCGTCGTGATATTTTTTTTTTTTTTTTTTTTTTACTTTATTTGGGAAACAAACAGATATAAATTACAATTATAAGTATGATAAATAGGTATTACAGTATCCAGAGAGTTTTCACAGATTAACAAACATTTTTTTTTTTTTATCTCAACAACAGTATTCATAACATAATTAAATCTATATAAAGGTTTTGATAAATTTTAAAATTCCAATTTCGGTGCCAAAACATTTCCAATGTAAGTATACATAAAAAAGAGAACAAAAACCAAAAATAATTTTAATTTCAAACATTATTTAGATGCCATATTATTTTTTAAATAGAATTTGAATTTAGGTAGAGAAAGGTGAAAAATATCCAAATCTGAATCTTGATTTGCTTCAAGAGAAACCATATTGTTATAAATACTACAAGCTCTTTTAATAAAAATATTCTTACCATAATTGGTTCGTGAGAAACCAATATGAAAGAGAGATCTCTTGCGTGCATTTATGCGTGGACATCCGAACCCTATTTTGCTGAGAAGATAAGGGGAGTCCAGTTGACCTCTAATGATTTTATATAAAAATACTAGATCTCGTTCTGCACGACGCTCCTGCAAGCTCTGTAGCCTAGGTATGTGCTCAGAGCTAAAGCTAAATCGCCAATTCATGTGCTTAATAAATTTATTCTGCACTTTTTGCATTTGTTGGATATACATTTGATACTGGGGATTCCAGGCAGCTGAGGCATATTCAAGTATTGACCTCACGAGGGTCTTATAAAGGAGTAGCAGGGTTGAATGATGCTTGAAATCCTTACCAACTCTTAGTACGAATCCCAACATGCGAAATGTCTTATTGGTCATAGAGGTAATTTGTGAGTCTAGGATAAGTTTACTGTCAAGTAGGACCCCAAGATCCCGCACCTCAGACACTCTATCAATATTTTTATTATAAATTTTATAATTATATGTTATTGAGTTCTTTTTTCTAGTGAATGTTATTATATTGCACTTTTTTACGTTAAGGAACAAATAATTTCTTTCGCAGTAATCACGTAGGCTATTGATATCATTTTGTAGTTTTAGGCAGTCTTCTAGTTTAGTTATAGTTTTATAAATTTTCTTATCATCTGCGTAAAGAATAAATTTAGAGTTTTTAAATATTTGAAATACGTCATTTATGTACACATTAAATAACAGAGGTCCGAGATGCGAGCCCTGGGGAACACCAGAAGTTACAGGCATAAACGACGAGCAAAACCCCTTCACCGTTACTGCTTGACTGCGGTCCCTTAAATAAGAATCTAGCCACCGTAGCAGATCGCTGTGTATACCGATGTACTCAAGTTTGTCTATTAACAGTCTATGAGGAATTTTATCAAAGGCTTTTGAGTAGTCGGTATACACGACATCAACCTGATGGCCATCATCCATGGCAGTAGCTAAATAGTCAATGTATTCGCAGAGATTTGTTTCTGTTGACTTTTTGGAAACAAATCCATGCTGCTCCGGTATTAAAAGTGGCTTTACTATCGGTGTTATTATATCACAAATGATTTGCTCAAAGAATTTAGGTATAACGCTTAATTTAGAGATGGGCCTGTAATTTGTAATTTCATGCTTGTCGCCATTCTTAAATATAGGTACTACATATGAACGCTTCCATGTTAATGGCATAATACCAGATCGCAATGAGGTATTAAATAACAAGTATAAAGGAAGTGAAATCGTTTTATGACATCTATGCAGAAACAGTGGAGGGATTCCGTCAGGGCCGCTACCTTTATTCACATCAATTGATTTTATATACTTTACAATAGAATTGAGTGGGATAAATACATTACTAAGATTAAGAGCATTAGAATAGAGTTCAGACCAAGATGATGACGATAAATGCGCATCATGCCTTTCAAAAACAGAATGAAAGTGTACATTAAAAAGGTTACTAATCTCTTTACCATCATGAGAAGTTACATTACCTAAAAACAAGTTATCCGGTAAAGTATTAGACGATTTTTTTGATTTTACGTAGGTCCAAAAGTGTTTACTATTATTTTTGATACTATCTTCAGACTTTACAATGAATAAGTTATAACATTCTATACTGACCTTCCTAGCCCTGTCCCTTAAGAGTGCAAAGCTACAATAATCACTATAATTACCGTAACGTTTCCATTTTGAATGATACTTCGTTTTTTCTTTGATAATTTTAATCAAAGCTGGAGAATACCATATAGGGTACCTGTTGCGATCAACTGACTTTTTTAAAGGAACCAGCTCACTAACTATTTCATTAATTATATCGTAGAACCTGGTTACGGATGTGTCTATGTCCTGTTCGCAATTAAGTATACCATACCAATCCACCTGAGACAAAGCAATATTTATTTGGTCATAGTTTGCACCCCCAAAAAAACGATACGTATTTGGTGGGGAGCGAAGTGTATCCAGAAAGAAGTTAACTAAAGAAATATCAAGGGCAGGGTGGTGGTCGTCCTCTTGTACCAATGGAAACTTAGACTTAATTACCTTACATTCACAGCTACTTAAAACGAGGTCCAGATGTCTATTATTTTTGTTTGCTACAAGATTATACTGTCCGAGGTTACCAAAAGATAAAAATCCTAATAATGCATCGACAAGACTATCAGAATTGTTAAAACCCAATGCAGCACATGTTCCCAGACCTGCAGACCACTGAGCATTCCTTATGTTAAAGTCACCAGTTAACAGAAAGTGGTCGCTCGGATGGTCAGTGATACTTTGTGATACTTGCTCAAAAAACTCAACTAGATCATTGCAGTGCGACGCGCATTGTGGAAAATAGCAAGTGTACAACCTGAGTCAGTACAGTTGCTGCGATTTTTTCTTAAGGCGTATACTTAACGAAATAATATCGGCAGATTTTAAACTATTTGAACAAGATATGTTTATGTCATTAACTACAATACCTTTTCTAATTGCAATGAGAACCCCACCCCCCCCATGTATCCGATCTAGATGCGTAATCGCGGTCACATCTGTAAACACTATACCTATGGCAAAATAATTCAGCGTTAAAAACACCAGGTAGCAACCAAGTTTCACTCAGGCAGATTATATCGTACGTGGAAAGCAACAAGTTATTATAGAATAAATTAGTTTTAGTGCGTAATCCACGCACGTTTTGATAATATATATTCAAATTATTACCGAACGTGCAGTACACAACTTAAAACACATAAACAATAGATTTGATTAAAAATATTATGTCTCATATAAGCAGTTAGATGTACCACGCATAGTGCATAATTTAGCGGCAACAAAAAATTATAAATAAGAATAATTTTAATAAATTTATCACATAATAATATCTTTACGTATAAAAATTGTTTCACCTTTCTCTGGCAATATACAAAGAAACAAAAACCTTCAATACTGTTATTTTTTTAAATAAACACAACTAGCACGCTATATAATATTGGTTGGCAAGGCGAATTGAAGCATGTTAAAGGGAGTAAAATATGTAAAATAGTTCTTACACAATTTTTTTTAAATCATTCTCAGAAGAAATATGTATAACTTGACTGGGTTCTGTTTTACGTACCATTATTGATTGATTTTTGACCCAAACAAATTTATAATTCTTCTCATCTGCAATTTTCTTTGTCTTGTTTAACAATATTTTATTAGAAATAGATAGGTGTTCGTTACAGAATATGCGAGACGTGCTTCCAGAATAACCAATGTCGCATGCCTTCAGATCTTTAATTGCCCTCAGTCGTGCTAAGAAGTTGTCCTTTTTGTGTCTCGCGAGAAAGCGAACGACTATAGGTTTAGGTTTTTTGTCATCCTTGCTTCTATGGGCCACCCGAGTGACAAAATCTATGTCAGTTTGCGTATTAACAGGACAGTTAGCATATGTTCCAAGTTGAGAAACGATATAAAGCAGGTTTTCTCCCGATTTCTCGGGTAACCCAACAATCTCAACGTTCGAGCGACGTCCCCACTGCTCTTGTTTCTGAATATCAGACTGTATGGCACTTATTAGACTTTTCAGCTCACAGAGATCCAATTCTAACACGGAAATTAATTTATTATTATTTTCTACTTTATCGATCCGTTTTATCACCGAGTCGTATTTGTCAGAGATAAATTTCACTGAATCTTTAAGGCTCGCAACCTCGGTCTTGAGATCAATTAAAGTAACATTAATAGTGGACATCATATTCTGTTTAAATTCTTCTTTAATTATGCAGCGTACTTTGTCTGCGGTCAACACTTCCGAGTCCTCCTTCTTAGCTTTCTTGCATAGTACAGTTTGACGCGTTTTGGTAGATTTAACCGGCGAAGCTTGCTTGTCTTCCGCCCTACAACCCGATGACTCAACTCTTTTAGCACGGAGTTTGGTGTTAGGTCGAACTGACGTATCGTCCTTGCCCTCTTCCGATGCACCCATGCATTTAATACACTGCCACGAGGATTTAAGGACATTACTGGGTTCCCAGCCATCTTCTTTATCCGGAAAAATGCAGCGAATATGATAATTATTGTTGCAAACACAACAATTCAATTCATCATTACCGTTGCTGGTTGTTAGTTTACAGCAGACAAACTCCATAGCCAGTAATGTTAGTCGTCTTTAGAAAAATGTGCCTTAACCTCCTATACCCAAGGCAGATATTTGTTGAGCACACCGCGGCCAGTGGTCAGACTTAAGCTTTCACTAATTTTGCCGTGCGGCGTCACTGTATCGGTGGTCGAGTGGCGCACGCGGCGACTACTGGGTACTCACGTAACTGGTGAGGCGCGGGTTCGATCCCAGCCGTCGGCGTCACGTTTTTCAAAGTTGATATTGTAATCTTTGCTGTCAGCTGTTGTCAACGGCTTCAATACAGGTACGTCACCAACTGCTGCCAGCAACAGGGAGGCACCACAATGTTCTATCTCTGTCCCGCCACCCACTGGGTGGAGCAATCCGTAAGAGATCCGTGAGAAGGACAAGGAGGCACCGAGAATTAGTCAAAAACCAATCAGAATTACCGAATTATTAAATTATAGCAAAATGGAAATAAAACGAATAAAGCGTCCTACGTTGTTAAGAGCTCAACACAAACTGATATATGATATATATGCCGATATTACGTCAGTTTGTTCTTGTGCAGGGACAACCAGTTGACTACTATCACTATCACCAACAGGATTATAGCGATATAGTAACCCATTATTCATTATGTAACCCTTTTGACTCCAGTAGCGTGCATCTTCCTCAACAACTCCTTCCAATGCTCTTACTATCTTTTCTACATCTTTATCTTTTAATTGTGTTTCCCTTATTTCTTTTGGGCTCTTCCTGGGCGCATCCACCACTATACTGCATATACCACAGCTTTCTTTAGATTCATCGTTACAAATTGGGCGTGACAAGGCATCAGCTACAACGTTCGTCTTGCCGGTTATGTATTTTATAGTAATGTCGTAAGGCTGTAACTGTAGTGCCCATCTTGCTAAGCGACCAGTTGGTGACTTTAATGACATGAGCCATTTGAGAGCCTGATGATCCGTCAGAACTATTATAGGGGTCCCTTCGATTTAACCTCTAAATTTATTAATTGCCCAAACAACTGCGAGTGCTTCACGTTCTGTCGTCGTATAGTTTCTTTCAGCCTGCGTAAGTAATCGGCTTGCATATTCTACGGGGTGCTCTTGTTCACCCTCCCCCTGCACTAGAACTGCACCGATAGCATAATTGCTGGCGTCTGATTTTATAAGGTATGGTTTAGAGTCATCTGCTTGAGCTAATACAGGTCCAGTGACGAGGAGATCTTTAAGCTTATTAAAAGCTTCTTGCTGTTCTTCTTGCCATATCCATTTTGTATTTTTCCTGGTAAGTCGTGTTAAGGGTTCAGCAATCTTGGCAAACCCAGGGATAAATCTTCGGTACCAAGAACACATTTGCAGAAATGTCAGTAAATGTTTTATATTAGTGGGCGATGGCATGTCTACTATAGAATTCACTTTGTGAGGATCCATCTGTAGTCCATTTGGTGTAATATAGTGTCCCAGATATTTAACCCTTGAGCAACAGAATTTGCACTTCTCCTTATTAGCGGTCAGGTTATATTCTCGCAGTCGTGTAAATATGTCTTGAAGGTCCTCCTGATGTTGAATAAACGTGGATGACAGAATAATTAAATTATCAATGTAGACACACAATTTAATGTGGCGGAGGGACACACGAAACCCATCCATCAAACGCTGAAAGGTAGCCGGTGCATTGCGCAAACCAAAAGGCATCCTAACGAACTTGTACATACCAAATGGTGTCACAAAAGCAGTCTTGCACTGGTCCTCTTCCCTTACTTTTATTTGCCAATAGCCTGAGCGGAGGTCGATTGTTGACATATACGGCGTAGGTTTGGCATCATGCAGAAGGTCGTCTATGCGAGGCAGCGGATACGCATCTGGCGTCGTAATTGCATTCAGCTGTCGGTAGTCAATGCAGACTCGTGTCCCGCCATCCTTCTTTGGGACCATAACGACAGGTGCTGACCACGGAGACGTGCATGGTTCTATTATTCCCTCAGTCAGCATTTTACTTACTTCATCCTTCAGGATTTGTATTTTAGTAGGTGGCAAACGGTACGGTGGGACGGAAGTTGGTCTACGATCGCCTGTGTCTATATAATGCTCTATACGAGTTGTAGGTTTTCCATTAGGAATGAACACATCAGTGTTTCTCTCTAAAAGTCGCTGCAATTCTACATACTCCTCAGGGTTTAGCGCACAGTTAGAGTCTTCGATATCTAGTGCCGCAATATCTGTACTCGGTGTATCGAATAATGCTTTGGACTTAGGAGACAGTTCAATGGTGTCCTCTTCTAGTGACCTTCGGGCATCTCGGTACAACGCATCTATGACTGGAGAATAGCCATCAAATAAACGTTTACGTTTATTAGTTGGAGTGGTAGCATCAATTGATATTTATGGACCATATGTGGGCGTATGAGGGCAGCCAACAGTAGCTTGGAAGATTTCCATACTGGTGGAAGACGAGGGTGCGTAACCACCAGCCAAAGGTTCATTGCAATGATTTATCAGAGTATTTTGCGGGGCTGCGGCGGCACGTATGCCCAGTGTAGAACCACATGGTCGCACCAAACCTTCCTCCATGGCACCCGATGTCGAGGGCTTTGACGAAGCGGCTCCTTCTGATGAACCAGACATCGGCGAAATCACTTCTGGCAAATTTGCACTGCATATCATATCAGCAACAATAGTTTCACTGATACTTTCCTGTTGCAAGTCATAAACCCTTACAGGATCATCGAGGAATCGACACGTTAACTGAGGTAAGTTAAGAGTCATTCTCGCATCTTCTATAAAGCCCACTCCCAAAAGTGTCTTGTTTCCTTTAGCATGAGGCAAAACAATGAACTGTGTTTCTATCACTCTGCCATAGACTGTGACAGGAACAAGCACGGTCAAGACAGACTGCATTTTAGGCACTCCATCTGCCATAGTTATCCTCATGACCTCCTCATTGAATTTATACTTGCCTTCTTTCTTCAGGCATAAATAATAATAATAATTTAGGGATTAATCGTGGGTGGAAATCCCTAGTTTGAGTTCTGCCTCTTCTGGTCGCGGGTTCAGGGTTTAATTGAAACACGGCGTTCGTATACCGAATATATTTCGCGTAACCCAAGAGAGAACCGTTCACTCGGACCAGTGCGCAGTAACTGTCCGTTCCATGCATGCCTCACGCTCTCACCGAGCCCCACCACGCGATCAGCCCACGACTGCCGGGTCTAAGGGTGAGATCTGGGCGAAAGTCGTGGGCCGTAAGAAGGCCCGCAAAGCCGCCAAGAAGGCTGCGGCTGCCGCACGCGCTCCCGCCCAAACCGCAAAGGAGGTTGCGCAGCCTGCGAGGCGGACTGCCAAAGGCGGTAGGAAAGGACCGACGGTGCATGCCCCGCGTTCCGAGGCTGTGACGCTCACGTTGCAGCCAGGAGCGGCGGAGCGCGGTGTGACGTACCGGTCGGTCATTGCCGAGGCCAAGGCCAAGATCAAATTATCAGATCTTGGCCTACAGTCCGTCACCCTCAGGCAGGCTGCCACGGGTGTGCGGCTATTCGAGGTGGCTGGTGCTGCGAGCGGCAGTGCCGAAAAGGCGGACGCTCTGGCCGCCAAGATGAGGGAGGTCCTCAACCCTGAGGACGTCCGGGTCTCCAGGCCAATGAAAACCGCAGAGGTGCGGATTGCTGGTCTGGACGACTCGGTGACCTCAGAGGAGGTGGTGGCGGCCGTTGCCCGAAGTGGCGAGTTCGGTGCCCTGTGGCGTCGGCGAAGAAGATCGCCGAAAAAGGCGAATTGCTGGTGGGCTGGGTTGCAGCGAGTGTGAAACTCCTGCAGCCCCGGGCCTTGCGGTGCTTCCGGTGCCTGGAAAAGGGGCACGTCCGGGCAAAGTGCACCGCCGAGGTCGACCGTAGCGATCTATGCTATCGCTGCGGTCAGCCCGGCCACAAGGCGGCCCAGTGTTCCGCGGCGCCCAACTGCAGCTTGTGTTCGGCTGCGGGGAAGCGAGCGGGACACATAGTGGGCGGAGGGGCCTGTGACGCGCCTGCCAGCAAGGCCAAGGCCAAAAAGAAAAAGAAGGGGAGCTCTAAGCCTGCGGGGGAAACCTCGCCACCCCCGCAGGCTGGTAGCTCCGCGGCCGAGTCCCGGCCCAGGGCTGGAGTGGAGGGAATGGAGTGTCAATAATGGCACCACTACATTTCCTCCAGGGCAACATCAACCACTGTGCCAGAGCTCAGGATCTTTTACTCCAGAGCATGGCAGAGTGGTCGATCGACGTGGCTGTGGTCGCCGAACCGTACTTCATCCCCGCCCGGGACAACTGGCTGGGGTGCGCTGACGGTTTGGTGGCCATTATTGGCGAGGCTCTGATCGACCCGTCCAGGGGCCGTGGCTGGGTTGCTGCGGTCTCGGGCGGCATCGTCATTGTGGGGGCGTATTTCTCCCCCAACAAGAATCTCGCCGACTTCGAGGGGTTCCTTGTCGAGTTGGGCGCCGTCGTAGGCCGCTACCACCCTCGTCCCGTTTTTGTGCTCGGGGATTTCAACGCCAAGTCATCGGCGTGGGGATCTCCGGTCACTGACCCTCGGGGCGAGGTGTTGGAAGAGTGGGCGGTGACGACTGGCCTGGTCGTCCTGAATCGGGGTTCGGAATTCACGTGCGTGCGGCTGTAACGGTTTCGTTATTCTCCTCAGAAAAAATATTCTTTTCCAATTCTAGTTTAAAAAAAAAAAAAAAAAAAAAAATGAAAATAACACTAAAATAATTCTCCATTCTTAAAACTAACACTATTAATTCATGTATTTACATTAAAACATAAATTAAAAATACATATATAGACTTAAACTAATTTAAATATTAATTCATAAGCAAACTCGGGAGGCGCGGTATGTTTAGTAGATCATGATGATTGCGTGGAAGGATGGAGGGGCGCGGCGCACGGGCCGCGCGGTGCGTAGGATAATTTCTAATGGCTCAGAGCTACCTGGACGACCCTGAGGTCGGACCTACTACGTTAGTCTCAAATTGTTTTCTTCTACCTGCGACGTGGAACAAAAATAGTTCATCTAATAATTTATTATCATTTAAAATCGATTCGAGAGTTATTTACCTATTTTATAACTAGTAAAATATATTACATTTACTGTGTCGTGTTTCACCCCGAATCGGGTAAGTGTTGCAAAATTATATCTGTTAAGTGAAGCTTTTCTTAGTTGAACTATAATTTGGAGAAATTAAAATGTGTTGTGTCTTCAGACTCACTATCATTATTTAATAGTTCATTTCACATTTAGTTTCTGCCTTGTAAATTTAGTATTTATTCGAACTGTAGTTATGCTTATCGAAATTGAGTGTTTTATAGACTGTCTATACTATGTACTGACTTTTCTGCTGTTTTAGTTTGCTTTGACTGCCTCATCATTGATCACTATTTAATGTTAATCATTACCACCTGTACCTCGTAGTATCGCACCGCTTTGCATCATAGACATGGGATGTGGCAGTCAAAATAAATATTGAGGATGGTGTTAAAATGTCACATTGACACTATTCCAGGGTTCTCTCCGTTACCGGATCTTACTGGCCGAGAACAAGATTTGGAATCCCCTACCGGGCTACCCTACGACAACCTACCGGACTACCCCCACGACGCCGAAGTCTACGCTCATCAATACCTACCAGGGCAGTGGTCTTGATTTCCGAGTGCTTGTCGCGCGTTGGTCTTGGGAGTACTAAAGAACCCACTATCTATCTAGTATTTTTATTATTATTATACCTACATGCTTTAATTTAAAAAGGCTGTTTTATTTATTTACATGTAGAACTGTTACACTGGCGCCCAACAATAGGATATACTCTCAAGACCAAATTGTGTGATAGGTTCTTACACATTTAATAGTTTTCATTGGTGTTGGCTCTTAACCTCATAGTTTTAAGGTTGATTTTGCATTATAAAGTGTGTGGTCGATCAGTTACGTAAAATTGTTCTTATGTACATCATTGTTATTACAATTACAATTACATACATTAAAAATAAAATACTGGCACTACCTCACACAAGCTAACCTTTGTTTGTATTGTATTAATTATCATTGTGTTGTCATATCTTACCTTTTTTTTGTTTTACTCTTCTTTCATCATTTGTCTCGTTATCATTATATCACGCTTATTACTGTAGTGCTTAGAGCCATTTTTGCAACACATACCCGAGGAAAATATGTCGTATCCTATTAAATTTCTCTCCTTACAAAAAGCGGAATTACAGTACGAAGTGGAACTTCGTGGTGGAGTAGGTGACTCAGTCCAAGAGTTAAGGAAACAAATTGTTAAATTATCGCAACTTCTTCCACCTGATGATATCCTTGAGTCACACTTAGATCCTATAGACGATTTAAAGGAAGTCAAAGAGTCTCTGTTAAAGTCACAAAGTAATTTAACAAGTCTTAAATCTAAATTTGATAAAAACTTATTTAGTAGAACTGAAACACTACTTCATCACATTTTCCATCGTATTAATAGAATAGAAAATGTAGAAGCCGTACGTGACCTTTATAAAGTCTGCACCTCAAGCTTAAATTCACAATTAAAAGAATTGTCTACAATGAAACCATCTGGATCGCAACCTAAACCTTCGACGCCTACTGCAGATACTCCATCAGATCTTTCCACCCTATCGGTTACATGTGAACGTAGTATAGTCACTGAGATTACCAAACTAAAATTTTCGGGAAAAACTTGTGTTCATTCTTTCATCCAAAAAGTTGAAGAATTTGTACAAGCTAGAGGCATTTCTTTCGAAAAAGTGCTTTCGCTGGCTTATGAAATTTTCACCGACGATGCACTACATTGGTTTCGCTACAATAAACATAGAATTAATTCTTGGCATGACCTATGTGTGCTGCTAAAGGAAGATTTCAGCAGTAGCGACTATGACTACAGACTAACTGCTGAAATCCGGTCGCGTACACAAGGCGATCAAGAAAATATAACTATTTACTTGGCAATTATGCACGGAATGTTCTCACGTCTTTCCAAACCGTTACCAGAAAATGATAAATTAGAGATACTGATGCATAACATTCGGCCTTGTTATGCAAACACATTGGCTGCATCTCCTTGCATCCAGACTATTGATGATCTTAAGTCAGTATGTCGTAATTACGAAACTATAAAATCACGATTTTCACAATTTCATGAGCCACCTAAAGTAACTAATAGTACTCTTGCTCCCGAGTTTGCCTATAATTCTGAACAAAATTTTAATAAATTTAATCAGCAATCAAAATATAAATCATATAATCATAGAAATAGTTACACATATACACATAAAAATAACCCTTCTGCTTCCAATTACAATGATACAAGTACATTTAACTCTAGTAATGCCAATCTGAGTAGAAATAATGGTGTTGCTGCTATATCTACCGAATTCTCTAAGACTGTATTTTGTCCTAGATGTAGATCCGACAGTCACTCTCTTGGAGCCTGTAGACAGAAACGATTTCCTATTTGCTTCCGCTGCGGTAAAAAGGACGTGCGTTTTCCAGATTGTCCTGAGTGCAATGGAGTAAAATTAAAGGACGAGTCTCCAAAAAACTAAGTGTGCCAGATTGGAGTGACCGTGATAGAGAATGGAAGGACTGGTTAACATTTATAAATAATTTTTCTACCTTATATTCGGTCGCTTCAATCAAGGATAAACCAAATAGTGACAGAACTCGACCTTATGTTACTATTAGAGTAGTAGATCAGTTTTTGACTGGTCTCTTGGATACTGGTTCATGTGTTACCATTTTAGGCAATGGATCGCATAAACATATATTGAATATGGGTAATCCCCATATCAATATGCTGCAAGATGTTACCCCTATGCAATTCGTTACTGCAGGTGGGGAAAAACTAAATTCTATCGGACTTATTCGTCTTCCTGTCCAATTTATAGATCAAACACACTACATTAATGCGTATGTCGTACCTGGAATTAAAAACTCATTAATTTTAGGTATTGATTTTTGGCATACGTTTGGACTATTTCCTAAACATTTAGATGTAATTTCATTTCATAGAGACTCTGAATCGGGGTTTCTAACTGGTTGCGTAAAAAAAATAAACGCTGTTTGTCCCTATGATAATTTGACTGATGCTCAAAAATGCGCCGCTGATAACTTGATTACGCAATTTCACGATACTTCCTATGAGAAGCGTTGATTGGGTCGTACATCACTAATAACACACTCAATTGACACTGAGGATGCTGCCCCCATACGTCAACGCTATTATCGTATGTCTCCAGAAAAGCAAAGAATCTTGGTAAGTCAACTCGACGAGATGTTAAAAGATGATGTTGTTGAGCCATGCGAGAGCCCGTGGTCCTCCCCAGTCTTACTAACCCCCAAAAAGAATGGTGAACTCAGGTTCTGCTTGGACAGTCGAAAGCTTAATGCCGTTACTAGAAAAGATGCTTACAGTCTGCCCTATATAACGGAAATACTCGACAATTTAAGAGATGCGAAATATCTTAGTAGTATCGACCTGTCAAAAAGTTTTTGGCAAATATTAATTAGGGAAGAAGACAGGTGTAAAACTGCTTTTTATATTCCATCACGAGGTACCTTTCAATTTAAATCTATGCCTTTTGGTTTAACTAACGCTCCCGCGACACAACAAAGGTTGGTAGATATTTTGTTTTATGGCCCTGAGTTTGAAAATAAGGTATTTGTCTACATTGATGACGTCATAATAGTCTCGTCATCTTTCGAACACCATATATCTCTACTATCGCGCGTCCTCGAAAAACTGAAATTTGCCAATCTCACAATTAATCTACAAAAGTGTCAGTTTTTTCGAAAGCAATTGAAGTATTTAGGCTACATTGTTGATGCGAACGGACTACATGCAGACCCTGAAAAGGTAGAATCCATCGCTAACTATCCTACACCTACTAATAGCAAGGAGGTGCGTCGTTTTATTGGCACGGCCTTTTGGTACCGGTGGTTCATACCAAACTTTAGTAGCTTAGCTAGCCCTCTAAATAAATTAACTTCACAGGGCAAGAATGCTCCTCCCTTTTCTTGGTCCAAAGAAGCCGACGAAGTCTTCAAAACATTGAAGCAACGCTTAGTCTCGGCACCTATCCTTGCCTGTCCAGATTACTCTAAACCGTTTGCGGTCCACACCGATGCCAGCGACTATGGTCTTGGTGCAGTCCTGACTCAGGTCATTGATGAGGATGAAAAGGTAATCGCGTATATGAGTAAGTCTCTATCTAGACAAGAACGGAATTACAGTGCTACTGAGCGCGAGGCCTTAGCCGTACTTACTGCTATTGAACATTGGCGGTGCTACCTAGAAAATGGCTTAAAATTTTCAGTCTTTACAGACCACTCCTCCTTGAAGTGGTTCTTAAATCTAAACAATCCTACCGGTAAACTTGCTCGTTGGGGGGTCCGTCTTTCTGCTTATAATTTTGAAATGAAGCACCGCAAAGGTGTTGATAACGTCGTGCCCGATAGCCTATCCCGTTCTGTTGCCATAAGTGCTATAAGCGACGCGACCAACGGACAGACTATTGTAAATTTAGTATTTATTCGAACTGTAGTTATGCTTATCGAAATTGAGTGTTTTATAGACTGTCTATACTATGTACTGACTTTTCTGCTGTTTTAGTTTGCTTTGACTGCCTCATCATTGATCACTATTTAATGTTAATCATTACCACCTGTACCTCGTAGTATCGCACCGCTTTGCATCATAGACATGGGATGTGGCAGTCAAAATAAATATTGAGGATGGTGTTAAAATGTCACATTGACACTATTCCAGGGTTCTCTCCGTTACCGGATCTTACTGGCCGAGAACAAGATTTGGAATCCCCTACGGGGCTACCCTACGACAACCTACCGGACTACCCCCACGACGCCGAAGTCTACGCTCATCAATACCTACCAGGGCAGTGGTCTTGATTTCCGAGTGCTTGTCGCGCGTTGGTCTTGGGAGTACTAAAGAACCCACTATCTATCTAGTATTTTTATTATTATTATACCTACATGCTTTAATTTAAAAAGGCTGTTTTATTTATTTACATGTAGAACTGTTACACGGCAGCGGGGCGGGTCGATAGTGGACGTTTCGTTCGCTAGCCCCTCTGTCGCCGGCCGGGTCCGCGACTGGCGTGTCGCTGTGGAGGTGGAGACGTTATCGGACCATCGGTATGTTCGGTTCGACGTCTCCGCCCAGACCGCAGGCGGCCGCCATCCAACAACCCCGATGAACGACGGCCCGCGTTGGGCGCTTAAGCGCATCGACAGGGAACTACTCGAGGAAGCTGCCTTAGTCCAGTCCTGGACCTGGGAGTCGGCGACGGACGGCCCCGTCGACGTCGAAGCGGAGGCGCTGTGGTTTCGCGGGGCGATGACGCGGATCTGCGACGCGTCCATGCCCCGTGTCCGCCAACAGTCCGCAAGGCGCCAGGTGTACTGGTGGACCGCCGAGATCGCGCAACTGCGCGTAGCGTGCGCTGCGGCCCGCCGCCGGTAGACCCGATACCGGAGACGACGTCGACGGGATTCCGCCGAGGAGGACGCGCTGTATGAGGTGTACCGCGCGTCCAAGGAGACTCTGTGGCTGGCCATCGGCGACTCAAAGTCGCGTGCCAGGGAGGAGCTGCTGGGGTCCCTGGATCGGGATCCGTGGGGGCGCCCCTACCGCTGGGTAAGGGGCAAGTTGCGTCCCTGGGCGCCCCCACTGGTGCAGACCATGCAGCCCCGGCTGCTAGAGGTGGTGGTATCGACCCTCTTCCCTGTGCGAGGGGGACATGTTCCCCCGGCGATGGCTTCGCCCTCAGCCAGCCTCTCCAGAAGAGGAGAGCACCGATGTCCCCGAGGTGACGCAGTCAGAGACGAGAGCGGCCGTGTCGCGGCTCCGGGCTAAGAGCACAGCGCCCGGACCCGACGGAGTTCCTGGCCGAGCTCTCGTCTTGGCTCTGAAGGAGCTAGAGCCCCAGCTGAGGGGGCTCTTCACGGCATGTCTCGAGCGGGGTCAGTTTCCCAGTGTATGGAAGGAGGGGAGGCTGGTCCTGCTCAGGAAGGAGGGGCGCCCCGCGGACTCGCCGTCCGCGTATCGGCCCATAGTGCTGCTCGACGAGGCGGGCAAACTATTTGAGCGAGTTATCGCAGATCGCCTCGTCAGCCACTTGTGCAGAGAGGGGCCGGACCTGGACGAGAACCAGTTCGGTTTTCGTCGGGGGCGCTCCACCATAGACGCCATCATGCGCGTGAGGGCCCTGGCGGAGGAGACGGTGTCCCGGGGTGGGGTGGTGTTGGCGGTGTCTTTAGACATCTCCAACGCTTTCAACACCCTACCCTGGAGCTGCATTCGGGAGGCGCTGGTATACCATCGCGTGCCTCCCTACCTCCTCCGTACAGTAGGGGCTTACCTGGAGGACAGATGCGTCACCTACAGGGGACGTGACGGTGCTGGTCAGCACTTCATGTCGTGCGGTGTCCCACAGGGATCGGTCTTAGGACCGCTCCTGTGGAACATCGGCTACGACTGGGTGCTGAGAGGCGAGCTCCCGTCGGGCGCAGACTTGACGTGTTATGCGGACGACACGCTTGTCACTGCCCGGGGGAGCTCGCACAGGGAAGCGACGTTGATAGCCACGGCTGCGGTGTCACAGGTGGTGAACCGCATCCGGCGCCTGGGCCTGGAGGTGGCCCTAAACAAGTCGGAGGCCATGGTGTTTCATGGCCCCCGGCGGGCGCCGGCGCCGGGATCACACATCGTGGTCGGTGGGGCTCGGATAGCTGTCGGGTTCACCATGAAGTACCTAGGATTGGTGCTCGACAGCCGTTGGGAATTCGGGCCTCACTTCCGGCGGCTGGCGCCCAAGCTCATGGGCGCGGCGGGCGCGCTTTCAACGTTGCTTCCCAACATGGGGGGCCCGAGCGCCGCCTGTAGGCGGTTGTACGTGGGAATCGTGCGGTCCATGGCCCTGTATGGGGCTCCCGTATGGGCGCTCGACCTGACGGCCAGCACTCTCGCCATTCTGCGCAAGCCGCAGAGGGCGATGGCCGTCAGAGTCGTCCGCGGGTACCGCACGATTTCCCACGAGGCGGCTTGTGTCCTGGCCGGATCTCCGCCCTGGGACCTAGAAGCGAAAGTACTCGCGTCATTGTACCGATGGCGCGAGGAAGAGCGGGCACGGGGCTCGATGCCGGTGCAGCGGCAGATCGAGCTGCGCCGGGGAGAGCTCCGTCAGGTCTTGGTGGCGGAATGGCGGCAAAGGCTTTTGCGCCCTGCCGCCGGCCTCGCTACCGTCGAGGCGATCCGGCCAGTACTCGACGACTGGCTCGGGAGAAGGCACGGCTCCCCGTCGTTTAGGGTGACGCAGGTGCTGTCGGGGCATGGATGCTTCGGCAAGTACCTGTGTCGCATAGACAGGGAGCCGGACGCTCGGTGCCACCACTGCGTCCATTGCGGGGAGGACATGGCGCAACACACGCTCGCCGAGTGCGTAGCTTGGGAGGAGCAGCGCCGTGTCCTCGCAAATGAAGTAGGAGGCGACCTGTCGCTGCCGGCCGTAGTGCGGAGTATGGTCGGTAGCGCAGAGTCGTGGGACGCGGTGGTGTCCTTCTGCGAGGACGTGATGTCGCAGAAGGAGACTGCGGAACGGGAGAGGGAGATCTCGACTCCCTTCCCCGGCCGCAGAAGACGCACCGGGCGCAGGGGAAGGGCGGACAACGCCCTTCTCCGCCCCCCATGAATGGGTCCAGGGGCGAGGGACTTGGGGAAGTCCCCGCCCCCTATTCGATGGACCCGAGGTGGAGGCGCGCGCGGGTGTCAGCGCGCGCCTCTGAGGCGGTGCACGGGGTAGTTGTACACCTCACTACCCCGTGCAGGAGCTGAGGCCCGGACAGACCGGGCCGGCACCAGTGTGGGGCTGCGGAAGAATCTGGATTCCCGCGGCCCCACGCGCACGTGCGAGGAGGAGACACCGGGGGGTTTTAGCCGGTAAGAGTCCGGCACGCCCCTCCGCCTCTCCCCAGGCGGAGGAAGTCCATGAGGATTTCCCCCCGAAAAAAAAAAAAAAAAAAAGGTAATTACATCAAAGTCGGCCGGTGTGGCCACTGCAATGTATCACATCTTATTATCTGTCGTGCACTCGCGCTAGTAAACACATTTTCACTGGAGTAGATGAAAAAAACACTCGGTTTAATTTTAACTAAAGAGAGAGAACTTGTTATAATCGTGTATCAGGTGACTATGACCACCGAAGAGCAAAGCAATACCTAGGTAGTTGACCACATTAGCAGAGAGTAACGATAGCCTAGTACCTATTACAAATATAAAAAATCTTGTTAACGTCATGTTTCTGTAAACTTATTAGAATTTTATTATGTATGGATTCATTGTTTAAACATTTTGTTTGCAGCGCTCTTACAGTAAAGCTGTGGATAAGACGGTAGGAAGAGGATGGAAGACTAAATAACTGCCCGCGCGAAGTAACGTTACGATTTGTCATCAACGAAGAAGACTGACAACGGATGCTGAGAACCTATGAAGGCGAACCTTTTACTCCGACGAAGACCTTTGATCGACAATTTGTCTTTTCTATGCGAACAGTAAGGAGAGCATTTAAAAGGAAAGCAGAAAGCCTGCAAAAATAATAATATAATCTATATAGGTAGAGACTTTTGCTAGACATTTGGCGGTCGGCTTATTGGAAGCGTTATAATGTTTTTAAAACTTTCTTCGACCTCAGTATACTAATTATTTTAACTTTCAGTGATTAAATTAGGTCGTTGAGTCTGAAGAGGATATGTAATATAACTGTAGCATAATGGTTAATTCTTAGCAGTCTTATTATATTTCAATCGTCATTCCAGGTATATTATCAGGCCCCTGACGGTTTAAAGTAGTTTTATAAGTTCCATCAATAATCTTCTTATTCACCTCTGATTTTATTGCCTCTCTATTAAACATATAATTTATTCGAATTGTTAATATAAGTATACTACTACTATATACTATCGTATTTTAACATTAAAACACTAAATGGACGTCGGATCCAAAATAAAATCTACAAACAATCGATGAGAAACATAAAAAAAACAGTAACATCCTAATATGAACCTTAAAATCATTAGCAAATAATTTAGTTATGCTCGCGACAGCTTATTGTTATCGTTCAAGTTTACTCAAGAACTGTAATGTAATGCACAAAATGCAGCTCTCGTTCTATCTACTGCGCACGTCATGCGTTAGAAAAGGACAGAAATATACCTTTTGTTTGTCTTGCTCGGATAGTTAGACCGACGCTAAAATCATAAATATAATTTTGGTTGTCAAACCATTGAGCCAGAATATCTTGTTGATACAAGGTATCACTTTTTAATTCGATTACGAACCGTCTTTTAGCCTCGGCACTTATAAATGCATTCCCGACTTCCATGTAGTTTTTTTTTTGTAAAACACTCTTGATGTTGATTAAAAAATAAGGTAAATAAATATTATAAATGTTATGGATTCAGTAAAATTGCTACCTACACTCCTACTACTGCATAGTGTATATTTTTTTGTTGTTATAAGAATTTGTTTATATTTTGATGTAAGCCTCATAAAAAATTATTAACTAATTACATAGTCGACATTGTTTCTTACTTAGGGACTATTATAAAATGTATAAGGGATCGTTCATCAAATACCTATATAATTAATATATAATATAATATAATATAATATTCCGGGACAACTCACACACGGTTATCTGATCCCAAGCTAAGCAGAGCTTGTGTTATGGTAACCAGACAACTGATAAACATACTTATATATTTCTAAATACATACATATTATAGATAAATTACACCCAGACACAGAACAAATGATCGTGCTCATCACACAAACACTTGTCCTGGGTGGGAATCGAACCCACGACCTCCGGTATAGCAGTCAGGGTCACTAACCACTAGACCAACAGGCCGTCAGCTAATAAAGTTCTAATAAAGTTAAAAAAGCCACACCTACTAATACCCCAATAATTAAAATTAATAACCCCACAATAATCATATAAATATCATATATAAACATATACTATCTATATAATTAAATTATATATTAATGACTTCTAAAATCATTACATTTTTCTGCCAAAATAGTTCAAA
Source organism: Autographa pulchrina (assembly GCA_905475315.1). NCBI lineage: Eukaryota > Metazoa > Arthropoda > Insecta > Lepidoptera > Noctuidae > Autographa > Autographa pulchrina. The sequence continues at coordinate 20,175,278 of FR997761.1, read as the reverse complement.
CTATTTAATTCTTAATTATTTATAATTAATTAATTAGTAAAATTCAAAATTTTAAATTTAATTTAAATATTTAATCCTTTCGTACTAAAATATTTTTTTTTTTAAAAGATAGAAACCAACCTGGCTTACACCGGTTTGAACTCAGATCATGTAAGATTTTAATGATCGAACAGATCAAAAACATTAAACTTCTGCATTTAAATTTTATCTTAATCCAACATCGAGGTCGCAAACTCTTTTTTTTATTTGAACTAAAAAAAAAAATTACGCTGTTATCCCTAAGGTAATTTTTTCTTATAATCAATAAAATTGGATCATATATTCAATTATAATTGGTTTTTTAAAAAAAAAGTTATTTTAATTTTTCTATCACCCCAATAAAATAATTAAATTAATTAAAATTTTTATTTTTATAAATAATTTTAATTAATTTAATTATAAAACTCTATAGGGTCTTCTCGTCTTTTTAAATAATTTTATCTTTTTAAATAAAAAATTAATTTTTTATTTTAATTGTATTTTTCTTTAAAGCTGTGATCGACGCACGAGCTTAACCGCGATTTTGTTTTCTCCCCGGTAAAACTCGCTGGTGAATCACCTTAAGATTATATTTTTGTTTAGTGGAGCTTGTCTCGATCTCGATCACCGAGCCTATGACCGAGCGGTGAAACGAGCCGCCAGATTACGCCGTTTTTTATGTATGGCGTTATTATAATTAGAAGCAAAAGTGAACCTACTCATAATTAATTATATTGTTATAACTACTCATTCAAGGTTTTTTTTTTATGAAAAGATTGACCGAAATTTACCAATTAACGAATACTAGCGACCCGCCCCGGCTTTGCACGGGTGCATTGCTGATACTAAATATACTACATAATCATAAAGTGTTGTAGGGCGAAGCGCGGCCTTCGACGCACTATTTGGTATAGGCACGTGCTCTTTAATGTGTAGACCTTTTGTAGACCTTTTTAAGGTGTACAATACTGTAGTACATTACTTTGATCTATCTCGTAGGGTTCAGCCAGCGTTTGCAATGTAAGCGCAAAAAAGTGTGTTTATTTACGACCTTACGTAAAAACCTTTAAGATTATCTGTGTTTCTCTACTATATTATGCATGTATTATACATATAAACCTTCCTCTTGAATCACTCTATCTATTAAAAAAACCGCATCAAAATCCGTTGCGTAGTTTTAAAGATCTAAGCATACATAGGGACAGACAGCGGGAAGCGACTTTGCTTTATACTATGTAGTGATAGTGATGATAGTGATAGTGATAGTGATGGAAAACTTACAGCTAAAGTAAACATAATAAAAACAGTGTGTGAGACTGACAGCCAATTAAAAGTCTTCACTTCTAAAGAACAGATTGATAAAGTGTGTGTGAACAACACAATGCAATACAGCCACCAAGAAGAAACAGGATGACAATCAAACTTGACTTAATACATTTCAAGCAAAATCCCAGAATTAAAACTCGATTATACAAAACTTAATTAAAAAAGCTAAGGCTCATGCACTTTCTGGCCGAGGATACACTTGTCACGAAAGGATCAAAGTCATATTGTCTGCACATGTTATTAAAATGATTACTTGCACGCACTATAAATGAGTTTCGCCTATAATTCGTAGAGGTAAATGGAACGCACAGCGTTGAGTTCCATCGCTTCGACCTTACAGGAACATTAAAATAATGTAATGCAGGACCAGAGATTGATCGCCGATTAATAAGGGGTAATATATGATACCTCTTACAGAGATTGAGGTAATCTTCAGATCGGTACGGTACCTTCTGATGATAACACAAATACTTTATAAATCTTTTCTGGATGCTCTCTATACGATCAATGTATTTGTGGTAACATGGATTCCAGATCTCAGACGCGTACTCCAAGTGGCTTCTAACAAAAGTACAATATAGGATTTTTAATGTTTTAGCTTGACTGAAGCACTTGGAGAGCCGCATTATGAAACCTAGTGCTTTAGATGCTTTAGCGACTATGGCATCGACATGTAATTCAAACGTAAGCTTAGAATCGTGATATACACCCAAATCTCGGATGCAGTTCGTTCTAGGAAGTACTTGATCACCTAAAATAAAATATATAAATAATTAATGAAATGACTGCGCCGTTGAAAATTACTGGCGGAATGATGACACCATTCAACTTGTTGATACCGCGATGGCTGCCCAATATTACCGCTTGGCAAATATTATAATTGTAAATCGAAGAAACTCTATTCTCAACATTGTAAGGTAAGTCCTTAACTATTTAACTATGTAATTGTTTCATGGCAATTTCCTACTGATACTTAAGCACACGTGTATTTTATTTTTTCAGCAATCTCAAACGATAAAAATTACGTTCATGCGTGTGCGTCGGAATGGCTGGTTGTCTGTGGCGTTGGTCTATGAGAGTTGATTCGAAAATTGCTACATAATTGCTTATATTTGCTAAATATAATAAATAATTGCTACATACGATATATATTTAGAACTAAAATTTTTTTTTTGACCAGCAATCCTGACGTTTGGTTGGCTGGTCACCTCCTAGTTTAAAGTCAAGCATGCAGAGTTTACCGAAATGTATTGCGTCAATAATTGCTACATATTTACTTCATTTATCTAATTTAGTTGTAACTTCAAACATATGTTAAATAAAGGATGTAGCAATTATTTAAATTATCCCAAGGAAAAGTGCCTGATTAAATAATAAAGGCAAATAGTTGCAGTGTGTCTTCACTCAACGGTATTGCTACTTTAGGAGGCAGGAGTTTTAAATTGTTAAATGGCATGTTATGAGTAGGTAAGTGGATAATAAGCACATTAAAAGGAAATCGTAAATAAAAACAAAATGTGGGTCGTTCATAAGATTCAGTTTAATAATATTACAATTTACTTAAAAAATATTCAATTATTAATTTACGTTTATAATATATGTTTTCAAGTTCCCAAAATAGTTTAAGTTCTGAATCCAATGTTTGTATGAGATAACATTAAGTTCGGTTAATGTGTGAAGCCTTTTTATTAACTGCTCCCGATATGATCCAGCCAAGTTTCGTGTTTTGCAAATATGGACCATAAGGTAAACGGATAAGGCCTTCATTAAGCAATTCCCAAAATTTATCTGCACCTATGAGTAAATGTATATTGTTAGATAAATAAAAGTCGGGATCAGCAAGTTGAATATTATCTGGTAATTGAAATTTATGATTAATAGCGACCCGCCCCGGCTTTGCACGGGTGCAATGCTGATACTAAATATACTACATAATCATAAAGTGTTGTAGGGCGAAGCGCGGCCTTCGACGCACTATTTAGGTATAGGCACGCGCTCCCCGGCCCCCCGGCCAGTACCGCCGCATCCGCTATGTCCCTGGCGTTTTAAATCTCTGATATTAAATTACATGCTGCAAAGGGCCAAATTGGTCTATATTACATGCACAATGTATTTAAGGTACTTAATTGGATAAGTAATAAATTAAGGATAAAAAATGGTAATTGTGGGTTATCCTCAAGAGATAGACATATACCATCGCGGACTTTTTTGTAGACCTTTTTAAGGTGTACAATACTGTAGTACATTATTTTGATCTATCTCGTAGGGTTCAGCCAGCGTTTGCAATGTAAGCGCAAAAAAGTGTGTTTATTTACGACCTTACCTTAAAAACCTTTAAGATTATCTGTGTTTCTCTACTATATTATGCATGTATTATACATATAAACCTTCCTCTTGAATCACTCTATCTATTAAAAAAACCGCATCAAAATCCGTTGCGTAGTTTTAAAGATCTAAGCATACATAGGGACAGACAGCGGGAAGCGACTTTGCTTTATACTATGTAGTGATAGTGATGATAGTGATAGTGATAGTGATGGAAAACTTACAGCTAAAGTAAACATAATAAAAACAGTGTGTGAGACTGACAGCCAATTAAAAGTCTTCACTTCTAAAGAACAGATTGATAAAGTGTGTGTGAACAACACAATGCAATACAGCCACCAAGAAGAAACAGGATGACAATCAAACTTGACTTAATACATTTCAAGCAAAATCCCAGAATTAAAACTCGATTATACAAAACTTAATTAAAAAAGCTAAGGCTCATGCACTTTCTGGCCGAGGATACACTTGTCACGAAAGGATCAAAGTCATATTGTCTGCACATGTTATTAAAATGATTACTTGCACGCACTATAAATGAGTTTCGCCTATAATTCGTAGAGGTAAATGGAACGCACAGCGTTGAGTTCCATCGCTTCGACCTTACAGGAACATTAAAATAATGTAATGCAGGACCAGAGATTGATCGCCGATTAATAAGGGGTAATATATGATACCTCTTACAGAGATTGAGGTAATCTTCAGATCGGTACGGTACCTTCTGATGATAACACAAATACTTTATAAATCTTTTCTGGATGCTCTCTATACGATCAATGTATTTGTGGTAACATGGATTCCAGATCTCAGACGCGTACTCCAAGTGGCTTCTAACAAAAGTACAATATAGGATTTTTAATGTTTTAGCTTGACTGAAGCACTTGGAGAGCCGCATTATGAAACCTAGTGCTTTAGATGCTTTAGCGACTATGGCATCGACATGTAATTCAAACGTAAGCTTAGAATCGTGATATACACCCAAATCTCGGATGCAGTTCGTTCTAGGAAGTACTTGATCACCTAAAATAAAATATATAAATAATTAATGAAATGACTGCGCCGTTGAAAATTACTGGCGGAATGATGACACCATTCAACTTGTTGATACCGCGATGGCTGCCCAATATTACCGCTTGGCAAATATTATAATTGTAAATCGAAGAAACTCTATTCTCAACATTGTAAGGTAAGTCCTTAACTATTTAACTATGTAATTGTTTCATGGCAATTTCCTACTGATACTTAAGCACACGTGTATTTTATTTTTTCAGCAATCTCAAACGATAAAAATTACGTTCATGCGTGTGCGTCGGAATGGCTGGTTGTCTGTGGCGTTGGTCTATGAGAGTTGATTCGAAAATTGCTACATAATTGCTTATATTTGCTAAATATAATAAATAATTGCTACATACGATATATATTTAGAACTAAATTTTTTTTTTTGACCAGCAATCCTGACGTTTGGTTGGCTGGTCACCTCCTAGTTTAAAGTCAAGCATGCAGAGTTTACCGAAATGTATTGCGTCAATAATTGCTACATATTTACTTCATTTATCTAATTTAGTTGTAACTTCAAACATATGTTAAATAAAGGATGTAGCAATTATTTAAATTATCCCAAGGAAAAGTGCCTGATTAAATAATAAAGGCAAATAGTTGCAGTGTGTCTTCACTCAACGGTATTGCTACTTTAGGAGGCAGGAGTTTTAAATTGTTAAATGGCATGTTATGAGTAGGTAAGTGGATAATAAGCACATTAAAAGGAAATCGTAAATAAAAACAAAATGTGGGTCGTTCATAAGATTCAGTTTAATAATATTACAATTTACTTAAAAAATATTCAATTATTAATTTACGTTTATAATATATGTTTTCAAGTTCCCAAAATAGTTTAAGTTCTGAATCCAATGTTTGTATGAGATAACATTAAGTTCGGTTAATGTGTGAAGCCTTTTTATTAACTGCTCCCGATATGATCCAGCCAAGTTTCGTGTTTTGCAAATATGGACCATAAGGTAAACGGATAAGGCCTTCATTAAGCAATTCCCAAAATTTATCTGCACCTATGAGTAAATGTATATTGTTAGATAAATAAAAGTCGGGATCAGCAAGTTGAATATTATCTGGTAATTGAAATTTATGATTAATAGCGACCCGCCCCGGCTTTGCACGGGTGCAATGCTGATACTAAATATACTACATAATCATAAAGTGTTGTAGGGCGAAGCGCGGCCTTCGACGCACTATTTAGGTATAGGCACGCGCTCCCCGGCCCCCCGGCCAGTACCGCCGCATCCGCTATGTCCCTGGCGTTTTGAATCTCTGATATTAAATTACATGCTGCAAAGGGCCATATTGGTCTATATTACATGCACAATGTATTTAAGGTACTTAATTGGATAAGTAATAAATTAAGGATAAAAAATGGTAATTGTGGGTTATCCTCAAGAGATAGACATATACCATCGCGGACTTTTTTGTAGACCTTTTTAAGGTGTACAATACTGTAGTACATTATTTTGATCTATCTCGTAGGGTTCAGCCAGCGTTTGCAATGTAAGCGCAAAAAAGTGTGTTTATTTACGACCTTACGTAAAAACCTTTAAGATTATCTGTGTTTCTCTACTATATTATGCATGTATTATACATATAAACCTTCCTCTTGAATCACTCTATCTATTAAAAAAACCGCATCAAAATCCGTTGCGTAGTTTTAAAGATCTAAGCATACATAGGGACAGACAGCGGGAAGCGACTTTGCTTTATACTATGTAGTGATTGTTCAGTTTTACTTTTATCAAATGACATTGTTTAGTAATGACTCAAAAACAGTTCTCTACAGGTGCACAAAATTCATTTAAAGAAAAAAGATTTTGTTAAAACCTATAAAAAAAAATAAAAAAAATGTAGATTTTATTCATTATAAATTTTTCGTAAACTTTAGCAATTATTAATTATTAAATCATTACTTTAAATTTTATTTTCACAATAAAACCTACGTCTAACTACCTACCACCATAATCAATAAAACTTATCAGTTAAACCTAGTTATTTGGCCTAGTACGACAACTTCAAAACTTAGAACCGAGTAATAAACAGCACAACCGGCGAGTCTTTAATTATAAGTTATTTTTGTCATTTTCTGAACTATATCTTATATGATCCTATAGCTTTTTCACTATTATAATAATATTAAAATTACTACATCGTCAAACGTAGCCCCTTTAGCAATTTCGCCACCAATGGAGCTAGTCTAATTTGATATCCAAAATAACGATCATATTAACTTTTAGTATTCTAGTAAATAAAAATATATTTTTAAGTATCTAATTTGTTTTATTTTTTTATTCCTTACTTAAATAATAATATGCTTAGATAATATTATGCTTAGCTTATGCTTCAAGCCAGACGTTGACCGACCAGCAACGTCTCTTTATTGCGCGTTTACTCCTTGTCATTAGCTAGTTGTCCTAGGTGTAGATCTATGCAAACTTAAAAAATATTGCTATGGCAATTAAAGGCGCAACAAAATTCATACTCCAGACTCCATTCAAAAGAATACCTGCTACACACACAAGGAAAAGTGGTAAGGTTCAGATACTGGGTTTATAGAGTTGTAAAACTCAAAACTAGAGTATAAACGGTGATTTTAGTAAAAGAAAATAGCATTAAAATACTAATCAGATATTTCAAGTTTATATCTAATTAGTATTTTAGTAGTAGTAAAATGCATTATGCATCCTATATGTATTAACTTATAGTTAGGCAACAAATAATATAATAACATTTAAATTTTGGTATTGATGCAATTTTACTATTTGAAAGAAAGAAAGAAAAAAGTTTATTTGGGACAGACACAGGACACACAAAAAAAAAAAACAATAAAAAAAAAAAAATAACGATATAGATAAAAAGAAAGAAAGAAAGAATAACAAAAACTTAAAAAATAAAACAAGGGAAAATGTGTGTCCCACCTGTACCAAACCGGACATTGCTCAGTGAATGCTGTGATGTTGGTATTAACATCACAGCACTGGTATTACGCAATGCCCGTGTAAGTGACGTCAGCGGCGTCGACCGAGTCATGAATGCAATACTTTAAAATTTTTATAAAGATACAAATAGTGTTTGGGTGTAAAATACATAGATAATGATAAATAAATATTAATTAAAATTAAATTAAGTCGCCCATATGTGATAAATACATATTTCACTGCTTAAATTGCAAACCCAAACCCGTCGCCATATTGTTTGGTTCGAGCTAGCGTCATAGAAGCGTCATAGGCACTACGTCGTGTCCGCTCACTCCGCTTCGTTCATTCTGTATGGCGATTGGCGGCAATTCTTATAGAGAATTAAAGATGTGCACTGTGTAATAACACCAACAAAGTGAATCACACGATACAATGATAACGCTGAGAAGATTCACATATCATACGCCTTATTATAGCACAGGCGACGGGGCTACACCATTGAGGTAAGCTATGTAACGGTTAACATTATCTACAGCAGTTATCATTAAAATTCAGCAATACATAATAATATTTGAATAAAAGATTATGCTCAAAAAAAAAAAAAATTAAAAATTAAAAAACACGCCTGCCATGTAAGAAAAATTAAAAACAAGTCAAATATTTGCAGTCGGGGTCGGTTACTTGGAACAATTCATTGCAGGTCCCCCGACTGCAAATATTTGACTTGTTTTTAATTTTTCTTACATGGCAGGCGTGTTTTTTAATTTTTTTTTTTTTATTTAATACCTTTTAGTGAACAACAAAAAAGCATGACACAACACAAAAAAAAATTTCGTTCGGAACCCTTTGCAGGCGATTTCGACTCACACTTGACCATTTTTTAATGTCCACATAGCCTATGTCACTCGGGATAACTCAAAGCTTCTAATGATACCACAAACATTGAAATCGGTCAAGCCTTTTAGAAGTTATGGTGGAATAAAGAAACTCACAAACATACATACATACATACCTACATACATACATACATGAACCCTGAAAACATAACACTCGTTTTTGGGCAGTCGTGTAATAAATAAGAAATTAATATGAATTATAAATTAGATTAAAATTAAATGTGAGTGCAAATTATAAACATTAAAATTAAAATTTCCTAATACTACTAAAATGGTGTCTTGATTTTATACTTAAATATTTTCTATATAAAGACCTGGATGGCATGGACCAGCCATGGAACAGATGAACAGCAAGAGGTAAAGGAAAAGCAGGTGGTTTGCCGCTACAAAACAACAATGACTCTTCCACCCGATGCCTGACAGCTGTGACCTTTGAGGTAATTACTACAGTAGCTTAAATATAGTTAGGTGTTAAATAAATGTCAAGTATGGATATGTTCAAATCTATACTAATATTATAAAGCTGAAGAGTTTGTTTGTTTGTTTGGTTGAACGCGCTAATCTCAGGAAGTACTGGTTAGAATTGAAAAAATCTTTTTGTGTTAGATAGTCCATTTATCGAGGAAGGCTTTAGGATATATAACATCACGCTGCGACCAATAGGAGCGAAGCAGCAGTGAAAAATGTCACAAAAACGGGGGAAAATATTCACACTTGAAAGCTTCCGTTGCGTGCGCTGCGTAAACGGTTCGAGTTACCCAAAATATATGTATGAAAGAATTGTTCCTCTTTGAATGATCTAAAAAAATGTCTGCGACAGTATATGTCTATCTTTTAAAATTGACTCACTATAACCTTTTTTAAGGTAATCATTTGGTCGAAATAAATGCATTATTGCCAATTATTTGCTACAGAGTTTTATCAACATAATCTATACTAATCTATACTTCTATACTAATATAATAAAGCTGAAGAGTTTGTTTGTTTGTTTGTTTGTTTGGTTGAACGCGCTAATCTCAGGAAGTACTGGTTAGAATTGAAAAAATCTTTTTGTGTTAGATAGTCCATTTATCGAGGAAGGCTTTAGGATATATAACATCACGCTGCGACCAATAGGAGCGAAGCAGCAGTGAAAAATGTCACAAAAACGGGGGAAAATATTCATACTTGAAAGCTTCCGTTGCGTGCGCTGCGTAAACGGTTCGAGTTACCCAAAATATATGTATGAAAGAATTGTTCCTCTTTGAATGATCTAAAAAATGTCTGCGACAGTATATGTCTATCTTTTAAAATTGACTCACTATAACCTTTTTTAAGGTAATCATTTGGTCGAAATTAATGCATTATTGCCAATTATTTGCTACAGAGTTTTATCAACATAATCTATACTAATTATATATAATTATCATTTACGCAGAAATACTTTTTTTTTTAACTTCTTAATCGTGGTCATAATAACAGAAATTGACGCGGACGAAGTCGCGGGGATCAGCTAGTAAATATAATAAATATAAAATGTTGTAATGACAGCCCGTAGAACTATATATTTAATTGGGTTTGTAATAAATATTTTTATACAAGGTGTTAAATAAATGTAAAGTATGGATATGTTCAAATAAATATAATAAATATGAATATAAAATGTTGTAATGACAGTCTGTAAAGCTATGTATTTAATTGGGTTTGTAATAAATATTTTTTTAAATTTTTAATAAATGTTAATTTGGTTTTCAGGCTGCGGATTGGTGGTGGAAGATCATTCCAACAGTGTGTAGCGGCATGTTTGAAACTACCTCTAAATGCTGCAGTCCTGTGCCTGGATACGGCTAGCGGATTTGTTCCTGATCTTATTTTATATTTTGAGTTTTTTTGACGCCAATTCAATTTGTCATAGAGGTATTTTGGTTTTTTATTTTTTATTATTCCAAAAAGTAAAGTGGCAAGGTGCAACCTCCTCCTGGCAGCCATTTTGAGCATGTTATGTTTGTTAATGTAAGGAGTTACATGGCATCTTCTGGGGACATTATCGCAATACCTGATACAGGCATTTTGAATGCGCTGTATCAGTTGTGATGTCCGTGACAGGAGACATGGCCCATATACAGTGTCACAGTAATTTAACCGGGATAAGACCAAGCTCTCCACCAGCTGCTTCCTAATAGGAACACTCAGGTATCTCCTAATTCCGTATAGTATCTTGAGACGGTAGAAGCAGTTACTCAACATTTTGCCTATGTGGGCCTCAAAATGCAGTTCCGGGTCCATATTCAGCCCTAAGTTGCAAGCAGTCTCCACTCTTTGAACTACCTCACTCATAATGAGTATTACAGGGTTAGCAGAGAGTGTGTCCTTGATTTGTTGCTTACTGCCCAATACCATAAATTTAGATTTATGGGGGTTTAGCACCAGGGAGTTCTGATTCGACCACTCTGCAACCCTGTATAGGTCCTTGTTAATTTTTTGTACAGCTGATGCGATTTCTGTAGGTTTGAAAGAAATGTAAATCTGTAAGTCATCAGCGTACATATGGTACTTACAGTCAACAAAGGACTGAGCTACATCAGCACTGTAAATTATGTAGAGAAGCGGTCCCAATATTGAGCCCTGAGGTACCCCTCTCTCAACTTTTAGAGGCCTGGAGTTCTTAATTGTGCCATCCTCTCCACGAATCTCTACATATTGAAATCTATCAGATAAATAGCTATTAAACCACTCTATAGTTTCGACTGAGAATCCATAATAGGACAACTTCGAAAGAAGCAAGGTGGGATTTATTGCGTCGAATGCCCTGGAGTAGTCTAACAACACCAAGATTGTTGCTTCCCCTCTGTCGCGTGCCTCCAGAATGTTGCCCACTACATCACATAACGCAGTGGCCGTTCCTCTTTGTTTGCGGAAACCAGACTGGAATTCGGGAAGAATGTTGTTTTCCTCTAAGTAAGACACCACTTGCATATACACCACACGCTCCAACACTTTGGATAGACACGGCAGAATGCTAATAGGGCGCAGGTCCCTGCAAGTGAGAGGGCTGCCAATCTTGGGGATGGGGCGTACCACTGCACAACGCCATAGATCAGGAAATGTATTTGTAGATATTGACATATTCACTATATTTGTTATGGCTTCCACAGTAGCTGGCAAAGTGAGAGATATCATGTCCAAATTGATCCCGTCAACACCCTGAGCATTTGTATTGATAGTTTTTATAATTTTAAGGACTAATTCCTTTTTAACTAGTTGTAGCTTGAACATCCCGGGGCCATATCTATGATGCTCAAAATAAGTCAGTTGTGAAATGCTGACTTTGCACTCATCTGGTACATCAAGAAATGCCTCATTTATTGTATCAGGGTTGTCAAAGTGTTTAGGCAGTGACTTTTCTACGTGGTCTGGGATAACATCTGATTTCAGGCTTTTCCACAGTTGTTTGGGGTTTTGAACGTTATTATTAATACGTAAGGTAAAATATGCCTGCTTTTCTGACTGCAATGCAGCAATTGCCTGATGTTTTAGGTCTAAATAGTATCTTTTATGGTTATCATGTCCAGACATATGACATCTCTCTCGTGCCTGATCACGCAATTTAAACAACAACCGAATATTCTGCGTGATCCATGGCGTCGGCCTGGCTCTGATGATTGCACTTTTAATGGGAGCGTGTAGATCAAACAAGAAGGTGATCCAATCATTGAATGTCTGTACCATGGAGTGTACATCACATATACCACCAATTTCAGACCATGGTATGGAATGTAGGTCAATCATAAAGAAGTCCTCCAGTATGTCCCTGATTGGCCTATACACAATTACCTTTGGGCTATGTTTTACTTTTTTAATACTAGTCTCACATACCACAAATGAATGGTGGCCTAGGTCACTATTATAGTCCACTATGACGCCTTGGACTCCTAAGTCTGTACACACAACATCTATCAGCGTGCTGCTGTCCCCAACAAAATGCGTGGCAGAAGGAACCACCTGGTTCATATTGAAAATATCAAGAAACTCATTAAGCAATTTTGTTTTAGTGTTACAAATATCCAGAATATTAATGTTAAAGTCTCCCAAGATTAGTACATTGTCATAGGGAGCCAAAGCACTAACACTTTCTGTCAGTCCCTCCAAGAACCTAACAACGTCAAACCATGGTGGACGATATGCAGTGCCAATCAGTAATTTCTTGCAATTAACTGTAACTAACAACCATAACTGCTCAATATCAGGCTGTTCAGGGTGTGGTTTAATGCGTGCATTGACACCTGCCTTGATATAAAAGGCCACTCCACCCCCTCGCCTACCACGTATGGTTGTTGGACGTGGAATGTGCTTCAGCCTATACCCAGGAACACGTGGTGCACGGCCCTCCTCGCCCGGTCGCAACCACGTTTCGTTTACGGCCATTATATCCACGGCATGCCGGTCCATGGCGATCAAGAATTCATCTTGATTTGTTGCGAGGGACTCGGCATTAAGGAGACCAAATTTTATTTTTTTTGTACGTGTCATTTTGCATGTAGGCTGTAATAAGATAATAAGTTAGGTATGTAGTATATAAGTTGTACAGGTAGTAATATTGAACTAGATGAGTAAGTTTGTATATTATTATTATTAAGGTTATGTATATATTTTATTATAGGATAATTTAAAATATTTGTATAAGTTTTGTAAATAGTATGTAATATGTGTGTAGTGTAAAGAAAATAATAAGATATTTGGATGGTGTAAGTTAAAAAAGCATTGCATCCATGTATGCGGACCTTGTGACACACAGATTCCCTTGATAAATGAATAACACATTTAAGAATACACTTAAAATTAATAGTCGATATACAGATAACAAGGACACGCACAGAAGAATCAGATAAACAACTATGTCGACTCATTAGCAAGAGAAGTAGATGATACAAAGAGTGCTTGTATGTCGGTTTCAGAGCGAATTCTTTTTGTGGGGTCCCCGGGCTTGCAGCAAGCCAGTATTCGCCCATGCTTAGTCCACACGAACCTCCAGCCAGCTTGGCCAGCAGCGTCCCGCGTCTGACGAAACAACTGGCGGTTCAACTTGGTAAGCCGCTCATTGAGGTAAAAGCGCTTTGCTGGTCCTGTCATATCCAGGTCCGCAGTGGTTGCTCCACGCCTTACTCGGGCATTTTTGAGTAAGTCGTCACGCAGGCTACGTCTCGTGAGGCGCACCACAATAGGGCGTGGCCGTACTTCCGTTGGCCCTCCTGGACTGGCAACATTCAGCTGACGCTTCCCAACACGCTCCGCGCTGACAATGTCCCTCTCTTCCAACTTGACACCAAGCTTCTGACCAATAGTCAGTACAATGTGTGTGGGATTTTCCGTGTTCGCCTCGGGCAGGTTAGCAATCTCTATATCATTGGCCAGAAGTTCCTGATCCCTATCCTCGAGCTGCTGGCGAAGCTCCGCTATCACGCTGTCCACCCTCGCCGAATCACAGGTACGCTGCTCCAAAGACCCAACCCTCTTTTCAAGGGTCTCTACACGCTCACTGTACCCAAGCACAGAGACCTTCAGTGTGGCCAGCTCCTCCTCCACATGCCTCCTGAAACATGTGAGCTCCTCTCTAACAGTCCTCAACTCGTCCAAAATTAATTGATATTCCGGTCGAATACCAGACGACATCTGATCCGTGGTACCCATGCAAGTATCCGTGCTAGAGGGCAAAGACGTAGGGGTGCCAAAGTCGGCGTCCGCTTGTGTCAGTTCGTCCGTGGGTGCAAGACTGTCCGGTGTACTGGCGTCGTCGCGGGAGCACTCCAAGTCGACCTCGCTGCCCGCAGTTCTCACTGGCGTCTCCGCCTTGTTGCCCCTGGCAATGTTTTTCTTACACTCTGGGCAACGCCAACCCTGGGCCACTTTTCCCTTGACTCCAACACATTTGTTGTGGTAATATGCTTCACCACACTTAGCACCTCCACACCTAACGCCCTCTGCAGGACTAATAAAGCGACCGCAAGCTCCACACTTAGGCATTGCTTCAAGGGTCTCCGTGATACTCGCAGAGGTGGCGCTGAATTAGTTAGATGCCGATGCGGAGCACTAGATGGCGCTGTTTACCAATTATTTCGTATACTATGAATCTATGTGTTTGTAAACACCATAAGCCTGTTTCACTATCACTGATGAAGGATTGACTCACAGTAGATGTCGTATAGTATTAATCTAGTTTTAATTTTATTTAGGGTAGTTACACAGTCACTGTTAGTTTGTAAGTAGTTTTTAAGATGTAAATATTATGATTTAGGCTTTATTACTACACTTAAGCACTGGATAACACTTCAGTTTATGATTACACTTGTATCAATTGTTTTTATTACAATTATAACACTTAAGAAGTAAGAACTGTTTTATTTCGTTAAGAACAACAAATTATATGACCAAGCTCGGCGCCGTCAAACGTCACTCTATCTAGTATCTCTATTTAGTAAACAAGCTGTTAAAATGTCCCGCATGTCCCGCCAACAGATAAAATGCTGACCGAACCCGTCAAACCATCTCCTCAACCCTTTCCTTTTCGATCGAAAAGGTAATAGGGGAGAGAACCCAACGCCCGATGCCGCTACTCAGAATAAGTCCGAGACGCCACCGGGCCGCAACCATAAATGGTCGCCCACACCGCCACAACAGCAACCCAACCAGCAGTAAATACTGACCAGGATTGCTGCAACCAATCGCGTCCTCATCTCGAAGACCGATCCCACTTTACTGGCTTCGTTCGCGCCGGGAAAACCCGGTACCGCACATATCTGAACGGCATTCCCTTATCCACGACCTAGGGACGCGCCCGGTAGGGGCCCAGTTACCCCTGTCCACAGTAGACTCCATTCCTGTGGTTCACGGGATAATAATAATATCCTGGGACAACTTACACACGGCCATCTGATACCAAAGTAAGCAGAGCTTGTTTTATAGTAACCAGACAACTGATAAACATACTTATATATTTCTAATACATAATATTATAGATAAATTACACCCAGACACAGAACAAATGATTGTGCTCATAACACATAGATTTGTCCTGGGTGGGAATCGAACCCACGACTTCCGGTATAGCAGTCAAGGTCACTAATCACTAGACCAACAGGCCAGTCATTTATATAAAAAAATTTTTTGCAAAAAAAAAACCGACTTCAAAAATCGATAAGAGCACTAAAAAGTTAAAAATAATACTATAACCTACCTATATTAATAAACCTAACCTAAACTACGATTAACCAATAATACAATTTAAAAATTTTTGGAGTCGGTGCCAAACTCAGTAATGAAACGACTGGTAATTCCTGAGTATATTGATGTGTATTGTGTTTGTAAAAATATATTATTAATATTGTTAAGTGTAAACGTTAGAATCTTTTGTCTTTGTGTCTTAATATTAGGTAATCTGTCATAAAGTATTTTTGTTATTGTCCGATTAGAAGTAATATTTAGAAGCTGTAAGTTTTGTATATTGCTTGGCCCCGACTCCAAAAAAATTTTTAATTGTATTATTGGTTAATCGTAGTTTAGGTTAGGTTTATTAATATAGGTAGGTTTTAGAATTATTTTTAACTTTTTAGTGCTCTTATCGATTTTTGAAGTCGGTTTTTTTTTTTGCAAAAAAAAATTTTATTTGTTTATTTTTAGTGACATATTTTTAATCTTAGATAATATGGGTAGGCCTTCAGCTGACGCCCTTTCATCATCCTCATGATAATTTCCATCAAACGAAATCCAGTGCCCCGCATCTCACATCCAACGAATTCCCGCTACATTCACGAGGTCATCTTGGCTTCATCATCAGATCTGATAGTAGGATGGTTCTTATTGAACGTAAATGCTTCACTTGTTGTAGAAAATACCAAAATCGCTCTACGTTTTCCTATAAAATTTGAAGAGTTCCCTCGATTTCGCCAAGATTCCATCATCAGATCCCGACTTGGTGACTATGGGACCATTTGGAAAGTATACCCTTTCCAACAAAGAAAAAATATTTCAAATCGGTTGGAAAGCAACGGAGTTATGCGCGAACAAACATAAAAAAAAAACGGTTAAAAAAACTGTGTTTTGACAACGCACTCGATAGGTGTAGTAAAAAAAAATTGTTTTAATCACCCATAGAAATAATAAAAAAAAATAAGTTATAGAATCAGGCGTTACTTTGCGGAAATCCATGACATTAAATATTATTGTTTGAAAGATATTTAGCTTTAATTCCGCTACCAAAATCCAAGCTTGGAAGCAGGATGCAGTCCCACCGTCCCGCCCTCATGCAATATGCGCATGCAGGAAAGCCCACCCTCCCGCCCTCATGCATATGCAAAATACACGAAAAGTGAGACAAAAGGGGGGTAGCATGCCATGCAACCAAACCAATACTCAAATCAAAAAAAAACAAATCAATAAAAAAAAAAACTAAATCTGCCCAGACGTTTAAAAAAATAAATCTAGGAACTTATTATGACACACGAGCAATAAACCTAACACTTCCTTGGCAGGCGAGTAAAAATAACGATAAATTACATACTTAAATGTAAACGCATTATTGTAGGCAAATCTATCTTTTTTAGTTACTTACTCTATTATTAATTTTATTTTCAAATATACTGCAAAATCAAATAAAAAATAATCATCTTAACATATTAATATTCTAGTATTTCTAATTTACATAATAGACAACACACTTTTTTGAAAATATTTGCATAAGAGAAACATATTGCATAAGTCGTCAAAACATTCGTAGTATTTAGTGACGACGACGCCGAACATTAATACGATACCTATCATGTTTCACTCGTGCACAGTGTTCAACGTTTGCAATGACACTGGCATATCTATATTAAAATACAATCAGAAATAAGGAGGCGTCACCGCGTCGCTAGAGCGTTAGAAATAGCGCAAGCGACGTAAACTGTTTCTCGATGGTAAGGTGATAAGGCGTGGATGTCCCCGATTGTACCTTGGTCTGCTATTTCTGCTGCCGATGATCCGCCTGCGCTATGATTCCACCACAGTTGATTGCTGAAGGTCACGAGCTGCTTGGAATAGGTATTTCCAGCAGAATATCGGTCGAGTTGACGCGTTTAAAGGGTTTTTTCTGGAGAGAGATCGCAAAGTGCGCGCGCGTGCAAGATGGTGAGAAAAGATTGTCGATAGGGGGGGCGGTTTGTCCGTTAACGGTCGTGACGTCATGACAGATGCAGCAGTAGCACCAATCGGGTAACGAGTACGGCACGTATGACAACTGTCAAAACAGTTGTGATTGCCACTGCTGAAAATCGATAAGAACATCGTGTGTTGCCCGTGGTGAAATGTAAACGATCTTATTTTAGTAATTTGTATCCCACCAAAAACATTCTGTAAAAAACTAGCCAAGTCTCGATGGAGCTGCTTGTTTATCTCTAAAAAGTAATGAAATCTAGACAAAGTCGTACCAAGTCTAAGTTTTCTTACTGCGATTTCTTTATTATTATAGTTAATGTTGTGTGACTTGGCCGTTGAACATTCTTTATACGTGAGTGTGTACAAGTCAATTTTTTTACACGTAATGTTATATCTGTTGTAACTACCTATGTTTGTTGAGCGAGATAATAGCCCATACTCGTATTGGTAATTGGACGGTAGTGTCTCATTTTAGGCTGTTGTTGATTGTGCAAAACATGCATTCAGCATTGACAATGCTGACTTCTGCTCTCTTCTTTTTGTGGCATCAAATCGACCACCGATCTAACATAAAATAGACGTACAGACGATTCTATCAATGATTAGAAGTCCGTCTGTACTGGAAATAATTTTTAATACCCATATATACATAGTTCGATTGCCGCGCGCATCGGATGCGGACGTGCCTTAGTACAAAGTGCACGGTATAAACATGACAGCCTTTATGTCATAGTTACGTACATTGCAATTAAATTATTAAAATCGCCATGAGTCAACAACTTGTGGCAAATGAACTGCTGGCGTTTCTGCAGCAGAAGCTGGACGTAATGGACGAGGTGTCTGCGATCCAGATCTGTGCAACAAACTTCAGCGAGGACGACGTAGCCGCTGCCAAGCTGCTCCTGTACCGATCGCTCAATAAGAGTGACCAGATGGTGTCCCGCCGGCGTGACGGGACTAAGAAGAGTATCCAAGACATAATCACGCTGCTGAAGGAGACGGATCCGGATGACGTGCCAACATTCGTGGCGAAGGACCTTAACAAGCTCCCGCCCGTCACGTTTGATCATGTTGACGTCACAAGCCTGCTGAAGGACATCGTCATTCTGAAGGCAAGTTTAGCGGATGTGCTGAAGAAGTTAGATGCATCCCAAAACACCGTCGCCGATTTGCGAAACGAAGTCGTAGAGTTGCGCAAAATCGTGTCGAAAACTGGGTCACCACCAAGTGCATCTAACGTCAACATGCGTCGCGGTGCATGCCTCGATATATCGGGGTCAAGTTTCGCGTCCGCCGTGTTGAAATCGCCGTCGCCGACAAATGCTGAGTGCGCAGAAAACACTCCTTGCGCGCCCCGTGATCCCGCTGCCGCACGCGCCGCCCGTGTCACTGACCCGCTGCACGTGCCTGCAACTCAAGCGAAATCGCATCGACGGGATTTCGCAAGCGTAGTAGCAAGACCACCTGCTGCTCCCGCTAGGAAGTCTGTGCCTGAAGTGGCTCCAAAGAGTACCGTCGATGATGGTTTCGTCATGGTCCAGAGGAGGAAGCGTCGTCATCGGTCAGTCAAGAACCGCTGCGGCACGGCCCCTGTGGAGCCTAGTGTGAAGATACGTGCAGCGAAACCGAATACTCCGGTGTACATCTCTCGCCTACACTACACCACCAAGGCGGAGGACATCGCTGAGTACGTGCGCCAAAAGATTAAATACACGCCGAGAGTGCAGCTACTGGAGTCGCGCCGCAATGTTAATTTCAATGCGTTTGTGGTGCGAGTACCCTCATGTTACCTGCACCTGGTGATGGTAGAAGACTTTTGGCCGGCTGGCGTGGTGTTCCGTCGCTTCCGCGGACAGATACCACATGAACGTACATAAGGAAGTGTTTACTAACATAGGTTTAAGTCTATATACTAACACAAATTGTATTTATAAAATATGTATGTTAGTTTATAAGGTATATATCTATGGGCCTTAGTCGCCTGAAAATAAAGGTTATTATTATTATTATATTATTATAATACTGTTTGTTTCGCGACAGATTGGTGCAATGGTGTCATGGAGCACCTGGTTTTGTACTCTTGTGTACCGTTCAACGGCCAAGTCACACAACATTAACTATAATAATAAAGAAATCGCAGTAAGGAACCTTAGACTTGGTACGACTTTGTCTAGATTTCATTACTTTTTAGAGATAAACAAGCAGCTCCATCGAGACTTGGCTAGTTTTTTACAGAATGTTTTTGGTGGGATTTCACTTCTTTTTGTGAAACGTATTCGGCATATTGATTTATTTTATTAGATTTTCTTATTTGACACAGATTCTTTTCTTTTGAGGAGTAGTTTTTTTATTATTACAAATCTTTCTTTATTATTTTCTTTCTTTTTTATTTTATTTCTTTATATAATCCGTCACTAATCATAAAATTCCTAACCTATTCAAATCTTCGAATTGTTATAATAACAAATTGCTAATATAGCGACGTGTGCGGGTATTACTGCCACTCTTAGTCCAATGCATTATATTTTGACCAAATTTTGAGCGAAATTAATATTTTAGTGTAATTTGTTTATTTAGTGTAATTTGTTTATTTAATTTGTGTAATGTTCGAGTAGAATAAAGTTGTTGACGCCTTGCATGTGTGCGCGCACAACATCTTACACACACGCATACGGCACGGCGCGAGAGGCAACGCGCATCCAGCGGTGGGAGCGAGCGAGCGCGCGCGCGGCATACCGAGCCCGGCGCGACGCGCCATCCACTCGGCCATTTCGACGACGACGCTGAACGCGATGGGTGTGTCGCGTATTAAACTGAGGGCGCGCCCGCCATTTGCGCGAGGTGCCGCGCCGCATGGCGCGGGCCGGCGCGACGCGCCCGCCATTCGAAAGTTCGCCGACGACACCTGAAGTCGCAGGAGTGTCGTACATTAATCATTAAATTTCGGGAGCTCCATGTTGTAAAGTTTTAATAATTTAACAGTGTCATTATGTAGTAGTTCATTAAATGTAATTCATATCAGTGTGCTTGCGAGTATCATTTTCAACAACGAGTCCACCCCTTCGCTGCCAGCCTCAAGAAGTTCTACAAAAGTTAATCGTTCGATTATTTCTTCTTGTAAATAAATAAATAAATAAATGCGGACAACATCACATACATCGCTCTGAACCCAAAGTAAGTTGCTAAAGCACTTGTGTTATGGAATTCAGAAACAACGAAAAAAACTTCTTGTAAACTTGTAAGTATAAGTATAAAAGTCAGTCTAGTCTTATCCAGAGTTTTCCTTTAATTTTATTTATATGCGTATTAAGAGGAAAGGCGGGCGGAGAGACTTTTAAAAATTCGGTTTTTGAAGAAAGTAGTGCTGTCGTTCTATCGCAAGGTTTGTGAATGTGTGCGTAAGTTGACAGTGTGTGAGTGTCAAAGCACGCTCGTTTCATTTAGTTGTCTACTTACTCACCAAAATCATTTTAAACATCTGCACACGTTAATTGGCATTATTGACGTATAAACAAGAGGTAACCACGACAGTACAAGGTAGCCATATGATGAACTTTTTGAAATAATAGCCGTAGTAGTAAACAGCTTAGTGGTAGTATGATTGGGAATTAATATTCTTGCTGCAAGTTCGAATCTTAGGCGAGACACCCTTTTTGAGTTTTAGTAACTAATCTTTTTTAGTTAAATTTTGTTGCTTTGTACGACATAAGAATATTTTTGATTGGTTATATTTTTGTCGTGCATTTTTCACACAACTCGACCGTAGCCTTAGGCGCGCTTTCGGAATCTTTCTGATTTTTTTGCAGTATCGGGTTAACCTTGTCTGTAGCAACCATTTAGGGTCTGAGAAGCATGGCCCTACGACGCACCGTTTCCGAGATATGAGCCTTCTACCGGTTTTTTATTTTATATAAAACAATTTATATTTCCAAAATGGTAGCTCGGATGAGATTGTTTTCGGCAAAGAAATTGTTGTTCTACTCAAAAGCCATGTAAAAAAATTAGCAAAAACTTCTAAAAATTTTTGTTTTCTAGTCAGGGTCACCAGGTACTCCAGATCTTCGATTATCCTAGTTTTTATAGTTTTTCCTTTATGTGGCCATTAAACCCTAACTCTGTACCAAATTTCAGCTCTCTGAGTTTATGGGAAGTACTAGTTCTATTTTGATGATCATGAGTGAGTGTCGTAAATGCGAAACTTTGCTTTCGCTTAACTTCGGAACTAAATGACCTACAGACTTGAAATTTTGGATTTTAAGTATATGATTACAGCTTACTGGATGACGAAAATTTCTGCGTTCTAGTCTTATCCAGAGGTTCTCAAATAGAGGCCTGAAAATGCGGCGAAATGGTTCCAGTAAAGGATGGTACGGCAGTGTTTGCTTCGCGCTCGACTTGGCGGGGGCACTGCCGTGCCCCCCGATGATGACGAAACAGCGGATCATTATTATTTGGGCAAATATTTATGTTACTATCTCCCACTAGTACCACATTTTTATACGTAGATACTGAGGTTAAGATTTTATTTACACTATCTAAAAAGGAATCTATATGTCTAAAGGATGGTGGTCGATATAGTGCTACAATGACTGTTTCGGAATTTAATTTACTAACAAGGTAGTTTGCTTCCATAAAGTGAGGCTCCATGACATTATGTTTCAGCTCTGAGCTTATATAGATCACCACGCCATCATTCTGGTTAATAATGTTACTTGTAAAATAAGCCGAAAATCCTTGAATTTGGGGAATAGATGAAGTTTTACTTAGCCAACACTCCGAGAAAATTATTACATCACACCTCATTTGTAATGTGGATAACAGGACTAGAACGTTATTAAAGTTTTTATTAATGCTACGTATATTAAAGTGTAGAATTTTAATTCCTTCCTTGTGGCTACTTAAAAGTGGAAAGCATTTGTGTAGCGAGCAGTTATAAACTTTATTTGACCCATATGAATCCAGATGATTTATAATTTCATTAAAGCCATTAATTTTTAATTTATAAATAAAAACACCCCATTAAGTATTACATTTGAACTTTGTTCATACTCACGAAAACGATATGTTTTACATCCAAAAATAATAACAATAACACATCCATCCCACACTTCCAATAAAATATTATATAAAAGATGAATTGTCACTGGGTAAGTTTTATGTTTGTATGGCGATGTGTGTTTTGTGTGTGTTGTGTGTTTGTTGTGTTGCAGGATGTTGCATACTCTAAAATATCAAGATTAACGGAATTCAGATTAGTGAGACAAATATATAATAAAAGGAACACTAAAAAACAGACTATCATTACTAAAGAAAGATTACTGTGTATGTGCATGCAATATCTCGAGAAATCATTTTTCTGAGTTGATACGGATTGACTTGTCTCCTTCTTTTTTTCGAAGAAACACTTTTCCATTAGCCGACCAACAATATTCAAACTGCTGAGCTTTGGCAAATTTGCGGGCTTCATAAAAAAGTTGTCTTGACCTCGCTGGTAGACGCTCAGCAATATATATAGGTACACACTCACCTTTCAAGCCAATTGCCCACTGTTTAGTTTCTCTGTAGCATGCTTTCCCTTATTAAAGTTACGGGCGGCAAGAAGGATATTATTTTTCGCTGTAACTGAGTGGAATTCTGCGACTATTTGTTTAGAGCCGTGTTTACCCTGTACTCTATAAATGTCTCGTATATGTGACGGTTCTACGGTTATTTGTAAGGGTTTACAGACATCAGTAATCGTTTTGACCAGATCGTTGCAGCTCTCTTGTTCCCTGGTAGGAATATTCCGCAGCTCAATAACGGCCGATCTTCGGTGTTCCTGCATATCCTGTATTTGTTTCTCCAGACTTTCTATATGTTTTCTCTGCTCATACCTTTCAGATTCCAGGTTTTTCATCTTTGTATTTATTTCCTCATATTTTTCGTTAATCAAACCTGCTGATTCTTCAATTTCTAATTTAATACTAAGCAATTTTTCGTTCTGTGACCGTAACTCTGCTAGTTCTTTTGTTATTTTATCCGTGAAGCACTTTAAGTTGTTTTCCTGTTTAGCGTTCCATTTCGAGAGCATTGCTCGTATTTCCTCCTTAAAGTCTCCAAGCTCGTTTGTGGGGCTAGACTCAGATCGAGGTCGTTTCGTTCGTTGGGATGAGTTAACAAACTCGGCATCCACTGGAATATCGGCAATCTCAGGGTTAGATATCGCTCGCTGGACTTCTATTCGTGGAGTAGACGGCGGCGTACGTTTAGGTTTATTCATAATTATTGTGTATAAACAGAAAGTTCTTTTTATTATACGTTATTGTACGACGTATTAGATTCACAAAAAGTAGCAAACAATTAGGTTAGCGCGTAGCAGCTGCTCGTCGCGTAGTAGGTACCCCTTACAAAACGTAGCAGAGTCGCTGTGACGTAGCACGCGTAGACGTAGTTCGTAGCTAAGTGGCAGATCCAGGTGAGAATTTGGGTCGCCAACGTCTACGTTGATTTGGCGTAGCGGATAGAACGGTCGACTTGCATGCACGATGACTATGGATCAAATCCCAGCCGTGCATCGAGTGACTTTCGAGATTTAAGTAAATCTTGACTCACCGCCCAGCCAGCAGCGAGACTTCCGACACGAACAAATATGGCCGCCGCCTCTTATGGACAAAGCTTCAAGAAGAAACAGGAGAGTCCGAGTTTCGCAGGAATTTACTTTAATAATTTAATTTAGAAAACAAATTTAGAATTAGAATTCACTCGTACAACTTAAAACACGTCCGCTCCGCACTGGTATCAAGGAGAGAAGGGAAGGGAAGTTAAAATGTAGGAATATAATTATTGGCATCTCTATCTAACGGCCCTACTTAATATAAATATATTTTTTCTAATGCTGAATGTGCCGTTGTTGTAATTGTCATGGGTTCTTTAATGTTCTTTGTATACTTTTGTTTTTTGACACTGATGACAACGCTTCACAAACTAACGTCTCTATCGATCCTTGGCCAAAAGTAATATTTTTTATTATTCCTGACCATTCGTCTGATACCTGCGTGGCCGTGGAATTACTCGCCTATCATCTTTAGTATTTATACGCTTGACATCTTGTACTATACGTAACCGCGGTCCGGACCACTCTCTACATTTATCTATCTCATTATTTTTTTTAATAAAAACCTTATTATCCTCTTGTTTTAAAATATACATTTCTTCTACATTTATTACTTGACAAAAATCACGTAGCTCCCTCGCAAAGTCGCTTGGCGTCAATATTGCGATTGGGCAGCTGGATTAATATAAATGGTTAACCTTGAAGGCACGTAAATAAATATTCTATTTTCTTTAGTAATTTCCGACTTTTGTCGTGATTTATCTATGTCACTATGACTTGCAAGTCTGAGCTCTACCGAATTTCTAGATTTATTATGTGTCTCCACAACTTTCAGTTGATCAGGCTGATCGTCGTTTGAAACAATAATATCCGAGGAATTCGACTGCATCTTCCTATACTGAGCTCGCGTCATTACACATAATGCTCATCTTTGCCCTGGTGCTTGTGCGGGTAACATTCGATAGTTGTTGATCTTGGATTAATTTTAAAAATTTGAGTTTTTTTTCGGTCTTTTCCTTCAAAATACCAGTTAAACATCTCACATAAACTCTTGTGCAATCAGTGACTATCTAAACTTCACTATCACTATCACTACATAGTATAAAGCAAAGTCGCTTCCCGCTGTCTGTCCCTATGTATGCTTAGATCTTTAAAACTACGCAACGGATTTTGATGCGGTTTTTTTAATAGATAGAGTGATTCAAGAGGAAGGTTTATATGTATAATACATGCATAATATAGTAGAGAAACACAGATAATCTTAAAGGTTTTTACGTAAGGTCGTAAATAAACACACTTTTTTGCGCTTACATTGCAAACGCTGGCTGAACCCTACGAGATAGATCAAAATAATGTACTACAGTATTGT
This sequence comes from Autographa pulchrina, assembly GCA_905475315.1. NCBI lineage: Eukaryota > Metazoa > Arthropoda > Insecta > Lepidoptera > Noctuidae > Autographa > Autographa pulchrina. The sequence goes on along the minus strand of FR997761.1, from coordinate 20,149,610 downwards.
ACACCTTAAAAAGGTCTACAAAAAAGTCCGCGATGGTATATGTCTATCTCTTGAGGATAACCCACAATTACCATTTTTTATCCTTAATTTATTACTTATCCAATTAAGTACCTTAAATACATTGTGCATGTAATATAGACCAATATGGCCCTTTGCAGCATGTAATTTAATATCAGAGATTCAAAACGCCAGGGACATAGCGGATGCGGCGGTACTGGCCGGGGGGCCGGGGAGCGCGTGCCTATACCTAAATAGTGCGTCGAAGGCCGCGCTTCGCCCTACAACACTTTATGATTATGTAGTATATTTAGTATCAGCATTGCACCCGTGCAAAGCCGGGGCGGGTCGCTATTAATCATAAATTTCAATTACCAGATAATATTCAACTTGCTGATCCCGACTTTTATTTATCTAACAATATACATTTACTCATAGGTGCAGATAAATTTTGGGAATTGCTTAATGAAGGCCTTATCCGTTTACCTTATGGTCCATATTTGCAAAACACGAAACTTGGCTGGATCATATCGGGAGCAGTTAATAAAAAGGCTTCACACATTAACCGAACTTAATGTTATCTCATACAAACATTGGATTCAGAACTTAAACTATTTTGGGAACTTGAAAACATATATTATAAACGTAAATTAATAATTGAATATTTTTTAAGTAAATTGTAATATTATTAAACTGAATCTTATGAACGACCCACATTTTGTTTTTATTTACGATTTCCTTTTAATGTGCTTATTATCCACTTACCTACTCATAACATGCCATTTAACAATTTAAAACTCCTGCCTCCTAAAGTAGCAATACCGTTGAGTGAAGACACACTGCAACTATTTGCCTTTATTATTTAATCAGGCACTTTTCCTTGGGATAATTTAAATAATTGCTACATCCTTTATTTAACATATGTTTGAAGTTACAACTAAATTAGATAAATGAAGTAAATATGTAGCAATTATTGACGCAATACATTTCGGTAAACTCTGCATGCTTGACTTTAAACTAGGAGGTGACCAGCCAACCAAACGTCAGGATTGCTGGTCAAAAAAAATATTTTAGTTCTAAATATACATCGTATGTAGCAATTATTTATTATATTTAGCAAATATAAGCAATTATGTAGCAATTTTCGAATTAACTCTCATAGACCAACGCCACAGACAACCAGCCATTCCGACGCACACGCATGAACGTAATTTTTATCGTTTGAGATTGCTGAAAAAATAAAATACACGTGTGCTTAAGTATCAGTAGAAAATTGCCATGAAACAATTACATAGTTAAATAGTTAAGGACTTACCTTACAATGTTGAGAATAGAGTTTCTTCGATTTACAATTATAATATTTGCCAAGCGGTAATATTGGGCAGCCATCGCGGTATCAACAAGTTGAATGGTGTCATCATTCCGCCAGTAATTTTCAACGGCGCAGTCATTTCATTAATTATTTATATATTTTATTTTAGGTGATCAAGTACTTCCTAGAACGAACTGCATCCGAGATTTGGGTGTATATCACGATTCTAAGCTTACGTTTGAATTACATGTCGATGCCATAGTCGCTAAAGCATCTAAAGCACTAGGTTTCATAATGCGGCTCTCCAAGTGCTTCAGTCAAGCTAAAACATTAAAAATCCTATATTGTACTTTTGTTAGAAGCCACTTGGAGTACGCGTCTGAGATCTGGAATCCATGTTACCACAAATACATTGATCGTATAGAGAGCATCCAGAAAAGATTTATAAAGTATTTGTGTTATCATCAGAAGGTACCGTACCGATCTGAAGATTACCTCAATCTCTGTAAGAGGTATCATATATTACCCCTTATTAATCGGCGATCAATCTCTGGTCCTGCATTACATTATTTTAATGTTCCTGTAAGGTCGAAGCGATGGAACTCAACGCTGTGCGTTCCATTTACCTCTACGAATTATAGGCGAAACTCATTTATAGTGCGTGCAAGTAATCATTTTAATAACATGTGCAGACAATATGACTTTGATCCTTTCGTGACAAGTGTATCCTCGGCCAGAAAGTGCATGAGCCTTAGCTTTTTTAATTAAGTTTTGTATAATCGAGTTTTAATTCTGGGATTTTGCTTGAAATGTATTAAGTCAAGTTTGATTGTCATCCTGTTTCTTCTTGGTGGCTGTATTGCATTGTGTTGTTCACACACACTTTATCAATCTGTTCTTTAGAAGTGAAGACTTTTAATTGGCTGTCAGTCTCACACACTGTTTTTATTATGTTTACTTTAGCTGTAAGTTTTCCATCACTATCACTATCACTATCATCACTATCACTATCACTATCACTACATAGTATAAAACAAAGTCGCTTCCCGCTGTCTGTCCCTATGTATGCTTAGATCTTTAAAACTAGGTAACGGATTTTGATGCGGTTTTTTTTAATAGATAGAGTGATTCAAGAGGAAGGTTTATATGTATAATGTATAATACATGCATAATATATAGTAGAGAAACACTGATAATCTTAGAGTTTTTTATGTAAGGTCGTAAATAAACACACTTTTTTGCGCTTACATTGCAAACGCTGGCTGAACCCTACGAGATAGATCAAAGTAATGTACTACAGTATTGTACACCTTAAAAAGGTCTACAAAAGGTCTACACATTAAAGAGCACGTGCCTATACCAAATAGTGCGTCGAAGGCCGCGCTTCGCCCTACAACACTTTATGATTATGTAGTATATTTAGTATCAGCAATGCACCCGTGCAAAGCCGGGGCGGGTCGCTAGTATCAAATAAAGTGTTCAATTATTGAAATTTAGCAAAAAACAAAGTGACATTTTAAACACGAGTGTTTGACCGTTGGGTGCATGACAAGTCGATTAGCGCGCAGTGCACGCCAGTCGCACGGTTGTGCGGTCGGCGTAAGGAGCAGTTCGCCGTGCGCTCGCATCTCGTGACGTACCCGAGCGGTCACGGCGTAGATTAAGCAGCACAGACGGCGCAACCATTTGTACCTACGAAGCGTTGCCTCTGGGAGGCAAAGATATTTTGTGTTCTACTGTTGCTTAAGTTAACGAGCAAATTGGATCGATATGAAGTGTTCTGCGTGTAACAATGATTTGAAGCCTGGAGAGGAATATCTTCAGTGTACGATTGAGCAATGTAGTAAGCTATATCACTATCTATGTAACAACCAAAAATTGTCATTGGCTGAAAGAGATGCCTGGACCTGTCCTGAATGTCGTTGTGCGTCAAAAAAAGGTGGCAACAACTCTGAGATTGTTGTTGGCACCCCACAGTCTGCCCGCGCCTCAAATATAACCCTCAGAAAGGTACCATCCAGCAACCGTCAGAGTGACTTCCCCGAGGATTTAAGCAACATTGTATTGGAGATGAAGGATTTGAAGGAACGAGTTTTGGAAATGAGCCTTATGGTAACTGAAATATTTACCTTTGTGCATCGCTGCCACGAAAATATAGAAGAATGCAAAGGTAACCTGATTAATCTTGGCGAAAAATTTAGAACTATGGAAGCTAACATCATTAATTATCAACAGTTTTCAAAACAAGCAGATCCAATTTCCTCCATAAATAATCCTGCGGGACGTGAAACAGCGAAGACAAACACCAAAAAACGTCCCAAAAACTCGCAGTCTAAGTCTAAAACAAATATGCAGGCAGACTGTTCGTCAAGTATCGACAAGGCCCAAATAACTAGTCACCATCCTACTATTACAGACACAGACCTCGTAAGTTCAGCTCACCTAACCGATGAACCACAAATCAGTAGTGACATGGAGCCAACTAAGGATTTGGACTTTACCTCCTCGTCAGTGCTCGCAGCCCTAGACGTAACTGTCTCAACTTCACCATCGAAGCACACAGTAGCAACGGATACTTTCCTAGAATCTGCCCATTCGAAAAGCAAGAATCACCACAATTCCATGAAAGAACAGAACGTAAGAACTCCTGACGGTCCGCAGGTTTGTGTTGCTCCTACAGATGGACTCCTTAGCTATAAAAAAAGACAAAATTCTATTCGTGGTACTGCGGGGCCTAATATTACTTCCCTCAGGGCGGTTGAAGAAATGAAAAGCATACACTTGTGGAATATGGAGTCCGGTCCCGACGAAATTGCAACATACCTACAACAACTGTATCCGCAAGCGAAATGTGCCGTAGATGAAGTAAAAACAAAAGGCAATTATAGATCATACAAACTTGTGGTGCCGACACGGCCTACTATGATCGCATTCTCTCGCCGGAGATTTGGCGAGAAAATGCTCGGATTAAGCCGTGGATTGCCTTTCGTCGATTTCGCACCAATAAACAGGACAAGCGGTTCCCACATACCGAATAATTCTATGCCTGGCGTAAAGAATCGCCCTATCTGCACGAGAGCAATAGCTATGCTTAACATATTTTATCAAAATGTTCGTGGTATTAAAACCAAGTTACATAGATGGAAAACTAATATGTCACTTTTGTCTCATGACCTTATTGTTGCTACTGAGACTTTCTTGGACACCTCGGTGGAGAACTCTGAGGTTGTGTTTACTGGCTGGAATATAGTACGCCGAGACAGAAAAAGACCAGGAGGTGGAGTCCTAGTAGCTGCTAAGCCAGGTATCGTGCCTGTTCGAGCAGATGAGCTGGAAACTACCGATGGAGAAGATCTCTGGGTAAAGTTTAGCATTCGCGGAATTAGTGTGTACATTTGTGCCGTGTATATTCCTCCAAGTGCCGCGGATTCTGTATATTTTGAATGGTTTTGCAAAGTGGAATCCTTTGTAAATGATTTGAAGGGTAACATATTTATAATTGGTGACATTAACCTCAACAGTGCATCAAAATCTGTAAACAGTTATTTTGCATATTTCCTTTCCTTTTGTTCAATGTTTGACAATAATAATATATTTAATGTTTTTGGCGGCAAGTTGGATGTCGTCCTTTCAAGGGAAATTGGCTGCGCTGTGCAAGTCCAAGCCGCTGAGGCTGGTGGCATTGTGAATGTTGACTCATATCATCCTCCTCTAGACATTGAAGTTAAACTTCTTACGACGTTGAGCAAAGAGAAGACCAGCCCTAGTAATATCGACTCAACGACCGACTGGAATTTTTGTGGGGCTGACTTCCTCTTACTTTATGAACATATATCACAGACTGACTGGAGCTGTGTCACTAGTGCCATGGATGTTCCGTCAGCTGTTGATGAGTTTTACAGAAAGCTTTATAAAATATTCGATACTTGCGTACCAAAAAAGAAGAGAGCAATGTCTAATAGGAAACGCTATCCTGTCTGGTTCTCTTCAGATATAATTAACGATTTGAGTTATAAAATTAAGCTTCACAGACAATGGAAGCGTTGCGCTGACCCGAATGTGTACTCTGCCTTTTGTAGTCTTCGATCTGAGCTAAAACAACGTATTGATTGTGCATACAAAACTTACCTTGCATCAATTGAAAATTGCATTAGAAGTGACCCACTTCAATTCTGGCAGCACATCAAAAGTCTTAGGTCCAAAGGTGGCTTTGAGCCTACAATGAGCTACAGAAATAAAACTTTTACCGGCAGTGACGCAGCGAATGCCTTTGCTGAGTATTTTTCAAGTGTATTTTTGCCACAAAACCCTAAGTTGGATGCCGATAATATATTACCTGTCGCAGCTACAACTCACGGGGGCTACATACACATTGATAATTTCACCATATCTCAGGTTAAGAACGGCATTCGTAAATTGAAACCGCGTAGTTCAGTCGGCACAGATAAAGTCCCACCATATGTTTTAATTGGCTGTAGGGATTTTCTTGCTCTTCCACTCACCTATATAATAAACTTGGCCCTTCAAAGTGGCGTATATCCCGACCAATGGAAGGTATCTCGAGTTACACCGATACCGAAAACCAATAATAAATCCTCAGTTGAGGAACATCGTCCTATTGCCGTTTTGTCATGTCCAGCTAAGGTGTTTGAAACGATTGCGCATAAGGAAATTTACCATCAATTAAAATCCCAATTATGCGATGAACAACATGGCTTCCGACCAGGCCGCTCAGTCGAAACTAATCTATTGTCACTCGTTGATTACGTCTCAGAGGGTCTGGATAGGGGTCATGAGGTGGATGTTCTCTATTTTGATTTCAAAAAGGCATTCGATGCAGTAGACAACGACATTTTACTGAGTAAATTACAAGCCATAGGATTCACACCAAAGCTTCTGCATTTTCTCGCTAATTACCTCTTGAACCGGAAACAATATGTTGCGCATGGATGCTTTCTTTCGGAATCTTACCACACGCGATCTGGGGTGAGTCAAGGATCAGTTCTTGGCCCATTACTTTTTCTTTTAATGATTAATGATCTTGTCAGTGTAGTACAACATGCTAAATGCCTGCTTTATGCAGACGACTTAAAGTTGGCACTCGAAATTACCGAGAGTCGCAATCGCTATGATCTTCAAAACGACATCGATCGAATCTTACAATGGAGCCTAACTAATAAATTGTATTTTAACGTTAATAAGTGTTACGTTATGACGTTAATGAGTGTTAGGTGATGCTGAGGTGACTCGCGTATTCAACATCCGTGATCTTGGAGTGACATTCGATTCTGGTCTAACTTTTCACGAGCACATCTCCTTAGTGGCTGCCGAATCGTACAGGCGATTGGGCTTCGTCTTGCGTAATGCACGTGACTTCCGTAACCCTAACACCATCAAAATATTGTATAATTCCCTGGTCAGAAGTAGGTTAGAATTTGCAGCTTGTGTGTGGAGCCCGTATGAGTCAACATACACCCTAGTAATTGAAAAAATGCCTTCCTTCGCTACTTATATAAGAGAAACCATGGGTACTATCCATTCATGTACCCCACGGATTTTTTGTTAGGTAGTCTAGGATATAACTCACTAGCTGTCCGGCGGTCTAGAACGCAGATCATCACTGCACTGAAAATTTTGCGGAATATAGTTGACTCCCCTGAATTACACAACCTACTATGCTCATTTTATGTCCCCGATAATTACCTACGCCAGCGGTCCAACCGCCGGCATAGAGTCTTCGCGACCGCGCAGTGCCGCACGGTGTCACGAGCGCATTCCCCACTGTGTCGCATGCACAGCGCAATCAATGCCTTTATTCTTGACCTACCCGACTGTGACGTGTTGACCGACAGTTTCAACCAAATTATGTTATTGTGCTCGAAATTTTGTGAAAAACATAACAATTTATAACTGCATAAAATGTAATTTTTCCTCTTAATATTATACCTAATTAGATTATAGTAAATTTTAATAATGTATTAGAAATTAATTACTGTTATTGGTGTTTATCCGTTGTAATTAATTAATAATAATAAATAATGACGTCACCTTGTCATTCATCTCTTTTTAATCTTTACTTTTTACACGTATCCGTGATAATGCGTCTGCCACCGCATTCTCTTTACCTCTTACATATTCTACTGTGAAGTCGTATTCTTCTAACGCCAATCTAAATTTTAACAATCGATTCGTCGGATCTCGCATGTTAAATAAATATACAAGTGGTTTATGATCCGTTCTAATTATAAACTTTCGTCCGTACAAGTATGGTCTAAAATGCTTTATAGCCCATACAATGGCAAGCAGTTCTTTTTCAATTGTTGGGTACATTATTTCCGATTTATTTAGACCCCTACTTGCATACGCTACTGGTTTTTCACTTTGGTTTACCAAAACTGCTCCTTGGGCATAACCTGATGTATCAGTTTGTACAAGTATTGCTATCTGTTAAGTCTGGATATTGAAGTACAGGCGAAGAAACTAGCTTTTCTTTTAGAGAATTAAAGGCAATCGCACAATCTGTATCCCAGTTAAAAATATCATTTTTTCTACATAATTTGTTCAACGGGTATGCTAATGCTGCAAAATTTTTAATAAATTTCCTGTAGTAGTTTGCAAAAGCTACAAATCTACGTACATCATCTGTGTGTGTTCTGGAAATCATGTTGTGGTTCTGGAATTTTTTTGATAACGGTATTTTTTTCTGGATCTGGTAAGATGCCATCTTTTGACACCACATGTCCTAAATATAAAATTTATTTTTTGAGAAAATCACATTTTCCTGGGTTTAGTTTTGAATTTACTTTCCTAAGGGCCAGTTTCACCGGTTACGGATAAAGTCTCTGATAGCCTATTAGGAACTTATCTGCCAGATAAACTAAAACTTTTGGTTGTCAGATAGTGTGTGATCACAGGTGTCGGATAGTGATATCTGGTAGATAAAGTATTGGTTAAGTTATCAGCTGAATCAAGTGGCTGTTAAGGAAGTTATCATCTACATTATAGTAGATTTCGAGTACCCCGCGAACCCTGCCGGGATCGCGGGGTCTTCTACCAGGTAACCGTGACCCCGGAGTGAAAAGGGCTATTGAAGTAACACCGTGGATTTTAGTACAGTCCCTCCCGTCCCATCCGGGGCGGGATGCCTCATTTGATTAGTTTACCACATTAAAAAATAAACGTGTATCTTAATCATAGTGCGATAAGTGCCAGTTTTCAATGTTATTGATAAAAAAGTTTCAAGTTGCGGGAACGAAAATAGTTTAAGGCGTTATTGCGTGCTTTTCATCGATTCCAGTTACAAGTGTTACAAATATTCAAACATGGACTTGTTTGAATTTTTAGAAGACGAATTTGATGAATATTTCAAACGTATTATGCGACCTCGTAGAAATCGAGTGATTAACCCTAGACCTAATTATTTTGAATCACTTGACGATGAAGATTTTAGAAATCGATTTAGGCTTACCAAACAGGCTATTGTTTACATTCTATCGTTAATAGAAAGTGATGTAAAATCTACAACGGACTAGTAAGTAAAAAAATCAAATACCTATACTTAGAAATGACTATTTTACTGCAAATTAATTTAATTGATATTCTTTCTTCACTAACTGCATACAATTAATTTTTAAACAAATTCAATAACATACGAAAGGTAAGAGATAAAATATTAATAACCACATATTTTCAATGATCGTGGCGGTTTCTTCGTTTTACGTTTAATAACTACTTAATTAACATTGACTATTAAATTTTCAGTAACTTTGCGGTTCCACCAATGCAGCGATTACTTATAACTCTGAGATACTTTGCAACTGGGACCTTTCTAATTGTATGCGGTGACTTTGGTGGAGTAAGCAAGGCCTCAGCCTGCAGAATCATTCACAAAGTTTCTGAAGCAATAGCTAAATTAAGATCTGATTTTGTGAAATTCCCATCAAATATAGAAAATATAACACAAGGATTTTATGATATTGCAAGATTTCCCAGGGTTGTCGGAGTCATAGATTGTACTCATATTAACATTAAATCACCTGGTTAGGAGACTATCCAATATAAAAAGTTTTTTTGGATTTGAACCAGAATTTCCTCAGATTAGCGCGTTCAACCAAACAAACTCTTCAACTTTCAAATACCTATTGGTATAGGATATACATTATAGTGTGATTATTTGTTTTCAGGGGGCAATATTGCTGAATGGTACCGAGACCGGAAAGGCAACTTTTCAATGAATGTCCAAACAGTAGTGGATTTTAAATTGAAAATCATGGACATAGTTGCTAGATGGCAGTGGCGTGCATAGCATATAGGCATAAAAGCAGTGCCTACCTCCAAAAACCCCTAACTATCTTCTTTTAATGTAACAACACTCATCATACATAATCATTAAATTACAGGCAGTAAAACTTCTAACCAAACAAATCAATAATGACGTCACATATGTCAAATTCAAATTCATTCAATACTCAACTTCATAATCTGTTACGAGGTTAGGCTCTCGAAAAAATGCCTAGTTTACACTCACACATAGGGCTGGCAGCATACGTACGGTTTCCTCATTAGGTTTCCTGATCCGAAATTCCGATTCGGAGACACGAATGCATACCTTACATACAAAATATTCTACTCGGCGCAAACGTTCTTAAATTTTTTGGACGGAAAAAAAACCTAACGTACGGTTCGAATCTATGGTCGCGCGTTCGGGTGTCCGAATGGAAAAAAAAACCAGATGACGTCATCCCGAACGCAGCGTTTGCTTACATTGCTTCGAATGACAGCAAACGGACGGAAATTTCCATTCAGAACCGGCTCGCATTCGTGTTGAGTGGACGTACGTGTGTTATATTTTTAGTTTTTTTTTCGTTTTACGTTTGTTTTAATTATGTGCGAGTCCGAAAATTTGATCATGGCAGTAGAAAAATACCCGTGCTTATGGGATATTCATCATGAAGACTACCACAATAGAGATATAAAAGATTTGGCGTGGGAGCAAATCTGTAAAGACCTTTATAATGATTGGGACAAGTGCACAGATAAAACAAACAAATGTAAGTAGTTAATTATTATATTATTTTTTAATTATTATAGTGGATTAATAATCCTTTCGCTATACTGATATGACAATTCCCCTGCCGGCGTCATAAAATATTCGGCGAAATTATCTCTTATAGTTCTGCCTCGATTTGTGGAACGATGTGGTGTACTGAATGGTAAATCATCGAAGTAATGCGTCAGCGTATCTTTGAAGTTATAACCGTCTCGACTGCGTACAAAATTATGCAACACACATGCTGTCTTTGTTACTAGTACAGCGAAATCTGGTGAAATTGTCATATTTGTATGAAAAATTCTCCACTTATTTGAAAGGATACCAAAACCACATTCTACTATACGTCGAGATCTACTCAGTCGATAGTTAAAGATTCGACGTTGATCATTCAGGTTACATCTTGGATACGGTTTCAAAAAATTATTATTCAGTGGAAATGCTTCATCACCTAAAAACACAAACGGTAGAGGTGGCCCATAACTTCCTGGCAGAGATAGTGGTTCGGGCAAATTAAGCGTATTTTGTTTTAATTTTTTCCCAAAACCCCAATTGTTAAAAATATTACCATCACTGTCTTTTCCATAAGCACCCACATCTACGGCTATAAATCGGTAGTCGGAATCGACTACTGCCATCAATACAATAGAGTAGTAATTTTTATAGTTGTAAAAAGCAGACCCGCTATGGAGGGGAGAGATCAAACGGATATGTTTTCCGTCAACTGCACCTAAACAGTTTGGAAAGTTGGTGTTTTTATAATATTTTTTTTGAAATTTCTATCCAACGTTGCTTTGATGACGGTGGCTTCATTTCTAAGGGTTGGTACACTTCCCAAATAGCTTGACAGGTTTCTTTAACAACCGCAGAAACAGTTCGGCTTCCCATCAGATAATCAAAGTGTAATTCTTCAAAATTACATCCAGTTGCTAGGAATCTGTAAAAGAAAAAGTAAATTTAATTTATAATATTTAAATAACAAAAACAAGAAATGGGTTATCAATAGTTTATTAATTAATTCATTAATGTTAATGTGTTCAATGATTATTTCTTTATAATTTTTTTATAGGTGCTGAACTAAAGAAAAAATGGACCAACATAAGGGACTATTACCGAAAAGAAGTTCAAAAATCAAAAAGTATTCCTACAGGCAGTGCAGCTAAAAAATCAAAAAATATATCTACAGCGACTTACTATGCTTTCTTACACCTGTATTTGCAAACAGAAAATCTGAGGACAACTATTCAAATGAAGATACAGATTGTACTCAACCACAACGACAGACAAATGAAGAAGAAGAAAGTATTGAACATGATATCAATATTACAGAGGTACCGATCTAGACACGCGGCCGCGTGTCAAGCCAAGTTCAAGCAAACTGACTAGACAGCGCCAAGTGTATCATTACACGAACCACTTGGTGCCACTTTTGACCCTTCCATAACTCAAAAGCTCTTTAACGTAAACACATAAAACTACGTGTGTTTTATTATATCCATAAGGACATCTAGAAGCCCAAATTTCATGAAGCTAGCTCAAACGGTTATAAAGATATGAAGGTCAAAAAGTCGTAAATTTTAATATTGACTGACTGACATATAGTACCTAAACCTAACCTACTTCCAGATGACCTAGAAAGATGAAATTTGGAATCCAGCTCGGTAATTGTGTGTAAGCGAAGGAAAAAGTCTAAAAATAAAAAAAAAGTTAAAAAATAGGGGGGGTCCCCATACAAAATTTTGTTTTTTTTTTAATTGTAGCTTTGGAACCGTTACAAGCTGCTATTTGAAACTATCCCAATATATTTATTAATATATCTTCTATATAACAGAAATAGAAAAATAAATTTAAGTCAAAAAATAAAATCAAAATCAAAAATCAAAATATTTTATTTGTAAAACATATATAACTTGGTGGAAAACAATAATATTAAGTAACACTATGTTTAACCTTGAAAGGCATACAAATATTTGCTAAATTATGTCATTCCTATCATTATAATACTGGTTACAATTATCTTATTCAGTTATTAATATTTTTATGGTAAATTACATTTTATAATTCAATTATTAATTATTATTTATTCGTGTTACCGCGCTGTCATAAATTTCAAACAAAACCGCGAAAGCGCGGCAACGTGGAAGTACGCACGACGCCAGCGCCACTATCGAACTAACGGCGCGGTGGCGCGTGAGTGAACCATTCATTCGAAATCCAGAACAGAGTGCAACCGGCCACAAAAACCAATACAGTGACAAAATATCAATAAATGCATGAAATATTCAACAAGACCATCAATCCAGGCTGCCGGTAACCCGATTCAATAGAAAAAGGTAGAAACACCTACATAATTTGGTCCTTCGAGCCGGATCAAAGCGGTTCGCAGCGGAGCCGGGCAGCCAAGAATCGCCAAGAAGATCATCGCAAAAGGGTCTGGCCATCAGAATCTATACTTAAACCCATCCCAGTGCTTGTCTGTGTTAATATTGTGCTGAAATAATAGTTTTTCGTCGAGATCGCGGCGGCGCGGCTTACCTACGCACGCCACGTGAGTTTATACCTACTTCGCGCCAATACCAGTGCAGCCCCCCAGTAAGTGCTTTTCTTTTATCTTTATAATTCTCCCAAAATGCCGGCTGACGATAGTTTTAAAGATTTAGTTAAAAAGCGCGGTTTAGTCAAAGGTAAATTTACGTTGTTCGTCAAACACGTGCAGTCGTTAGAAGGTACGGAAGTAACCCGCGAGCAAAAGTTAGCCTTAGAAGAACGCTGCATTAAAGCCGATACATTACTAGTTCAATTTAATAGATTTCAAGACGATATTGAGTAGCAATCGCTAGATCTTGAAAAAGAATTAGTCGAACGTGAATTCTTTGAAAATCTTTTTTACGAATACATCGCTAAAGCAAAATGTTTACTTCAAACTCGTACTGCCGACGTAGTGGAGAAGCACGCGAGTGACAATAAACCGTCTTCTATCAAGTTGCCAACCATCAGTTTACCTTCCTTTGATGGGTCGTTTGAGCAGTGGCTCGAGTTTAGGGATACATACACGTCTTTAATCCATAAATCGAACAATATTGACGAAATACAAAAATTTCATTATTTACGCTCAGCACTTAGCGGTAGTGCTATTCAAATAATTAAGTCGTTACAATTCACGTCTGAAAACTATTCTATAGCCTGGGGTTTACTCGAAAATAGGTACAATAATAATAGATTACTGGTGCACAATCACGTAAAGGCCTTGTTCTCTGTTCAATCTCTTAATAAAGAATCGTCATCCTTAATCCGCAAATTAATAGACGCCATATTGAAGAATATTCGCGCGCTTCAAAGTCTAGGTGAGCCCACCGACAGTTGGGACACGCTTATTATTTATTTAATAGTTTCCAAGTTAGACCCATCGACCGAACGGGAGTGGGAAGAACACAAAGGTACTCTGTCTAGTTTAAAACCGCAAAGCGACAAAATCACATTAAAAGATTTAGTCAAATTTCTTACGGATAGAGCCGACATGTTGGAAACTATTAAAATTACGCATAATCCGAACAAAACAGGTGACGGTTCAGTCAAGAGAAATTCGTCGAATCATATTAATACGCATAGCTACCTAACCACACGTCCTTATAATTCCAATAAATCGCAAAAACCGTATTTTAATTCAAAGCGCTTTAAATGCACTATGTGCAAAGAGAATCATCCTCTTTATTCGTGTACCAAGTTCATTGAACTTTCTGGTAAGGACAGGTTAAGGTTTATAAATGAAAACAATCTTTGTAAAAATTGCATGCGCGCCGGGCACACTGTGTCGGACTGTTGGCTCGGTCCGTGTAGGCAATGTAACCGCAAACATAATTCGTTACTGCACAGCGCGTGCTGCGACAACATCAGCACATCATCGTCGTCAGTAAGGACGCGAGCTGCACCGACTACGTCGTCGGACAGCGCGCCCAAAGCGACGGATTCCGCAAAGAGTACATCGCTACACTCTAGTTCAACAAATACGCGCGAGGTTGACACAGAGTACTCATACACACAAGAATCCGTTTTACTTTCAACCGCGTTAGTCGAAATCGCAGATAATAACAATAAATTTCATACAATTCGCGCCATTCTAGATAATGGTAGTCAACATTCTTTCATAACAAAATCTTTATGCGATAAATTACGTATTCGTCCTATACAGTCCACTGTACACGTCACAGGAGTAGGTAATTCCGTTACGCAGTCTACTCATTCATGCAAGGTACATTTACGATCCAAAACCAGTGAATTCCGTACGTATTTAAATTGTCTTGTTTTACCTTGCATTACGGCAACATTGCCGTCAATCCGCAATAATATCGATACATTATGTATTCCGAATAACATAAAACTCGCTGATCCGAACTTTTATTCGTCTTGCAAAATAGATTTATTAATCGGAGCGGATAAATTCTGGGATCTCCTCAATGAGGGATTAATTCGTCTTGTTACGGGACCCTACCTACAAAACACGAAACTAGGTTGGGTCGTATCAGGAACTATTCATAATAAATACTCGCGCATTAATCGAGTTCAGTGTAATTTTACACATACTACAGACTTAGATAGTCAATTACGCAAGTTTTGGGAATTAGAAGAAATTGTTTCTTATTCAAATAATATGACCAAAGATGAACGCGCATGTGAAGATTTATTCGTATCAACTACAGAACGCGATAAGCAAGGCCGTTTTTCAGTACGTATCCCATTACGCGAGTCTGCCGAACAATTAGGCGATTCATACAAACTCGCCGAAAATCGGTTTCTTGCACTCGAGCGCAAGTTAGGTCGATGCACACCGAGCTATAGGAAATTATACGTCGACTTTATGCGTGAGTACATAGAACTCGGTCACATGACCAAAATAAATAATTATTCAGTTCCACATTATTTTTTACCGCATCATGGTGTGTTTAGAGACTCTAGTACTACAACAAAATTACGTGTCGTTTTCGATGCAAGCGCAAAAACTACATCTGGTAAGTCTCTAAACGACATACAATTAATAGGTCCCGCATTGCAAAACGATATTTTATCCATTCTGTTAAGATTCCGCCAGTACAAATATATTGCCTGTGCAGACGTAGAAAAAATGTACAGACAAATCTTAATTCAACCCGATCAACAACAGTTACAACTTATTTTGTGGAGGGAAAATCCAAACGATGCGCTCGGTGTATACCGGCTTAATACAGTGACGTATGGCACGGCGTCCGCGCCATATTTGAGCATGCGTTGTTTACAACAGTTAGCAACCGAGTGCTCGGATGATTTAACCGCGAATATCATAAGTAAAGATTTTTATGTAGATGATTTAATTTTAAGTTTTAATGATAAACATGAG
The DNA here is from genome assembly GCA_905475315.1 of Autographa pulchrina. Taxonomy (NCBI): domain Eukaryota; kingdom Metazoa; phylum Arthropoda; class Insecta; order Lepidoptera; family Noctuidae; genus Autographa; species Autographa pulchrina. The sequence continues at coordinate 20,133,881 of FR997761.1, read as the reverse complement.
TTATTAAACATTTGTAATAAAGTTTCTGAGGTTTTAAAATCCGGTTGTTTTCCTCTAAGGAAATGGTTATTTAACTTCGACTTGACAGGTTTACATTCATCGAAAAATTTATCGTTAGGCGAAACCTGTCAGAATAAAACGCTAGGTTTAGGTTACATTGCCAATACAGATGAATTACATTACACGACCAAGTTAGAAATGCCTAAAACTCACGTAAGTAAACGCATAATGTTATCCGCCATTTCTCAAGTTTATGATCCGCTAGGTTTGTTAGCTCCTACTATATTAATCGCAAAAATACTTCTACAGAAATTATGGTTGTTCAAAATAGGGTGGGACGACACAGTCCCGCATGAGATTCTTGACAGATGGATAAGGTTCGTTGATACATTAAGTTATTTAGAAAATTTACGTATACCGCGTCATGTTCTAGATAGTGAACAAGGTCATTCGCGTTGTGAACTTCATATATTTACCGACGCATCACAGCTCGCATACGGTGCGTGCGCTTATGTTCGTACCTACTCAAATGATTCCAATGTATCGGTAAAGTTATTATGCGCTAAGTCCAAGGTCGCGCCGGTCAAGCCTATAACCATACCGCGTTTAGAATTGTGCGGTGCTTTATTAGGCGCTAAACTGTATACTAAAATAATTAGTTCACTTCGATTAAAATTTAATAATATTTATTTTTGGTCGGATTCAACAATAGTGTTGGGATGGCTCCGTATGTCTCCCAATTCTTTAAAAACTTTCGTACAAAATAGAGTAGCCCAGGTCAATGAACTCACCGGTAGCTTACCATGGTATCATGTCGGCAGCAAATCGAACCCAGCTGATTTAGTGTCACGTGGGCTTACGCTCGACGCATTGTGCACGGCAGATATTTGGTGGCGCGGTCCGGAGTTTTTACATAAACCTATTAGTAACTTCGATCATGAATACGATTGTAAAAATCTAGACGTTTCAGAGTTGCCAGATATTAGATTAAATACTACGCTATTAGTTTGTCAAAATAATTATACGTTTCCATTTGAGAGATTTTCTTCTTTTAATCGCATGAAAAGAGTGTGTGCTCACATATTGCGCTTTATTGAAAATTCTCGTATAAAAATAAAAACAAACCGCAAATACGGGCCGCTTTTAGTTGAAGAATTAAGTAAATCTATTTTAATTTTAACACGGCTTTCTCAAAAGCAATCGTTTCCAGATTTCAATGAGTCTTTTTTAAAGAAAAATTCCACATTAAAACGTACCATTTCCGGTCTCAATATATTTGTAGATAATGATGATATTCTTAGGGTTGGCGGTCGCCTAAATAATTCTTTAAGTTTTTCTTATAATAAGAAACATCCAATATTATTATGTAGTAAGCATACATTCAAACGTCTCCTCTTTCAACATGAACATAAGCAACAACTTCATGCTGGTCCTCAATCACTTTTAGCAACAATCCGCGAAAGTTGGTGGCCTCTCCGTGGTCGTAACCTAGCTAGGTATGTTGTACATCATTGCGTAACTTGCACACGCATTAAAGGCAATACTCTTGATGTGCAAATGGGCGATTTACCTGCCGAAAGGTTAGATCCGGGCTATCCATTTCTAATTTGTGGTGTGGACTATGCAGGGCCGCTGTTTATTCTAAACCGCAAAGGAAGAGGTGCTAAAGTAGAAAAATGTTACATTTGTTTATTCGTGTGCTTCTCTACTCGCGCAGTTCATTTAGAACTTGTATCAAGTCTAACAACCGACGCATATATACTCGCTTTAAAAAGGTTTATTTCCCGCCGGGGTAAGCCGTCGGAAATATTCTCCGATAACGGAAAGAACTTTGTAGGGGCTATGAAACAGTTCTCGCAATTTTTGGACAATAATAGTAATACTATAATAGAATTCGCAGCTGATAATAATATAAAATTCCGCTTTATACCACCTTATACGCCGCATTTTGGGGGATTATGGGAGGCGGGAGTGAAGTCCTGCAAATTTCATTTACGTAGGGTTGTAGGTAATGCCCATTTAACATATGAGGAGCTCAGCACAGTGTTATCGCAGATAGAGGCAGTCCTTAACTCACGCCCTATGTACCCAATGTCCGCGGATCCAGATGACCTACTCCCTCTCTGTCCTTCCTCCTTTCTGATTGGCCGGCCCCTCACCGCACCTGCCAGTCCAGACATTACCAACGTTGATTCACGCCGCTTGTCTCGGTATGACCGCACCGAACAACTGAGACAACATTTTTGGAAAAGGTGGTCCAAAGAGTATGTGGCGGAACTTCAAACTAGAACAAAATGGAAGTCAAGGAAAGAAGAGATATTGCCAAACACAATGGTACTAATAAAAGAAGATAATCTTCCCCCGCTAAAATGGCGACTTGGGAGAGTGATAGAAACTTTTCCTGGCAAAGATGGCGTTTCCCGCGTGGCCAACATAAAAACAGCGTCCGGGTTGATAAAGAGAGCATTCACTCAAATTTGTCCATTATTCCCGAAAGTGAATGATGACGAGAAGGCGTAACCCATTCAATCTTCAATCAATCTTCAATCAATCATATCAATTATCAATCACTCTTCAATCAATCCAGTATTACTTCGTTGCAAGCAGTTCCAGCTTCCAAGGCCGGGGGCATGTTACCGCGCTGTCATAAATTTCAAACAAAACCGCGAAAGCGCGGCAACGTGGAAGTACGCACGACGCCAGCGCCACTATCGAACTAACGGCGCGGTGGCGCGTGAGTGAACCATTCATTCGAAATCCAGAACAGAGTGCAACCGGCCACAAAAACCAATACAGTGACAAAATATCAATAAATGCATGAAATATTCAACAAGACCATCAATCCAGGCTGCCGGTAACCCGATTCAATAGAAAAAGGTAGAAACACCTACAATTCGACACTTTACATTTATAATTTAATACCTACTTAATGACTTATTTATAAATCGGACTTACATTTTTATAATATTAAGATTTAAACATTCCATTAAAATTTATCGTCTAAATATTCTTTAACAGAATAGTAGGCCTTTTTTTTTTTTTGAGTAATACCACAACGAGCGCTGGCTATCAGAGTCATCAAGGGGTATCGGACGATCTCCGGTGAGGCTGCCACCTTGCTCGCGCAGTCGCTGCCCTGGAAGTATGAAGCTCAAATCCTGGCACAGCTGCATACTTGGCGCAGGCAAGCAACCCAGGACAGCGTACTCTCGCTGAGCGAGAAAAGGGAGGAGCTGCGCACAGCAGCCCACGCGACCTGGCTCGAACGTCTCGGCGAGCCCACTGCTGGGCATAACACCATTGCGGCCATCCGACCTGTCTTCTGGGACTGGCTGGAACGGCGTCACGGAGACCTCACTTTCCGGTTGACGCAGGTGCTTACCGGACACGGCTGTTTCGGGACGTACAATCGGGGACACCCAGGCCTTATCACTTTTAAAAATATTTAGCTTGACGTTCGACGCAGGCGACTTGCGCGGAAGCTCCGCCCTCCTGTGACGTTGACCAATTAGGACATTGCAGTAACGAGATGGAAATATATATTTTGACTATTTTTGTGGACGTCAGTCGCATCTCAATGTTTGTTGATTGTTGACGTTCGCTGTTTTATCCGTGACTTTGACTAGGTACTGTTTACGAACACTCGCGCGTGTTTACCGGACTTTTATTTTGTTTATGTGATATTGAAAATTGACTATCGAAGAGCGAATAAATATTAGTCAGATTGCGAATGACCTGAGAATATCTGTAAGTATAACATTTTAATTTTATTTTAAACATTCGTGTTTTTTTTTCAGTCAGCCTAAAACCAGACAGATAAAGTGTATGCATAGTAGTGGGATAGAAAAAGATTTAAAAAAAAAATCTAGTTGGTCAGAATTGTTGGTCACAAGTTTCTTTTAGGTATAGATTTATTAAGTGTTGTTCACGTTGACATTTTAATAATGTGTTTTAATACAAATGTATAAAAATTCTGGTGTGCTAAGTGTAGGTCTACGTCTATCTTGGACAAATAGTTCAATTAGGCCGGTCCAACTTCGACAAAGAGGTCGCCCGAAGAATCCAACTCGGATGGGCAGCGTTCGGGAAACTACGCGACATCTTTTCGTCCAAAATTCCGCAGTGTCTGAAGACGCAGGTCTTTGACCAGTGTGTGTTGCCAGTGATGACATATGGCTCTGAGACGTGGTCGCTAACGGTTGGCCTTTTGGAGAGGCTCAGAGTCACTCAACGAGCTATGGAGAGAGCTATGCTCGGGGTTTCTTTGCGCGACAGGATCCGGAATACGGAAATTCGCCAAAGAACTAGAGTTACCGACATAGCTCGAAGAATATGCAAGTTGAAGTGGCAATGGGCAGGCCATATCGCTCGAAGAACCGATAACCGCTGGGGAAGAAAGGTTTTCGAGTGGCGACCACGAACCGGAAGACGCAGCGTTGGCAGGCCTCCCACCAGGTGGACCGACGATATCGTCAAAGTTGCGGGCACCCGGTGGATGCAATTGGCGAGTTGTCGTTCATTGTGGCGTTCTAGGGGGGAGGCCTTTGTTCAGCAGTGGACGTCTTCCGGCTGATGATGATGAAGTGTAGGAACGTTTTAAGAATTGATAATTATAATTGATTGCGTGAGTGAGAGTTTAACTTCACCAAATGAGTGATATGTTAAATAAAAAAAGTTGTAGTTAAATAGATAGTTCATCTATATTTTTGTTTAGGGTATACACATTATTTTAAAGAATAATCTATTTACAATAGTGTTTTGTTAGGTGTTTTTTTAATCATATTTCATTCCTTTTGGTTGTCATAATAATAAACCTACCTTTAAAAGAGTAATTATATAAACGTCTTAATTTGAATTTTAAAAATGAAACAATAATTAGCAAAGCCGGCCGGTTCGGCCGGAGCTAGGTAGCGGTGCCAATCCTATTCGTCACTATAACAATAGAATTCCACAGCTATAGATAAAAAACTAGTCGGCTCACTTTTAACAAAAGAGTCATAAACCCGAGCCTGCGGGGACTTGTTTACGTAAAGCGCATGTTAGTTGTTATGACCAAATTATATCTAAATAAAATCATATTTACTGGATTGAAAAAAAAATGATTTTACTTGAATTATGGTTAGCTTAAGTAATTACATCAAAGTCGGCCGGTGTGGCCACTGCAATGTATCACAAATTATTATATGTCGTGCACTCGCGCTAGTAAACACATTTTCACTGGAGTAGATAAAAAAACACTCGGTTTAATTTTAACGAAAGAGAGAGAACTTGTTATGATCGTGTATCAGGTGACTATGACCACCGAAGAGCAAAGTAATACATAGGTAGTTGACCACATAGGCAGAGAGTAACGATAGCCTAGTATTGCCGGCGACCCGTTAAAACTTAAGTCCCGAGTTCGAATCCACCTCGACCGATTTTTCGAAATTTATTTGTGATAACAGATAATCACAAGAAACTTAAAATTTCACTTGATTACCTATTTAGTCATAACTTTCAATCTAGTTCCGTAAATTTGTTAACTACTACTTGGTATCTGATACAATATAGTTTGTTCTATAATAGGCAGTACTTTTATATCTACTTGTATTCTACATAAGTAACCAAGTATAAAATAAATTACCAAATATAAAACATCTTCTTAACGTCATGTTTCTGTAAACTTATTAGAATTTTATAATAATAATAATATTCCGGGACAACTCACACACGGTTATCTGATCCCAAGCTAAGCAGAGCTTGTGTTATGGTAACCAGACAACTGATAAACATACTTATATATTTCTAAATACATACATATTATAGATAAATTACACCCAGACAACCAGAACAAATGATCGTGCTCATCACACAAACATTTGTCCTGGGTGGGAATCGAACCCACGACCTCCGGTATAGCAGTCAGGGTCACTAACCACTAGACCAACAGGCCCGTCATAATAATGTATGGATTCATTGTTTAAACATTTTGTTTGCAGCGCTCGTACAGTAAGGCTGTGGATAAGACGGTAGGAAGAGGATGGAAGACTAAAAAACTGCCCGCGCGAAGTGACGTCACGATTTGTCATCAACGAAGAAGACCGACAACGGATGCTGAGAACATATGAAGGCGAACCTTTTACTCCGACGAAGACCTTTGATCGACAATTTGTCTTTTCTATGCGAACAGTGAGGAGAACATTAAAAAGGAACGCAGAAAGCCTGCAAAAATAATAATATAATCTATATAGGTAGAGACTTTTGCTAGAGATTTGGCGGTCGGCTTATTGGGAGCGTTATAATGTTTTTAAAACTTTCTTCGACCGCAGTATACTAATTTTTGTAACTTTCAATTATTAAATTAGGTCGTTGAGTCTGACGACGATATGTAATATAATTGTAGCATAATGGTTAATTCTTAGCAGTCTTATTATATTTAAATCGTCATTCGAGGTATATTATCAGGCCTCTGACGGTTTAAAGTAGTTTTATAAGTTCCATCAATAATCTTCTTATTCACCTCTGATTTTATGCCTCTCTATCTACACTAATATTATAAAGAGGAAAACTTTGTTTGTTTGTAATGAATAGGCTCAAAAACTACTGGACCGATTTTAATAATTCTTTCACCATTCGAAAGCTACATTATCCACGAGTAACATAGGCTAAATTTTATTTTAGAAAAAAAATAGGGACCGTGTCTTTCCTGGGTAGGCTTTTTGCAGCGGTAACCGACATCCACGCGGGCGGAGCCGCGGGCGACCGCTAGTTAAAGATATAATTTGATTCGAATTTTTAATACATGTATACTACTACTATATACTATCGTATTATAACATTAAAACACTAAATGGACGTCGGATCATCTATGAGAAACATTAAAAAAACAGTAACATCCTAATATGAACCTTAAAATCATTGACAAACAGTTTAAGTTTGCTCGCGACAGCTTATTGTTATCGTTCAAGTTTACTCAAGAACTGTAATGTAATGCACAAAATGCAGCTCTCGTTCTATCCACTGCGCACGTCATGCGTTAGAAAAGAACAGAAATATACCTTTTGTTTGTCTTGCTCGGATAGTTAGACCGACGGCGACGCTAAAATCATAAATATAATTTTGGTTGTCAAACCATTGAGGCAGAATATCTAGTTGATACAAGGTTTCACTTTTTAATTCGATTACGAACCGTCTTTTGGCCTCGGCACTTATAAATGCATTCCCGACTTCCATGTAGTTTTTTTTTTTGTAAAACACTCTTGATGTTGATTAAAAAATAAGGTAAATAAATATTATAAATGTTATGGATTCAGTAAAATTGCTACGGTCCTACTACTGCATAGTGTATATTTTTTTATTGTTATAAGGATTTGTTTATTTGATGTAAGCCTCATAATTTTTTTTATTAACTAATTACATAGTCGACATTGTTTCTTACTTACTATATATATATTACTTATTATTACTATATATATATATATTACTATATATATATATATATATTACTATATATATATATATATTACTTATTATTACTATATATGTATAAAGGACCGTCCATCAAATATATTTTTTTCAAATATTTTCTTGTCTGTAGATGATCCTATAGCTTTTTCACTATTATAATAATATTAAAATTACTACATCGTCAAACGTAGCCCCTTTAGCAATTTCGCCACTAATGGAGCTAGTCTAATGTGATATCCAAAATTACGATCATATTAATTAGTTTAGTTCGTTGGTAGGCTTATGCAGCTGACGCGCCAAAGGCATCAACTGGTGAGCGTAATAACGGTAGCTCTCATTATGTTTATATTTTTGTAATCTAGTAAATAAAAATATATTTTGAAGTATCTAATTTGTTTTATTTTTTATTCCATACTTAAATAATAATATGCTTAGATAATATGCTTAGCTTATGCTTCAAGTCAGACGTTGACCGACCAACAACGTCTCTTTATTGCACGTTTACTCCTTGTCATTAGCTAGTTGTCCTAGGTGTAGATGCAAACTTAAAAAATATTGCTATGGCAATTAAAGGCGCAACAAAATTCATACTCCAGACTCCATTCAAAAGAATACCTGCTACACACACAAGGAAAAGTGGTAAGGTTCAGATACTGGGTTTATAGAGTTGTAACACTCTAAACTGGAGTATAAACGGTGATTTTAGTAAAAGAAAATAGCATTAAAATACTATTCAAATATTTCAAGTTTATATCTAATTAGCATTTTAGTAGTAGTAAAATGCATTATGCATCCTTTATGTATTAACTTAAAGTTAGGCAACAAATATATAATAACATTAAAATTTTGGTATTGATGCAATTTTACTATTTAGTAAACAAGCTGTTAAAAACATAAAAATCCCGACTAGTTTTTTAATATTAATTCATTTCTCAACCCAAATTACATTGAAACATAACATTATGCAACAAATTGCATAAACTAAAAAACAACATTTAAAATAATACTATAACATAATAATATCCTGGGACCACTTACACACGGCCATCTGATACCAAAGTAAGCAGAGCTTGTTTTATTGTAACAAGACAACTGATAAACATACTTATATATTTCTAATACATATTATGGATAAATTACACCCAGACACAACAAATGATTGTGCTCATAACACATAGATTTGTCCTGGGTGGGAATAGAACCCACGACCTCCGGTATAGCAGTATAGCGGTCAGGGTCACTAACCACTAGACCAACAAGTTAGTCATTTATAAAAACTATGTTTTGACAACGCACTCGATAGGTGTAGTAAAAAAATCTCCAATTTTGATTTAATCACCCATAGAAATAATTAAAAAAACCTAAATCTGTCCAGACGTTTAAAAAAGAATTCTAGAAACTTATTATGAGACACGAGCAATAAACCTAACACTTCCTTGGCAGGCGAGTAAAAATAACGATAAATTACATAATTAAATGTAAACGCATTATTGTAAGCAAATCTATCTTTTTTAGTTACTCTATTATTATTATTATTTTCAAATATACTGCAAAATCAAATAAAAAATAATCATCTTAACATATTAATATTCTAGTATTTCTAGTTTACTTAAGACAACACACTTTTGTGAAAATATTTGCATAAGAGAAACATATTGCATAAGTCGTCAAAACATTCGTAGTATTTAGTGACGACGCGGACGACAAACATTAATACGATATAATGTTTCACTCGTGCACAGTGTTCAGCGTTTGCAATGACACTGGCAATATCTTTATTAAAATACAATCAGAAATAAGTAGGCGTTGCCACGTCGCTAGAACGTTAGAAAGAGCGCAAGCGACGTAAACTGTTTCTCGACGGTAAGGTGATAAGGCGTGGATGTCCCCGATTGTACCTGTGTCGAATCGGACGTGAGCAGTCGAAGGCGTGCCACCACTGCACTGCTCCAGAAGACAGCGCTGTACATACATTACAGGCCTGCCCAGCGTGGGATAATGAAAGACGCGACTTGGTCGCAGAGATTGGAGGGCAGGACTCCTCACTACCGGCTGTGATAATGGCCATGGTCCGGAGTGAAAGCGCCTGGAGGGCGATGGTCACCTTCTGTGAACTCGTGGTGGCAGCGGAAGGAAGCCGCCGAACGACAGAGGGAGGCATGCGCTGTACTCCCTTCGCGTCGCAGGCGCATAGGGCGGCGCAACAGGGCGCTTCATGACCTCAGACCACCCTGAGGTAGGGCCTGCGGGTGACGGGGAGGGCACCTCGTCATCCGATCAGCTGACAGGCCCCGGAGGACGGGCGCATCGTTCCATGCGTTCGTTTTCAGAAGGAATGAGGGGTGGGCACTTTACACCCACCCCTCTAGAAGGAGTCCTTAAAGGACTGCCGCCTGCCGGAGCTGCGCTGAGAATGCTTAGCGATCCCGCGGCTCCAGCAAAGGCGAGAAGGGAACCGGGGTGTTTTTGGTCGGTGAAAGTCCGACATATCCCCACGTCGTGCCCTCGACGTGGGTCGAAATCATTAGATTTTCACCCCGAAAAAAAAAAAAAAAAAAAAAAAAGGCCTTTTTGAGTAATAGTTCCGAGAGCAATTTCTTAAACTTGTTTAAATTATCTGTCTCTTTGATGACTTTGGGTAGATTATTAAAAATTTTTGGAGCCATACCTAGGAAACTCTTTGAATATAGGGCTGTTTTATGAGGTTTAATGTGAATTGTGTTCTTGTGACGTTTATTATTAATTATTTCAAAGATATAAAAATTCTTCCTAACGAACATACCTACCTCTAATATATATAAAGATGGTAGGGTCAGAATGTTGAGTTCAATGAAGTGCGGTCTGCAACTATCGGTAGCCTGCAACTGGCATACTGCACGTAGGCATTTCTTTTGAGCTTTAAAGGCTAATTCACGATCTGGGGAGTTACCCCAAAATATTATCCCATAGCGTAATGTTGAAGAGACGTATGCATGGTAGGCGGTTATGACTGTTTCACGATTTGCAATTTTGTTAAGATTATGTAGTGCATAGTGGTATTTATTTAACTTTTTTATTACGTGTTCAATATGTTTACGCCATGTCATTTTTTCGTCTATCCAAAGTCCTAGAAATTTTGTGTGGTCTTTTTCGTCTATTTTATTAGTTTTATAGTGAATATTCAATTTTTTTTTGCTTCAGTCTTTGTTTGAATGACATAATATGTGTTTTATCTAAATTAATTTTTAAATTGTTATCATTTAACCAGGATATTATCTGACATAGATTATGATTAATATCAGTTTCATATGAAACCTTGTTTTGTCCCGTGAATAGAATTGTGCTATCATCAGCAAATAAGGTCATAGGGTGTTCGGTAACCTGAGGCATATCGTTAATGTACACAAGGAATAAAAGTGGGCCGAGTACGCTTCCTTGCGGTACACCATAGTTTATTTGCATTTGCTGCGAGAAATAAGTTAGCTCAGTATTAGTAAGTGGACATATTTTTTTTATTTTAGTAATTTGTTTCCTACCATTCAAATATGAGTTAATAAGGTTTAACACATTACCTCGGATTCCATATTTCTCCAGCTTAAGCGCTAGAATCTTTAAATCAACATAATCGAACGCCCTAGTCATGTCCATGAACAAGGCGGTCGTCGGTGTATGATTATCAATACCTGTGATAACTTTTTCTAAGAATCCGTAAATAGCTATATTTATGTTTTTAGATTTTCTAAAACCATATTGTTCGTTTGCTAAGATGTTATTTCTATCCAAATAAGAGTATAAGTTGTTATATATGATTTTTTCTATGATTTTAGAGAATATTGGAAGCAAAGCGATAGGCCTGTAATTTTTAGGGTCATATTTGTCCTCCTTTTTATACAGGGGGCTTATAACGGACAGTTTTAACTTATTAGGAAAAGTACCACTTTCTATGCACAGATTCACTACATAACTTAGAACTGGAGAAATTTCAATGGTTACATACTTTACTACTTTTGTGATTATATCATCAATACCCGCACTGTTAGTATTTTTTAAACTATTAATTATTTTATGTATATCATGAGGTAAAGACGCAGGCATAAACATTGAGTTGAGTGTATTGTTTATAGATGAAAAATTATGGTGATTATAAGGACGATTTATAGGACGGACTTGATTGATATAATAAGAATTAAATTCTTCAGCAATTTTTTCAGGAGCATGTACATGTTTATTATTAAAATTCATTTTTGTAATATTGTCTCTAGGGGAATTGTATTTATTGGTATATATCACTTTCCATGTGGCTTTTGTTTTATTTTCGGCATTATTTATATAATAACTATTTCGCGATTTCTGTGTTAAATTAATTATTCTTTTTAATCGTCTAGTATAGAATTTAAATTTACTTTTATTTTCATTAGTAGGGTGTAGTCTAGAGTGCCAAAGCATTTCACGTTTACGTTTACAGCACAATTTAATGCCATTTGAGACCCAAGGAAGCTTTTTAATTATAGGAATTTTTAGTGTCGGAAAGCAGAGATTGTAAAAAAGTTTAAATAATTCATTGAATTCATTGAATGCTTCATCAGGGTCTAGGCATTCATAAACACTATTAAAACTGAGACTTTTAATGGCACTTTTAAATTTATTTAGGTTTTCTATGCAATAATCCCGTTTTAATATAAACCAATGAGAGATAGTGTATGATTTCTTAACATGGCATTTCAATATTTGAGCGGTATGATCTGATATACCCAGCTCAATAACTTCAGCTTTACTACCTCTTATGTTATGAATTATATTATCAATACACGTTCCACTCTGTAGTCGAGTAGGCTCGCGGATACTAAGCCGTAAGTTAAAATTTAACAGTTTATTTTCGAATTCAGTAGAAAAGCGAGTATTTTTTAAAATATCCACATTGTAATCACCACATATAACAAGTTTTCTTTTATTAGAACTACAAATCTTTTGTAACATACCTTCGAAATGATAGAAAAAGCTAGTTACGGCGTCTATGCTTACCTTCGGTGATCTATATAAACAAACAATAATTATCCCGTGATCTATTAATTCTACACCACAACACTCCGTAGTATTAGGGGAGGAATATTGATTTAAATCGACAGTTTTGTATTTAAGTTTATTGCTTATTAGAATACATGACCCCCCTTTTCTATTACTTCTGTTAGCACATGTTGCCAGTTTAAAATTGGGTATGTTTAAATGTATATCATCACCAACGATCATATTATGCTCCGTTATGCAGACTACGTCTATAGTTTTACCATTTTGTGATAGTTCATGTAAGTGGTAAGCCAGTAGGTCCGATTTATTAATAAGACCGTTAATATTTTGGTGTAGGATTAGTACATAATTATACGAGAAAAAAATTACAATTATTCTGAATGCTGGAGTTGGAGCTATTGTTTAAATTATCATTTATAATTATACTTTCATTATCATTATTACATAACGTATTTATATTATTTATTATGTCAGTTTGAGTACACTTATTTATTAAGTCTATTTTTAATGTATTATCGCTTTTTATTACATCAGTTTGAGTACATTTATTTAGGGACTTGTCAGCAATATTTTTATAATACAGTTCAAATTTTAGTTTGTAATCTAAATGTAATATTTCCTTTAACAGTGTTTTACAAATATATAAGGCAAAATGTTTCTTATAAGGTAAATAACTACTATAACCCATATCAATAAATGACACATTCGTGTGCCTTTTGCATATGTATCTCACTAAATAATTTAACTTCTTTTCATTCAAACTTTTGTTATAGGGGACTTCCAGCACTATAATATTTGGTTTTATTAAAGTTTGTAAGTAGTTCCCAAAAGCAATTTCAATCTCATGTGGGTCAGTATCATTTGTGCCACCGATTATTACAACAAAGTCATTTATAGTTAGTTCCGATAGAGACGTATTCAGTTGAAGAACATTGTTAATTTTAGCTCCGGGTTTAATATAACAGGTGACTTTAAATGTAGGTCCCAAAAGTCTTTGTAAGATGTTACAAACATACCGACCTTGTTGATCAGCAAATATAATGACGTTTCTTATGTTAATCTTTGTCAGATATTCAGGCTTCGACCCAGTGTCTCCCAATGTGTTTATCGTACTTTGACTTTGCGTTATATTCATACTGGCGTTTCGTTCTAAGTAATTATCGCTATTGCATTGCGTTGGTGATTCGCTTTGCAGTGTTTTGATTCCCTGTTTTTGGCAAGTTGATGAGATTTTTTCGACTTTGCTCTTTGGAGATGATGTATTGGTATTCTCAGTGTTGTTAACTTTGCTTTTAATCGATTTTCGTGCAGATGTAGGTTTAATATTATTATCGGTGCATGTTATTTTTTCATACATGTTTATTACGTCATAACATTTTTGTAGATCGTCTCTTAATTGTTTCATTTCGCAATGTAAGTTATCAATTTCGTTATTGGCCGATAACAATCTGGTATTTAGTTCACTTACTTGCTCGCGCACTTCTTCGCAGCAACTATTAGCGCCACCTAGCGACGTATTTGCCAAGCTCGGTATCGTTGTGTCTAGTACTGACTTAGACATATCCTGCATTGACGTAGACCGTCTAATTTTACGAAACGTTATATTATTATCCATTTCCATTTTTGTATTTTAATATTACAACGATTTATAAATTCACAAAAAGTTCAATGTTATATCTCAGGTTCGAAGACACTACTTTAACCGCTACGCCACGGTGTACTTACATATAGGCTCGAATTAGTGAACCTCTTTTTGAGCTTTATAATAATTATGTTGTGTGTGTCGGTGAGAGTTTAAATTTAAATTTCTGCAACTGTCTTTTTACTTTATGAATAATTTGGTTAATTAATTTATAATTTTTCACTTATCATTGTCACATACCGTATTACTGTGTTAGCGTCTGTATTTTATATTACACCTTTTTATTTATTATCTGGCAACACTTTACTTCGCAAGCTTCAGTTTTTATGAACTGGCAACGCCGAATCGCTCTTATTGGTCCGCGCATATCTAACCAATCAGAGCGAGGCACGCGTTATGGCGGGAGTTTGGAGTTGTGGGGGAATCATGCCGGTTATTCGGGTCATTCTATCGTCGAGCGGGCTCTAGTGAACATCAAAGGAAATAGTGTACGCGTTTACTTGGTGTTAATTTTAAGGTAATAATGTATTTAACCTTACGCTATTTTTACTGTGAAATATTTAATATTATGAAATAAATAACATGTTTTCTGAACCCATTATGGAGTCTTTTCTTTACATTTCAGAAGTGGGATCAGCGGATTTTAACTCGTAGAAAAAAAAAATGTTTTGAAATACGACAGTTTAAACCCATCCGTTAATCCCGTCCACGCTTATTAGATTTTTTCTTTTTATCCTTTTGCTCACACTCGTGACAAACATTGTAAAGGAAAAGCTCCATAAAGTGTTTTAATGTGATAAACAACGATAGTCACGTAAGTACCATTTTAATTTATTGGAAATTCAAAAGACTATAATTGTCACAAGACACGCCATCATGTTTAAGATACCTAATTCACGAAACTGCTATGCCGTGTTTTACTTACAAAGTTTATAAATACCCTCTATAAAGCATGCCATTTTTTGCCAAGACGACACTGGAAATACGATGCATTCGTTTTTCATTGTTAGGTTATGTTTAAAATCGTCATGTGGTGGTTTGTTGCATCTTGCCGAGGCACTCCTACGGAGATGTAACGGACTATTTTAAGCATGCACCCCATTTTGCCGGGGCGACACTCTGGAAATGGGATGCATACTTTTTTAATTGTTAGGTTATGTTTAAAATCGTCATGTGGTGGTTTGTTGCATCTTGCCGAGGCACTCCTACGGAGATGTAACGGACTATTTTAAGCATGTATCCCATATTGCCAGGGCAACTCTCTGGATATGTGGTACATACTTTCCTTATACACATAATACAACTATTGACTTGATTAATTACGTTGAGCATATTATATATTGCCAGGGTACTCTCGTGGATATATAATGTGTTTTAAAGCAGGTATTTCATTTCGCCAGGGCTACACTCTGGAAATGCGATGCTTGCTTGGGCGATGAATATTTTACTTTGATCATGAATTAATCTTCTTACCACCATAATAATATCATTAAACTGAAGTTAAATACATTAATCTTAACCACAATTACAGATAATGGATTCATCGCCTACGGGCAGTGGTAATGGACGTCGCTGCAATAACGAGGATGAGCCGATAAGTTTGGATCGTAACGAGGGTCCACGGCGGACTCCGCAGCGACGCCAAATTCGTAAAAGCGAGGGAGCGGAAGGGAGTCTGGATATCAGGCAAGTCCGTAAACGCTTAATAAGTAATTCTGATAATGAGAGCGAGGGAGCGGAAGGGAGTCTGGATATCAGGCAAGTCCGTAAACGCTTAATAAATAATTCTGATAACGAGAGTGAGGGAGCGGAAGGGAGTCTGGTAGGAGACAGGCAAAGCCGCAAGCACTCTCTTTTAAAGCCAAACTATAATAAAAATGTTAACAACCGGCGATCAAGAAGAGACGGTAGCGAACGAAATCGTAGCAGGGACCGACCTTATAACCGTCGTAGAAGGGACCGATATCGCGACGATCCTGTCGATAAAGGTCGTGATAGAACTCGACTTCGTGATGATTCTAGTGATTATTATCGTAGTAGGAAACGGTTTCGTGACAATTCGTCTGATGATAAAATCCAAGTCACGAGGGTAGGACGACGTCGTCATCGCAGCAGTAGCAGTGATAGCTATGATACTCCTATTAGACGCTTATTGAAGCGAGGACGAACTTGTTCTCCCTCATGTCGTACAAAATGTGAATTAGCGAAAGTTGAGATGCCTGATGCCACTCATAGCATCTTAAATAAATTCCTGAATGTCCTCAACAATGTGAAGGGACAATCGACCTCTAAGCTTTCTTTAACAAACGTGATTCCGGAATTCGATCCTTTATCTACCGAACAAACTATAGTAACGTGGTTAACTAAAGTCGAGGAAGCCGCGGAGATTTATAATTGGGATGAACGCGAAACAATTCATTTTGCTCTACCAAAACTCGTTGGACTTGCTCAGACATGGTATAAAGGTCTGAGCACGATGCTTTACTCGTGGACAGAATGGAAAAGGAAGCTTATTGAGTCTTTTCCCTGTAGGTACGACTATGCGGAACTACTAACTCAGATGTTGGCCAAGCGTGTGCGTTACGGCGAATCCCTTGAACAATATTACTACGCAAAGATAAATCTCCTGAACCGATGTGGTATCGTAGGTCGAAAAGCAGTCGATTGCTTATTACACGGCGTAGACGATAGGGCGGTGCGGATAGGAGCACAAGCGGCTAGGTTTCGTGGACCCGAAGATGTGCTTGGATATTTTAATACTGTTAAGCCAGCCACTAGTAGGGAAACCGCGGATAGGTCCGGGCAAGATAAAAGGAACTCTTTGTCAAATAACAATCGGAACAAATCTGACGCGAATAAGAGGTCTACTTTTGTCATTAAGTGTCACAATTGTAATGATGAAGGACACAAGAGTTTTAAATGCAATAAACCCCTAACAAAATGCACTCTTTGTAACCGCGAAGGTCATTTAGATTTGTATTGTAGATCTAAGCGGCCCCCTATCCAAAACACTGAACGTCCTAGTAGTGAAGTTAAGGATGAAAAGCAGGTTGCTCTAGTAGACTATTCAGATGATACTAATCAGAAGTACGTCCTCGAAATATTTGTAAATGACCAGCCGATCAATTGTCAAATAGACTTAGGGAGCCAGTGTACCTTGGTTAGGGAATCAGAAGCAAAGCGTTTGAAGCTGAATACAAGCCTGGACGAATTACCAGTCTTGCGAGGAGGTGGCTTTCACATAGAACCACTGGGAAAATGTAATGCCGACGTAACTGTCCAAGGGATAAAAGAGAATATAGAGATTCTCATTGTTGAAGACGCCGCTTTGAAACACCCAGCCCTCTTGGGTCATACGTTTACAGAAAAACCCGGTATTACTATCATAAAGACCCCTAACGAAGTAGTGTTCGAACAGGATTTCCATCAGAAGATATTCCTCATGACTCAAGGTGACGTAGTAATTGCTCCAAAACAATTAACTATGATACCTGTGAAGTCACGAACTAATCTTACCGGTTTCGTGTATGTGAACAGCTCCGTTAGAGGCACCACAGGTAAAGAACACTATTTACTCCCGGGCGAGTATAAATTACACGGTGGTTTTGGTAACTTGCTGCTACAAAACGTCTCTGGTAGTTCGGTCAGTCTAAAACAGGGGTCTTTACTGACACGTGCTATCCCTACCATGAACGAACAAAATGTATACTCAGTAACTTTCGATGATAAATCCCTGGATGAGTCCGTACAGTGCGGTAACACCATCACTTCAGAGCAGAAACTCGAGCTCCAAAGGTTATTATCGAAATTCAAAGACTGTTTTTCCTCTGGTCTTAAAGATCTCGGTTTCACAATTGCAACAGAAATGGTCATAGAGCTTAACGATGCAGAGCCAGTGGTATACAGGCCATATCGCATGTCCTACGGCGAAAGAGCGCTGGTCAGAGATATGGTTCAGGAGATGATGGATGCGGGCATTGTAACCGAATCCACTTCGCCATATGCGAGTCCAATCGTGCTGGTGAAGAAAAAAACCGGAGAGAAACGCTTGTGCGTAGATTATAGAGCTTTAAATAAACGCACAAAAAAGGATCACTATCCCTTACCTCTAATAGACGACCAGCTCGATAGGCTCGCAGGTAATAAACTGTTCATATCATTGGATCTAGCGTCCGGCTATTACCAAATTCCTATCGAAAAGAATTCGCAAGATAAAACCGCATTTGTGACGCCCGATGGCCAGTTTCAGTATACACGAATGCCTTTTGGATTGGTAAATGCACCATCTGTTTTCCAACGAACGATCAATAAGATCCTCTCTGAAGCGAAAATAAAGTACGCTCTCGTCTATATGGATGATATTTTGATCCCAGCACGGTCTTTTGACGAAGGTCTTTGTAGGCTTGAAGAAGTACTTTCCCTTTTAAAACAGGGTGGTCTTACTCTTAAATTATCCAAATGCAACTTTTTCATGGATAGCATCGAATTTTTGGGTTTCCAAATTAATGCTGATGGTATTAAACCCGGCGAAAGGAAAACCGAAGCCGTTTCGAAGTTTCGTACACCCAGAAGCCAACGTGAACTACAGCAATTCATCGGCTTGGCAAGCTTCTTTAGAAGGTTTGTTAAAGGATTTGCTACAATCGCAAAGCCTCTAACGGACCTTCTTCAAAAGAATACCACCTGGAAGTGGGGGTCTGAACAAGTGAATGCGTTCGAAACAATTAAGGCAACGCTGGTACAGAGGCCCTTGCTCGCTCTTTATGACCCAACACGCGAAACGGAGGTACATACAGACGCTAGTAAGCACGGGATAGGAGGAATTCTATTGCAGAAAGATGATGCTGGTCATTTGAGGCCAGTCTCATATTTTAGTAGGAAAACTACTCCCGATGAACAAAAGCTCCACTCATTTGAGTTGGAGACGCTGGCCGTTGTATCCTCCCTCAACAGATTCCGTGTATATCTGATAGGTGTTCCATTTAAAATACTGACAGATTGTAACGCGCTGCGAACGACTCTATCAAAAAGAGATCTTATACCTCGCATAGCGCGTTGGTGGGTTCAATTTCAGGAATTTAACTGCGAGATCGAATATCGCCCTGGGTGTCGTATGTCCCATGCGGATGCACTGAGTAGGAATCCGGTAGGGGAAGCTAAGGACGAGTCGCACGTATTAGACGTTCTAACAGTAGGTACGGATGATTGGATAGCTACGGTACAGAGTAGTGATGACGAAATAGCACGTATTAGAGAGATTTTGAAAGACCCTAAATCGGACCAGGTGCTAGATGTTATAAAAAATTATAAATTGAAAAACGGTAAAGTTTATCGAATTGTAGGTAAGGAAGTAAATGATTTAAGGTGGGTGGTAAGGGGGTAAGGTGGCAGATAGCCAAAATAAACCACGATGACCTAGGCTACTTCGGTTTTGACAAGACCTTTGCGCGAATTCAGCAAATCTATTGGTTCCCCAAAATGCGCCGGTTTATAAAAAAATATATCAAGTCTTGTTTAGAATGTGCACGGAGTAAGGACCATACAGGGAAAGTTCAAGGCGAACTACATCCGATCCCTAAAGTTGAAACTCCATTTCATACAATTCACGCGGACCATCTAGGACCATTTGTGAAGAGCAAAAAGGGCAACTGCTACCTATTAGTAATTGTGGATGGGTTCACGAAATTCATAAATAAAAAGCCAGTCAGAAACACTAAAAGTTCTACCTCAATAAAAGCCCTTAAAGAGCATATTACTTACTTTGGGGCACCGTCTAGACTGATAACCGATAGAGGGACTTCTTTTACCAGTAACAGCTTTCGCGCATTTGTCCAAACCATGGGTATCAAGCACATACTTAATGCTGTGGCCACACCCCGAGCAAACGGACAATGCGAACGTTACAATCGGACAATCTTAAGTGCACTCACCTCTAAAACGGACAATAAAGATGATAAGAACTGGGATGAGTATATTCCGGAAATACAGATCGGTTTGAACACTACTGTCCACAAGACGACTGGCAAAAGCCCTTCGGAACTACTTCTTGGTTTTAACATACGTAGTGGCTCCGAAAATGCTCTAAGCGATATTATAGACGATGTTAGAGAATTTTCCACAGATGATTTGGGCCAGGTACGATCCAAAGCAGGTACACGCATTGCCGAACAACAGGTTAAAGACAAAATCCGATATGATACTAGACATAAGCGCGCTTACAAATATAACTTGGGCGATTTAGTTAGCATAAAGCGAGATGTGCCAAGCGATGGCAAATCGAGAAAACTAGTGGCAAAATTTCAGGGTCCATACCGAAATTTGAAAATACTGCCTAACGATAGGTTTTTAATAGAAGATACGCCGTTAACCCACAATCATGGCCAACGTCGATACGAAAATGTAATAGCGATAGATAGAATTAAGCCGTGGCTCGCTTTCGATCGGAATTATGACTCTACAGAATCTGAGTCCAAAGATAATGCTAATCAAGACTGTAATGAACCTACCAATTAGTACCTACCACATACTAACGATAGTACATCTAGGTTGGAATAGATTGATTTAGGAAATGTAATAAATAATCTAATATTTAATAAAGTAAAGTATGTACTTACAACGCATTAATGTAATATTTAAGACAATATTATTGGAATTAATAACATCATGTTGTTTATAGCTATATTATTATTATGCTTACTATGAAAATAAGTGTTAGTTAATGTCATAGTTTGATTTAAGATGAATCCCCGGTGGTTAAATATAAAGCTGTCAACTAGGTTATCAAAATAAAATTGCTTTTAGATTATGTAGTTAAATCTGATGGACCTTATATATTAAGATTATAATATTAGTACTAATTATTATTATAAGATGGCGATGTTACCATGATTTATGATTGTAAAACTTTAACTAGATTCCAAGGTTAATAGTGTACTAGAGTTATGTATGTACTAGAGTTTGTCGTACTTACATTATGTATGGAATCTACCCCTGTAAGACTTTATTTAATTTAACTTGTAACTTAAAATAGAATTTTACATGTAAATGTTACTTTTTTTTTGTGTCGCGAAGGGACTCGCTTTTCGCAGGATGGCCGAGCTGTTAGCGTCTGTATTTTATATTACACCTTTTTATTTATTATCTGGCAACACTTTACTTCGCAAGCTTCAGTTTTTATGAACTGGCAACGCCGAATCGCTCTTATTGGTCCGCGCATATCTAACCAATCAGAGCGAGGCACGCGTTATGGCGGGAGTTTGGAGTTGTGGGGGTAATCATGCCGGTTATTCGGGTCATTCTATCGTCGAGCGGGCTCTAGTGAACATCAAAGGAAATAGTGTATGCGTTTACTTGGTGTTAATTTTAAGGTAATAATGTATTTAACCTTACGCTATTTTTACTGTGAAATATTTAATATTATGAAATAAATAACATGTTTTCTGAACCCATTATGGAGTCTTTTCTTTACAACTGTTTGTTCACAACCGTTTTTTAACTGTTTATTTCACTTAATTTCATATTATATCACATTATTCACTCACTTTGACACTGGATATTTTTTAGTTTATTTCTCACCAATTTTATGTATTTATCGTTCACAACGTGTTCAGTCCTTTATTTATGTATTATCATTGTTTTTCATCATACTTTAATGGTATATTGCGCGTTAAAACTATTTTAAAGTAAAAAATTATTACGGAGCTATGTTGACAGTACGCAATCAGCGCCCTCCAAGTCAGTCATAAGTGATATCACTATACATAAAACTTGTAATACGCGTTAAACAACCGGCCAACGGTGTGTTTTCGGCGGCGCGCGGCACCATGCAGCGGAAACGCAAGAAATAACATTAAATTTCAATACCTACCTACCTAGTTTTCTTTACAAAAAGTAATAATATCCCACCAAAAACATAAATGTAAAAAAGGAAAGCCAAGTTTAATACACAAAAAGAATGGAGATCTAAATGAGTGCCAAGTTCTATGCAAAATCCAAATATGTATTTATAGGAACAAAATAACATTATGAACAAGTATTAAACTCTATTTCTTTGCTTTATTGGATACCTATAACAAATTATTGTTACAGGATACCCCTGATGTTCCTGCTGCAAGCAGTAGCCGCGCAGGAGGTAAAACTTGAAAGTCTTGATAATGGACCAGGACTTCTTCCTTTTAAATTAGGCTCTACAAAGATAATTTCCCGACATCATTCCTTTATACAAGTTATTGATTTGATCGATTTTGAGAATAAAGTCTCTTTTGTAAAAAGGCAACTAAATTACATTCGACCTCAGTTAAATAAGAAAACAGGCTTCTTGTTTGAACCCCACATTGAATATCTTAGCAGTAAGTTAAGTAAAATCTCAGATCAGTTACAGACATTTACTTCAACTCGCGTAAAACGAGGACTTATAGATGGGCTAGGCTCAGTAATTAAAAGCATATCGGGTAATCTAGATTATACGGATGCTCTGAAATATAACGAGGCCATTGAAGTTCTTCAGAATAATCAGCAAAAATTAGCTTCACAATATAATGATCATGTCAGCTTAAGCAAGGAATGGATGTCGCAGCATTCAAAAATATTAGATAAAATAGTTAGTAATCAGAAGAAAATTATCTAATGGTCAATAGAGTTATGAATATTACCAATACAGTTGTAGCCTTAACAGAATATGCTCACCTTTCGCAATTACTTTTGATACTCGGAGACAACATAGAAGAAGAGTCTGAAGAATTGTTAAGAATAGAAAACGTTCTTGCTTTTATTCACGCTAAGAATTCACATCATTCATTGATTAACTTAAATGCGTTAAAAGATATGTTAAGTAAATTACGTAGTTTATATAGTAATAATGAAATATTAGATATAACTATTAGAGAGTATATAGATATAATTAAATTGGGCTCTTATTATAGTAATGATAAGATAGACGGGCCTGTTGGTCTAGTGGTTAGTGACCCTGACTGCTATACCGGAGGTCGTGGGTTCGATTCCCACCCAGGACAAATGTTTGTGTGATGAGCACGATCATTTGTTCTGGTTGTCTGGGTGTAATTTATCTATAATATGTATGTATTTAGAAGTATATAAGTATGTTTATCAGTTGTCTGGTTACCATAACACAAGCTCTGCTTAGCTTGGGATCAGATAACCGTGTGTGAGATGTCCCGAAATATTATTATTATTATAGTTATAGTATTCAAAGTACCGATATTCTTGCTATTAGGCATACGACTTCTATAAATTATCCATTGTTCCTAATAAAAACCACCAAGTCCTTATACCTCCCTCTCCTTATACAGTGTGGAGATGACAATGACTTTAAATGAAAACACTGGCAGTACTGGTTTATAGAAACATTTGTCAACTATCAAATAAATCCGAACATCGAAATTAAAAAAAACATTTTTCTAACAAACTAAATAGCTTAAAACTGCAAACAAATTAAAACATCATGTATAAAATTGGTACACTTACCGGCGATAAGAACGGCAACGCAGCTTGGTTTCATTCATGATAAAGCTGTGGCCGACGGCGACGCAGCGACGTAATGTTTGGCGCCATTATTCTTATTTTTTCAATTACACAAATCAAATCACAGAATATTAACCAAATAGTCAGGCATCATTCACGCGCGAGTTATTCACTAATCAATTTATTATTCATAATCACTTTTCGATCACATAGTTATGTCGCCAGTCATTAATTTTTTTTATTTTCAATATTTCCGCCATTTTCTTGAATACATAAACTACACCGACGTATAATGTTATTTCTCACTCTTGATAATAGGTCACCATTAGCAGCCATTTCTTTCAATTTATTAAAAGA
This sequence comes from Autographa pulchrina, assembly GCA_905475315.1. NCBI lineage: Eukaryota > Metazoa > Arthropoda > Insecta > Lepidoptera > Noctuidae > Autographa > Autographa pulchrina. The sequence continues at coordinate 20,109,952 of FR997761.1, read as the reverse complement.
TATTATTATTCTAGCTTACTACTAGTAACTAGATGCGGATTCACGCGGCTCCAGTACCGAAGGTTCTGTCGGTTCCATAAACCATTCCTTGTAAATGTATTCTCGAGATGTTTGGTTTCCAACCAGCGACAGAAAGTTTCTCTTATTGGTTTATCTCTCGGTAACAATGCTTGTACTTTCTTGTACTTGTAAGGTCTGCGTTTGTTACGTTTCAAAACTTTTTGAATGGTTTTGTGATTTACATGAAAATGTCGACCTGCATTACGCAGACTGGACGTCGGATTGCGATCATAATAATTAATAACTCTTTCGTCTGAAATCACATTTGCACGTGGAGGAGCACCATCTACGTGCGGGATCAAGGATTGATTTTCCCGTATCCTCTGGACAGCTTGTACAATAGTACGCCCGTGGGTCGGACACATACGCGTGTTCTCATACCTCTCACGGTATGTCCGTACAGCTAAAGCGGCATTACCGTGACACTCCCCATAAATTAAAATCATATCGGTGTATTCCGAAGCGGTATAATTGTAACGAGGCATGATTATTTAATAATAAAACCTTGAAACACCAAGTATTAAGCGTCTAATTTCGCAAAGTTTACTTCACTATTTAACTAAGTACCTATAATACGTTTATGTGTCCTGTCACTATTAAAACAAAGCGTCAAATTTCGCACAACACAACACAACAACAAAGATACGATAACACTCGCGCCGCGACTTCAAACGGGCGCGGGCGCATCCGAAATTCCAGAGGAAAACAAAACGCGTCACAGCAGGAAGGAGGTCCGGTGACACACTGACCGCGTAACCTATAACCTAGACACGTCGACAAAGTGTAAGCAAAGTAGAAACAAGCAATTTACCTATCTCTTTCGCACATACATATTTTGCGATTGACATGAGTGCGTAACAGGATAGTAATAACTTTCGCATGCATTTTTTATTATTTAGCTGTGACGACACGCTTTATGACTCTTATTTTGAGAAAATAGGTTTTTAAAGTAGCGAGCTGGCAACGTGTGTCGTTAACTTGTAGCGCGCTCAGCTGTTTACAAATACATTATGTAGAAAATACTTAAACTGAAAAATAATTTCCTGTGGCTAAACTACTGGATAAATTCATTTGATTTTTTGTGTGACGGTTGGGAATATCATGACTTATACGAAGTTTAATTTATGATCATATTGTCCTCCCCACCCTGTATAGTAATACATGAGACAGATTACATGTACATAGAGACAGAATGTCCGAAGGCAGGTACCTGGTATATCTGTGAGAAAGAACATAGCTTTATTCGCGAACATCGTGTGGACTGCGTCCAACAGCTTCTCACGTCTCAGAAGATCGATTCTTCCTGCAACCTTACAACCGTGATAATGAACAAGGAAGCTATAGAGCAATTGGATGAAAAACATTATACAATCTCGTTCCCGATAGCTACCAAGTTCCAATCGTCGTGTGAAAGAAATATATACAGGGTGGGGAGGACAATATGATCATAAATTAAACTTCGTATAAGTCATGATATTCCCAACCGTCACACAAAAAATCAAATGAATATATCCAGTAGTTTAGCCACAGGAAATTATTTTTCAGTTTAAGTATTTTCTACATGATGTATTTGTAAACAGCTGAGCGCGCTACAAGTTAACGACACACGTTGCCAGCTCGCTACTTTAAAAACCTATTTTCTCAAAAAAAGAGTCATAAAGCGTGTCGTCACAGCTAAATAATAAAAAATGCATGCGAAAGTTATTACTATCCTGTTACGCACTCATGTCAATCGCAAAATATGTATGTGCGAAAGAGATAGGTAAATTGCTTGTTTCTACTTTGCTTACACTTTGTCGACGTGTCTAGGTTATAGGTTACGCGGTCAGTGTGTCACCGGACCTCCTTCCTGCTGTGACGTGTTTTGTTTTCCTCTGGAATTTCGGATGCGCCCGCGCCCGTTTGAAGTCGCGGCGCGAGTGTTATCGTATCTTTGTTGTTGTGTTGTGTTGTGCGAAATTTGACGCTTTGTTTTAATAGTGACAGGACACATAAACGTATTATAGGTACTTAGTTAAATAGTGAAGTAAACTTTGCGAAATTAGACGCTTAATACTTGGTGTTTCAAGGTTTTATTATTAAATAATCATGCCTCGTTACAATTATACCGCTTCGGAATACACCGATATGATTTTAATTTATGGGGAGTGTCACGGTAATGCCGCTTTAGCTGTACGGACATACCGTGAGAGGTATGAGAACACGCGTATGTGTCCGACCCACGGGCGTACTATTGTACAAGCTGTCCAGAGGATACGGGAAAATCAATCCTTGATCCCGCACGTAGATGGTGCTCCTCCACGTGCAAATGTGATTTCAGACGAAAGAGTTATTAATTATTATGATCGCAATCCGACGTCCAGTCTGCGTAATGCAGGTCGACATTTTCATGTAAATCACAAAACCATTCAAAAAGTTTTGAAACGTAACAAACGCAGACCTTACAAGTACAAGAAAGTACAAGCATTGTTACCGAGAGATAAACCAATAAGAGAAACTTTCTGTCGCTGGTTGGAAACCAAACATCTCGAGAATACATTTACAAGGAATGGTTTATGGAACCGACAGAACCTTCGGTACTGGAGCCGCGTGAATCCGCATCTAGTTACTAGTAGTAAGCTAGAATAATAATATCTTTTAATAAATTGAAAGAAATGGCTGCTAATGGTGACCTATTATCAAGAGTGAGAAATAACATTATACGTCGGTGTAGTTTATGTATTCAAGAAAATGGCGGAAATATTGAAAATAAAAAAAATTAATGACTGGCGACATAACTATGTGATCGAAAAGTGATTATGAATAATAAATTGATTAGTGAATAACTCGCGCGTGAATGATGCCTGACTATTTGGTTAATATTCTGTGATTTGATTTGTGTAATTGAAAAAATAAGAATAATGGCGCCAAACATTACGTCGCTGCGTCGCCGTCGGCCACAGCTTTATCATGAATGAAACCAAGCTGCGTTGCCGTTCTTATCGCCGTAAGCGTGCCGTAAGTGTACCAATTTTATACATGATGTTTTATTTTGTTTGCAGTTTTAAGCTATTTAGTTTGTTAGAAAAAAATGGTTTTTTTAATTTCGATGTTCGGATTTATTTGATAGTTGAAAAATTTTTCTATAAACCAGTACTGCCAGTGTTTTCATTTAAAGTCGTATTGTCATCTCCACACTGTATGAGACCTTACGAGGAAGCTATCTAGTTATACTACCAAAAGGATGCCTCTTGCGAACACCGGAGTTCACTATCATGAACAGTAACGACCGTACAAGGGGACAAGTTATGAAGATAATAGACGTATCATTGCAAGATCCTGAACATTTCCCGCTCTCACATTCAACATTAACACTAGACTCAATTAATCTAGAAAATTTGTATGCCAGCAATACCAAGATAAAAATGCAATCTCCTGTAAATTTTATGAAAAGAGATAAAACATTATATCATACTACAATACCGTTGTACATTTTCTTATTAAGTGCAACTGTACTTGTTAGCTACATCGTCATCAAGAAATACATTATGAAATTTCAACTTAAAGAAGGATTGAATAAGAAACCGGACGTCGAGCCTGCAACTGCAAGTCAACCGACACCGGATAACCACTCAGCATTATTTTCAACAAAATTCTTCAAATAAATGCTGATCTTTGGCGGGAGGTGTTATACCATGGTACTCTTAGGCAATCGCTGACCAGGCACCAACCTAATTACACCCAAAACATCGATTGCATCAGCCTGCATAGTCACGAGGCGCGGACACGAGGTGCTGACAAGACTTTATTGGAAACATCGCGCTACCGATCCGCAAGCCTGGAAAAAAAGCCACTTATTGTTCAATCGCCGAACTGAGTCGTACTTAATTATTAGATATAGTTTATTATACTGTAATTCACTTTTATAATAAATTTAATTTAAGTAAATTGGTTTTTTTAAGTCATCCGTCTGCAGCTATCGTAATTAACGTAAAAGTGTGATAAAAAACTATATTTACAAATAAAAGTGACGGTGCTGATAAAAATTTAAATTCAAAAACCCGCGTCACCTAACGGTTAAATAAATAAAAGCACAAAAGCACAAAAGCACACATTAATTAAACATTTAATTCAAGTAGCAAAATAGCTGCAGCGAAGTCGTTGAGACTGCCGAGCCGCGAGTCGTGAGTTCTATCCCAGCAAGACACATCTCTTTTTGGATTTTATTTAAAACCTTTCTAAACTTTGAAATTATATTTGCACTAATAATTTGAAGAATTGTTGGAATATTAATAATGAATATCTTCGAAAATATAACGTTCCGAAGGGCACGTTCTCATTCAATGTCGGAAATATTAACAGAGTCTGATTCACACAACTCTACACTAGATGGCACCACTCACAGTTTTCCAAATATATCAGACGAAAACGCCTGTGAACACACAGAGTTAAAGCAGCTGATTGAAAAACTACAGTCTGAATTATGTGACGTTCGTAAAGAAATAACACAGTTACGTATAGAAAATTCAGATTTAAGCAAAACAATAAATGGCATAACGGGCAAACAGGGACCTGCACAAAAACATGCGAATGATGTCAAAACTCCAAGCAAAACGCCAATTCGTCGTGCTAGTCATACAACCAAAAGTGTACAGAAGAATCAGACTGGCAAGAAACAAAAGTTTAGCGACATCTCACACCCCGTAGCAACCATTTCTTCCGCTCCGACGGATAGTACGGAGCATAATATAAAACAAACAATCGATTCTACAGAAAAACAGCACAGATTATGTATCATAAGTGATAACAAGGCAAATAAGATCCTAACAAAGGCTATGGATGTATTCTTAAATTACAAAATATGTCATTACCTGACCCCAAACTGTGGAATTAAAATGTTATTAACAGGTTTGAAATCTAAATTGGAACACTATACAATGGATGACTACTGTGTAATATTAATAGGTTCCGAAGACTTTAAGACAACAAAAAACTACATTGAACTGATTGTATATATTAGAAACAGCATCAAAGATATAAAAAATACGAATGTTATTATATGTCTCCCTACCTACAAATGTAATGAGCTAACCAATATGTTTAACTGCAGGATCGAAAATTTTAATACCTTACTTTGCTTAGATGTCATGTCCCATGATTATGCTTATGTAGTAGACTCTAATTTAAATCTAAAATGTGATTATAATATGTTTCACAAACGGTCAGGATCTATTAGTAACAATGGTGTTTTTACAATTTTAAATGATGTCCTGAATCTCATTACAGAGATAAAAAATAATAATTATGATATTACTGTTACCTCACAACCTAACTCTGGCCAATTGTCTTGTCAAGATATTTTTAATTCTCCCAAGGTAGATAAGAAAAATATAGATAGTAATAAGAATAATATGTCTAATTTGATAGATACCAGTTCACAAACAGACCTATCATTGCTAATAAATAAATGTCTATCAACCGAAAACACAAATAAAGGTTCTAAATTGACTCAAATTTCAACTAAAATAACTAATGTCAGTTCTAAGAATCCTGATTCTGAACAACCAGAAGGGTTTTTTCGTGTATAACCACCTGTCAATACTACATCAGAATATAAGTGGGTTATTAAACAAATGTGACTTACTTTATGTTCATTTAGAAAATATGGCACGTAAAGATAAACCAATAGATATAATATGTATTACAGAACACAATATGTTGCTGGAGGATTCCCATTTTCTCTGTTTTTCTAATTATAATCTTGCATCGATGTTCTGTCGTACTAATCGAAAAGGTGGTTCTTGCATATTAGTAAAAAATAGTTTAAAGTTTAAAACTATGAGCAGTATTGAAAGCCAAAGTATATCAAATGTCGTTGAATTTTCTTCTGTTGAGCTACTGGAACATAAAATTATTATAATAAACATTTATAGAGTACCAAATAACAAATTACCTATATTGAACACATTTTTTGAAAAACTCATGTATATTCTAGATTTATTAATATGTAAAAATATGAAAATAATCATTTGTGGAGACCTAAACATAGATACACTTAAAAATACAAAATATTCATCAGAACTAAGGCAATTGATCTGTTCATATAATTTAAAACTTGCCATCCGACAACCAACTCGTATCAGTAGTGGAACATGTATATATCAATTCATACATAACTGCAATAGGGCTACAGCAGAAGTCATGGAATTAGCTTTGTCTGACCATGCTGCACAAGTTTTAAAAATACCTGTAAAAACGACTTGTTTGAAACCATTCTGGTACAGTTACAAAAGAGATTTTTGGACAGAAAATAAACAAAAATTTGTAGATTGTCTCAAAAGACTTACATTTACAGAAGTGTACACAAATGACAATCCAAACTACGCTTATGAAAAATTTTATAGTTTATTTAAATTATTTTATGACCTTTGTTTTCCCATTGTGAGAATTAAAATTCCAGTAAATAAGCGTCCGAAATGGGTATCTAATGGAATAATACTATGCAGTAAACGTAAGAGAATGCTTCTTTGGAATTATAGAAAATCTAGTACTCAACCTAATAAAATAAAACTTAAACAATATTCTCTCAAGTTTAAAAAAATCATAAACTTAACAAAAAAATCACAAAATAATTATTTGATTAATACTTCGTCAAACAAATGTAAAACAGCGTGGAAAATAATAAATAATTGCAAAATAAACTACCCTAAAGAAAATATAAAACAAATTAAACTACAAGATCGTTATGAACAAAATGCCTTCAATATAGCAAATGCATTCAACAATTTTTTTATTGATCAAATTCAAGAACAAAAAGGTAAGACAAAGATATCACTTAATAATACTAATGTAAAGTCATTATTCATGAATCCTGCTACACCTTACGATATCACTATCATCACTATCACTACATAGTATAAAGCAAAGTCGCTTCCCGCTGTCTGTCCCTATGTATGCTTAGATCTTTAAAACTACGCAACGGATTTTGATGCGGTTTTTTTAATAGATAGAGTGATTCAAGAGGAAGGTTTATATGTATAATACATGCATAATATAGTAGAGAAACACAGATAATCTTAAAGGTTTTTACGTAAGGTCGTAAATAAACACACTTTTTTGCGCTTACATTGCAAACGCTGGCTGAACCCTACGAGATAGATCAAAATAATGTACTACAGTATTGTACACCTTAAAAAGGTCTACAAAAAAGTCCGCGATGGTATATGTCTATCTCTTGAGGATAACCCACAATTACCATTTTTTATCCTTAATTTATTACTTATCCAATTAAGTACCTTAAATACATTGTGCATGTAATATAGACCAATATGGCCCTTTGCAGCATGTAATTTAATATCAGAGATTCAAAACGCCAGGGACATAGCGGATGCGGCGGTACTGGCCGGGGGGCCGGGGAGCGCGTGCCTATACCTAAATAGTGCGTCGAAGGCCGCGCTTCGCCCTACAACACTTTATGATTATGTAGTATATTTAGTATCAGCATTGCACCCGTGCAAAGCCGGGGCGGGTCGCTATTAATCATAAATTTCAATTACCAGATAATATTCAACTTGCTGATCCCGACTTTTATTTATCTAACAATATACATTTACTCATAGGTGCAGATAAATTTTGGGAATTGCTTAATGAAGGCCTTATCCGTTTACCTTATGGTCCATATTTGCAAAACACGAAACTTGGCTGGATCATATCGGGAGCAGTTAATAAAAAGGCTTCACACATTAACCGAACTTAATGTTATCTCATACAAACATTGGATTCAGAACTTAAACTATTTTGGGAACTTGAAAACATATATTATAAACGTAAATTAATAATTGAATATTTTTTAAGTAAATTGTAATATTATTAAACTGAATCTTATGAACGACCCACATTTTGTTTTTATTTACGATTTCCTTTTAATGTGCTTATTATCCACTTACCTACTCATAACATGCCATTTAACAATTTAAAACTCCTGCCTCCTAAAGTAGCAATACCGTTGAGTGAAGACACACTGCAACTATTTGCCTTTATTATTTAATCAGGCACTTTTCCTTGGGATAATTTAAATAATTGCTACATCCTTTATTTAACATATGTTTGAAGTTACAACTAAATTAGATAAATGAAGTAAATATGTAGCAATTATTGACGCAATACATTTCGGTAAACTCTGCATGCTTGACTTTAAACTAGGAGGTGACCAGCCAACCAAACGTCAGGATTGCTGGTCAAAAAAAAAAATTTAGTTCTAAATATATATCGTATGTAGCAATTATTTATTATATTTAGCAAATATAAGCAATTATGTAGCAATTTTCGAATCAACTCTCATAGACCAACGCCACAGACAACCAGCCATTCCGACGCACACGCATGAACGTAATTTTTATCGTTTGAGATTGCTGAAAAAATAAAATACACGTGTGCTTAAGTATCAGTAGGAAATTGCCATGAAACAATTACATAGTTAAATAGTTAAGGACTTACCTTACAATGTTGAGAATAGAGTTTCTTCGATTTACAATTATAATATTTGCCAAGCGGTAATATTGGGCAGCCATCGCGGTATCAACAAGTTGAATGGTGTCATCATTCCGCCAGTAATTTTCAACGGCGCAGTCATTTCATTAATTATTTATATATTTTATTTTAGGTGATCAAGTACTTCCTAGAACGAACTGCATCCGAGATTTGGGTGTATATCACGATTCTAAGCTTACGTTTGAATTACATGTCGATGCCATAGTCGCTAAAGCATCTAAAGCACTAGGTTTCATAATGCGGCTCTCCAAGTGCTTCAGTCAAGCTAAAACATTAAAAATCCTATATTGTACTTTTGTTAGAAGCCACTTGGAGTACGCGTCTGAGATCTGGAATCCATGTTACCACAAATACATTGATCGTATAGAGAGCATCCAGAAAAGATTTATAAAGTATTTGTGTTATCATCAGAAGGTACCGTACCGATCTGAAGATTACCTCAATCTCTGTAAGAGGTATCATATATCGACGGGTCCTACGTATACTAGTACAAGTGCAAAAACACAACTTTTCAGGAGAGCGGTTCAAAGGTTCTAAAGCTTGTAATTTTGTCATAAATCAATGGAAATACTTGAAATTTTGATATCTTATATTTGAATCTCTAAGGAAAAAGATTGCATTATTGGTTTTTCTTTATTTTTTATACTTTGGAAAATAGCATCACTTGCATTGATGTAGCTTGTTTTCTTTACTATGGTAAAACCTGTAAACTGATACAAGTGGCCACTTATACCAGTATATAGTGTACTTGCTTTTACTTATAATAAAGGAAAATTTAAGGATTTTACTCTTTTAACATGCTATTTCCAATCTACTGATTAATATGAGGTTACAATATTAACAATAACATCTTCTTTTATCGACTTTTAAACACTTACAACAGTTTACTCAGTACTGGAAAACTACTTGCAACAGTTTTCTGCATTGTTATTAACCTTAAATATTTGAATGGGTGTGGCAGGAAATGAAATAAAAACATTAAAAATACAAAATAGAAGTTTATTTCAAATAAATTACTTTTCCAGACCTATGCATAATAGGTGTTGTTATTTTGATGTTAATATATCTTGATATGAATGTCAAGACAAACTCAAAGTTTTATTACTTTCAGATACAGACAGGCCTTTAAATATAATAATCGGTTCGCTACAGATATTTAAATTATTTAATAATTTAATAGCATGAAATTACTAGTTAATAAAACATTATAATAAATTAATAAAATACTAGATAATAACATGTAATATACTATAATGTTACTGTAAAAGCCCAAACTACGGTAAATCTTAAGATTTCCCAGTAAAACCTAAGATTTACCAATTCTAAATGGTAAATGTCCGAAAAAGTTTGCGATTCGGACTTTTACCACCATTCACTTGGTAAAAAAATCATGTCGTGTTCACCGAAATCGAGCGCATATCAAACCCTCGACTTAGTATAGAACCGACATAGAGGTGGGACGTCGTAGAGAGGTTAGATATTGTGACCATGCAACAGAGCGAGCGAAGCGAGCGACAACATAATATGTAATTTAAAATTTATCTTTATTAACAATTGCGTGCTATTTATAGATAACATCTACCAGCTGGTAGATGTTGGTTTGTTTTTTTTCAACATTTACCGTCCTTTAATGTAAATCCTAAGATTTATCAAGAGAATGGTGGTAAAAGTACGAATCGCAAACTTTTTCGGACATTTACCATTAAGAATTGGTAAATCTTAGGTTTTACTGATAAATCTTAGGATTAACCGTAATTCGGGCCTTTACAGTAACATTATATACTTCATGCAGATTCAGCACTTAACGAAATATCGATTTGTGACGAATATGTATCGTAATAATATAATATAGTGTAAACACAACATATAATACTGAAAAAAAAGTATAATCATTTTGCTAGTGTGTAGGTTCCATATGACTTGGCAATATGCAGACCAAATTACATATGTGACGTCTCTGTCAGTCCGTCAATAATTAAAAATAAAATAGCTTAATATATATATTTTATATACTGTTTGTGTGGAAATTAATTTTTGTGAATAAACGATTTTTCATTTCATTTCATTTCATTTCATAACGTGCAAAAAATATATACAAAAAAACTCTTATTGGCATAGTTTCTTATGAAAGTAGAAAATAGATGGTAAATTAGATTTTAGAGTATTATTTATTACGTATACTTTTTCTTACCCGTATTTAAATGAAAAATGAAAATACTTCAAAATCTGGAAATTCGAAACTGCTTATACATAATAAATAATATTGAGTAATTAAACATAAGTACAATGTCATAATTGATTTTAAGATTGAGTTATAACTTCACTAAATAGAGTCATCGACATATCTCTGAGTGCAAAGTAAAATGGTCTGTCTGCTTTAAATAGTTTTGGTGGCGGCCCCAGACGAAAGATACCACTTTTACGATTTACGAAGGAAGCTGAAAAAATATAGTATATGTAGTAGAAACTTACACAACACAAAGAATATCATTATACTATTTTAAAATATCAATTAATACTTACCTTTGTAATTTTCTGGAGTGTTTATACTACACTTATTTTCTAATAAATCTATCATTAATTGACCTCGTGAGCGCTTCATTGTTGTGACTTCTTACCACTACTTACTCAAGACAAACAAAATCTGAATAGGTTTTAATAAATTAATACGTAAACTAAGACGCATCGCAGTTATACCAGTGTTTTACTTGCTCCCGACTCCGTAGCCGCGCGCATACTAGCATAAATGACACTTGTGCTGACGAGTCGCGGCGCACGCGACTACCTACACTGGTGCAAGTGACTTATATCAGTGTAGATGGTCGTGTGGCTAAAAATAATGTCACTTATATTAGTTTACAAGTTTGTATCTTTGAAATTACTTGATAATTTAATATAATTTTTACAGAATATAAAGTTAAGGTAATTTTAAGGCTTTTGGTGCAAAAAAACGTATTTCGCTGTTTTGCGGGTTACACCAGTATACGTAGGACCCGTCGATATTACCCCTTATTAATCGGCGATCAATCTCTGGTCCTGCATTACATTATTTTAATGTTCCTGTAAGGTCGAAGCGATGGAACTCAACGCTGTGCGTTCCATTTACCTCTACGAATTATAGGCGAAACTCATTTATAGTGCGTGCAAGTAATCATTTTAATAACATGTGCAGACAATATGACTTTGATCCTTTCGTGACAAGTGTATCCTCGGCCAGAAAGTGCATGAGCCTTAGCTTTTTTAATTAAGTTTTGTATAATCGAGTTTTAATTCTGGGATTTTGCTTGAAATGTATTAAGTCAAGTTTGATTGTCATCCTGTTTCTTCTTGGTGGCTGTATTGCATTGTGTTGTTCACACACACTTTATCAATCTGTTCTTTAGAAGTGAAGACTTTTAATTGGCTGTCAGTCTCACACACTGTTTTTATTATGTTTACTTTAGCTGTAAGTTTTCCATCACTATCACTATCACTATCATCACTATCAAAACATAGTATAAAGCAAAGTCGCTTCCCGCTGTCTGTCCCTATGTATGCTTAGATCTTTAAAACTACGCAACGGATTTTGATGCGGTTTTTTTAATAGATAGAGTGATTCAAGAGGAAGGTTTATATGTATAATACATGCATAATATAGTAGAGAAACACAGATAATCTTAAAGGTTTTTACGTAAGGTCGTAAATAAACACACTTTTTTGCGCTTACATTGCAAACGCTGGCTGAACCCTACGAGATAGATCAAAATAATGTACTACAGTATTGTACACCTTAAAAAGGTCTACAAAAAAGTCCGCGATGGTATATGTCTATCTCTTGAGGATAACCCACAATTACCATTTTTTATCCTTAATTTATTACTTATCCAATTAAGTACCTTAAATACATTGTGCATGTAATATAGACCAATTTGGCCCTTTGCAGCATGTAATTTAATATCAGAGATTTAAAACGCCAGGGACATAGCGGATGCGGCGGTACTGGCCGGGGGGCCGGGGAGCGCGTGCCTATACCTAAATAGTGCGTCGAAGGCCGCGCTTCGCCCTACAACACTTTATGATTATGTAGTATATTTAGTATCAGCATTGCACCCGTGCAAAGCCGGGGCGGGTCGCTATTAATCATAAATTTCAATTACCAGATAATATTCAACTTGCTGATCCCGACTTTTATTTATCTAACAATATACATTTACTCATAGGTGCAGATAAATTTTGGGAATTGCTTAATGAAGGCCTTATCCGTTTACCTTATGGTCCATATTTGCAAAACACGAAACTTGGCTGGATCATATCGGGAGCAGTTAATAAAAAGGCTTCACACATTAACCGAACTTAATGTTATCTCACACAAACATTGGATTCAGAACTTAAACTATTTTGGGAACTTGAAAACATATATTATAAACGTAAATTAATAATTGAATATTTTTTAAGTAAATTGTAATATTATTAAACTGAATCTTATGAACGACCCACATTTTGTTTTTATTTACGATTTCCTTTTAATGTGCTTATTATCCACTTACCTACTCATAACATGCCATTTAACAATTTAAAACTCCTGCCTCCTAAAGTAGCAATACTGTTGAGTGAAGACACACTGCAACTATTTGCCTTTATTATTTAATCAGGCACTTTTCCTTGGGATAATTTAAATAATTGCTACATCCTTTATTTAACATATGTTTGAAGTTACAACTAAATTAGATAAATGAAGTAAATATGTAGCAATTATTGACGCAATACATTTCGGTAAACTCTGCATGCTTGACTTTAAACTAGGAGGTGACCAGCCAACCAAACGTCAGGATTGCTGGTCAAAAAAAAAATTTTAGTTCTAAATATATATCGTATGTAGCAATTATTTATTATATTTAGCAAATATAAGCAATTATGTAGCAATTTTCGAATCAACTCTCATAGACCAACGCCACAGACAACCAGCCATTCCGACGCACACGCATGAACGTAATTTTTATCGTTTGAGATTGCTGAAAAAATAAAATACACGTGTGCTTAAGTATCAGTAGGAAATTGCCATGAAACAATTACATAGTTAAATAGTTAAGGACTTACCTTACAATGTTGAGAATAGAGTTTCTTCGATTTACAATTATAATATTTGCCAAGCGGTAATATTGGGCAGCCATCGCGGTATCAACAAGTTGAATGGTGTCATCATTCCGCCAGTAATTTTCAACGGCGCAGTCATTTCATTAATTATTTATATATTTTATTTTAGGTGATCAAGTACTTCCTAGAACGAACTGCATCCGAGATTTGGGTGTATATCACGATTCTAAGCTTACGTTTGAATTACATGTCGATGCCATAGTCGCTAAAGCATCTAAAGCACTAGGTTTCATAATGCGGCTCTCCAAGTGCTTCAGTCAAGCTAAAACATTAAAAATCCTATATTGTACTTTTGTTAGAAGCCACTTGGAGTACGCGTCTGAGATCTGGAATCCATGTTACCACAAATACATTGATCGTATAGAGAGCATCCAGAAAAGATTTATAAAGTATTTGTGTTATCATCAGAAGGTACCGTACCGATCTGAAGATTACCTCAATCTCTGTAAGAGGTATCATATATTACCCCTTATTAATCGGCGATCAATCTCTGGTCCTGCATTACATTATTTTAATGTTCCTGTAAGGTCGAAGCGATGGAACTCAACGCTGTGCGTTCCATTTACCTCTACGAATTATAGGCGAAACTCATTTATAGTGCGTGCAAGTAATCATTTTAATAACATGTGCAGACAATATGACTTTGATCCTTTCGTGACAAGTGTATCCTCGGCCAGAAAGTGCATGAGCCTTAGCTTTTTTAATTAAGTTTTGTATAATCGAGTTTTAATTCTGGGATTTTGCTTGAAATGTATTAAGTCAAGTTTGATTGTCATCCTGTTTCTTCTTGGTGGCTGTATTGCATTGTGTTGTTCACACACACTTTATCAATCTGTTCTTTAGAAGTGAAGACTTTTAATTGGCTGTCAGTCTCACACACTGTTTTTATTATGTTTACTTTAGCTGTAAGTTTTCCATCACTATCACTATCACTATCATCACTATCACTACATAGTATAAAGCAAAGTCGCTTCCCGCTGTCTGTCCCTATGTATGCTTAGATCTTTAAAACTACGCAACGGATTTTGATGCGGTTTTTTTAATAGATAGAGTGATTCAAGAGGAAGGTTTATATGTATAATACATGCATAATATAGTAGAGAAACACAGATAATCTTAAAGGTTTTTACGTAAGGTCGTAAATAAACACACTTTTTTGCGCTTACATTGCAAACGCTGGCTGAACCCTACGAGATAGATCAAAGTAATGTACTACAGTATTGTACACCTTAAAAAGGTCTACAAAAGGTCTACACATTAAAGAGCACGTGCCTATACCAAATAGTGCGTCGAAGGCCGCGCTTCGCCCTACAACACTTTATGATTATGTAGTATATTTAGTATCAGCAATGCACCCGTGCAAAGCCGGGGCGGGTCGCTAGTTTATAGAATAATTAAGGAATCGAAAAATACAAATAGTACAGGCTATGATGAAATAATATATGTACGACCATAGTTAAAGAAGTGAACCCTATAATTGCACCAATATTATGTGAAATTATTAACAAATGTATAGAACATGGTTATTTCCTGATAAACTAAAGATTTCGGTTATTGTACCTCTATTTAAAAAGGAAGATAAAGAAAATATGTCTTGTTACAGACCAGTAGCACTAATACCGATTTTTTCAAAAATATTTGAGAAGGTAATATACAGGTTGACTGGTAATTAGTGGCCGATACTTAAACACTTGATTGTACTCATGATTACAAACAACTTTCCCAAAGAAACTTTTTTTGTATACTCATTAGTTTTCTTTTTATCGTTATAACAAAATTGCTGGCGCGCGTGCAAAGTTCAAACTTCGCGCGCGCGCCGTCGCCCGATCAGCTGTTAGCGGCGAGGCCCCGCGCCCGCGTTGTCGATGACACAGGCAATGTACCTACATGTTAAATAATATTATTAAATTGTTACTGAGCCCTCTATCTCTCTCCTAATGTTGCTATGCCCGAAAGGGTTCTTATTGAACTTTTGCCTTGTTATGTAATAGATGAGGAATGCAATAAAGACTTAGTATTGAGTATGGTTAGATAAAATAATATCCGAGACTAGTATTTTGGTACTTTACGCGCGCGCGCTACTACAGTAAATACATAATCTTTCTAACTTACACTCCACTTTAAAAACTAACTACGACTACTTATAAACCAACTTCAGGCGTTTGTTTTTATTACTTCTACTATGGGTGTTTAGAAACGATTTAAAAGATACCACTACATTATTAACTGATTTGATACTTACTCGACAGTACTCGACCGACACTGGGCATGATTCAATTTATTCCAAGTTTCTCATCACACTTATCTAGGCTTTGGCCTAGCAGTCTAAAGCAAAACGTAGGTATTTTATAATTATTAGTCTCGTTGCTAAACTTCGCATAAGACTGGCGTGTTTAAAAAATTGGAATCAACTTGGCTATTTACAACGATAAATTATTACTTAATCAGATACCTATTATGATTTTAATCAACTAAGTTTTAAATCACATTAATTGTTGGATGTGTCCACCTTGCACTTCAACACACTTATTCGCACGTTTTATAATGTGAGCCTGCACTTGCCACAGAGTGTTAGTGTCACTTTTCACTACCTATTTCGAAACAGTTTTCGATCCTAGTTTTTAGTTCGTCGGAAGTATTGACTGGCCCATCACGATACACTAGGTTTTTCACGTGCCCCCACAAAAAAAAGTCCAGCGGTGTTTAATGTGTAGCGCGTAAAAATGTTCTTGGGGTTGGGAGAGTTCTTGTTGGGTACAAAAGATGATACAATCGTCTTGCTGCTTCACCATTACCCCCTTCCGAATAGTAGCACATCACCATATCACTGTACTCACTCGCGGTGTAGTTGTACGGCATAGTGCGCGCGGGCGAGGCGGCAAAAAATAAACAAACAATGCGCATGCGACACGCTTCCCGGAGCAACTGTTTTTTATACCTACGTCACTACTGCAAGGCATGGGGCGCGGTGCGGGCGGGGGAAATGGCTACTATATTGCCTGTGTCATCGACAAAGCGGGCGCGGGGCCTCGCCGCTAACAGCTGATCGGGCGACGGTGCGCGCGCGAAGTTTGAACTTTGCACGCGCGCCAGAAATTTTGTTATAGTGATAAAAAGAAAACTAATGAGTATACAAAAAAAGTTTCTTTGGGAAAGTTGTTTGTAATCATGAGTACAATCATGTGTTTAAGTATCGGTCACTAATTACCAGTCACCCTATATAATAATTTGTACATTTACTTAGAGAAGAATAAACTATTAATAGATGAACAGGTAGGGTTTAGAAAAAATAAAAACATAAATCTTGCCATTTACAATTTTCTTAATAAAGCAATTACTGCTGTTGATAAAAAAATGCTTGTAACTGCGTTATACATGGATATGACCAAAGCATTTGATCACGTTGACCATAAAGCTCTATCATATAAATTATCTACATACGGAGTAAGAGGTAAGGCCCTAGACCTGATTAACTCTTATTTATCAGATAGAAGACAAATGACAAAAATAACTAGGATTGATCCCGAAACTTGTATTGAAGATAAAATATTGTCAAATACTAGATTGGTTTCTTATGGAGTACCACAGGGAAGCGTCCTTGGTCCGCTTCTATTTCTTATCTATATTAATGACCTGCCAAAAGTAATTAATGAGCCAGTAGTTTTGTTTGCTGATGATAGTACAGTGGTTCACATCAGGAAAAACCAAATAAATTATGATTCAATAATTAATAAATCTTTAAATAACATTGTACAATGGATGAAGGATAATAATCTAATTTTAAACTTAAATAAAACTAAAATAATGCGATTTAGGAATTTACACCAGAAAAATACTGTAAACTAAATATAAATCACTTAAATCAACAAGTAGAAGAAGTTAACAACACTAAATTCTTAGGTTTACATATAGACTGCAATTTAACATGGAAAGCCCACATTGACCATATCTGTAAAAGGATGAACCAACAGTCGTATCTTTTGTATAAATTAACCAAGGTTGTCAACCAGAAAACAGTTATTATGGCATATCATGCTAATGTGGGATCTATCCTCCGATATGGAATCATCTTCTGGGGTAACTGCACTGAAAAAGAGTGTGCATTTAAATGTCAAAAACGTTGTATTACTTAGAGCAATTTGTAACTTAAAAGTAACGGATTCCTCAAAAATTTAAAAATTATGACTATGCCTTCATTGTATATTTATGAACTGACAATATTTATAGCCACAAATCCTACTCTATTTGAGAAGAGAGGACCAAGCAAACGGGATCCCACTAGACTAACAATACCAATAAATAAAACTACATTTATGAACCAAAGTATTCTGGTTATGGCTAGTAAAGTCTATAACAAGTTACCAAATAATATTAAAACAATAGTTGAACTACACCTTCTGAAAAAAAAAACTACAATCTTTTTTATTAGAAAAGTCATATTATTCTATAAATGAATACTTAAATGATAAATTATAATATTTTACAAGTATTTAGTACACATGTCTTTCTAGCTGTAACTGGTATATTTTATGTCACTTCATATATATAATTAGATTAATGGTCACTATGATGTAATAAATGTATAAAGGAAAATAATGTGTTATAAATAATAATATATAACTCAAAACAATGTCATTAATAATAATATATAATAAGTAATAATATGCAATGAATAACAATAAGTAACTAGCTAATTAGTAATAATGTGTAATGCTATAGGTGTAATTAATAGTAATGTGTACCTAATTGATAATAATATTTAATATTTAATTAGTAATAATGTGAAGTTAATAATCCATAATGTGTGATTAATAATAACATGTAATTTTAAGTTACATCAATAGAACATTTGCACACCATTGCAATGGTCAAATACAGTGTTTCACAATTATTATTTTTTACCATCTGTGTATTTGCACAAGTACCTGTATTTAGCAAATAAATGAAATTGATTTGATCTCTCTCTTTCGTTAAAATTAAACCGAGTGTTTTTTATCTACTCCAGTGAAAATGTGTTTACTAGCGCGAGTGCACGACATATAATAATATGTGATACATTGCAGTGGCCACACTGGCCGACTTTGATGTAATTACTTGAGCTAACCAAAATTCAAGTAAAATCATTTTTTTTTTCAATTAAATATGATTTTATTTGGTTTTATTTTGGTCATAACAACTAACATGCGCTTTAAGGGGCAATTACACGACACAATTTCCAGTCAAGACTAGCTAGCCTGGCTGACAGACTAACTAGCACGCTCGTTATTACACCGGACTTAATATCGCATGCTACTCAATCGCCAGTGTGAAGTTTTTGGTGTTGGTCGTCAGGGAAACAAGGTGGACTATGTCGATATCGATATTTTTAGTAATGCGCTAATAAGTTATTATTTTTTAATAAATTTAGGTTTACCAACATTTTGACACATACTTAACGTATAGACAAAGATTTAGTTTTAAGTAATATTATGTTGTATTCGCATTATGAAAAATATAGTTATTTGTTTTATAAACACATAAAATTAAGTACAGAAAATAAAATCAAATAAAAGGTACGCGAATAATAGATGTCTAGTCTAAAATCTACTGAAAAGTTACAATTTTTTTTCAATAGTGGAGATGAATTGACAAGTTAAAAAAAATAACCATTAGAATTATAATAATAATGAGTTTCGAAGGTGCAATCAACGCAAAATCCTAAATAGTGTATATTATATTTCATCCTATTTTTCCACATGTGAATTATTTTAGCGGTTTTGAAACTGCACACATGTCTTACGTAAAGATTGCAACCCTAGGTGTATCCGTCGGGCCGTCGGTAGAGTTCAAATCGCATGATTACAAAATCAAAAAGTGCGGCAGCGTGCTTGCTCGTCGCGAGAAAGTCTAGTCGAGACTTTCTGCGTGCTAGCTGCGTGGTGTAGGGTTGCCTCCTGCAATTTATTATATAGTATCGTACTATGTTCATTATAATACAATAAATTGTAATATATATAATAGGAAAATAATATGGTACGAAAAATTGGTACTACATTTTCAACGGTAAATCAACTGTAGCACTTTTTTATTTTCAAATATTTAAAAATATACTGGAATCTTTGCACTAAGGTAATATATAAGACATTCATGGCAATGTTTAGTTTCAATAAATTTAATTAATTACTTACTTTTAGTTAACAAAATCATATAAAAGATAAGCAAATAATAGATATTTTAGTCTCAAAAAAAACTACTGAATAGCGATAAATGCTTTTCAATAGCAGATATCAATCGAGAAGTTAAAACGAAGTACTAAAAAAATAATAAGTTTCAAAAGTCAAATCGCAAAATCCAAAATATGAAATAGAAAAGTAATCAAGGTATATTGTAATTTTAACCTATTATTAACAATTGCATGAAATAGTTTACTGCACCTGTCTTACGTAAAGATCGCAACCCTAGGTGTATTCGTCGGGCGGCCCGTAGAGGTCAAATCGCGTGCTTACAAGGTTAAACAGTCCGGCAGCGTGCTTGCTGGTTTTCGAGAAAGTCTACAGAGACTTTCTGCGTGCTAGCTGCGTGGTGTAGGGTTACCATTTATAAACCACTCCACATCTTTTTTTACACATTACTGTCGATACTAATATGATTAACAGGAAAGGGATTTTTTTATACCAAGTTTATAAGTTTCGATAGTACTGGAAATTCATTATTTGGTGTGCGCTGAGAAAACTATTAATGATATATAAAAAATATGTTCTACGTGATTAAAGTACTCATTCCTACCTACAAATAAGTCCGCGAGGTACTATATCTAGCTATCATAGTTAAGTCATAATAGTATCCTTCGTGTTCCTAAAATATGTAATTAGATCGCCGGTAGAAACAGAACTTTGTTAAATTCGTATCTTAGTATTAAATCTTATTTAAATTAACAGTTTTGTTATAATGAGTATTTATGAAGCAGTGAAATAGTGTTTAGTAGGTACTTACTTTCAAATAGGATATTATTATCACTATCACTACATAGTATAAAGCAAAGTCGCTTCCCGCTGTCTGTCTGTCTGTCCTTGTATGCTTAGATCTTTAAAACAACGCAACGGATTTTGATGCGGGGTTTTTTAATAGATAGAGTGATTCAAGAGGAAGTTTATATTATATGTATAATACATGCATAATATAGTAGAGAAACACAGATAATCCTAGAGGTTTTTAATGTAAGGTCGTAACTAAACACATTTTTTTGCGCTTACATTGCAAACGCTGGCTGAACCCTACGAGTTAGATCAAAATAATGTACTACAATATTGTGCACCTTAAAAAGGTCTACAAAAAAGTCCGCGATGGTATATGTCTATCTCTTGGGGTTAACCCACAATACCAATTTTTTATCCTTTACTTATAAATTATTTACGAAAAAACGATTTTGAGCACTACAGCATTAATTCTTATCCAATTATTATATGGCCCTTTACAGCATGTAATTTAAATGAATATTTTCGAAGATTTAAAATGCAGGGACATGGCGGTTGCGGCGGTACCGGCCGGGAGGCCCCGCCGGGGGCCGGGGGCGCGTGCCTATACCAAATAGTGCGTCGAAGGCCGCGCTTCGCGCTACGGCACTTTATGATTATGTAGTATATTTAGTATCAGCATTGCACCCGTGCAAAGCCGGGGCGGGTCGCTAGTATTAGATAATTAATTTCTTAGTAATCACGCGTATAAACATTCAATACGAGAACCGTTCGGCGCCGTGCGCTACCGCAGCGCTATAAGCTTTCCTGTAAATATTTTAAGGGTATATATGCTTTGTGTTGTTTGTATATATACTTTCACTACAGTATAGTATCGACAAAGCAAATATCGATAGTTGACGACACTAGACTGAACAAACCGGTGAGCTACCGATCGCACTGAGAAAGCACGCTAGTTAGCGTGCTTGCTGGCTTACGCTTATTACACTTTGAGTTGTCTTATTAAGACAGACTGAAATCGTCTCGTCTAATAGCTGCTTTACGTAAACAAGTCCTCGCAAGCTCGGGTTTATGACTCTTTTGTTAAAAGTGAGCCGACTAGTTTTTTATCTATAGCTGTGGAATTCTATTGTTATAGTGACGAATAGGATTGGCACCGCTATCTAGCTCCGGCCACGGTAACTCCGGCCGGACCGGCCGGCTTTGCTAATTATTGTTTCATTTTTTAAATTCAAATTAAGACGTTTATATAATTACTCTTTTAAAGGTAGGTTTAATATTATGACAACCAAAAGGAATGAAATATGATTAAAAAACCCCTAACAAACACTATTATAAATAGATTATTCTTTAAAATAATGTGTATACCCTTAACAAAAATATAGATGAACTATTTATTTAACTACAACTTTTTTTATTTAACATATCACTCATTTGGTGAAGTTAAACTCTCACTCACGCAATCAATTATAATTATCAATTCTGAAAACGTTCCTACACTTAGCACAACAGGATTTTTTATACATTTGTATTAAAACACATTATTAAAATGTCAACGTGAACAACACTTAATAAATCTATACCTAAAAGAAACTTGTGTTTCATGTTTGGTGCAATAATAAAAAGTATATGAAACAATTCTGACCAACTAGAATTTGGTATATATGTAGTTCACGTTACTAAAAATCTTTTTCTATCCCACTACTATGCGCATACACTTTATCTGTCTGGTTTTAGGCTGACTGAAAAAAAACACAATGCTTAAAATAAAATTAAAATGTTATACTTACAGATATTCTCAGGTCATTCGCAATCTGACTAATATATTTATTCGCTCTTCGATAGTCAATTTTCAATATCACATAAACAAAATAAAAGTCCGGTAAACACGCGCGAGTGTTCGTAAACAGTACCTAGTCAAAGTCACGGAGAAAACAGCGAACGTCAACAATCAACAAACAGTGAGATGCGACCAGGGGGGTGAAACTTCCATACATTGGCTTCAAACAAAATTTTCATAAGAAAGTGCTGCCATCTGTGTGGTTAGGTACGCTAACTTTGGTCATAGTTTCATCTATTTGCCAATAGATAGAGCTAGTAGATAACAGTACATTATATGTAAAACTAAATATAAATGAATAAGTTTTATTTATTATTATGATTGCAACATGTTTTACACTACAAATAGTTTTTAAAATATTATAGCAAAATGAATAACACATTTTCACTTTAAATAGTATATTTAGTAAAACGAAACGTGCCACACGTCAGAAACGGAAGGTAGATTTGAAATTTTTTTCTGTTACGTTTGTCGTTTCGTGGTGTTATCTGGTGATCTGTTTTGTGCTCTTTTACGAACATACTGTGCTTGTTTTCTTGATATCTGCTATAAACTTTTGACCCTGCTTCTCCCTTGGACCCTGTGATAAGATATGTAAACGGTTGACCCAACGCCGTGGTTACTGGACTTCGACTTTGCCTTTTTGATTTTAATTCGACGAAACTTGCAAAATGCCGAGAAAGACGGCCTTTAAGTGCTATTTTGGATGTATTCCTTTTAAAGGTATGGTTCTCATTCTTTTGGCATAATTTATTTTGCTCATGAAAACTATTTTATAAGTTGACAATAATTATTATCTTTCAGGAAAAGTTCACCGCTTTCCACCACACCAATACCCTCATACGGAAAAATTTGATGAGTGGAAAATGGTGTTAAGTGAAATAGATCGAGAAAGGGGTGACAATTACATATGTAACAACATACGTATATGCGATCACCATTTTGAAGAGTTTTACCGAACATCCACTGGATATCTTACCAAAAATGCTGTTCCAACATTGAATATTGGTAAATACCTTTTTATATTTCTTTATAAAGTGCAGTGTTACACTGACAATAATAATTTGTATGCAAACAACAACACAAAGTTAATCCGAATGTAAATCTATAGAAAAGGCCTATGCTCAGCAGCGGACGATAAAAAAGCTGTTATGATACTATAATAACCTAATATAACTTTTGGTTTCAGCATCTACATCAACTACTACTGAATTTGATTTGCCAAATAGAATATCTGATATTGCAGAAGCCTCTTTTGGCCAAGGTATTAATTTATTTAATTTTTATATATCAATATGGCCTTGGTACTTAAACTTAATTAGGGTCAACTCAAACCTATAACAGTATCCATATTGACGGACCTGTTGGTCCGTGTGTTAGTGACCCTGACTGCTATAGCGGAGGTCGTGGGTTTGATTCCCACCCAGGACAAATCTTTGTGTGATGAGCACGATCATTTGTTCTGTGTCTGGGTGTAATTTATCTATAATATGTATGTATTTAGAAATATATAAGTATGTTTATCAGTTGTCTGGTCACCATAAAACAAGCTCTGCTTAGCTTGGGATCAGATAACCGTGTGTGAGTTGTCCCGGAATATTATTATATTATGCAAGAAGTTT
Organism: Autographa pulchrina; assembly: GCA_905475315.1. Taxonomy (NCBI): domain Eukaryota; kingdom Metazoa; phylum Arthropoda; class Insecta; order Lepidoptera; family Noctuidae; genus Autographa; species Autographa pulchrina. The sequence continues at coordinate 20,085,815 of FR997761.1, read as the reverse complement.
ATATTATGTAATTTGAGTAAGAAAGTTGTATAGTACTGGGCTGATTTTTGTTGTGTTAATGTATCAGGTTATGCTATTATGTGTATCTTAATACTACTCTTCTGTATTATGTATTTTGCATTAATTGCATCAATTTCGTTTTAAGGGTCAAGTTTTCAAGCAATTGTGAATATATGTGAACATCTTCCGGAAACAATTCCCATAAGACATACTGTATCTGTCAAGAAAGGTCAGTACCTATTTTCTTGTTCTTCTTATTCTTTCTGGTTGTTCCCTCAATGCTGAGAATCGTAACTGTATGTCAATCTTATCCACTCTCTCCATATGTACCGCTCCCCAAATCTGGCCTCCAGTCACCTCCTTTAATTTTCTTGTTAACTGACTTTAAAAACTGATTCTAAGCTTAGAATAAATCAATCAGCTTTTTGGATGGTTTAGTAAGTAATAATTTCTTTGATTACAGGCACTAAATCAATCAATGTTGTCGCAAACAAATTTTTGAAGCAACATACCCAATTAAAGGTTAAGCTTTAAAAATTGAGGGAAAAATGTAAAAACCTTAACCAAAAAGTGCGAAAAGCTGCCCAGATTTCTCAAAATAAAGCATTTTTACAAGCCGTTGAAAACCTGCCCGAGCCTGCTGCTATTTTCACTAGAATGCAGTTAAAAAAGGCATCTAATAAACCAAGAGGAAGAAGGTTCACAAATAAAGAAAAATTAAAGTAAAATTGACATGCTGGAACAACAGGCGAGTGCAGTGCAGCAGTGTAACGTTGAGCTGGGGAACATTCCTGAAAAACGAGGTGAAAACCTGATTTCTGTGCTGGAGACAATTGCATCAGCAATTAACATACCACTAGCCAAAAACGATGTAGTCGCGATTCATCGTGTTCCTCACGCACACGCGCAGAATAATCGTCCTAAGAACATCATAGTGAAGTTTGCGTCCCGCTTACTCCGCGATAATTTATTAAGTGCGTACCGTCTATCCAAGGGGTTGACATCCGATCGCATTGGCCTCTCTGGAACATCATGTCGTGTCTACATTAATGAGCACCTAACACTTCGTAATAAGGATTTATTTCGCAAATGTCGAGAGGCAGCCAAAGCTTGCAAGTTTAAATACGTATGGATCAGAAATGCTACCGTCTTGGTTAAAGAAACTGATGACTCGGCCACATTTTATTCGCACGGAAGCCGACATATCTAGCAAAATTACATCAAAACACCATTCCGGTAATATTGCTGATAATCAAAACTCCTATGCATAGTATATCGATTGCAGTTTTTACGGAGGAATTTTGTGTTATTTTCATCAATTTAAATATGCTGTCTTCTACAGGTTCACCTTGTCTTTATTTCCTTTGTTTTGTATTTTATTATGTAAAGATATCACTATTATCTAATAATATGTCTGCTAATTGTTTTATGTTGCTACTGCTGATCTATAAATTGATGCTGAATTATTATAATTATGTCTATTACTTTATTGCCTTTGCAAACGCCATATGGAATGTAACGAATTTGATTGCTCTGTTTGTAATTAGTTGTTGTTTTATTATTGTACCAGAGCTGCTTGTATTAAATACTATTGAATTGACTTTTTTAATTAATGGCTAATAATCATATATCTGTATATTACCAAAACTGTCGAGGGATCAGGACAAAGCTCAACACATTGTATTTGAATGTCTTGGCAAATGCATACGACGTTATTGTTTTCACCGAGACCTGGCTGACACCTGAAATCTCGGATAATGAATTTATTGACCAACGTTACCTTGTATTTAGATGTGATCGTGACCGTATTGTTACCCAAAAAAAAGATGGCGGTGGAGTGCTTATAGCTGTCTCTCGACAGTTAAAACCGTCTTGCCTCACATTATCACCCCCTTTAAGTTTACCTGAACATAAAATAATTAAAATCCCCTCCTGCCGCGATAACTATAATATAATATGTGCTACGTACATACCGCCGAATACGACGGAAGACATATACATACATTTCCTCAATTCTCTCTCGGCTCTGTTTGATGATCCTCGTGTTGACAATGTTATTTTAACAGGCGACTTCAACATGCCGCAACTTAGCTGGGTTAGAAAAACCTCATTCATGGAATGTTTTACAAGTACTCCCTCTAATGTAACTCGGCAACTCATAAACATTTGCTCGCAACTAAATATTAAGCAATATAATCATTTAAAATTGTAAAGGTCGTATATTAGATTTATTTTTTAGTAATGCACATTCCGTAACAAATGTTTCTGATGATCCTCTCTTGCCCATCGATTCTTATCATCCCGCCTTTTACGTCCACGTACCATTTATAGGTACAACAAGTATCTCGAAATGCAAAATTCCGAATCCACTCAATTATTACAAAGCTGACTACTGCGAGATAAATAAGGATATTAGTAATGTTGATTGGAGTGGATTACTTGAAGGGTTGATTCCTGAGGAAGCGGTGGCTGCTTTCTACGAAAAAATGTTCGAAATAATTAGATCACATACACCCACACGCAAGCAGAGGAATTTTAACCATCCCATCTGGTTCACACGCTCGCTCATACTTATTTTCAAAAATAAAACTTGTGCTTGGATAAATTGGAAGAAACGCGGCAATATAAGTGACTATGAAAAGTTTTCGGTGATAAGAGCTCGGTTCAAAAAGGAGGTTGATAGATGCTATAAAAGGTACATGACGACAATTGAAGATAATATTGCCACCAATATCAAGGCTTTCTGGTCATACGTCTCCAACCGTAAGACTTCAAATAGAATTCCCAGCATGATACACTATAAACAGAATTTAGCTTGTGATCCAACTTCAGTGTGTAATTTATTTTCTTCCTTTTTCCATTCCATGTACGAACCCTCCACTTTTAACTTTATTTCATGGATACCTCCACCAGCAACCGCTGATCATGATGTTAACCTATCTACATTGTATTTTTCCCTAGAAAATATACGAAGAGAATTGAAAATGTTGGATCCAACTAAAGGACCTGGTCCGGACGGTATACCTGCAGTATTTTTAAAAAATACCCACAGTACAGTATGCTATCCCATATTTATACTATTTAACAAATGTATTTCATGTGGAGTCTTTCCGGATGTATGGAAACGCGCTAATATCGTGCCGGTACACAAAAGTGGTTCTAAAAGTAATGTGGAGATGTATCGTCCAATTTCAATATTGTCAGCATTGTCTAAACTTTTTGAAAGGCTTGTCCATGCTGAAATTTATCCCATTATTCGTCATCTTCTAATAAAGGAGCAACATGGTTTCGTCAAGGATAGGTCTTGCGTAAGTAATCTCTTAATATTCACAACTCAACTTTTTGTAAATATTGATAACAGACAACAAACAGACGCGGTATACACTGATTTTCAAAAAGCATTTGATAAAGTTGATCATAAATTGCTGCTCAATAAAATCGCTTACAATGGTATCAGAGGGGATCTCTTGCGTTGGTTTGTCTCATATATAACCAACAGAACCCAAAAGGTTGTGATCAATGGCTTCGAGTCTAGCTGTATCCAGGTTACATCAGGAGTCCCTCAAGGATCAATTCTAGGACCTTTATTATTTATACTGTTTATAAATGACATAAAATATTGCTTTCAAAATTCAAAATTTCTCTTATACGCCGACGATTTAAAAATTTTTAAACAAATTTCAAATGTACAAGACTGTGTTCAACTCCAATGCGATCTTGATCGTTTTTCAGACTATTGCTCTTATAATAAACTGCACCTTAGCTTGCCTAAGTTCCTTAGTATAACGTTCACTAAAAAGAAAAATATCATACAGTATAATTATCGACTTGCTAATAGTGTTATCAATAAGGTTAGCAATCTTCGTGATCTTGGTGTGCAGCTGGACTCGAAACTTCATCTTGATATTCATGTAGAAAACATTGTCAATAAGGCATATCAGATGTTTGGTTTTGTAATGAGAGCTTCAAGAGATTTCCATCATCCCTCCACCTTCTTGCACCTGTATATGTCTATAATTAGGCCGCAATTGGAGTACGCAGTACCGATCTGGAATCCTTACTATGCAAAATATATTGAAATTATAGAATTAGTCCAACGTAAGTTCCTTCGTGCTATGCAGTTTAGATGTTTTCGAAAAAAAACGTCATACCAATCGCTTCTCAAAGAATACGACCTCCTTAACTTACAGTCAAGACGCGTCCTCCTTGATACAATGACGTTATTCAGTGTATGCCGAAACAAGTTTGATTGCCCTGACTTGGTGTCTGGTTTGTGTTACCTGGTTCCTCGAACAGTGCACGGACGGGAGGTCCGCTCCAGGCGACTGTTCGCTACTAGCTTTTGTAGATCCAATGCTGGTGTGCGCTCACCGCTATATCGCTTAGTCGACATATACAATACACGTTTTGGTGAAGTAGACATATTGTTCCTGAACAAATATAAATTTAAAAATTGTATAATTAAAATTCTAAAAGATCAGCAGTTGGCCCCATAACTTTTACTCAATGTAGGTGTAACTGTTTATAGGCTAGGAACTTGTATGACATATCACTCAATAATTGTTATTATTCTTTTGTTACATCTTTTATAGAATATTGTTTACCGTTTATTTCTATTTTAGTTATATATAGACATATATAGCTATATATATTTTTCAATTCCTTTTCATTTAGTTAGCTCTGACACAGTTAGAGTTAACGTCTGCTAATAGCTTGTTTTTTATTATGCAATATAGTAATCCGTGGAAAATGTTGTGGGTAGTATATTCGTTAAGTTTTAGTTTAAGACAAAATTGTTTATGCTTAATGTACTACTGTTTGTTTTCCCAAATGTAATAAAAAAATAAATAAAGAAAAAGTTTTGTGCCTAACAATATACAAACAGAGTCAAAAAGCTTACAAATTGTTGCAAAGACTCTTTGCATTGCCATTAAAAAGGACAATACAAACAATATTGAGTAAAGTGACTATTAAGCCTGGTATCAATGAGGTAATAATAGATCACCTAAAAAAGGCTGTCCGAAAATTACCCCAAGAAAAAAAAATTTGCAAAAAGGTCGCATTAAGCCCTGGCTTATATTATCATAAGACATGGGATCAAATTATTGGTTTCGAGGATTTTGGTACAAATAATACCGATAAGATTGATGACCATGCATTAGTTTTTATGGTCAAGGGTCTGAAAGGGAAATATAAGCAGCCTATCTCTTTCACATTCTGCCAGAGTGCAACAAAGACAGCGGAATTAAAAAAACAAATTCAAGAAGTACTAAAAGCTGTACAGAGCACAGGGTAAAAAGTTGTTGCCACGGTTTGCGACCAGTCATCGACGAATATGAGTGTCATTAAAAGCCTCATAGATGACACTAAAAGAAAATATTTATTGGAAGGCAAGGAATTTAAAAGTTTAGCTTTTGAATGGAACAAAACAAAAATATTTCCAATATTTGATCCTCCACACCTTCTTAAAGGATTAAGAAATAATCTCCTTACAAAGGATTTAAGGTACATACAAAACGGAGAAGTCAAATTTGCAAAATGGAAACATTTGCAAATGCTACTTGATGCTGATCCAGGGGAAGATGACATAAGATTAGTAAATAAATTGACAGAAAGTAATGTTGTTAAAGAAAAGATACCTAAAATGAAGGTAAAACATGCAGCCCAGGTGTTCAGTCAGAGAGTGTCTGCAACAATGAGATATTTAGCGAGTAAGTATCATCATTAGTATCTCAAGTAGCAGCATTCAAAACTCATTTTAAAAAGTATAAAACTGTAACACATTTGCCAGTTATGTTGTGTTGATTTTGTATAAAATTGTAGTGTATAGATAATATTATGCAAATATTTTCTATCTCTCAATTCAATCCATACAGGGTGTAAATTAGTAGGTAGTAATATTTTTCAAACTTATTGTTATTTTTTTTATTTCAGATCACAATATCATTCCAAAAGAATGCCTAGGCACAGCAGATTTGTTGCTTGTGGTCGATAAATTATTCGACTCATTTAATGGTCATAGCTACCAAAACTTTGAAAAAATGTACAAGTGTGCACTCAAACGGAACTCTCCACATTTCAAATTATGGAATGATTTATTACCAGTGCTAAGATCAATGGCATTTAAAGTGGAAAAAAAATTGAGGAATGGAATGATTTCGACCAAATTCATACAAGTGCCAAGTCTCAAGAACTGGATTTCGAATATTAATGTATGCAAAGAAATGTTTGACTATTTAAACAAAACACATGATGTAAGTAGTCTGTTAACAAGAAATATTAACCAGGATCCATTAGAGAATTTCTTCTGCAACATAAGGAGTAATGGTGTCAGAAACACGTCTCCAACTTGCTCGCAGTTCACTGGAGCGTTTAAAACATTACTCATAAAAAATTTAACTTCACCACACTCTGTGGGGGCGAACTGCGAGCAAGACGATAATAAGGCGTTAAAACCTTTAAGAAAATTATTAAATTTTAAAGAAAAAGATGCAAGGGAACAGCCCTCAGAGTCTGTTAATGTGGATTCCGTAATTAACTGCTTCATGCAAACAAATTCAGAGAATAATCAAAATACAACTAGCAAAGAGGCAAAGAGGTATGTTGCTGGCTACGTTGTAAAAAAAACTTTACAGAAAATATTTAAACACTGCCATACATGTAAAATGCATTTGGTAAGCACAGTGCCTCCGAGTAATAAAGATTATATATTAGAAAGAGACTATACTAGAAGATCACTTAATTATCCATCGGAGGCATTGTGCGAGTTTGTAGATGATGTTTGCATGATAATTCAAACACAATTAAACGAGGAACCACAGCAGAAACGTCTGAAGGGTACAATTACCCAAATAGTGAAAGTATTTTGCAATTTATCCCATTTCTCTTGTGTTACGCATAAAACAAAAGTAATTAATTTCCTAATGGATACTGTCTCCAATATTATTATAAATAGCTGGTGCACAAATGTCAACAGACCACTTAAAGGTAAAACAAACATATGCCATAATAATTCCACAAAAGTACAAGCATTAAATTATTTTAACACACATTGTAAGAAAAGGAAATAAATTCTGAAAGAAACTAAGTATTTTGTCATTTCTATCCATCATTCATTTATTGATATGGCTCATAATGATGTCTTTTCTAGTTTAAGATTTTGAAGAATGATTTTCCTTTTATTGCCGAATCATTGTTATTTATTATGTGAATTAAGTAAATTCTTATGTTTATGTTTCATATTCTAGATTTTTCTATACGACAAATAATTATGAAATTGTTATTTTATACACATAAGAATTCATTAATTCCACACAAATAAATAACGATCATTCTTCAATAAAAGGAATTCATTATAAAAAAAGCGCCATCTAGTGAACGATAGCGTAAGCGGAGCGCACGTTGAGACAAGTGTAGCGCCATCTAGCAGTTTGGGTACACAGTTTTTTAAAACGAAAACCTCAGTTGCACATCTATCTTGTATTATATAGTGTATTATCTATGGATGCGACTGAGGTCCACAAAAATAGTCAAAATATATATTTCCATCTCGTTACTGCAATGTCCTAATTGGTCAACGTCACAGGAGCAGGCCTCCGTCACTCCATGTACTTGCGCACTATAATTACCTACCGCTCGGCCGAGCGGTCTCGGGCCGTTTGCGGACCAAATTCAGTGAGGTTTTCGCAAGCGAAGCGCACGCACGTTAAAGATAAAGATATATTTATTTGTAAGAATATGGTACAGTTAAGATGTTGCATACAAACATTTTGCTCCATAATATTCTGCCGTTTCCGGCGCACAAATATTTGCGTAGGTACAAATAATTATTATACTAAAACTATTACACATAAGACAACAAATTACAAAAACAAATACTATAAAATAAAAACATAATAACCTCACGGAGCATTTCTTAAATAATGTGTCAGTAACAGCTCTTAACTTAGATGGTTACAAATTAACGTCTTATAATACTCGAAGTAAGAAAAAGAGAGGAGGAAGCCTAATTTTGGCTCTAGCAGCTAGGAAAGTAGAGAGTGTTACAATAATTGATGGATTGTATGCCGTAGAGAGTTTTGAGGTTTGCTGCATAAAGGATACCACAACTGGAGTGTATTTATGTTGTGTGTATCGTAATCCCAATGACAAGAATTTTGATTTGTTTATGAGGAAAATGGAATCATTACTTGAGTATTTGTTAAAAAAGAAATGCATTATTTGCGGAGATTACAATGTCAATTTGCTTTTAGAAAACAAAAACAGTGCTGAGTTTTTGAGTCTGCTGGCATGTTATAATTTTAGATGTCTTTTTGATAGCCCCACTTTTATTCGGAACAACTCATATTCCTGCTTAGACAATATCATAACGAATATACAAGAAGACCAGGTATTAAGTAGTGAAATTGATCATAATGGTTTGGGAGACGGACATGGAGCACAAGTTTGTGAATTTTCGCTAGAAAATTTGTTAGGTAACAAAAATAATCAATTTTTAGTCATTAATAAACGAATTTTTAATAGTAAAAATAGTTTGTCTTTCAGGAATAGACTATTGCTTCAAAATTGGAGTTTAATGGGAGTAAATTCATTTTTGAAAAATTTTAATAACGCGTTTCGGCAAAGTTACAAAAAACGAGAAATAAAAATCAAATTGAAAAGGGGATCACAGTTAAAGTGGGTCACTAAAGGGGTAAAAACATCTAGTAAAATGAAAAGATTTTTGTGCACTAATACTGGTAGCTTTGTTAATGAAAGTGTACTCAATTATAAATATAAATATATTCGTATATACAGACGAGTCATAACTAAAGCCAAAAAAATGGCAGTCGCGGAGAAAATCGATAACTCTAAAAATGTGTGTAAAGAAGTTTGGAAAGTAATTAATAACCGTACAAACAGATTAAAACAAGTGCAACAGGAACCTCTCTTACTGAAACTTAACGATCAAATCGTGGACTCGCCAACTGCTATAGCCAACATATTAGCAAATCAGTTCAATCATAATCGTGATTCAGCTGAAACTAACACAGATGAAGCTCTATTGCTCCTTCAACAAAGTTGTGAATGGGTTATAGATGATATGTCACTCACGCCTACTACACCCAAAGAAATAACACAAATAATTAAAACTATGGCTAACAAGCATTCCAGTGGATATGATGAAATCCCCATTGCTATACTTAAAGTGCACATAAAAATATTGGCTGAGCCACTATCTACATTCCTTAATAACTGTCTCGAGCAAGGTATTTTCCCGGAACAATTAAAAATTGCAAAGGTTGTGCCACTACATAAAAAGGGTTCAAAAACGGACCCTAAAAACTACAGACCGATCTCGCTTCTTCCAATACTTTCAAAAATTTTTGAAAAAATATTAAAATCTCGGCTATTGACTCATCTTCGTTTAAATAAAGTTCTACATAAAAAACAGTTCGGTTATCAGAAAGGAATTGGCACTGGGGATGCCATTTACAAACTCTTAGAGGATGTGACTAGCAAAATAAATCAAAAATTAAAGGTAGCAGGTATTTTTCTAGATTTATCTTCCGCATTTGATACTATTGATCACAATCTACTTATTACTAAACTAAATTATTATGGTGTCAGAGGCAAAGCTCTTCATTTGTTTACATCGTATTTAAGAAACAGGAAAATGTATGTAGAAACCAGCACGATAGAACATAATGGACAACGTAAAACGCACCAATCATCCATGATTAATATTACAACTGGCGTACCGCAAGGCTCCATATTGGGTCCTATCCTGTTTATTATCTTCACGAATGATTTGATAAATTTTATTAAAATGATCTCTCCAGACATTAATCTCGTAGTTTTTGCTGATGATACAAACGCTGTAGTTGGAGCGAAAAGCATTAGTGAACTAACAGAGAAGGTCAATATTTCGATGGAAGCTTTTCATTTCTGGTTCAATACAAATAAATTAATAATAAATATTAAAAAAACTAACATTATGATATTACGAACCACTGCAGGAAATAATGATGTGAATGATTTACAATTTTCAGCGAGCCTTCATCCTCCAAAAAAGAGCAATACGTACAATTGTCAGAATCACACAAAGACAAAGCTGTCGACCTCATTTTAAACATTTAAATATTTTAACACTGCCCAGCTTATACATACTTGTGTTGTTAGTTAATTTTAAGAAATATGTCTACGAATATGAGTCTGGGGAAGAAAGAATAGTGAGGGAAAACACTCGGAGAAAGGATTTTAAAAATAGAGTTATACCAAATTTCAACATTGTTAAGCATAGCCCTCATTACCAAGCTGTACAATTATTTAATAGACTGCCAGCAGATTTGAAAATTTTGTTATACACTAGCTCTTTTAAGGCTAAGCTCAGAGCATTTCTGTTGGATAGACACTTATACTCAATAGACGAACTGTAAATTAATCTAGTTAAGTTGTGTTAAATTTTGTTTTTTTATTTGTTTGAATTTTTATCTATGTCTGTTCAATTTAGAATTTATATTAATGTTATTATTTATGTATCAAATACAATGTAAATTGTTCCTGATAAATAAATAATATTAATAATATTAAATAAATAATATTAACACTTATATTTAAAACGTCCAATCAGGTTTCTCGTTTAAAAAATCACTTATCGAATAGGTAATAACATTTGAATAACTTATTAAATAAATAACTTATTTTTAAAACTAATGTTCATTTCTTTAAAGCATGTTGGTAAGTAATTGTAATAGTTCCATTTGTTCGTACGCGTACCTACGATGCCGTCTGGTGCCTTATGTGCTGTAGATGGGTGCAAATCAAGTAAAAGAAGGGATAAGATTTTTTTATTTTACCTACACACTGATGCACGGTCAGAACCAATTTATAAAAAAAAAATTTAGAAACGTTACAATTTTAAGCTGCCACATATTATAAGTCAGAACATATTCACAGTTCTCAAAAACATGACACAAAAAGTTATGTAAATTTAATTTTATCGAAGCGGCAGCCCTGCGATTGCTGTGGGATCGCGCGGTGCAAAGCAATCACAACTGTACGCTTGGGCATTTAGGCACATTTTAGCATGCAGCGGTTGCTAACGCGACGGAGTAGGCACTTATAGCAGTAGGTATTGGAAATTTTCTACTGAGTGAAGTATCTGTTACGTAGTAACTATTTAGTAATCTGTGACAGGAGGGCGGAGCTTCCGCGCAAGTCACCGGCGTCGAACGTCAAGCTAAATATTTTTAAAAGTGATAAGGCGTGGGTGTCCCCGATTGTACCAAGTTTGACCCTGAATGGCTTGAATATAAGGCGAGTAAATAATTTTAAGTACCTGGGGCACATACCGACGACCTTAAAGACAATATGGACATAGAGAGGGAGCGCAGGGCACTGGCGGTCAGAGGCAATATGTTGGCGCGCAGGTTTTACCGTTGTACTAATCAGGTTAAAATAACCCTTTTCAAAGCCTATTGTCAGGGTATGTACACGGGAAGCCTGTGGGTCAGTTTTGCCAAAAGATCGCTGGAGGTCCTGCGCATTCAATATAATAATGTTTTCAGAATGCTGTTGGGACTGCCCCGTTTTTGTAGCGCATCTGAGATGTTTGCGCTAAATCGAACTGACGACTTTTATGCGGTCATTCGAAAAAAGATCACGTCCTTAATAACAAGATTGCGGGACAGTGACAACAGTATTCTGAGGACAGTGGCAGAGAATATTTACTCGCCTATTGTAAGACGTTTTATGGGTGTGATGAATGTGTGAAGTACTTCCCTTTTGCTTGTGCATCGACCACATACTTTGGATTTATATGTATATGTAAACACTAACATTAATTATAAGAAATTTACTAATACAGTGGATCTTATGTTGTCTGAAATAAAGAATTTATTATTATTATTATTATTATAATAATATTCCTTTATTTCAGGCAACTAGGGCCCATAGAAAATACAATAATAAATAATAATAATAATATTTATTTCATAAAAACATGAGCACATTGCAATGTTATCATTGCACGCCATTAATATTAATTAACATTTGTAACAATTAGCACAAGTATATATTGACTCTATCCCTTAAACTAGGTCTTGCCTGTATCTTAAGAGATAGGGTTCCGCCTTATAAGTAGTAACAAATAAACGAGTGAAACAGTGTTGATGTTACATAAACCAATGTTATCCTATGAAATAAGTGTAGGTAGGTAGCTAAGTGTGATGTGTATGTGAGTGAGAGTTAGTGTATATGCGTGTTGGCGTGGATGCGTATGTGTGTGAGTGTGTGTGCGTGCATATTTGTTTATGATTGTATATATGCATAGATGTGTGAGTGAATTTTTACGAGATGTGTGATAGAAGATTTTCCGTTGTGAGGTAGTCCTGTTGCAGTAGCCATTGAGTGATTTTGTGTTTTAGCGTGTGTCTGTTTAAATCAAGTATGTTAAGTATTTTGTGTAGTTTCCTGTATATATAATTACCTATGACGTAATATTGTCGTGCGGCGAATGTAGTTTTGTGTGTTACACCCGATGGGATATTTGTGCGATTTTTTGGGTTGGATCTGGGCATACTTCTGTGAGTTCTGAGGGTAGTCTGCAAAATGAACAGCTGTCTGACAGTTAAAACCTTACATTCGTCGTAGAGTTGCATGGTTGGATATAATTATGGTTTCTTACACATTACTTTGAGTATGGCTCTTTGAGCTCACTCTGCCCTCAAGAGATTCGTTTTACTTGCACCATCCCATGCAGTAATGCAATATCCCATTATCGACTGGCACAGCGCGAGATAAACCATTTTTAGTGTGTCCATGTCAGCCGACTCTCTAAGGGATTTAAAAATATATATCAGACGCATTGTTCTGCTAATTATCATCTCTAGCTGTTTGTCCCATCGAAGACCGTCGTCTATTTGCAGGCCTAGATACTTAACACAGTCTTTTCTAGCTAGCGGAGGACATGAACACGGTGTTGGTGAGTTCAGGCAGGAGTGAGCAGTTATATCAAAGCTATGCGGTGGTTTTGTGTTTCGCCGGATTGAGAAAGGAATATAGCAAGATTTATCCAAGTTTAGTGTTAGTAGATTTTGGTAGAACCATTTCATTATACTATTTAGTGCTGTTTCTGCCTTAGTTTTAACCTCTTCCCAAGTAGAACCATAAATGATAATTGCAGTATCGTCTGCGTATGCGTAGATCTCGCAGTTAGGCAGGCTCATCCTGCAGAGGTCATTGACGTAAATTTGGAATAATGTGGGACCTAAAATACTCCCCTGGGGCACACCGAATGTCACGATTTCCTCATTGCTAAGGTAGGTATTTATTTTAACTTGCTGAGTGCGATCCTTAAGGTAATTTTCGAAAATGTTGAGTGCTATGCCACGTATACCCAGAAGTTCCAATTTTGAGGTAAGTATGGGAACAGAAACTGTGTCAAAAGCTTTCGACAGATCCAGGAATATACCCAAACACTTCGCCCCTCTATCAAGTTTTCTTGCTACAGATTGTGTAAGATCCAGTACAGCATCTTCCGTCGAAACTCCGGACCTGAAGCCATACTGGTTCTCGGCAATAATACTTTGTCTATTGAGGATCTTTTCAATAATTTTTGAAAGCGAAGGTAGGATGGATATAGGTCTGTAATTATTGACACAGGTTCTGTTTCCACTCTTATATATTGGGTGGACTATAGCTTTTTTTAGTCCGTTTGGGAACGTTCCTGAGTGTAAACAAAGGTTTCATATGTAGGTGATTGGTGGCACTAGTACGTGACGACAAGTTTTTAGGAAGGTAGATGAAATTCCATCCCACCCTATAGCACAATCATTGCGTAGCCTTAAGATGATTGTTTCAACCTCACCATAATCGGTGTCTAAGAAAACGAGGGAGCTAGCTGGTGGTGAAAAAAAGGGCTTTTCGGATCGATCGCCGCCAGAAGGAGTTCTAGATGGATCATGGGATTTTAATTTTGCCGCTAGATTTTTTGTTATTAGAAAAGAAGGAACAAACATGATTCACAGAAGAAAGAGGATCATCACATAGTTTTAACAATTCGTCGGGGGTGGAGCGTATTTTACTAGTATTTGTGATTTCTTGTATTGTTTTCCAAAGCGCTTTAGGATTATTTTTTGATTTTTGAAGTTCATTTTTTTCAAAGGCTATTTTGAGTTTCCTGAGCAAACCATTACAGAAGTTTCTGTATCGCGTATAAGTTAATTTTAGAATTAGGTTATTTGGTGATTTCTTTGATTTTATATGCAATCTATCTCTATTTTTGATACATTTTAACAAGCCTGGTGTAATCCAGGGTTTTATAGTTCTTCGTGATTTAGGAATTGATATCTTGATCGTGTATTTATTGACTACTGTAGTTACTATTGATATGAAATTATCTAATGCCTCATTTGCATCTCTAATTGTATATATGTTAGAAAAATCTATATTTTCTAGTTCAGATTTAATGGCATCTATATTGGGACGGGCGATAGTAAATTTTTGCTTGAGTGTCGGGTTCGCGTTTGTCAATGTTAGTATAATTGGTTTATGATCGGTGATGTAAGTATCGAGAATTAATGTAGTGGAGGGTAATTTGGACTTTAGAAAAATATGATCGAGACAGTTTTCTTGTCTTGTAGGTATTAGGTGGGTAGGAAGTAGCCCATGGCAAGCATTCTGGATGAGATATTCAAAGCTATGAGGGCTCTTGTTACCTAGTTTAATATCGATGTTTAAATCACCAATAAGTGCGATGTTCGGGAAAGAAGAAAGTTCACCTAAGACATTATTTAAACTGGACAAGAAACTTTCTATTTGGTCTATGCTGCTATTCGACGGTGAGCGGTAAATAGCTACAAAAGCAAATTTATCGTCTAGTTGACACACAAGGGAGTTGGCGTTTACTATGCTTGGTTCCCAAACTGTAGCATTTAGTCCCAATTTAGTGTAAATTATTACACCTTCATTTTGATTTGATGTAAGTTTAGTTGAGTGGGATAGATAGCCGTTAAGTATTGGAGGGTTATTTATTTTGCGCAGCCAGCACTCCGTTAGAAGTATGATGTCAAAGCTAATTTTAGTAGAACAAATCAATGCTTGTAAGTTGTCAAAATTTTTCTTAACACTGCGTATATTTATGTGTAATAGTTTAATATTACTCTCGGAAACGTTAATATAATTTCTACAGTCGTGTGGATTACAAGAAAAGGAATTCAGCCTTAGAATGTCCAAATCGTCATTAATATTAATTATAGAATCCATTTGTATTTCAAGTGATTACTAGCTATGGGCACAGGAAATTTGAATATTATTGTAACCACACAAAACATACAATCTCTACTTGTTAAAGTTGCACTTGTGTTTGTTTGTGTATAAGTGTAAGTGTGTGTTATGGTCAGTATACTTATGATTTGTATTTTTGTATAGATGTAGGCAAGAATAATATTATTGTTATGTGTACGTACGTGTATGTAGTTTAGTGAAATGTGTTTTAAGTCTAATACAAGGTTCTGAAGGCTTAGCGCAAATAACATAAAAAAATAACCAAGAGATGTAAACATAAATAACAAAGAACTGTTTTCTCATAACTGTACTCCTTCTCTATTAGACCTTGCGGCAACTTTTTCTTATCACGATCTTATTTACATATCGTATCGTGTTCGCACTCCCAAGCAAAAGCCACAGTATTTTAATCTGCGAAATTACAGTAAGATTGATATAGAAGCTCTGCAAGCCGACGCAGTCGCACTTGACTGGTCGCCTGTCACTGAGAGCCCCGGTACAGATCAAAAAGTGTCTTGCTTTTATTCCATGGTTCTTGGCTTAATGAACAAGCATGCACCAATTCGTCGAATAAAAATAAAGCATAAGCCAGCTCCGTGGATTACAGCCGAAATTAAAGCACTTATGGCCCGCAGAGATAGAGCTAAGACTAAACTCAAGGGCAGGCCGTCTGATGTGTTCCTTGATTATTACAAGGTACTGCGCAATCGTTGCAGTCGTCTGTGTAGGGATGCCAAAAGATGCTACTTCCACGAATCTCTTATTAACCGTAGTTCTTCCGAGGTCTGGAAATTTTTAAAATCGGTTGGTATCGGCAAATCTTCAATCAACTCCTCTATTGTCATTAATCTAAATGAATTAAACCATTATCTCTCTCTCCCACCTATCCATTTAGCTCTAAATGTCAAAACCGATACTCTCTCAGAACTTATGAGCTTGCCGGTACCAAACTGCCCCCTCTTTTCTTTTAGTTCCGTTTCTGAGGTTGACGTTGAAAAATCACTACTTGCAATTTCTTCCAATGCAGTTGGCAGTGATAATATGTGCTCGAGAATGATCCGTCTCATCCTTCCCTGTCTGCTCCCAATCCTTACCCATATTTTTAATCATTCCTTATACACTTGTAATTTCCCATCCGCCTGGAAACAGGCACATATCATTCCCTTACCCAAGATCTCTAATCCTTCTCTATCATTTATTTATTTATTTATTTATTAAATACTTCTTGCACAGAATGTACAATGGCGGACTTAACGCCTTAGGCGTTCTCTACCAGTCTACCTTTGGGTGGTGGAGAGAAAGCATAGGTAGGTGCCAAGAAATTTAAAAGGAACATAATTACACATATACCTACATATATTACAAAACACATATAATTATTATTAGTATATATATATACATATATATAACTATATAAATATGTACACTACATATAATACTTATACTTACAAATCAAGAAAAATAATTAGAAAACGAAATACTGTTATGATTCTGCTAATTTCCCCAGAATGTGGTCACGTAATTTTACTTTGAAGGTGTGACGGCTGTTTAACATCCTGATCTCCAGAGGTAACTCATTCCAGAGAAGAATAGATTTTACAAAGAAGGAAGAATGAATAATATCAGAACGATGTGCAGGGCATAGTAGAAGACGATTTTTTGAAGAGCGTAGATTTTTGTCATGATGTGAACAAAGATTTTCGAAGTGAGAAGTTAAATAGGAAGGTGAAGTAGGAGTGTGAAGTATAGAAAAAAGAGTGGTCAACGCCCTCAACTCACGACGCTGCCTTATAGGTAGCCATCGGAGCTGAGTTCGATACACAGAAACATGATCGTACTTGCGAAGATTAAAAACGAATCGAATGCAATTGTTGAGAAGCCGGTCAAGTTTGTTTAGCAGATCTGCATTAAGGTCATAGTAGCAAACATCACCATAGTCAATTATGGGGAAGATTAAGGTTCGCATAAGCATCGCTTTCACATTGGACGGAAGCAAATTTTTCAGGCGGTAGAGGAACCGTAGCATATTAGTAACTTTTTGGCTGACAGCTGCGACTTGTGCTTGCCAGTAAAATGTGGAGTCCATAAGTAAGCCAAGATTCTTAACGTTGCCACTATAAGGTAATACCATGCCATTGAATACTACAGGTGGCAAGCCGGAAGTATCAACTTTGCTTATATATCTCGAGCTACCGATGACTATGGCTTGGCATTTCCCAGGGTTGACTGCCACGCCAAACCTGTCAGCCCAATTTTTCACAACATTTAAGTCCTCATTGATTTGTCCGAGCGTGACAGCCAACTCATCAACAGTAGTATGACGATATAACTGCAAGTCATCGGCATACAGATGATACGAACACTGAAGCTCAGGAGTAAGTAAATTTATAAATACTGCGAAGAGAAGAGGTGAGAGTATGCCGCCTTGCGGAACGCCAGCATCCAAATTACACCAGGTTGACGAGACTTCGTTCACCCGAACCGACTGCTGGCGCTCCCGAAGATAAGAAGAGAACCAGTCTAATGCCTTGGAAGAGACCATGAGATATGACAGGATAGATAGAAGGATATCGTGACTGACGGTATTGAACGTATTGGAGAAATCCACAAGGACCAACACAGTTAGGTTAGCGTCTTCCACGGCGAGTCTAATATCGCCAGTCACTTTGAGAAGGGCAGAGGAAGTGCTATGGCCTGGCCTAAACCCAGATTGATATTGGCTCAAAAGCTTGTTTTCGTAAACAAAACGAGTGAATTGCATATGCGCACAAGCCTCTAGCACTTTGGATAAGAAAGGCAGGATTGAGATCGGACGGAAATGATTGGGGAGTGTTGGATTAGAAATCTTAGGAAGAGGACAAACGTACGCTTTCCTCCAAAGCGAAGGAAATACTCCGGAGAAAAGGGAAAAGTTAACAATATGGGTGATGACAGGAAGGATTGGGACTAGGATAGAAATAATCATATGGCGACTGATGTTGTCACAGCCCACCGCTTTCGAATTAATAGAAAGGATAATCTTTTTGACCTCTTCCTCATCGACTGGCGAAAAATGAAAAGAATTGATATCAGGCCGCGATAGCCCAGAAATGTAGTTAAGGGTATCCTGTCTGATTACATAATCCACATTGGAAGAAGTGCAGAAATGACTATTTAAAGCATCTACGCTGATTGAGTTAGGTAGGTCTAAATGCCGCGATTTGCCAATACCGAGTGTTCCAAGAAACTTCCAGATATCAGCAGGAGAAGATGACGAGATATTGTTTAGAATATGGCGGCGTTTGGCGTTACGTATCATATGATTACACCGATTCCTTGCAGTTTTAAATTTAGCCTTTAAAACTGCTTTTAATACTGCTTTTAATACTGCTACTTTTAATTTTATTTTTTTTTTTTTTTTTGGTTGAGGGTAGTTGAAGTGTCAACACAAAATTTTATAAGCTCTTGATTTTATTTAACTTTAAAATAGTAATTTTCATTTTTTTGTTTGTTAAATGGTTTAAAAGGCTTCATTTGGCTTTGGTGCACTCACTTCTTTAATTTCTCTCACTCTATCTCTCACTGTTCCGGATAACCTATCTTGCATCAGCAACTTACAACACATCACAATCAATGGATCTGTACGCTAAGCTTACAAACAGCATGGAAGAGTTGACTGCGACATTCACCACCAGGATGAATCAGTATGAGGAGGAGCTCAAGTCTGCCGGTGGAGCTGAAGTTACTCACAAGACCATTGCCAGTCTGTCACGTGAGTTCACCGACTTCAAATCCTTAATTTGGAAAACAGTGAGCACGCTGAAATCCCAAATGGAGCTATTAATTGTTGGCCTTGACCGGCATGAGATGGCTTCACGCAAGCAGGTGTTGCTCCTTCACGGCCTTCCAGAGGACAAGGAGGAGGACCATGTGGCAGTAGCGGTCAAGACAATTAGAGAAAAGATGAAGATTGCTGATGTCTCTTCTTCAGATGTCGTAGCTTGTCATCGTCTTGGTAGCACCACAGGCAAGCCCCGTCCTCTTCTTATTAGGTTTCATGGGCATAAGATACGGAATGATGTTTGGCGGGCAAAGACCACTCTAAAAGGCTCTGGTCTGATACTTTCCGAGTTCCTGACGAAGCCAAGGCATGACACATTTATGAACGCCCGCAAACACTTCGGCGTCAGGCAGTGTTGGACGTCTGATGGGAAGATAAACATCTTACTTCCTAATAAGACGCGCCGTAAAATTGAGTCTGCTAACGAACTGCAAGAACTTATGGCGCAGTTCCCGACATCGGTGTTGGAGTCTTCTGCAGCTGGTGAGGTGACAAAGGGTGCCAGTAAGCCTCTTGATAAGAGGTCTCGAAAGCCTGCTAAGTAGTAAGGCACACGGATACCCACTTATTGTTCCCGTTTTGTCATTTTTACTTTGTCGGTATTTATAAATTCAATTTGTTTCTATTAAAAACTTCTCAAACTTTATGATGCTATGACAGATTAATGACATTTGTTTGGTTCAGAAATTAGCTTAATAACCTCTTTTTTACGTTTTATTAATATTATTGTGTCAACTCTCATGGTTAATCTAGTGTCAACTGTCATTCTGTAATCTGTCTTTAGCTGTTTGACATTGACAAGCGCGTTCAGAAACTTATGTGACGTTTTGTTGTTGCGATTGATTAGTTTTAATATTTCTTTTTCAAACTGGCGAGTGCATCGTGAATGATTATTTAAAAAAAAAGGAATTTTAATATTTAACAAATTTATATTTATTTTTATTATTACTTATTTATTATATTTTATTTACTTATATGTTTAATAACTCAGATGACAGTTTTGCTTCTTGTTCTTCCTCTTATGCGTCAGACGTGAGCTTCGCCAGTGCGTTTAGTGACGATTGTTTGCATCTGCGTGATCAACTAACCTCTGTATTTTCTTCTTTTAACAATTTTTTTAATATAGTGCACATCAATGCTCAGAGTGTTCCCGCTCACCACTCTGACCTTATTTCTTCTTTCGACTCTAAGGTTGTGCAGGCTGTTCTTATTTCTGAATCCTTTTTAAAACCCACACTTCCTTCTTCTCATTATTCTTTGCCCGGCTACAAGCTAGTACGTAATGACAGAACAGGCAAGGGTGGCGGAGGCGTGGCCATCTACCTTAGAGGCGATATTTTACATGATGTTATTGATAAGTCTCCGAGTGATTACTCGAAGTCAGCTGAGCATATGTTTGTTGAAGTTGTCTTCAACAATAGAAAGGTACTTTTGGGAGTATTTTATAGCCCATCATGTACGATAGATTATTTTACATCTTTTGAAAAAAAGCTTGAGCTGCTAACACCTTTATATGATGACACTATTATCCTCGGAGACTTTAACACGTGTCTGCTCAAGGACGATGTGCGTAGTCGTAAGCTCCGCGCTCTTGTCTCTTCTGTCAATATGAACATCCTTCAGCTTAATGCTACCCATCATTCTCCTCACTCTACTCCTTCTCTGCTTGATCTTATACTTGTCTCTGACTCGGGCAAAGTAGCTGCTCATGGGCAATTGTCTGCTTCCTTCTCTTATCATGACCTGATATACCTGTCATACAGAATTCGTCCACCTAAACCCAAATCTAAATTTCTTTTTCTTCGCAGTTTCAAGAATATTGATCTGGAGCGTTTGGGCTTTGATGCGAGCAAAATTGACTGGTCGCCTCTTTACAACTGTGATACCATGGACGGTAAGGTGTCTCATTTTAACAATTGTATTTTACAATTGTACGACAAGCACGCTCCCCTCAAAAAAGTTAGAGTGAGGCATCTTCCTGCTCCATGGCTATCAGAAGGCATCAAAAATGCCATGGCGAAAAGAGACAGGGCGAAAAGGTTTTATAAAAAGGATCCTACGGATGACAACTGGGCCCAGTATAAAAGGTTGCGTAATCGCTGCAGTCGCATGTGTAGAGATGCAAAAAGGCACCACATACATCACTCCATTCTAAATATTAATTCTTCACAGGTATGGCAATTCCTAAAATCCCTCGGTATCGGTAAAGCTACTAGTGACGAGGCCATTAATTTGGACCTTAACGCTTTAAATGACCACTTTTCCAAAGCACCCGTTACCTTGGATATTAGTTCTAAATCTACTACTCTTGCACATCTTTCTAATCTTCCTTTGCCAAAATGTACCTCATTCACATTTCAAGTCGTTGTGGAGAGAGATGTTAAAAAATCGATTCTTTCCATTTCCACAAAAGCGGTAGGTGATGACGGTCTGCAACTCCAAATGTTCCTTCCCATCCTTGAATATCTAGTTCCTGTTATCACCCACATTGTTAATTTCTCCCTGACAACAAGCTCCTTTCCTTCCGTTTGGAAAAAAGCCCATATCCTACCGCTTCCTAAAGTACACAATCCAACATCCATAACACAGTATCGTCCAATTTCCATTCTCCCAGTCCTATCCAAGGTCCTTGAGGGCGTTGTTCAAGATCAGCTGTCTAACTATCTTTCCTCTAACAGCCTGCTGAGTCCGTATCAGTCTGGATTTCGTCCTGGCCACAGCACTGTTACTGCACTTATTAAAATTACCGACGACATACGATTGGCCATGGAGAAGAAGTTCCTTACTGTCCTGGTACTTTTGGATTTCAGCAGTGCTTTCAATTCAGTTGATTTTGACATACTCTTGGGGATTCTATCCTCCCTTAATGTCTCTCCTCCCGCAACGGCTTGGTTTGACTCTTATCTTCGGGGTCGCTCGCAGTCTGTTCGTGCCAATGAGGTCTCCTCTGAGTGGTGCGAACTTACGGCGGGAGTTCCCCAAGGTGGTGTCCTTTCTCCTCTTCTTTTTTCCATATTTATAAATTCTATCACTACAGTTCTTTCTTCTCAATACCACCTCTACGCAGACGACTTGCAGTTGTATCGCCACAGTGACTTTGACAATATTGCCAATGCTATTGCCGCCACCAATAATGATCTTAGCAATATCTATCAGTGGGCTAAATCTTTCGGTCTGTTAGTAAATCCTTCCAAATCTCAAGCTCTCATTATTGGTGGTAGATATTTCTACAACCTATTGGATCATGAATCTCTTCCACCTATACTGTACAATTCGGCTCCAATAGCATACACCAAAACGGCCAAAAATCTGGGCGTACACATGGATTGCCATTTGTCATGGGATGCACATGTCTCTGAGGTAAGTAGGAGGGTCTTTTGCTCGTTTCACTCCCTAAAGCGTCTCCAAAAATTCCTGCCCTTCCAAACTAAAATCACTCTTGCCCAATCTCTTCTTCTACCTCTTCTGGATTATGCCGATGTCTGTTATCTAGATGCAACTGTGGAACTTCTAAATAAGCTCGAACGTCTCCAGAATTTGTGCATACGCTTCATTTTTGGTCTGCGGAAGTACGACCACGTGTCGGAATTCCGGGCTAGATTGAAGTGGTTGCCTATTCGGCAACGTCGAGATTCTCACATTCTCTGTCTTCTTTTCTCAGTTTTGCACAATCCTAAATATCCAGGCTACCTGCGGGAACGTTTTGAATTCTTGGTCCCCAGGGGCAAGCCTTGTCGTACGTCTTCTTCACTTCTCCTTCGCACACCTCTTCACTCCTCTAGTCGTTACGACGAATCGTTTACTATTCGTGCTGTGCGCCTCTGGAACTCACTTCCACATTCCTTGCGCAATAGCCCCTCGCTGAACGTTTTTAGGAGAAAGATAAAAGAACATTTCCTTTCTATTTGAGTTATGTAGTCTATGTATGTCTATATTTAATATATATCATATTATATACGTACTATATGTAGTATTTGTGTGTATGTCTATTAGTTTGTTGTACACTTCTGTCTGCCTCACAACTTGTTTGAATCATTATTTTCACTTTCACTCAAAGGTTTGCTGGAAGAAAACTCAATTTTGAGTTAAGCTCGCCTCTGTACATCGACTTTTATTAATGTATATCTTTTTAAATGTTTATGTGTACAATAAAGAATTAAGAATTAAGAATTAAGAATTAGCCCAGTTTTCATCTGTACGGTCTTTTTTAAAGTTCCGAAACGCACGATCCCTCCTACGCATTGCGATTTTGATAAGCCCGGTCATCCAAGGTGCTGGTGGACGTTTCATTCTTACTCTCTTAACGGGCGCATGGAGATCATATAAAGAGTTCACCCGGTTATTAAAAATATCCAGCTTATCATCCACTGAGTCAGCTTCCATCAATGGAGTCCAATTAATATCGGAAGCATCCTTGAGGAGCTGATCAACGTCCATACGCGCAAAGGAACGCCTATGCAAAACCTTAGGCTTGGACTTAGGAGGTTTAAGGATATAGGAAAGGAAAATAAGGTCGTGATGAGAAAAGCCGGGAGCAATAAACTGACCATGAGAGGAAACAAGGGAAAGGTTGGAAGTTAGGATTAAATCCAGCCAGGAATCATTACCTGCTGTAGATCGGTGAGTTGCCTGTAAGGGCAGGATGTTTAAACTGGATGATTCCATAATATGATGGAGTTTCCGGGATCGAAGAGAATTAGGAGCGAGGAGATTGGTATTGAAATCACCCATGATGATGTAATGTGCATACTCAGAACCCAGCGATTCAAAAACCGATTCAATATCAGTGAAGTAATCGATAGAAGGGGGGCAATACACAACACCAACGACGGCTTTAGCTCCTTTAACTGAAACCTCTAGAAAAAGATATTCAGCACTAGCCTGATGACCAGAAGAAGCAGCCAAGACCTTGTGAGAAAAGTCAGATCGAAGGTATATTACCACACCACCCCCTCTTCTCCCAAGCCGATCATTCCGAAGAAGAACAAAACCAGGAAGGGGGTACGAGGTAGACAAGAGATTTGGTTTGAGCCAGCTCTCGGAGATCAGGATGGCATGCACATTAATGTTGTTAAAGGTCTCAAAGAGCTCACTATAGTGACTAGCAACACTTTGTGCATTAATGTGACACACGTTAAACACCTTGTCTGATTGATTAAATTGTGTTCTCAGAGTATCTCCCAGAGTATCAGTCAAAGAGCTGAAACTACTATCACTATCGCCCGCATCCAAGGATTCATTAGCAGAATGAAAACTATCATTATCTGAATACATAAATAATAAATATAATAGATAAAATTAATTTATAATTATTAAATAAGTTATTAAATTAAATTAATCTAAAAAGTTTACTTTCTCGACATCACCCGCTAGCTAACACCAAGAAATAATAAATCTAAATTAGATAACTAAACTTGTAAACAAAACGTAATAAATTAACACCAATTAGGAAATTTCTGAACGACGTGATTATAATCTGTGTATGCTTGACTTTGACATTTGAGTAATTTACTTAAATAACGACAGTGACAGTGACACTAAAGAAATAATACTCCGGTCGACTCGTGCGAAGAAAATAAAAACTAGCTACATTATTAATTGTTGTGGGTAGAGAGATAAGACAAGTATCTACAACAAGTAAAGTAAAGAAAGAATTGTGATCTACTAAAGAGTCCAGAACAAACAAAGACGAAACAATTTTGCGAAGAAATCTAATTGATCTAAAAAACAGTAAGTAAGTACTTACTTAACAAACAGCTACTAATTAATATGACTAATACCCAAATGCCAGTCGTCACATACCAGTTTTATTTCTGTTCCAGAAACCTCTCAAGCAGTCGGCGATGGCGAAGACTTAGTTGGGTACTTCTCCAGGAGCGGCTTCAACTCGTCAATCGAAGCAATCTTGTGGCGACTCCCATCCGAGGCCCTAATGACAATCACGCCGTCCTGCGTCCAACATGAGCGCATTCCGAAGTGCTGCCGTGCCTGAGTGAAGATGGACTGCCTAGTCTTCGTCAAAAACTCCTTGACTGAGATTTTAGACCCCTTCAAGCCAGTCTTCGCCTTCCATATCAGAGATTTATGCTCCAGACTGGAGAACCTCACGAGAATGGGCCTCGGGTGATCCTTACTAGGACTGCCAAGCCTGTGAGCAGCTTTAATGTTGGCAGCTGTAATGTTCCTGAGAGCCAATTTATTATGGAGAATATCTATAATTTTGGAAGAGCAGTCTTCATTTTCAACTTCAGGAAGTCCTTGAAAAATCAATACCTCCCTCCGGTGCCTCATCTCCAGTGCATCAATGTGCAGAACGCACTCAGCGATTTGCTTTCTCAGCAACCCCAGCACACTGTAGATTAGCTCCCTGAAGGCCCGGAACTCCTCTGCAACCTTGGCCACCGTGTCCTTCACAGGCCCTGCTGCTTGAATTTGAGCTCCGAGTTGATCCATCTTCCTGGTAAAATTTTCTTCAAGGCTCTTCTGAATTGTCAAGATCTCTGATAGTTGGGACATTATTGCTTGGGAATATTAAATTGTGCTCTTTAATAAATGTTAAATTAGTTCTGTGACTAAATGTGATATAGGTGATGTGGCAGGTGGTGTATTTAGTGCGCAACTATTACATTTATTTTATCCAATGTAAGTAATTGGCCTATAAATTAGATTTAACAAAAAAAATTGTAAAAAATACTATTAAATATATTTTTAAAACACTCAGAGTATCTGAGACATGTAGTTACTTTTTCTACACCTCTCCAAGGGGTACTCGAGCATATCGTTCTATCATCTCATTTCAGACCCATTTCCATCCTTCCTTACCTCTCCAAGGTACTCGAGCATATCGTTCACAGGCAGATCACTGGTTTTTTTGACGTCAAATTCTCTCATCTCTCCTTTCCAATCTGGTTTCCGTTCTGGTCATAGTACTGTCACGGCTCTGTTGAAGGTGACTGATGATATCCGCTGGGCAATGGAGAATAAGATGATGACGGTCCTTGTCTTGCTGGATTTCAGCAGCGCCTTCAACTCGGTAGACTTTGATGTGCTACTTGGCATCCTAAAATCTCTAAATTTCTCTTCCACTTCCCTAGCCTGGCTAGATTCTTATCTTCGGGGTCGCTCGCAGTGTGTTCGCCTCGAAGAATCTTATTCTGATTGGTGTGACCTCACGGCGGGTGTTCCCCAGGGTGGCGTTCTTTCTCCTCTTCTCTTCTCTATTTTCATCAACTCTGTAACTAGAGTTATTTCCTCTAGCTTCCATCTTTATGCAGACGACTTGCAGCTTTATCGCCACTTTGGAGTGGCTGAAGCAGACTCTGCCATTGCAGCCATGAACAAAGACTTGGCCGCCATTTGCGCTTGGGCTAATTCTTATGGCCTTAAAGTGAACCCTTCTAAGTCTCAAGCCATTATCATAGGTAGCAAGTCTATGCGGAGTCGGTTAAGCTCATCATCGATAGCGCGTCTGTACTTTGATGGTATCCTTATCACCTTCTCGGATACCGTAAAGGACCTGGGGATTATAATGGATGCGAATCTTTCGTGGCGTCCTCAAGTTGCCGAAGTTAGCCGTAAAGTTTATTTTTCCTTTCATTCCCTTAAGTCTCTTCAACATTTCCTACCTCTACAAACAAAGATCTCTCTAGCCCTATCTGTAATCCAACCCATCATCGATTATGCTGATGCCTGCTATTTAGATGCTACCGAGGAGCTCCTTAATAAACTTGAGCGCTTGCAAAATTTATGCATTCGTTTCATATTCGGCCTGCGAAAATATGACCACGTATCTCACCTTCGCAAGCAGCTCAAGTGGCTCCCAATCCGTCTTCACCGGAACACTCGCATTTTATGCCTTCTTTACAATGTCCTTTACAACCCTATGTATCCCTCTTATCTGCGTGAACGCTTTACTTTTACCCGTCCTCCTAATGCTCCTTGTAGAACGCAAATAAAATCCTTGTTACATTTCCAATCCCACTCCACTTCTATTCCTACTCCTTTACCGTTCACGCAGTAAGACTTTGGAACTCACTTCCGCCTAACATCCGTGATTCCAAATCTCTTTACATTTTTAAGAAACGCATTAAAGAGCATTATCTCTCCTTATGATTGAGTTATTATATATATATATATATATATATTTAAGTTATATGTAGTATCTGTGTATATGTATGTATTTATATGTATGTTTTATAATTTGTAGTTTTATAAATTGAGTCGCACACTCTGACTGCCAATATTGACGACTTCTCCTTTCGCGGATCTGCTGGCAGAAATTTCTTAAGAAATAAGCAGCACCTTTGTACATAATTTTTAAATATGAAATATTGTTTGTTAATGTATTGTGTGTACATACATTATTAAATAAATAAATAAAGAAAGTCATAATGTAATCTTCATGCCGAGGTCCTGGAGACATTTTTCCGACTTAATTAGTAGCTGTTTGTCACCGGCTTTTTTACGAAGGAAAAGGTTCCCGTTGCTAAACCAGCAGAACGTATACTGATTGTTCCTGGCGAATTCACGTGCTAGATAAAAAAGCTTTTTGGAGCTGCCAGGTAATTGATCAGCGACGTAGACTGGTTGACGTTTGCCGGGAATGCCAATTTGATTAGTGTTCAATTTATCATCTTTTTTTTCTTTATTCTTATTATAAGCCCGGATAGCCGATATTAACTGCTGTTTGGTTTGCACTGACGTAAATTCCGCTATAATTGGGCGTATGGTGGTTGCCGGCGTGGGTTTTCCGGGTAAGCGGTATATGTCCCTTAGATGAGGCTCATCGATAGGAACCCCAACCAGCTTGCCGATGTTGCACACGGTTTTAATGAGGCCAGTTGTATTCTCGGTATCTGTCTGAGGAATATTACGGATTTCCAAACCGGCTGATCGCGATTTAACTGAAGATCGACAATCTTTTTCTCTAAGGATTCAATGTAGGAACGTTGCTCCTGTCTTTCCTTTTTTAGTAGCTCAACTTCTTTTCTTAATTCTTTAAAATTCTTATTCATGAAGGCCATAGATCGCTCAATCTCTGTATTTGTCTTGCACATTTGGGCATTGGATACATAAATAATAATAAAACAAAACAATACCTATAAACTAATACATACAATTATTAACATAAAACTAATTAAAGTCTATTTGACACGAGTAGGCGGTGTCGTATTGCACTGCGTGGTGTCGCGTAGTCTCCCGCGGAAACGCCGGAAAACGACACCCTTCGGCCAAAATTGCTCTTGAAACATGTCGAGATGCTGAGTCGGCACACGTACCACAAACGATTTAAAATTCGTGTTATGTCTCGGCTCCAACTTCTCGACTCTCAATGTCCGGACGTGTTTTTGTGTGCTCCAGTGTTTAAATTCAAAATAATAGAAAATAGTGAAGTTTCAATAGTAAAAGTCATATATCCTTACAACCAATAACAATACCTAATAATTTTGACGGGCCTGTTGGTCTAGTGGTTAGTGACCCTGACTGCTATACCGGAGGTCGTGGGTTCGATTCCCACCCAGGACAAATGTTTGTGTGATGAGCACGATCATTTGTTCTGGTTGTCTGGGTGTAATTTATCTATGATATGTATGTATTTAGAAATATATAAGTATGTTTATCAGTTGTCTGGTTACCATAACACAAGCTCTGCTTAGCTTGGGATCAGATAACCGTGTGTGAGTTGTCCCGGAATATTATTATTATATTATTATTATTATTATACCTACAAATCAGTCTATAAACCAAATCTGTGCGCGAACAATTACTCAAGTTATCATCAAAAACATTATAAACATTTACAAAGTGACCAGTGCCGTGCAAAGTGAATGACCTCTACGAACAAAGACCACGGTCATTACGCACGCTCACTTTTAAAATTAGTAAATTAGGATCACCAATTTGCATTGGTTTTCGCACAGCGCAGTTGGCTGTAAGGCGGTACACATTGACACAACTCGCATTGTAATCAGGAAGACGGGAGTTCGATACTGGCATCAGGAAATTCTTTTTGTGTGTTTGAATTCATTATTGTTTTGATACACTACTGTGAACGTTACTTATTGACACTCCTTATATATTAATAATCTTTTTAACAATAATAGAAGGCTTAAGATATGTTTAAATCTCCTATGGAACTCGCTGTGCCATCTCACTCCGAGTCTGATCTTCCAAATCTATGCGTGGAAGAAGGGTTACTACTAGATGTCAGCCCTATACATATCACCCAAAGAGCTAAGAGTCGCCGACCCACAAGCGACTGCAGCCCGTTGGGCGGATTTGTCAACCAATTCGCCGAACTAAAAAACGAGCTTAAATTCGAGCTCAAGGAATTGATAAACGATTTTATGCGTTCTCAAAACTCTCGCATGGACAAATACGAAAAGCATATCTTGGATATTAAATCCCATTACACCAAAATTGAAGAGACAAATAAAGAAATTGAGAAATCAATGACAGCTATATCTTCTGAATTAACTTTTTTGGAGAACAAAATCGCTAACCTCGAATTAGACGTATTTGATGCTTCCTGTAAGGGAACTAATGGGATGTCACTCAATGACAATATGTTAGTTGGTCCTACTTTGCAGCCGGAACTCCGGCACACTATTATGCGTTGGAGAAAACATCGAATATGTCTCGTAGCGGACATAATCAAGATGTACCGACAAGTGTTGGTAAATAGGAAGGATGTAATGTTGCAAAGGATCCTCTGGAGAGACAAACCTGAAAAAGAAATAGAAGTATATGAGTTGGAAACAGTTACTTTCGGCACGGCAGCGGCACCATATCTAGCTGTAAGATCGCTTCAACAGTTAGCACAGGATGAGTGTCAGGATCAACCGGACATCGCAAAGGTCATCTTAAACGATTTTTATATGGATGACTTAATGACCGGAGCTGAAAACGAAGAAACCTGTTTTAACATATACACAGAGTTGTCCAAGGTGTTTGCCAGAGGAGGGTTTCCATTACAAAAATGGAGGAGCAATAGCCAAGAATTATTAAATAGCATTAGGGATGGGAACGATGAAGCGTTACAGATAAAAATAGACGATGTATCAAAAATATTAGGACTTACCTGGAATTCGCGCGACGATTGCTTCCAATATTCTCTGGAACTTAAGCCGGTAGCAGGACCTGTAACAAAAAGAAAAATAATATCCGATATTGCCCGATTATTCGATCCATTGGGGTGGCTAGCACCAAGCATAATCATAGCAAAGGTGTTGATTCAAAAGCTGTGGTTAGCAGGGTTGCAATGGGATGAAGAAGTTCCAACCAACTTATTAAAAGAATGGTATACTTACCGTAATAATTTGGCTTCTATTACAAACCTGAAAATCCCACGATGGTTGCTTATTAATATATAATATAATATTTTAAAATAAAATTAAGAGAATGGCTATTAGATAAGTGTTTTTATACGATAGAAGAGTTCATGCAATATAAAACTAATGTATTTGATTATCTATAAAATAAATAATATACCTACTTAATGTATTTTAATAATTAATCTAATAATCATAAATATGTTAAAATAATAATAGCTTGACATTTTGATATGTAAAAGAATAGTATGTTATTTCCTTTATATAAAATTGTAAATATTTGCATGCCTAATACAGGCAGAATATGGCTCGAACTGTGCATCATTGTTAAATCTGGTACTACCTGTCTTCTGTGCAAATAAATGTTTCTTTCTTTCTTTCTTTCTTTTGTGCGTTCCAATAATGTGAAGACTGAGCTGCACGGATTTTCAGATGCCTCGAGAGTGGCATATGCAGCAGTTGTTTATGTGAGAGTGGTAGATGACACCGGTAATATCTATGTATCGTTGGCAACTGCAAAAACGAAGGTTGCGCCCATAAAGCAGGTGTGCATTCCACGTTTGGAGCTTTGTGGTGCAGTGCTCTTGAGTAGTTTGATGGTCGAAGTGGGTAAGGTTATGGATATACCAAAAAGTGATTGGCACATGTGGATGGATAGTAAAGTGGTTTTGGCGTGGCTCAACAGTCATCCAAGCCGTTGGAAAACCTTCATTGACAACAGAGTCTCCCATAATTTGACCATCACAGAAGCACAACACTGGTGTCATGTACCATCAAAGCAGAATCCCGCAGATTGTGCATCCCGTGGGGTTTCTCCTGCAGATGTGGCTGACATATCTATATGGTGGAATGGTCCTGAGTTTTTAAGACAGCACTTAGTTGAATATAAGAAGCCAAAGAATAATAATACTCATTTAGAAGAAGCAAAGGTGCACACATTGATTATTGAAGTCGGGTTTTGGAATAGGTATTCGACATTGTTTAAGCTAGTACGAGTAGTTGCTTACTGTCGTCGATTTTTAAATCTTCTAAAGGAACGGTCAGCTAGGTGTAAAACAAAATATTTAGTTAAGCAGGAAATCGAGGAAGCTCTCGAAACTTGTATAAAGAGATGTCAGGAGGAAGGCTTTTCTGAAGAATTGACGAATTTAAAAAATAATAAGTCTTTAGAGAACAAGAAAAATAACTTAAAATCATTAAATGTGTTCCTCGATTCCAAGGGAATATTAAGAGTCGGAGGCAGATTGGAGATGTCACAGCTTGGTTACGATCGTGTGCACCCCATTCTAATTCCAAAGGAGTCATTTTTAACAAGCCTTTTGGTAGCTGATGCGCATAGTAAAACAATGCATGGTGGTCCGCAGCTTATGTTAACATACTTGCGTTCGAAATATTGGGTAATAGGAATTAAGTTGATTGCAAAAAAGTATGTAAGGAATTGCGTTAGATGCATTCGTTACGCGGCCACCACCAAGTCGCAACTAATGGGACAGTTACCTCGGGCACGGGTTACACCCAACAAGCCATTTCTGTGTAGTGGAGTGGATTACGCGGGCCCCATTAACATAAGGGTATCAAAGGGTCGAGGAAACAAATCCTACAAGGGCTACATCGCGTTGTTCATATGCATGTCTACGAGGGCAGTGCACTTAGAAGCAGTCAGTGAACTGAGCACAAAGGGCTTCCAGACTGCCTTCAAGAGATTTGTGGCAAGGCGTGGTCGATGTGCTGAATTATACAGCGACAACGGCACAAATTTTGTGGGAGCAGCACGAGAATTAAGGCATTTATTTACTACAGAAAAATCCATTTTCAATGGAGAATTAGCGGAGGAACTTGCCACCAATGGTACTGAGTGGCACTTTATTCCTCCTCACTCGCCAAACTTCGGGGGCCTTTGGGAGGCAGGAATAAAGTCGACAAAGTATCACCTTAAGAGGGTGGTAGGAGACTCCAAGTTAACCTATGAAGAAATTGCGACGGTGTTGGCTCAAGTAGAAGCTTGCCTAAATTCGAGACCGCTATCCTATGTCGAGGATCAAGACAAGTTAATAATTTTAACTCCAGGTCATTTTCTGGAGGGGGGACCACTTGTTGTACCTCCGGACTCTAACTATGAAGGGCGTAATGTTGGTAGTTTACGGCGATGGCAACTGCACCAGCGTATGATGCAGGAATTTTGGCGACGATGGTCCCATGATTACCTTCATCAATTTTTACAAAGGCATAAATGGCAAAATAAAAATCCGGAGCCATCTGTTGGTGACATAGTGTTAATCAAGGAGGACAATTTGCCCCCTGGCAGGTGGTTGTTAGGCAGGATAACCCAAAAGCATCCCGGATCTGATGGTGTTACCCGGGTGGTAACTCTACGGACATCCTCGTCAACGATAAAGAGGCCTACTTCAAAATTATGTTTGTTGCCTAAAACAGATTAAATGTTTTTTTGTTTATTTTCAAAATGTAACCACTTTAAGTAATGTGATTTACAAGTTTGTTAGTTTATTTAGT
The DNA here is from genome assembly GCA_905475315.1 of Autographa pulchrina. Classification (NCBI taxonomy): domain Eukaryota; kingdom Metazoa; phylum Arthropoda; class Insecta; order Lepidoptera; family Noctuidae; genus Autographa; species Autographa pulchrina. Next base: position 20,052,887 of record FR997761.1, on the reverse strand, counting down.
TTTAAGAAATACAGAGGTTAGACTGGTTAGTTATAAGTTCAGTATTTTTTTATATAGGTTGTTTAAAATTGTTAGTAATAAGTTCAGTACTTATTAAGTTGTTAAAAATTGTTAGTAATAAGTTCAGTAAGTATTAAGTTGTTTAAAATTGTTAGTAATAAGTTCAGTACGTAAGTATTAAGTTGTTTAAAATCTATACTAATATTATAAAGCTGAAGAGTTTGTTTGTTTGTTTGGTTGAACGCGCTAATCTCAGGAAGTACTGGTTAGAATTGAAAAAATCTTTTTGTGTTAGATAGTCCATTTATCGAGGAAGGCTTTAGGATATATAACATCACGCTGCGACCAATAGGAGCGAAGCAGCAGTGAAAAATGTCACAAAAACGGGGGAAAATATTCATACTTGAAAGCTTCCGTTGCGTGCGCTGCGTAAACGGTTCGAGTTACCCAAAATATATGTATGAAAGAATTGTTACTCTTTAAATGATCTAAAAAATGTCTGCGACAGTATATGTCTATCTTTTAAAATTGACTCACTATAACCTTTTTTAAGGTAATCATTTGGTCGAAATTAATGCATTATCTATACTAATATTATAAAGCTGAAGAGTTTGTTTGTTTGTTTGGTTGAACGCGCTAATCTCAGGAAGTACTGGTTAGAATTGAAAAATCTTTTTGTGTTAGATAGTCCATTTATCGAGGAAGGCTTTAGGATATATAACATCACGCTGCGACCAATAGGAGCGAAGCAGCAGTGAAAAATGTCACAAAAACGGGGGAAAATATTCATACTTGAAAGCTTCCGTTGCGTGCGCTGCGTAAACGGTTCGAGTTACCCAAAATATATGTATGAAAGAATTGTTCCTCTTTGAATGATCTAAAAAAATGTCTGCGACAGTATATGTCTATCTTTTAAGATTGATTCACTATAACCAATTTTAAGGTAATCATTTGGTCGAAATTAATGCATTATTGCCAATTATTTGCTACAGAGTTTTATCAACTTAATATTAACTAAAATTATCATTTACGCAGAAATACTTTTTTTTTAAACTTCTTAATCGCGGTCATAATAACAGAAATTGACGCGGACGAAGTCGCGGGGATCAGCTAGTTGTTAATAATTATTATTGGTCATCAGGGCTGTACACAATTCAACATTGTGATAGGAGTCAGTCTTGAAGGACATTCGCTATAATGTCCTTGGTGGCCGGAATGTTTACGTAAATATGCGTTTATTACGTATTAGTTCCAAAACTTGCCAACAGATGGCGTTGTTAGTTGAGCGCCGGTTTCTGAATCGCGGTGTTAAGATTTTCCGGCGCTCAACTAGGTCAATCATGTAAATTTGTTTTTTTTTGTGTGTGTGAGCATCAAGCACTGTGGTTATATATATTATACGCGCTTAATATAAAGTCCAGTGTTTCAATCCTCTCCAAGTCGACCCTCGTTCACTTATCTACAGGCAGAATCCCCAATCCCAGACAGGTTTTATTAGCCACTGCGTTAATAAAAGCCGAGTCCAGGATGGGTGAGACACAAATTGTTCGAGCCTTACTGGATCAGGGCTCACAGGCTTGTTTTATAACCGAAGCCACTGTCCAACTTCTTAGATTGAAGAAAATGCCAGTTCATGGTGTTGTGTCAGGTTTAGGAAACGATAGATCAACCATTTCCAGACATATGGTAAATCTGACCATCGAATCCACAGTCGATCAAGATTTTGAACTTAAAATTAATGCCTATGTCTTAAGTAAGATTACATCGTACTTACCTGAGCGAAGTATGAATCCCAATTCATTAGAGTTAATTAATATCAACGGTATATCTCTCGCTGATCCGTATTATAACACGCCTAATAAAATTGACATTTTGTTAGGAGCGGACGCTTACTGCTGCATTGTGAAGGAAGGCATATTAAAGAGCCCTTCGGGTTGTCTGATAGCGCAGAACACCACTTTAGGGTAGGTCCTTTCAGGTGTTGTGAGTTCAGCTAGAGATAATGTAGAACATCATACCAAAAACATAAGCGTGCATTGTACACAGTTTAATGAGGGCAATTTACTAAAAAAGTTTTGGGAAATCGAAGAACAGGTTAGTACAAACAAAATTCTTAGTCCAGAAGAACAGAAATGTGAAGAAGTTTACATTAAAACTACAAGAAGAGATGATACAGGGAGATACATCGTACGATTACCGTTCCGAGACCAAGAGCCTGCATGTAAGGGCGGAAGTTCACGTGATATCGCTGAAACAAGATTTAAATCATTAGAAAAGAGACTAAATAAGGACACAGTATTGAAAGCAAAATATACAGAGGTTGTTAATGAATATCTACAATTAGGACACATGAGAGCTGTAAAGGAAGAAGACAAGATTAAAAATGAAGCGGTATATTTACCCCACCACGGCAGTGGTTAGAGACGATAAGACCACCACCAAGGTACGTGTTGTTTTTAACGCCTCAGAGAAAAATAAAAGAGGGGTTTCCCTTAACGACACTCTTATGGTGGGCCCAACTTTACAAGCAGATTTACGACATACCGTGTTGAAATGGAGAGTACACCGGATTGGCATTGTTGCGGACATAATTAAAATGTACCGTCAAGTCAGAATAGCTGATGAAGATGCCATCTTTCAGCGCATACTCTGGCGAGACAGCCCTGAAAAGCCTATCAGAGATTATGAGCTGATTACGGTGACCTTTGGAACTGCTTCGGCACCATACCAGGCAGTCAGATCACTCCACCAGGTTGCCTATGATGAAGGAAACGAATACCCTCTTGCAGCTGAAAGAGTCTTAAATTGTTTTTACATGGACGATTTAATGACGGGAAGTAATAGCATCGAAGAAGGCGTAGAAATCTGTAAACAAATGGTAGATTTATTAGGCAAGGGAGGATTTACATTGCAGAAGTGGAACAGCAACGATCAACAATTATTAGATAAAATAAGTTTAATAAATAATAAAAACGAAGTATTACAGAACATAGGTCAAACAAACATAAGAAGTGAGGACAAAAAGGACATTGTAGAAAACGAAAGTAAGTTAGAGAGTAAGGACATAGAAATTAAGCTAGATAGTACTATTAAAATATTAGGTCTTACCTGGAACCGCCGCGCTGATTGTTTTCAATACTCGGTAAACCTTCCCCCACTGACAACTGCATCTGCAACAAAAAGGTCTATCATATCAGATATAGCTCGTTTATTCGACCCACTAGGATGGTTAGCTCCTAGTGTGGTATTAGCAAAGATGTTTATACAAGAATTATGGCTCGCCGGTGTGAATTGGGATGAGAAATTGAATTCCAGCTTAATAACAAAGTGGAGTACTTACCGGGAAGAGCTATCATTACTTACCAAGGTTCAGGTACCGCGTTGGATCCGTACAAGCGTAGGTGATAACATCGAATTGCACGGATTTAGCGACGCCTCTAAAGCCGCATACGCAGCCGTCGTTTACCTAAGGACTATTAATTCCGCAGGCAACATTCATGTCTCATTGTTGGTAGCTAAAACAAGGGTAGCTCCCATCAAGCAAATTAGCATTCCTAGATTGGAGCTTTGTGGCGCAGTACTTTTGTCAAAACTATTGACAGAAGCGGCAGAGGTCTTAAGTGTTCCAATGGAAAAGGTCTTTGCATGGACAGATTCCACAGTGGTTCTATCGTGGCTTAGCAGTCATCCTAGTAGGTGGAAGACGTTTATTGCTAATCGGACCTCAGAGATATTGGGCACTATTAGTTCAACTCAATGGTTTCATGTGTCAACCAAAGAGAATCCTGCAGACTGCGCTTCGAGGGGACTAAACCCTAGTTTGTTAGTAGGGAGTCAGCTATGGTTTTCAGGACCGCCATTCCTGAAAAATAATGTAGTTCAGTACAAAAGGCCAAAAGAATTACAAACAGATTTAGAACAAATAAAGGCGCATACCGCTGTAGTTGATGAGAGGTTAGATTTAGATAAATATTCCAGTTTAAGTAAATTAGTTAGAGTAGTCGCATGTTGCAGAAGATTTTTAAAAAGAGTCAAACACTTTAGTAAATATTTACAATGTCATGAATTAGAAGCAGCATTACAAATTTGTTTAAAAAAGACACAAATAGACACTTTCACAGCGGAGTACACACAATTAAAGGAACAGGGCTATTTAACAATAAAATCAAGCAAATTAAAATCACTTTGCCCCTTTCTTGATAAAACGGGTATCATAAGAATACGCGGACGACTCGAGAAGTCAGAGCTGGATGAGCAAACAAAACACCCGATAGTCCTGCCACATTCTAGTCATCTGACTTACCTTATAGTTGCAGACGCTCATGCAAAGACTCTGCACGGTGGTCCTCAATTAATGGCTAACTTTTTAAGGTCAGCCTATTGGATAATAGGTGCTAGATCCCTGATTCAGCAGTATGTTCGTAAATGCGTTACTTGTGCAAAACAGAGAGCTACTGTCAGAAACCAACTGATGGGTGATCTACCGTCAGTTCGTTGTACCCCAACAAGACCATTCTTGCATAGTGGCGTGGACTATGCGGGACCCATTAGTGTCAGAACAACCAAAGGACGTGGGCATCGTGCCTATAAGGGCTACATCTGTCTGTTTGTATGCATGTCCACTCGCGCTCTTCACTTAGAGGTGGTCAGTGATATGAGCACGCAAGCATTTTTGGCTGCATTTAGACGATTTGTATCTCGTAGAGGTCACTGCGCTAAATTGTGGAGCGACAACGGCACTAATTTTGTTGGTGCCTCCCGAGAATTACAGCAGTTAGCTTCAATTCAGCCAGCAATCGCAGAACACTTGGAAGCAAACAACACAGAGTGGCATTTTATCCCGCCTCATGCTCCCAATTTCGGTGGTCTTTGGGAAGCGGGTGTAAAATCTACTAATTACCACCTTAAAAGGGTTATCGGTGATTCCACTCTCAATTACGAGGAATTGACCACTATCCTCAATCAAGTTGAAGCTTGCCTCAACTCCAGGCCAATTAGTGTCATTAACTTCAGCGACCCTGGTGAACCACTACCTTTGACGCCTGGTCATTTTCTTATAGGAGAACCAATTGTTAACGTGCATGATAAAAATTATGAAAGTTCAAACGTAAACTACCTGACTCACATGAGTATTTGTCGAACCTCATGAATAGGTACAAGTGGTCGCTACAGGTTCCGGAGCCTAAGGTTGGAGACATTGTTTTAATTAAGGAAGACGATTTACCACCTAGCCGTTGGTTACTGGGTCGAGTAATAGAGAAACACCCCGGTGATGATAACCTCACCCGCGTAGTCACGTTACGTACAAAGACAACTACTTTTAAGAGGCCAACAAACAAGTTATGTATTTTACCAATAGCAGAATAATTGAATAGTTATATTGTCCATTTTTTTTTTAATCTATATACACAGTCCTGAACCCGAGCGGGATGGCAACACTTGTGCTATTGATAACACCAATGTATTTAAAATTCGTAAATATTAGAAATAACTAACTAAGTAGTGAAAACAGTTGTGCAACTAAGTGTAATGACAATTGTTCCCATGTGACATTATTTGTGACAAACTGTGACAAGTGCAATAACTATTATGACAATAACCCAGTGATGAACCTTAATAACAATATTATATCTCTATAAACAACAATTTTAAAACGTTAAAACCATTACCATCCCTATCCAGTGATATTATTCACAGAAAGATCTACTTTAAAACGGTTTTTAATGTAACTAGTGAAATTTCTTATAAACAAAAACAGTTACGAAAAATATTTTGAAATTTGAACTTTGAACCCCACTAGCCAGCGCCAATGCGCCATGCGAAACTTCGCAGTGGCGAGTAGACAAACTAAAAATAGCTATATGTGGCCTATAGCCCCTAGTGGAGAATAGAGGAACTAAAATTAATGTTGCCATATTAAAAAAATATACTGTATTTGGTAGAAAAATAAATAACAATTCTCAAACCATGTCTGATGATAATATAACGTTTAGAAAAAAACACCAATTGTTATTAAATTCCTCTTCTGAATCATCCCTATTTGATGACACAGTTATGAGTTTACCTGATACCATTTTACACGATGATGAAACTGTTGCGAAGCTTCATGAAGAGATTTATAATTTAAAAAATAGTTTACAGAGCGCAAACCAAGAAATTGAAAATCTGTTGTGTGCTAATACGGAGTTAAAATCAGACTTAGACAAGTCTAATAAAATTATAGAACTTTATAAAAAAGTCAATACTGGGGAGACCAAATCTTCAACTCCGTTCTCTAAGCGAAAATCAAAGAAAATACTGAAGATTAACAGTCTAACATCTACTCCAGTGAAAAACATTTTGGATATAACTTCTTCGACCGCGACCTGGAAACAAACTTCTGCTAAGGAAACACATACATGCAATCTTACTGCTCAAACTAACTGCAGACCGAAAACAACACCTAGTAGACAAATAAACCTTGATATGACGGCGGATGAAAAACTACAGCAAACAACATTACGTTTAAAGCAGAAGAACAAATTGTGCATTCTAAGCAGCACCAAAACTAAAGGAAGCATATCTGAAGAGGTCTTTTCTGAATATTTTCATTACTGTAATTATATAAATACTAACAGTAACACAGAAGAGCTTCTAAGAAATATAGACAAGAAGTTAGTTGATTTTACATTCAACGATTACTGCGTTATAGTCTTAAGTGAAAATGATCTTAAAAATGAGAACAACTATATAGATGTCATTAATACCATAAAGAAATATCTACAAAATGTTACCCATACTAACAAAATTATCTGCGTCCCTACGTATATAAAAGGAGCACTGATATACAATTACAAAGTCGAAATGTTCAACAATCTTCTCTATCTGGATCTACAAAATAACGACTACGCGTATCTCTTTGACAGCAATCAGACACTGTCTCATGAAATGTTTAGTTATAGAACAGGCAAAATTAATAATAACGGAATAAGACACATATACAGCAAAATTATGAAGAATATTATGGTTGACTTCCAGAATACAAATAATGAAAATTCATCAAACCAGGTTACTGAAAAAAGTTTTAGCTTAAATAATCTTTTTCGTTCATAACTATATTACTGTTCTCCATCAAAATGTAGATGGACTAATCAATAAATCTGACATGATCTCCGTTTGCATTGATAACTTAGCTTCACAAGGTGTCTCGGTTGATATATTGTGCATTACTGAACACAACATGATCAGCGGTGATGAAGTCTATCTTAATATTCCAAATTATAAACTAACGTCATATTTTATGCGGAATAACAGACATGGGGGTTCTTGTATTTTGGTTAGAAATAATATAAAATTTAGAATACTCCGCGATATTGAAAAACTCTCAGTTACTAACTTATTAGAATGTTCAGCGATTGAGCTACTGGAGCATAGAATATACGTCTTATGCATTTATAGGTCACCAAACCGATCGGTGAATTCATTTAATATTTATTTAAATACTCTAGACAAAATATTATCTAATATAAGATCAAAGGGAAGTAAAATTATAGTTTGTGGAGATTTTAACATAAATATATTAAAAGAAAATAAAATTTCCAACTATTTTAAGGAGCTTTTACTCTGCTACAACTTAAAACTTGAATTCGAAGAAATAACACGGTTTGCTAGCAAAACTTGCTTAGATAATATAGCCCACAACTTAAGAGGATGCAAGGGTTCCACCAAAGAGTTGGCAATATCTGATCATTGTGCTCAAATGATTAAAATACCGGTCAAAAAAACCTGCACTCTTAAATATTGGTTCACAACAAAACGAGATTACTCTCAAAATAATAGAAAAACGTTTATAAAATATATAAAACAATTAACATATACCGATGTTTATGCATGCGAAGACCCTAATGAAGCATTTAACACATTTCATGAAATTTTTCTAATGCTTTACGATCTTTGCTTTCCCTTAAAAAGAATTAAAATATATAATAAATCAAAACCTAAATGGATGTCGCGAGGTATTAAACTGTGTAGCAAGCGTAAATGTGAACTCTTATGGCAGTATAGGAAAAATCCAACTCAAGAAAATAAAGCGACATTTAAAACATACACTAGAAAATACAAGGCCATAATTAATCTAACAAAAAAGTCACAAAATAACAATTTCATTCGGACAAGTACAAACAAATGTAAAGCGACATGGAAAATAATTAATGATATCAAATATAAGTACCCTACTGAAAGCGTAAATGAACTTAAGATCGATAATACTTTAGTAAAAAATCCTATAGATATTGTACAATCGTTCAATGACTTTTTCCTCAATTTCACTAAGAATGATAGTACCTTACACAACAACATATACATGACTCCCAATAAACTGACATATAACTCTGACTCAATATTTATGGCACCTGTAACTTCTTATGATATACACAAAATAATTAGAGATTTAAAAAACACTTACAGCTCTGGTTATGACGACATAATGACAAATATTATTAAAGATGCTGCAGTAACCATTTCTGAGCCCTTAAGTTACTGTGTCAATTTATGTATCGAAGAAGGTGTTTTCCCCGACAAATTAAAAATTTCTGTGATCAAACCTATATTTAAAAAAGGGGAAAAATCCGATATTAATAACTACAGGCCTATTGCGTTAATCCCTATATTTGCTAAGGTCTTTGAAAGTGTTATATTTAATTGCTTATATACATTTTTTGAGAGCCATAATATATTGACTCCCTGTCAATATGGATTTAGAAAGAATAGATCGGTTAATGTAGCAATTTACAATTTTCTGCATAAAGTGATGACCAATTTGGATAAAGGAAGAGCGGCTATAGCTCTATATATGGATATGTCGAAAGCTTTTGACCGAGTTGATCACAAAATTCTTATGAATAAATTGTACACTTATGGGGTACGAGGTAACGTACACAACCTCATAAAATCATACCTTTCCAATAGACAACAATTCACCGAGATAAAAAAGCTAAATCCTATCACAAAAATGGAAGAAGTGTATGCTTCAAGAAAAGGCATAGTTAAGCTTGGTGTACCACAAGGGACTATCGTTGGCCCTTTATTCTTTCTTATATACATCAATGACATTCCTACAATATTAAATCATGACATAACACTTTTTGCAGATGACAGTACCGTATTATTTACTAACGAAAACACAATTAATTTAGAAGCCGACATAAATCAATCTCTAGCATCAATAATAAACTGGTTAAATTATAACAATCTTAAAATAAATTTTGACAAAACTATAATAATGAACTTTAAAATTAGAGCCGATCGTACTGGTCCTTTAAATGTTCGATATTTAGATAACAACATTAGTGAAATTGAAGTGACAAAATTTCTAGGAATACATATGGACCATAAAATTAATTGGAAGTCGCATATTGATCATTTATGCAAAAAATTAGGCCAATTCTCATTTGCACTGTATAGACTGAGAAGAGTTGCAAATATTTCATCGATGTTAACAGCATACCACGGTTATGTTAGCTCAACTCTCAGGTATGGCGTAATATTTTGGGGTAACAGCATAGACAAGGAACGTGCATTTAAGGCGCAAAAACGCTGCATCAGGTCAATGTTTAATTTACATCAAACTGATTCATGTTTACCATATTTTAAAAAGATAAAAACTTTAACTTTGCCATGTCTATACATATTTGAATGTGCAGTATTCGTAAAATGTAACCAAGAACTGTTTCAATATCGAACTCGAATGCGCCATCAGGATAAGTTACACATAGTCCACAGTACAACGACTTTTTTTCATGAAAGCATCTTTTGCATGGCCCCACGAATCTTTAATAGTATTCCGAATTGTATCCGAACTATACCAAATATAAAGTTATTTAAAAATAGACTTCATGCCATGCTAGTTGACAAATGCTATTACTCAGTAAACGACTTCATAACTGACAAGTCACTCACACAATATGAATAAATATTGCACAACCCATGGTGCGTTCAGTACTGCACGTATATTAATATAATTATGCTGACATTAATGACATAACATAAAAAACAATTTTTCTTTTTACTCTAATTACGTTGACATTTTAATTTTAGTTCATTACAATATTATTGATAATTAAACATGTACCTACTTAAACTTAATTATTGTATGCCTAGAAGGCAGGACATAGCTGATCCTTACACCACATAACATCTGTATTTTGTACCTACCTGTGTTCCACAATAAAGAATATGATTGATTGATTGATTGTTTTCTTTTGTTTTATTTATACCTGTTTTTTATACATGCATGATATACTTTAGATTTTAGATTATACACCGTGTTTTATTTGTTTATTATGTTTTAGCTTGATTGTATTTAGGTCAAATATACTGCATTTGTTGATGTTTAATGAATTAAAGTTTTAGATTCTATACATATTCTTACATATTATATTTAGGTCAAATATAAGTTTTAAAGGGATTTGTTTTAAAGAATGTTGATCAGTGAGATCAAGTAACTACCATGCTTAAATGTAATTTATTTAGCAATAAGGTCAAATTGTAAAGGACATTCCGCCACTAAATGTCCTTGGTGGGCGGTATGTTTATGATCATAATCAATGTCGATTTTGAGTTTGAACCATAGCGCGCCAAAGTTGTCTTTTGGAATAACTAGATGGCGTTGGCGTCGAGTTAGATCGCGCTATGGTTTCGTTACAAGGAATTGTATAAGTAGTCTTAATTTTTTTGAATAAAAAAACCAGCTTAGAACAGGTCACGGATGTGGTTTTATTTTATACTCAACCCTTCTCGTGTATCGCATTAGGCCAGCAGATCGACTAGTCATTGTAGCTAGTGTACAACTCTCAATATTTTTAGATCTCACGAAGGCCTTCGACACCGTACCAACAGCCATACTTTTACAAAAACTTGAAGGAATGGGTGTCCGTGGACTGCAACTGGATTTCTTTGCAAGCTACCTTACAAATCGTACTCAATCTGTTAAACTAGGTGACCATATAAGTTCTGAACTACCTATAAGTTATGGTGTACCGCAAGGCTGCATACTTTTTTTTTTTTTTTCGGGGGGAAATCCTCATGGACTTCCTCCGCCTGGGGAGAGGCGGAGGGGCGTGCCGGACTCTTACCGGCTAAAACCCCCCGGTGTCTCCTCCTCGCACGTGCGCGTGGGGCCGCGGGAATCCAGATTCTTCCGCAGCCCCACACTGGTGCCGGCCCGGTCTGTCCGGGCCTCAGCTCCTGCACGAGGTAGTGAGGTGTACAACTACCCCGTGCACCGCCTCAGAGGCGCGCGCCGACACCCGCGCGCGCCTCCGCCTCGGGTCCATCGAATAGGGGGCGGGGACTTCCCCAAGTCCCTCGCCCCTGGACCCATTCATGGGGGGCGGAGAAGGGCGTTGTCCGCCCTTCCCCTGCGCCCGGTGCGCCTTCTGCGGCCGGGGAAGGGAGTCGAGATCTCCCTCTCCCGTTCCGCAGTCTTCTGCGACATCACGTCCTCGCAGAAGGACACCACCGCGTCCCACGACTCTGCGCTACCGACCATACTCCGCACTACGGCCGGCAGCGACAGGTCGCCTCCTACTTCATTTGTGAGGACACGGCGCTGCTCCTCCCAAGCTACACACTCGGAGAGCGTGTGTTGCGCCGTGTCCTCCCTGCACTGGACGCAGTGGTGGCACCGAGCGTCCGGCTCCCTGTCTATCCGATACAGGTACTTGCCGAAGCATCCGTGCCCCGACAGCACCTGCGTCACCCTAAACGACAGGGAGCCGTGCCTTCTCCCGAGCCAGTCGTCGAGTACTGGCCGGATCGCCTCGACGGTAGCGAGGCCGGCGGCAGGACGCAGAAGCCTTTGCCGCCATTCCGCCACCAAGACCTGACGGAGCTCTCCCCGGCGCAGCTCGATCTGCCGCTGCACCGGCATCGAGCCCCGTGCCCGCTCTTCCTCGCGCCATCGGTACAATGACGCGAGTACTTTCGCCTCCAGGTCCCAGGGCGGAGATCCGGCCAGGACACAAGCCGCCTCGTGGGAAATCGTGCGGTACCCGCGGACGACTCTGACGGCCATCGCCCTCTGCGGCTTGCGCAGAATGGCGAGAGTGCTGGCCGTCAGGTCGAGCGCCCACACAGGAGCCCCATACAGAGCCATGGACCGCACGATTCCCACGTACAACCGCCTACAGGCGGCGCTCGGGCCCCCCATGTTGGGAAGCAACGTTGAAAGCGCGCCCGCCGCGCCCATGAGCTTGGGCGCCAGCCGCCGGAAGTGAGGCCCGAATTCCCAACGGCTGTCGAGCACCAATCCTAGGTACTTCATGGTGAACCCGACAGCTATCCGAGCCCCACCGACCACGATGTGTGATCCCGGCGCAAGGCAGCATACTTTTTTTTTTTTCGGGGGGAAATCCTCATGGACTTCCTCCGCCTGGGGAGAGGCGGAGGGGCGTGCCGGACTCTTACCGGCTAAAACCCCCCGGTGTCTCCTCTTCGCACGTGCGCGTGGGGCCGCGGGAATCCGGATTCTTCCGCAGCCCCACACTGGTGCCGGCCCGGTCTGTCCGGGCCTCAACTCCTGCACGGGGTAGTGAGGTGTACAACTACCCCGTGCGCCGCCTCAGAGGCGCGCGCCGACACCCGCGCGCGCCTCCGCCTCGGGTCCATCGAATAGGGGGCGGGGACTTCCCCAAGTCCCTCGCCCCTGGACCCATTCATGGGGGGCGGAGAAGGGCGTTGTCCGCCCTTCCCCTGCGCCCGGTGCGTCTTCTGCGGCCGGGGAAGGGAGTCGAGATCTCCCTCTCCCGTTCCGCAGTCTCCTTCTGCGACATCACGTCCTCGCAGAAGGACACCACCGCGTCCCACGACTCTGCGCTACCGACCATACTCCGCACTACGGCCGGCAGCGACAGGTCGCCTCCTACTTCATTTGTGAGGACACGGCGCTGCTCCTCCCAAGCTACGCACTCGGCGAGCGTGTGTTGCGCCGTGTCCTCCCCGCAATGGACGCAGTGGTGGCACCGAGCGTCCGGCTCCCTGTCTATGCGACACAGGTACTTGCCGAAGCATCCTTGCCCCGACAGCACCTGCGTCACCCTGAACGACAGGGAGCCGTGCCTTCTCCCGAGCCAGTCGTCGAGTACCGGCCGGATCGCCTCGACGGTAGCGAGGCCGGCGGCAGGGCGCAAAAGCCTTTGCCGCCATTCCGCCACCAAGACCTGACGGAGCTCTCCCCGGCGCAGCTCGATCTGCCGCTGCACCGGCATCGAGCCCCGTGCCCGCTCTTCCTCGCGCCATCGGTACAATGACGCGAGTACTTTCGCCTCTAGGTCCCAGGGCGGAGATCCGGCCAGGACACAAGCCGCCTCGTGGGAAATCGTGCGGTACCCGCGGACGACTCTGACGGCCATCGCCCTCTGCGGCTTGCGCAGAATGGCGAGAGTGCTGGCCGTCAAGTCGAGCGCCCATACGGGAGCCCCATACAGGGCCATGGACCGCACGATTCCCACGTACAACCGCCTACAGGCGGCGCTCGGGCCCCCCATGTTGGGAAGCAACGTTGAAAGCGCGCCCGCCGCGCCCATGAGCTTGGGCGCTAGCCGCCGGAAGTGAGGCCCGAATTCCCAACGGCTGTCGAGCACCAATCCTAGGTACTTCATGGTGAACCCGACAGCTATCCGAGCCCCACCGACCACGATGTGTGATCCCGGCGCCGGCGCCCGCCGGGGGCCATGAAACACCATGGCCTCCGACTTGTTTAGGGCCACCTCCAGGCCCAGGCGCCGGATGCGGTTCACCACCTGTGACACTGCAGCCGTGGCTATCAACGTCGCTTCCCTGTGCGAGCTCCCCCGGGCAGTGACAAGCGTGTCGTCCGCATAACACGACAAGTCTGCGCCCGACGGGAGCTCGCCTCTCAGCACCCAGTCGTAGCCGATGTTCCACAGGAGCGGTCCTAAGACCGATCCCTGCGGGACACCGCACGACATGAAGTGCTGACCAGCACCGTCACGTCCCCTGTAGGTGACGCATCTGTCCTCCAGATAAGCCCCTACTGTACGGCGGAGGTAGGGAGGCACGCGATGGTATACCAGCGCCTCCCGAATACAGCTCCAGGGTAGGGTGTTGAAAGCGTTGGAGATGTCTAAAGACACCGCCAACACCACCCCACCCCGGGACACCGTCTCCTCCGCTAGGGCCCTCACGCGCATGATGGCGTCTATGGTGGAGCGCCCCCGACGAAAACCAAACTGGTTGCCGTCCAGGTCCGGCCCCTCCCTGCCCAAGTGGCTGACGAGGCGATCTGCGATAATTCGCTCAAACAGTTTGCCCGCCTCGTCGAGCAGCACTATGGGCCGATACGCGGACGGCGAGTCCGCGGGGCGCCCCTCCTTCCTGAGCAGGACCAGCCTCCCCTCCTTCCATACACTGGGAAACTGACCCCGCTCGAGACATGCCGTGAAGAGCCCTCTCAGATGGGGCTCTAGCTCCTTCAGAGCCAAGACGAGAGCTCGACCAGGAACTCCGTCGGGTCCGGGCGCTGTGTTCTTAGCCCGGAGTCGCGACACGGCCGCTCTCGTCTCTGACTGCGTCACCTCGGGGACATCGGTGCTCTCCTCTTCTGGAGAGTCTGTGGCTGAGGGCGAAGCCATCGCCGGGGGAACATGTCCCCCTCGCGCAGGGAAGAGGGTCGACACCACCACCTCTAGCAGCCGGGGCTGCATGGTCTGCACCAGTGGGGGCGCCCAGGGACGCAACTTGCCCCTTACCCAGCGGTAGGGGCGCCCCCACGGATCCCGATCCAGGGACCCCAGCAGCTCCTCCCTGGCACGCGACTTTGAGTCGCCGATGGCCAGCCACAGAGTCTCCTTGGACGCGCGGTACACCTCATACAGCGCGTCCTCCTCGGCGGAATCCCGTCGACGTCGTCTCCGGTATCGGGTGTACCGGCGGCGGGCCGCAGCGCACGCTACGCGCAGTTGCGCGATCTCGGCGGTCCACCAGTACACCTGGCGCCTTGCGGACTGTTGGCGGACACGGGGCATGGACGCGTCGCAGATCCGCGTCATCGCCCCGCGAAACCACAGCGCCTCCGCTTCGACGTCGACGGGGCCGTCCGTCGCCGACTCCCAGGTCCAGGACTGGACTAAGGCAGCTTCCTCGAGTAGCTCCCTGTCGATGCGCTTAAGCGCCCAACGCGGGCCGTCGTTCATCGGGGTTGTTGGATGGCGGCCGCCTGCGGTCTGGGCGGAGACGTCGAACCGAACATACCGATGGTCCGATAACGTCTCCACCTCCACAGCGACACGCCAGTCGCGGACCCGGCCGGCGACAGAGGGGCTAGCGAACGAAACGTCCACTATCGACCCGCCCCGCTGCCGCACGCACGTGAATTCCGAACCCCGATTCAGGACGACCAGGCCAGTCGTCACCGCCCACTCTTCCAACACCTCGCCCCGAGGGTCAGTGACCGGAGATCCCCACGCCGATGACTTGGCGTTGAGATCCCCGAGCACAAAAACGGGACGAGGGTGGTAGCGGCCTACGACGGCGCCCAACTCGACAAGGAACCCCTCGAAGTCGGCGAGACTCTTGTTGGGGGAGAAATACGCCCCCACAATGACGATGCCGCCCGAGACCGCAGCAACCCAGCCACGGCCCCTGGACGGGTCGATCAGAGCCTCGCCAATAATGGCCACCAAACCGTCAGCGCACCCCAGCCAGTTGTCCCGGGCGGGGATGAAGTACGGTTCGGCGACCACAGCCACGTCGATCGACCACTCTGCCATGCTCTGGAGTAAAAGATCCTGAGCTCTGGCACAGTGGTTGATGTTGCCCTGGAGGAAATGTAGTGGTGCCATTATTGACACTCCATTCCCTCCACTCCAGCCCTGGGCCGGGAGTCGGCCGCGGAGCTACCAGCCTGCGGGGGTGGCGAGGTTTCCCCCGCAGGCTTAGAGCTCCCCTTCTTTTTCTTTTTGGCCTTGGCCTTGCTGGCAGGCGCGCCACAGGCCCCTCCGCCCACTATGTGTCCCGCTCGCTTCCCCGCAGCCGAACACAAGCTGCAGATGGGCGCCGCGGAACACTGGGCCGCCTTGTGGCCGGGCTGACCGCAGCGATAGCATAGATCGCTACGGTCGACCTCGGCGGTGCACTTTGCCCGGACGTGCCCCTTTTCCAGGCACCGGAAGCACCGCAAGGCCCGGGGCTGCAGGAGTTTCACACTCGCTGCAACCCAGCCCACCAGCAATTCGCCTTTTTCGGCGATCTTCTTCGCCGACGCCACAGGGCACCGAACCCAGACCGCGCCGAGTTCAGTGGCGTCGGCGCGTATGTCGCCGGCCCGCACCTTATCTGGCGGACACTCGCCACTTCGGGCAACGGCCGCCACCACCTCCTCTGAGGTCACCGAGTCGTCCAGACCAGCAATCCGCACCTCTGCGGTTTTCATTGGCCTGGAGACCCGGACGTCCTCAGGGTTGAGGACCTCCCTCAGCTTGGCAGAGCATCCGCCTTCTCGGCACTGCCGCTCGCTGCACCAGCCACCTCAAACAGCCGCGCACCCGTGGCAGCCTGCCTGAGGGTGACGGACTGAAGACCAAGATCAGATAATTTGATCCTGGTCTTGGCCTCGGCAATGACCGACCGGTACGTCACACCGCGCTCCGCCGCTCCTGGCTGCAACGTGAGCGTCACAGCCTCGGAACGCGGGGCATGCACCGTCGGTCCTTTCCTACCGCCTTTGGCAGTCCGCCTCGCAGGCTGCGCAACGTTCTTGTCCCTCCGCGGCTGTGAAGCAGTCGCCCCTCTCGATGCCTGCCGACCCCTTCTGGAAGTTGGCAACTTGGGGGCCGGCAGGCCTTCCTCATCTGAGGACCGGCACACTGGACGTTTCCTTGCGGAAGACGTCCCGCGCGACCGATTCTCAGCAATGCCAGTATCCATCTCCGCTGCAGGGGCCTGGTCGTCCACCCCTGCGCGTTCGTCGGTCACCAATTTCACACTCGCAGGCCCGGATACCTGCGAGCGCCGGGCGTCAACCGGGTCGCATGACGTCATAACATAGTTTCCAGTAGTAACATCAGCTACAGGGGCCTGGTCGCCTACCCCTGTGCATCCATCGGTAGTCAATTTAACACCCGCAGGCCCGGATACCTGCGAGCGCCGGGCGTCAGCCGGGGCGCATGACAAAAAAGATTTCTTGTCCGACATTTCCATATTACGATGGGTGGTACGCACATCGCTTCCCCAAGGCGATGCGGCTGCTCTTTTTGGGAGGGTATTTAGGCCTCCCGAGGCCCGCAGATGCCTCCGGTGCAAGATAAACCGCCCGCTGCTCGGTATCTAAAACTACAATTAATCTACAAGTTTTTTTTTTTTTTTTTTTTTTTTTTTTTTTTTCCCCGATCTTATACACTAACTACAGCTACCCACCACCCGGCACCGTGACTCCAGCTCCTCGCCACGGATGCCCCAAGACCGCAGGTTGAGGAGCAACCCACGGTCTTCCCCATCTCGGTCACCGCGACGTATACGCCGCGGAGACCCCTCGACCTCGGGCTATAAAAACGGCCCGCGGTCTACCCCACCTCGCTCCCTAATCGTGCACTCTGCAGCTGCAGAGCGCAGATAGGGAGCAAGGCAGCATACTTGGGCCAACCTTATTCCTAATATTTATTAATGACCTTTGCAACTTAAATATTCCAAACTCAAAAATAACTTCATACGCAGATGACACTGCAATCACTTTTGTGGCAGATTCATGGTCAGAACTCCTCAAAAATGCCCAAATGGGCTTTAATACTGCCTTCAAGTGGCTTCTGTCTCACACACTCACTTTAAATACTGCGAAAACCAAATGCGTTACCTTCTCTATTAGTTCTGCCTCTCAGCCTAACATTTCCATTGATCTCAGAGCTCATTCATGTTCCACCAGTCTAGACTCAACTTGTTCATGTCCCGAGATTGAAATAGTTGATAAGATTAAATATCTTGGTGTAGTGTTGGACAATACTCTTAGTTTCAAACCTCAAGTTGAAGTTCTGACAAGCAGAGTCCGAAAACTAATATATATCTTTATCACTCCGTAGTGTTGCAAACCCAACTGTTGATGTGATTAAGATTGATGATTGCTTAGCAGGAATTTGGTGAGTTAAAATGCGTGTGTGCTTCGAGACTGTTTATTTGCGACTAACGAACGGGTGGGGACATGCGACGCGCTTAACAAATCAATGTATAGGTACCTAGTTAACAATATAGACATAACATGCCGCCCACCAAAAGGACATAGTTCTTTTATAAACAAACATAATTAACATACTTATTTAAATCTAAACCTAATCATATTAACCATAAATTACATCTTAAATCTAAGAACTTTAACATTTTACTCAGTAGCAATAGGTAATGGGCATAACTTTGAACAACATCTCTTCACTATACTGTTGCCACTTTTTATACTGTAGACTCTGGTAATGCCATCTTCTCCGGGATGTTTGTCCACAACACGACCCAGGGAAAACTTTCCTGGCGGTAATCCATCGGTCTTTATTAAAACAACATCACCGACCTTGAACTCTTCTGATTTCTTTAACCAAATGGGACGCTGTTGTAATCGTGTTAAGTATTCTTGTTGCCAACGTCGCCAGAAATCGCCCAGCAATTTTTGTGTATACTGCCACCGGGATAGGGAATGCATCTTTGCGTCTTTGAAGTCAGGTGACGGTACAACGATAGGGGCTTCACCAATAAGGAAGTGTCCAGGTGTAAGTACTTCTATGCAGTCTGGGTCCTTTTCGTCGATAGGGCACAACGGCCTGGAATTGAGACAAGCCTCAATCTGACACAGCACCGTAGTCATTTCTTCGTAAGTAAGATTGGTGGTGAGAACGCGTTTCAAATGGTGTTTCACAGATTTTACACCTGCCTCCCACAAACCTCCAAAGTTCGGTGAGTATGCTGGTATGTAATGCCATTGTGTTCCTTCCAATGCCAATTTGCTTCTTTCCATGCGGCCATCAATTCTTTGTTGGCCCCAACAAAGTTACGGCCCTGGTCACTCCATATATCGCTACATTTTCCTCTTCGGGCAACAAACCGCTTGAATGCAGCGATAAAGGCTTCAGAGGTTAAATCGCTCACCAGCTCAAGGTGCATTGCCTTGGTTGACATACAGATAAATACGCAGATGTATGCCTTTTGAGTTCTGATGCCTCTTCCTTTGGACATGGTTATATGAAATGGGCCTGCAAAATCAACTCCGGTGTGTAGGAAAGCTCGAGCTGGTGTAACTCTCGCTTTAGGCAGGTCACCCATTATCTGTGTTCTTGATTTCGCTCTAAGTCTAGCACATATTAGACACTTGTGAATGCAGGCTTTTATAAGTGCTTTACCTCGTACGACCCAATACTTTGAGCTTATGTAACCTAACATAAGTTGAACGCCGCCATGCAATGTGCGGGCATGTGCATCAGCGATAATCAAGGGCACCAAATCATTCTTGTTTCCAAATATAATAGGATGTTTAACCTGCTCATCCAAGTTCGCATTCCGAAGTCGACCGCCCACCCTGAGGATACCGTCTCCATCAAGGTAAGGATTCAAGGTTTTAATTTTACTTTCTGCTTTTAACGCTTTATTTGATTTTAGTCTTTCTATATCATCTTTAAATTCTTCTTGCTGTACTAATTCTATACATTTCCGGAGAGACTTTTCTAATTCCTTTGTAGTAAAATCCTTTTCTGTGGTTTCTAAGCAT
This sequence comes from Autographa pulchrina, assembly GCA_905475315.1. Taxonomy (NCBI): domain Eukaryota; kingdom Metazoa; phylum Arthropoda; class Insecta; order Lepidoptera; family Noctuidae; genus Autographa; species Autographa pulchrina. The sequence goes on along the minus strand of FR997761.1, from coordinate 20,033,152 downwards.
CTCTTAAAATTTAAAAATCTTCGACAGTAGGTTATTACTTGTATTAATTCTCGTAGATTAGCAAATTCTTTAAATTGTGACTTCAGGCCTTCTTCAAAATCCATTTTTAAATTTGCTTGTATTTTATCGTTTTTACTTTCTAAATCTGTAGATGTATATTCTTGTTTTAATTTTATTTTTGTTTCAGAGAGCCAAGCTGGACCCTTCCACCACAAATCGGACTTTTTCAGGTCGACTAGTAACATGCCCCGGGACCCAATGTCTGCAGGATTATCTTCAGAGGAGACATGAAACCACCGGTTGTTGTTTACATTTTCAGCTATTTCTACAACCCGATTTGCTACAAATGTCTTCCATTTGTGGGGATCGCCAGATAACCATGCAAGGACAATGGTTGAATCTGTCCATGCATAGGTGCTTGAGGTAGGTATTCGCATGGCTTGTTGTATTTGCTTCAGCAATCTTGACAGTAACAGAGCTCCACACAGCTCTAACCGTGGTAGGGAAACAGTTCGTAGCGGTGCCACTCTTGTCTTAGCCGCTTGCAGTTTTGTTGACACTGAGCCATCCCGCATCTTTATTCGGACATATGCCACTGCTGCATACGCTCGCGTGGAAGCGTCGCTGAAGCCATGGATTTCTATCTTGTCTACCTCACTACTTGATGTGCCAAGCCATCGATCAATATATACTTCCTTTACTTCTTCAAAGTCATCACGAATAGTCAACCACTCGTCCACCAGGTTTTGGTTTATTTTGTAGTCCCAGCCAGCCTTTTCCATCCATAATTTTTGTATTAACATTTTAGCCAAGATTAAACTCGGAGCGATCCATCCCAGCGGGTCGAACAGTTTCTGCATGTCTGATAAGATTGTTCTTTTTGTAACCTTGTCTGACATTGGAGGTAAGTTTAATTTATATTGAAATTGATCTGTTCCTAGATTCCAGATCAATCCTAGGGCTTGCACAGTTCCATCTAATTTTAAATCTAACTGTACTCGTGTTGTTCTCTTATTAGCATCTATAGATTGCATAAACTCCGTAGAATTTGAAGACTATTTTGATAATATGAAGCCACCCTTTTTTAGTATATTGGAGACTTCTTGAGCCGTCTGTATGGCTTTCTGTGCCGTGTCTTCGCCTGATATCAGATCATCCATATAAAAATCTGATTTGATAACTCGTACAGCCCTTTGATGGTTTTCACCTTCATCGTCAGCCACTTGATGAAGAGTTCTTACGGCTAGATAGGGTGCTGAAGCTGTACCAAAAGTAACACGAAGCATACGGTATTCTTTGATTGGATCTGACGCTTCTTCTCGCCACAACAGACGTTGGTATATATCGGCGTCTTGTTTATATAGTAAGACTTGCAGGTACATTTTCTGGATATCACTAGCATAGCAGACGCGATATAATCTCGATCGCATAACAATATCTCGAAGGTCGTCTTGCAGTTGAGGACCTACAAGCAGCTCATCGTTGAGAGAAACGTGATTCGACCCTTTAGCTGAAGCATCAAACACGACGCGTGTCTTCGAGGTTTCTTTATCAGCGCGGACAACAGCGTGATGAGGTAAGTACACCGCTTTGTTTTTATTACATTCATTTTCAGGTATTTCTTCCATGAAGTTTAATTTTATATATTCTTGCATGGCCTTTTGGTAGTCTTCTTTTAGTGTAGGTTCCCTTCTAAATCTTTTCTCAAGATGTAGTAGTCTATTTCTTGCTATTTCTTTTGTATTTCCATTAGGCGATAAGGGATTTTCGGTTTTAAAAGGTAGCTTTACTACGTATCTTCCTTCTTTTGTTCTTGCATGAGTGTTTTCATATATTGTTCCACATAGCTTTTCTTCTCTTGTTAATTTTCTTTTCTTATCAGTGTCAATTTCCCAAAGGGATTTTAACATGTTTTCTATTTCTATTTGCTGATGAAGGACCAGAAAGCTTTTTTCTTGTAAATTTGTGTTTATTTCTCCAAACAGAATCCATCCCAGGTTTGTTTCTTGGGCACACGGAGAACCAGGAGGACCTTTGATTAATTGTTGTTGCACGAGTTGTGCATACTCTTTAACACCTAGAAGCAAGTCTATAGGACCCGGTTTGTGATAGTCCGGGTCAGCGAGGTTGAGTCCCTCTAGGTGTGGCCAATGGTTAGCAGGAACAGCTTTGGAGGGGATTTTTGTGGTTAACTGTTTACTCATAACGTATGCTTGTATATTGATCTCGAAACTTGGATTCCATCTAGAACCAATCCTTAGTTGCACCACGTGATCGACATTAGTTCTTGTAGATCCCACACCAATGATACTTCCTCTTGCTGTATGCCTGGTTAATTTGAGCAGTTGTGTCGCCTTCTCGCTGATGAATGACGCCTGCGAACCTTGGTCTACTAGTGCCCGTAGAACAACAGTTTGATTGTGCTCGTTCCTTGCTGAAACTGTTGCCGTGGCCAGTAGTGCTAGACTTGTGCTTTGTTTGGCACTGTGATGCAACGCGATCGTAGTGTTGACTATTTCCTCCTTCTCTTCTACGCCGTGTTGTATTGCTTTCGGTTGTTTTGAGTCCTCAGATTGTACCGAAGAAGCATAGTCCTTAGGTCGGTGTAGTAGAGTGTGATGACGTCGACTGCATATGCGACAGTTCATTCGCAATTTACATTGATATGCGGAATGTCCTGGTACCAAACAATTAAAGCAAAGTTTGTTTAACTTAACATATTCAGATCTCTCAGCAGGTTGCAGTTTGGTGAAGTCTTTACAATGGCATAAGGTATGGTTTTCTTTACATAGCACGCATTTTCTATCTCCCGACGATGGTGAAGTGGTAGCTGTAGCAGTCACGAGGTGTGAACGCTCTTTTATAGGTTTTTCACGGGTGCCCGATGTTGACATTACAAGTTCTAAGGTACGGTATCTTGACTGCAGGAACTGCTTTAAGTCATCCCAGGTAGGTAATTTATCGTCTTCATTTGAGCAAACAGTTTGTTCCCACTCTTTATGAGTCTCTGGGTCCATTTTCTGTATCACAATAAAAATAATTATAGGATCCCACGAGCTCGTAATTATATTTAAATTTTGTAAGTTGTTTAAACAATCCGTTGTAACGTCTAATAAACTCTTTATTTGATTGGCAGCTTGATTATTTATTTTCCTTTGCGAAAATAATTTCTTTAACACTGAATTGATAATTAATCTTTTATTACCGTACCTTGATTTGAGAACACTCCATGCTTTTTCATAATTACTTTGTGTTATTTGAATAGGCTTTAATAATACCTCGGCTTCCCCAGTGACACTACTCTTCAAATAATGTAACTTCTGAACATCACTAATCGCCGTATTTTCATGAACCAATGAAATAAATAAGTCTTGAAAGGTAGGCCAATCTTCATAATTCCCACTAAAACTCGGTAATTGTATCCTCGGCAGTCTAACGAGTTGATCATTATTCGTATTTGCAGACGAATTATTTTTCGATGTTGAGGGTAGGGATGATGCACTAATCGTCGACAAAAGGTCTTGTAAATCGGCTAACAACACAAGATACAAGTCTTCATATGTATAGAAATCCTCGTTAACGAAGTAATTTAACTTTTGTTTTTGTTCTTTTGATGTTATCTTGACTAATTGTTGATGAGTATCTCTGAACGTTGTCCAATATTCTTCTATACACTTGATTCTTGCCTCGACGTAACCTTTCGTCAACCTGGTTTTAGGACATTTCTTTACATTTACTTGCGCTTTCTGTAATAATGCAGCTGTGTCTTCTAAAACGTTTATTAGCTCGTTAGTACCCATCGCACCTTTTTTTGCTGTTATTCATTCACTAATGACCTTTGGAATGCGGTTCGGTATTGTTCTCGCCTGGCCGCCCGGTATCTTCGATAACTTGTTTTTCTGTAATTAATGCGGCTCGATTTTGACCACTATGTTGATGTGATTAAGATTGATGATTGCTTAGCAGGAATTTGGTGAGTTAAAATGCGTGTGTGCTTCGAGACTGTTTATTTGCGACTAACGAACGGGTGGGGACATGCGACGCGCTTAACAAATCAATGTATAGGTACCTAGTTAACAATATAGACATAACACCAACTATAATACGCAGTGTGTACTTTGCTCTATGTCGATCAATAATAACGTACTGTATCTGTTGCTGGGGAGGTACTCATCAAACTACCCTTAAACCTCTCGAAATCGCACATAGAGCCATCCTTAAAGTTGCCACTTTTCGTCCAATATTATACCCAACCACAGAGTTATATAAAAATTGTAGGGTACTTAACGTACGGCAACTGTTCATCTATAATACGATTTTATTATGTAACATCTCAAAACTCCCTACACACCAGTCTCCAAACGTCGTAAAGATATAATTTGTACGCTACCGACAGTAAAATTCAAATTCTCAAAAAGATTTTTTAACTATTTAGGCCCTTCACTTTATAACAAAACTAGCGACCCGCCCCGGCTTTGCACGGGTGCATTGCTGATACTAAATATACTACATAATCATAAAGTGTTGTAGGGCGAAGCGCGGCCTTCGACGCACTATTTGGTATAGGCACGTGCTCTTTAATGTGTAGACCTTTTGTAGACCTTTTTAAGGTGTACAATACTGTAGTACATTACTTTGATCTATCTCGTAGGGTTCAGCCAGCGTTTGCAATGTAAGCGCAAAAAAGTGTGTTTATTTACGACCTTACATAAAAAACTCTAAGATTATCAGTGTTTCTCTACTATATATTATGCATGTATTATACATTATACATATAAACCTTCCTCTTGAATCACTCTATCTATTAAAAAAAACCGCATCAAAATCCGTTACCTAGTTTTAAAGATCTAAGCATACATAGGGACAGACAGCGGGAAGCGACTTTGTTTTATACTATGTAGTGATAGTGATAGTGATAGTGATGATAGTGATAGTGATAGTGATGGAAAACTTACAGCTAAAGTAAACATAATAAAAACAGTGTGTGAGACTGACAGCCAATTAAAAGTCTTCACTTCTAAAGAACAGATTGATAAAGTGTGTGTGAACAACACAATGCAATACAGCCACCAAGAAGAAACAGGATGACAATCAAACTTGACTTAATACATTTCAAGCAAAATCCCAGAATTAAAACTCGATTATACAAAACTTAATTAAAAAAGCTAAGGCTCATGCACTTTCTGGCCGAGGATACACTTGTCACGAAAGGATCAAAGTCATATTGTCTGCACATGTTATTAAAATGATTACTTGCACGCACTATAAATGAGTTTCGCCTATAATTCGTAGAGGTAAATGGAACGCACAGCGTTGAGTTCCATCGCTTCGACCTTACAGGAACATTAAAATAATGTAATGCAGGACCAGAGATTGATCGCCGATTAATAAGGGGTAATATATGATACCTCTTACAGAGATTGAGGTAATCTTCAGATCGGTACGGTACCTTCTGATGATAACACAAATACTTTATAAATCTTTTCTGGATGCTCTCTATACGATCAATGTATTTGTGGTAACATGGATTCCAGATCTCAGACGCGTACTCCAAGTGGCTTCTAACAAAAGTACAATATAGGATTTTTAATGTTTTAGCTTGACTGAAGCACTTGGAGAGCCGCATTATGAAACCTAGTGCTTTAGATGCTTTAGCGACTATGGCATCGACATGTAATTCAAACGTAAGCTTAGAATCGTGATATACACCCAAATCTCGGATGCAGTTCGTTCTAGGAAGTACTTGATCACCTAAAATAAAATATATAAATAATTAATGAAATGACTGCGCCGTTGAAAATTACTGGCGGAATGATGACACCATTCAACTTGTTGATACCGCGATGGCTGCCCAATATTACAGCTTGGCAAATATTATAATTGTAAATCGAAGAAACTCTATTCTCAACATTGTAAGGTAAGTCCTTAACTATTTAACTATGTAATTGTTTCATGGCAATTTCCTACTGATACTTAAGCACACGTGTATTTTATTTTTTCAGCAATCTCAAACGATAAAAATTACGTTCATGCGTGTGCGTCGGAATGGCTGGTTGTCTGTGGCGTTGGTCTATGAGAGTTGATTCGAAAATTGCTACATAATTGCTTATATTTGCTAAATATAATAAATAATTGCTACATACGATATATATTTAGAACTAAAATTTTTTTTTTGACCAGCAATCCTGACGTTTGGTTGGCTGGTCACCTCCTAGTTTAAAGTCAAGCATGCAGAGTTTACCGAAATGTATTGCGTCAATAATTGCTACATATTTACTTCATTTATCTAATTTAGTTGTAACTTCAAACATATGTTAAATAAAGGATGTAGCAATTATTTAAATTATCCCAAGGAAAAGTGCCTGATTAAATAATAAAGGCAAATAGTTGCAGTGTGTCTTCACTCAACGGTATTGCTACTTTAGGAGGCAGGAGTTTTAAATTGTTAAATGGCATGTTATGAGTAGGTAAGTGGATAATAAGCACATTAAAAGGAAATCGTAAATAAAAACAAAATGTGGGTCGTTCATAAGATTCAGTTTAATAATATTACAATTTACTTAAAAAATATTCAATTATTAATTTACGTTTATAATATATGTTTTCAAGTTCCCAAAATAGTTTAAGTTCTGAATCCAATGTTTGTGTGAGATAACATTAAGTTCGGTTAATGTGTGAAGCCTTTTTATTAACTGCTCCCGATATGATCCAGCCAAGTTTCGTGTTTTGCAAATATGGACCATAAGGTAAACGGATAAGGCCTTCATTAAGCAATTCCCAAAATTTATCTGCACCTATGAGTAAATGTATATTGTTAGATAAATAAAAGTCGGGATCAGCAAGTTGAATATTATCTGGTAATTGAAATTTATGATTAATAGCGACCCGCCCCGGCTTTGCACGGGTGCAATGCTGATACTAAATATACTACATAATCATAAAGTGTTGTAGGGCGAAGCGCGGCCTTCGACGCACTATTTAGGTATAGGCACGCGCTCCCCGGCCCCCCGGCCAGTACCGCCGCATCCGCTATGTCCCTGGCGTTTTAAATCTCTGATATTAAATTACATGCTGCAAAGGGCCAAATTGGTCTATATTACATGCACAATGTATTTAAGGTACTTAATTGGATAAGTAATAAATTAAGGATAAAAAATGGTAATTGTGGGTTATCCTCAAGAGATAGACATATACCATCGCGGACTTTTTTGTAGACCTTTTTAAGGTGTACAATACTGTAGTACATTATTTTGATCTATCTCGTAGGGTTCAGCCAGCGTTTGCAATGTAAGCGCAAAAAAGTGTGTTTATTTACGACCTTACGTAAAAACCTTTAAGATTATCTGTGTTTCTCTACTATATTATGCATGTATTATACATATAAACCTTCCTCTTGAATCACTCTATCTATTAAAAAAACCGCATCAAAATCCGTTGCGTAGTTTTAAAGATCTAAGCATACATAGGGACAGACAGCGGGAAGCGACTTTGCTTTATACTATGTAGTGATAGTGATGATGATAGTGATAGTGATAGTGATGGAAAACTTACAGCTAAAGTAAACATAATAAAAACAGTGTGTGAGACTGACAGCCAATTAAAAGTCTTCACTTCTAAAGAACAGATTGATAAAGTGTGTGTGAACAACACAATGCAATACAGCCACCAAGAAGAAACAGGATGACAATCAAACTTGACTTAATACATTTCAAGCAAAATCCCAGAATTAAAACTCGATTATACAAAACTTAATTAAAAAAGCTAAGGCTCATGCACTTTCTGGCCGAGGATACACTTGTCACGAAAGGATCAAAGTCATATTGTCCGCACATGTTATTAAAATGATTACTTGCACGCACTATAAATGAGTTTCGCCTATAATTCGTAGAGGTAAATGGAACGCACAGCGTTGAGTTCCATCGCTTCGACCTTACAGGAACATTAAAATAATGTAATGCAGGACCAGAGATTGATCGCCGATTAATAAGGGGTAATATATGATACCTCTTACAGAGATTGAGGTAATCTTCAGATCGGTACGGTACCTTCTGATGATAACACAAATACTTTATAAATCTTTTCTGGATGCTCTCTATACGATCAATGTATTTGTGGTAACATGGATTCCAGATCTCAGACGCGTACTCCAAGTGGCTTCTAACAAAAGTACAATATAGGATTTTTAATGTTTTAGCTTGACTGAAGCACTTGGAGAGCCGCATTATGAAACCTAGTGCTTTAGATGCTTTAGCGACTATGGCATCGACATGTAATTCAAACGTAAGCTTAGAATCGTGATATACACCCAAATCTCGGATGCAGTTCGTTCTAGGAAGTACTTGATCACCTAAAATAAAATATATAAATAATTAATGAAATGACTGCGCCGTTGAAAATTACTGGCGGAATGATGACACCATTCAACTTGTTGATACCGCGATGGCTGCCCAATATTACCGCTTGGCAAATATTATAATTGTAAATCGAAGAAACTCTATTCTCAACATTGTAAGGTAAGTCCTTAACTATTTAACTATGTAATTGTTTCATGGCAATTTCCTACTGATACTTAAGCACACGTGTATTTTATTTTTTCAGCAATCTCAAACGATAAAAATTACGTTCATGCGTGTGCGTCGGAATGGCTGGTTGTCTGTGGCGTTGGTCTATGAGAGTTGATTCGAAAATTGCTACATAATTGCTTATATTTGCTAAATATAATAAATAATTGCTACATACGATATATATTTAGAACTAAAATTTTTTTTTTGACCAGCAATCCTGACGTTTGGTTGGCTGGTCACCTCCTAGTTTAAAGTCAAGCATGCAGAGTTTACCGAAATGTATTGCGTCAATAATTGCTACATATTTACTTCATTTATCTAATTTAGTTGTAACTTCAAACATATGTTAAATAAAGGATGTAGCAATTATTTAAATTATCCCAAGGAAAAGTGCCTGATTAAATAATAAAGGCAAATAGTTGCAGTGTCTTCACTCAACGGTATTGCTACTTTAGGAGGCAGGAGTTTTAAATTGTTAAATGGCATGTTATGAGTAGGTAAGTGGATAATAAGCACATTAAAAGGAAATCGTAAATAAAAACAAAATGTGGGTCGTTCATAAGATTCAGTTTAATAATATTACAATTTACTTAAAAAATATTCAATTATTAATTTACGTTTATAATATATGTTTTCAAGTTCCCAAAATAGTTTAAGTTCTGAATCCAATGTTTGTGTGAGATAACATTAAGTTCGGTTAATGTGTGAAGCCTTTTTATTAACTGCTCCCGATATGATCCAGCCAAGTTTCGTGTTTTGCAAATATGGACCATAAGGTAAACGGATAAGGCCTTCATTAAGCAATTCCCAAAATTTATCTGCACCTATGAGTAAATGTATATTGTTAGATAAATAAAAGTCGGGATCAGCAAGTTGAATATTATCTGGTAATTGAAATTTATGATTAATAGCGACCCGCCCCGGCTTTGCACGGGTGCAATGCTGATACTAAATATACTACATAATCATAAAGTGTTGTAGGGCGAAGCGCGGCCTTCGACGCACTATTTAGGTATAGGCACGCGCTCCCCGGCCCCCCGGCCAGTACCGCCGCATCCGCTATGTCCCTGGCGTTTTAAATCTCTGATATTAAATTACATGCTGCAAAGGGCCAAATTGGTCTATATTACATGCACAATGTATTTAAGGTACTTAATTGGATAAGTAATAAATTAAGGATAAAAAATGGTAATTGTGGGTTATCCTCAAGAGATAGACATATACCATCGCGGACTTTTTTGTAGACCTTTTTAAGGTGTACAATACTGTAGTACATTATTTTGATCTATCTCGTAGGGTTCAGCCAGCGTTTGCAATGTAAGCGCAAAAAAGTGTGTTTATTTACGACCTTACGTAAAAACCTTTAAGATTATCTGTGTTTCTCTACTATATTATGCATGTATTATACATATAAACCTTCCTCTTGAATCACTCTATCTATTAAAAAAACCGCATCAAAATCCGTTGCGTAGTTTTAAAGATCTAAGCATACATAGGGACAGACAGCGGGAAGCGACTTTGCTTTATACTATGTAGTGATAGTGATGATAGTGATAGTGATGAACAAAAGTGTCTACATCTATGACCTTCCATATCATAAATGTAAAACGCTCATCCGTAATTTTTTACTCGAAAAAACATATGAGGAAACCGAAAATTACTTGCGAACAGGGCCCTAGAGTGGTCTATCACCGTCACATACGCAACTCACACACACTCACATGCACCCCTACACACAAACACAACACACACATAAACACAACACACCCTCACACACACGAATCCACGAACACCCGAACTCCGCCACACATCACACGCATACTTTGACTTGACGACCTCCGTGGTCGAGTGGCGTACGCACCGGTTTCAAGGTGTCGCTAGCTCTGAGGTCCCGGGTTCGATCCCCGGTCGGGTCAATGTAGAAATCAACTTTCCTACATTGTCTCGGGTCTGGGTGTTTGTGGTACGTTCGTTGTTTCTGAATTCCATAACACAAGTGCTTTACAGCTACTTACTTTGGGTTCAGAGCAATGTATGTGATGTTGTCCGCATTTATTTATTTATTTATTATTTATTACTCTAATCACACATACTAAAATAAGTTACCTGTCATTTAACGCTGTAGTACTCACCAAACGATCAACTATTGTCATAATGTACCTAGAACTTTATTAAAATAATAGTGAACTTCTTTTTGGGGGGTGGCAACTGTGTTTCCTTAACACAGGCTATTTTTTAGCCTAGCAAGGGAAACAGAATGACATCCGTAAATGTAGTATAGAGTCATCTTAATTTTAATGCAATTTCACTCTATGTACTAGAAATTAAGAAAAAATGTGCTACTAACTGTTTTTTTGAAATAAATTATTATTATTATTATTATTCAGAAGCCGGTCAAGTTTGTTGAGGAGATCTGCATTCAGGTCATAGTAACACACATCACCATAGTCAATTCTGGGAAATATTAAGGATTGCACCAGCATTTGCTTCGTAGTAGATGGTAAGAAATTTTTAAGGCGATACAGTACCCGTAAAGTTCCTGTAACTTTCTGGTTGACATTTGCAACCTGTGTCTGTCAGCCCAGCGTAGAATCGATGAGTAAACCGAGGTCCTTAACACTAGAGCCAAGTGGAACGACTGTACCATCGAAAATAACTGGCGGAATGATGACACCACTCAACTTGTGGATACCGCGATGACTGCCCAATATCAATGCTTGGCACTTACATGGGTTTACAGCCACACCAAAAGCCTTCGACCAGTTGCTAATAGCGTCAAGATCAAGATTCACTCTGCGACAGCATCGGAGATATCATCCACGCTGGACTGGGAGTACAGTTGCAAGTCGTCAGCGTAAAGATGATACGAACACTGAAGATTGTTATTAATGAGATAAATAAAAATAGAAAAAAGAAGAGGAGAATGAATACCGCCTTGTGGGACGCCACATTCCAGTTTGCTCCATGCTGAAGAGGAGTCCCCAACACGGACCGACTGCTGGCGGTCCCGAAGGTAAGAAGAAAACCAATCCAACGCTTGTTGAGAGATCATAAGATAAGACAGGATAGAGGAAAGGATATCGTGATTGACGGCGTTGAAGGCATTTGAAAAGCCAATTAATACTAAAACAGTAAGGTTGAAGTCCTCCATACCCGACCTAACATCGCCAATCACTTTGAGGAGGGTGGAAACAGTGCTATGTCCAGGTCTATATCCAGATTGAAAACGGCTAACGAGATTGTTTTCATAAATGAAGGGCGACAACTGCTTATGGACACAGGCCTCTAGGGCTTTGGATAGAAAAGGAAGGACAGAAATTGGACGGAAGTGGTTAGGGAGAGAGGGATTAGGGATCTTATGTAAAGGCCGAACGAGGGCTTTCTTCCGTAAACACGGAAAAGCCCCGATATCCAGTGAGGAGTTAATGATGTGGGTAATGGCTGGGAGAAGTTGATCGAGGATGAGGACTTTCATTTCCATCGACAGACAGAAGAATCATCTCCTTCACTTTTTGTTTAGCAGGAGTAAGCGGTGGAGCCATGCTTGTTCCTCCACCAGTTTTGTAGCGCTCACCTCGAACAATGGCACTTTTCTTCCTAGTGTCTCTCTTTATTGCCTCATATTTTAGCTTCAGGTGTTTGTGATCACAAAACACCGAACCCGACGAACTATTGAAAGCCTTTTCGATGTCTTTCCAGGCTTTTTCTTTATCTTGCCAAGTCGTAGCGTCACTTTTATTTTTATTTTCAATTATATATTTTTTTGCCTCTGCTAACGAAACCAGAAGGTTGGTTTCTTCTAAAGTAAAATTAGTACTTCTTTCGCGCTTAGATGACCCACTGACCCGCTTTTGGTTTTCCATTTTAAAAAGGTCCAAAACAAACTCTATCAAAGAATTGACACTTGCGTTTCGTTTCTATACGCACATTTGGAATTAAAACATGTCGTTAATCATAGGAATCTAACAAATTTCGGTCTATAAAAATTATACTTCAAAATGTATAAAAGGTTGACTTGGATTATTTTGAACAAAAATTATTTCATTAATTAAGTTTTCAACATTGTTTTCAAATGAAAATATTTTACGTAGTAGTATCGTAACGCAAAGAAGCGACGTTGCCGTTCCGCTTGTTATTAAGTGGCCGGTATCTTATCTACCGGATAAATTATCTGGAAGTTTGACGGTGAAACAGAAAAAAGTTATAACCAGCCTTTAAGTGGTAGATAGTATTAACTATCAGATAACTAACCGACACTTTATCCGTAACCGGTGAAACTAGCCCTAAGCCTCGTAAATACATCCTGTAAATTCTTACAATGGTCATTCAAGTATTTCAAAAAACTACAAGGTCGTCTTGGTAAACAAAGCATTTTTCGAAAGTTAGTCCTGACATTAATAATAATAATAATAATATCCTGGGACAACTCACACACGGTTATCTGATCCCAAGCTAAGCAGAGCTTGTGTTATGGTAACCAGACAACTGATAAACATACTTATATATTTCTAAATACATACATATTATAGATAAAGTTAACAATAAAAGTCCTGACATTGCCATCGTTATCATTCGTGAGAACTAACTGGGGCTTGTTTTCAGACCCATAGGCATTCTAGTTAACTGATCTTGTCCTGAACAAAGAGCTGTGTGATAACCACTACTTTGTTCCAACTCAACATTATAGTAGCCTTGATGAAGGTCTAAATGTGTAAAATAAATGCATCCTGATAGTGAATCTAGTATTTCGGTTCTCTCTGGGGAGGGGGAACTTGTCATGAATAATTGCATTATTTAATTTTCTATAATCTATCACCAACCTAAATTTTTTATTACCTGCACTGTCGGGTTTCTTCGGTACTAATAACAAAGGGCTTGACCAATCGCTATTAGTTGGCTCAATGATACCTTGCTGTAATAATTCATTTATTTGTTTCATAATTTCGTATTTTTGCGAATGTGGTAACCTGTATGGTTTCACATAATATACCGGTTCCGCGTTTGGTTTTAGAATAATTTTGTGTTTATATATGTTTGTTATTGTTAATCTGTCCCCTTCTAAATAAAAAATATCTGAGTATTTGGCGCATACATTTTCTATAGACATTCTCTCTTCTAAAGGACCATGGGGGATTTTGTATGAACCCCGTCCCCACCCTGCAACAGTCATGGGGTACGTGTCAGATTGTTCATTGGGACCCAAAAAACGTTAAAGTACCTGTGTTAGTTGCAAAAACAATTGGGTTTATTTATATAAAAAAAAATGAGTTTTCGGAAAAAAATATATTTATTTTTAAACAAAAATCATTTATTTCACAAACAAAAACGCATATTTCACGTAAACGTAAACAAATGACGATTCTATATAAAAAATACTTGGTTCTCAAACTGAAAATCATTGAGTAATAATAACAGTGTTTAATTTTATTTATTTATTTATTTTTAAGAAGGCTTACAGACTAATGGTACACTTAAAAATTACAAATCAGGTTATCATATCGCTAATAACAAGCCTCCACATATAATAAGCATGTCGGTTATTACATTAAGAAAAAACAGGTGTAACGTGCCACATTCCAATGTGTTTATCATTTTATGCCAATGTTTTGTAATGTAGATATTTTACAGTGCAACATTAATCAAAAAATGCCTTAGACAAAAGTCTTCTCGCTGTGCTTGCTTTAGTACAGAACAGATCAATATCCATCTCATACGGAATCTCATTAAAACTACGTTCACTTCTCAAGAAGAAGGAGTTGTGCCTATAATTAGTTGTAGCAAAAGGTACATTTATTAGCGGCCGCTGACGAAACGCAATGTTATTGGCGCGCAGTGATATTTTTGATAGAAGATCGGGACTGTCAGTGGAGCCATTAGCAATATTTAGTAAGAAACAAATATCATTAACCCTATACTTGACATTGTGCACTAACATGCACATTAAATTCTGTTTTTTTTTTAAACAAAATCTAACATCGAATCGTTTTAATAATAACTCCATGTGACTTCGTAAACGTTTCTTTTTGTAAGAATAAAAAAATTATATCTGTTTCGCTCACACATTGTCAGTGGTGAACAAAATGGCGAGACGTCGGTCAGTGCCTGCGCAACGCTCTGTAAGTATCGTATTTTATCTCAATTAAATTAAGTTATCAGTATGAAATTGTTATAAATTTAGTTTCTGCAAGCTTTACGCAATTGTCTGGTAATGTTATTTTTGTGATGAATATTTTGAATATACAGTAATTCACGATTTTTGTTAGGTGTGCATTAAAATACGCACTGCCTGGTGCAGGGTGAATGACGCAATATTTGTTGTGTATATTTAAATGCACACTGCCTGCTTTGCTGTGAACAACACCCTATTTGTCGTGTACATATAAATACACACTGCCATTCTCAGACTATTACTATTTGTAAATGTTGTATCTATAAATGCACATTGCCTACTGTGCTTCTACATACTCGAGCATTTGTTTAGACAGAGTTTTTTTGATAATGCATGATAGCAATTCGTATTACACTTTCCACCAAATTCCCATTCCTTAGCTTGCAATACTTTTATTTCAGATGTCTAGAAGTCGAAAAATTCTAGCTTTGGTGCCTAAATGCGGAGCTAAGTCTGATGTAGAATCTAGCGAATCTTTGGAAGATTAATTGCAGATGTATAGACCTCTTCAAGATTTTTCCGAAGACAGTTCTCCTGTCCGATCAATTGCAAAGCACACGGAATCTGTGATGACAGACACCTTGCCGCTGAGCTTCAACATGTCAAGCAAGTACTGCAAGACAACAAGCTCCAAATTCGATGGCCCCGTCACAAAAACCGAGTGAAGCCAGCCAGAGTTGATCGTTTACCTGCTGTACTACCATACGTCAGAGGAGTCACTGACAAGATTGGCTATATTCTGAAGCGAGCTTCAATTAAAACATACTTCAAGCCGCCCAAGAATATTACTCAGTCCTTACCATCCGTCAAGTGTCACATACCTCTACAAGATGCAGACCTACAGAGTATATAAACTAGATTGTGACTGTGGTCTCTCTTACATCGGTCAAACAAAACGAAGCATAGGGACCCGCGTAAAAGAACACATAGCTGACGTCAAACACCGCCGCTCAACGAAGTCTGCAGTCGCCGAACATGCTGAAGGCTCCAGCCATTATATTCGATTCGACAAACCACAGATCCTCGCTAAAGAACCCAAATTCCTACCTAGGATGTTTCGCGAGGCTATTGAGAATAAAAAAACACCCTAATTTCAATAGAGAAGACGGCTGGAAGATATCACCTACTTGGGACCCAATAATACGTCATAAACTCAAGGCCAAACCCCAGAGCAGCGCTGCAAGACATCAAGACACATTGAGCTCATATTGCGTAGGTCGGAACTCAAATAATTAAATATGAAGGTAGACGAGCAACATCTACTGTCAAAACGAACGCCATCTCAGTCTGCCCGTGACCATGATACCTGCAAATGTGTCGAAACGTCGCCGCGTCAGGACCTAAAATCAAATTAAAACCGCGACAAAATCCGTAAAAAAGTAGTTTTATTTCAATGATTTATAGATTTTCATACTAAGTAGTATTTAAGTTTTTCATATTGTTACATTGTAGATAGATATGTAAGTAAACTTTGATCTGAAAGCATTAAAACTGAATATTGTGATAAATAACAATAGAAAGTTTAACTTTGTTTAAAAAAAAATGTTAAACTATATGTCAAATTATCGTAATATGACGTACTTATTGACCTAGTTCCTAACAGATCTCAAAACTTGTTGATATTTTTCAAGATTTATGTTATTTTTATGTTTTTGTTTCTTTTTTAGTTAAGTGATTACATGGCAGTGTGCATGTAAAGACACATTTTACTTTGTCTATTTTTTCTTTTGAACTTGGCAGTGTGCACTGGAAGACACATAATATATCCTGAAAACTGAAATGCAGAGATTTTTTATTTGAATTTTCCTCGTATCCTTATAGTCCAATTAACATAGGGAAATAGTAAAAGTTTATTTTATTTGAGGCAAAATTCTCTGCCAAGTATAGGGTTAATTTGGCGTCTAATATGAAGTGGCAAAAAATGGTACCTTTTACAACGATGGGTATATATATGGGTATAGTATATAAGTAAGTTAGTTAATATACCTATTAACTCATAAGTACTGCTAAAAACATATCAAACGATACATTACTAGTTTAAGCTCTGATTTATACTGCATGCCATACAAAACAGGGCTAGTCCAAAGTGTCAAGCCTAATCTGCTCTTGACTGTACTAACGATTACATTAAGTTGTCTATTAAAATATTATCAAGCATTTGTGCTGGTGCATTAAAGTTAATATGACGACCTAATCCCATATACCATACAATGGATATTATGTGCGCACAACTTCCCACAGTGCGATTGCCTGTAAGGCAAGTGCAGTACCAATGGGCAATAGCATGTCCGTCAGCCAAATCCCGGTCTATTAAAATATAACTATAATAAATCCTCTTCGTCCATTGCCTTATTCGAACGTGTGTTCGTTTTGCGCATAAATTCGTAAAGTTTGCATACGAGACTTTAGCCCGTAACGGTATAACGAAAGTGACCAGTTTAGCTTAAAGTTGTTAAAAATATTAATTATTTTTGACCCATCGCCGCAGTGCTTGTGCACCGGAGACTTAACTCGCCGGTCTAGCCCCGCAGGAGCAGGACAGTCGCCATAATTGCTCTCCCGCTTGCGCGCGTGCCTAAGTGCTGCTGTACACACAATCGCATACGCACCGAATATTCCCTGGACCCGTGCTTAACCACGTCTGATTTAACCAAGTTTATCAACAAAGTCGGTGCAACATATGATATGACGATGGATATGACTCTCTGTAATACCGATCTTCGCGATGCATACCGATTACCCGGGAAACCTGGCACCATCAGACCTATTGTTGCAGAGTTTGTAAATGTTCAGGTCAAAAACAAGCTTATCACGAGTGTGCGCAACTTTAATAAAATCCACCCGAACGAAGGTCGCCTAAATACTAAATGTATTGGTTTACCCGGAGATCGACGCCCAGTACATGTTGCTGAATATCTTCCCGCTACGTCCAGAAAATTGTTCTATGAAGCAAGAGAATTCGCGAAACAAAAAGGGTACAAGTTGCTGGACGGTGAATGGCAACATTTTCTTACGGAAAACAGAAGGAGCCAAACAAGTTCTTGTCAGATCTGTGGAAACTCTACGGAATCTACAATTTAATACAAACCAATGACTACTTTATAGCTTAAACCTCTTATCCGCGAACCACTTAAATATTATGTATGCTCATCCTTCAAAACGTAAGTGCTTATTTTTATATATGCGTATAATATCCATATAAATAATAATTACCTTTTGCTTATACCTGTCATATTATTATGTATAATAACCATGTACCTCACAACAATGCACTATAAATTACACTCGCATCTTTTTACACGACTGCCCAAAAAGGAGTGTTATGTTTTCAGGGTTCATGTATGTATGTATGTAGGTATGTATGTATGTATGTTTGTGAGTTTCTTTATTCCACCATAACTTCTAAAAGGCTTGACCGATTTCAATGTTTGTGGTATCATTAGAAGCTTTGAGTTATCCCGAGTGACATAGGCTATGTTGACATTAAAAAATGGTCAAGTGTGAGTCGAAATCGCCTGCAAAGCGTTACGAACGAAATTTTTTTTTGTGTTGTGTCATGTTTTTTTGTGTTTCACTAAAAGGTATTAAATAAAAAAATTACCTGATTATGATTTTAATTACCTGATTTGAACCTCTGTACTAAGATATTTTTACAACAACTCTTGTATACACTTTTTGCTTTTCTTATGTCATAATTAAAAACTCATATCCGTACCAAACTCACCAAATAGACACTGGTGATTGTAATAAGGTTCAAACTTGAAGAGCAGAGGGGTAGAAAATGAAATACGTGTTGTCCGATTGCAATTGTATTAGCGACTAACAATTTTACATTGAAAATGATGTTTTAAACTAACGACCTGATATACCTATGAATAGCTAAACATATAGAACTGTTTCGTGAGCAGTTATGACAATTCTTACATCAACATACCGCCCACCAAAAGGACTTTTAGTTCTTTTACAAAATAAAATGAGAATTTATCTATTAATAATCTACGTATGTAAAGTTCAAAACGCAAAAAATTCAATCTACAGTACATATAAGTTCAAGACAAAGCAAATCAACTTAATTTCCTTATGAATTGTGAAAATCTAACAATTTATGATTTAATAACAATCGTTAAAGACTAAGTGGAATCAACCGGCAGTGCACATAACTTAGTAACAGTTCTCTTCGTAATAGAATTTCCGCTTTTCACACTGTATACTCTGGTATGACCATCGGCACCTGGATGTTTCTCTATAATTCGTCCTAAAGACCATTTTCCGGGTGGCAGATTATCTATTTTTATCAAAAAATTAAATTATCCTATTAAAAATTCTTTATACTTCTTCATCCATTTAGGACGCTGCTGAAGTCCAGTCAAATATTCTTCTTGCCATCGACGCCAGAAGTCGTTTAGGAGCTTCTGTGCGTGTTGCCAGCGTGTCAAATTATGCATTTTCACAGCTTGAAAATCAGGTGAGGGTACCACAATAGGTGGTTCTCCTATCAAGAAATGTCCAGGAGTTAATGGATTCACGTTTTCTGATTCGGTATCATCTATAGGACATAAAGGGCGCGAATTAAGGCAGGCTTCTATCTGGCACAATATCGTCGTCAATTCCTCAAACGTGAAGTTGGTAGTTATTATGCGTTTCAGGTGGTACTTTATTGATTTAACGCCTGCTTCCCACAATCCTCCAAAATTCGGGCTATATGGTGGGATAAAGTGGAATTGGGTGCCATCGGTAGTGAGTGTGTTTGCTACTTCGGTTGTCATCTGTGTTTGTTTCCATAACTCATGAAGTTCTCTGTCTGCACCTACGAAGTTTCTACCTTGGTCACTCTACAGATGGCTGCATTTACCCCTCCTGGCAACAAAACGCCTAAATGCTGCGATAAATGCTTCGGAGGTAAGATCTCCAACTAATTCTATGTGGATTGCCTTTGTAGACATGCATATAAATATCGCAATATATGTTTTTGTTGTTTTGTTTCCTCTGCCTTTAGACACAATTGTTTGAAACGGTCCTGCAAAATCTACACCGCTGTGCAGAAACGGTCTGGTAGGTGTAACTCTTTCTACAGGTAAGTCACCCATTATTTGTGCTTTAGCTGTTGCATTGAGACGAGCACACTTCATGCATTTGTGTACATGCTGTTTGACCAGTGATTTTGCTCGTACAATTCAGTATTTAAAGCGTAAATAACAAAGCATTAATCGGACTCCACCATGTAGTGTTTTATCGTGGGCATCAGCAACAATTAACCGAGTCAGAGGGTTTGTCCTTCCTAATATTATAGGATTCTTCGTGTTGTGTGGTAAGTTTGCATGTCTCAAACGACCGCCCACCCTGAGGATATTTTTCTCATCTAAATATGGATTTAGAGATCGTAGCTGACTTCTCTTCTTCACTTGTTTCTTGATCTTTAAATAATCTATTTCTTTTCTAAATTCTTTTTCTTGTGCCTTTTTAATACAGATGTTTAAAGAATCTTCTAATTCTTGTGTTGTTAAAATTTGTTTATTTTCGTAATTATCTTTCTTATAGTTAAAAAATCTTCTGCAGTAAGTAATAGTTTTTAGCAATTCTGTTAAAGTTTCAAAATTTTCAAATTGTGATAGTAATGATGTTTCCTGGACTATGGTTTCTTCTGTATTAAGGTAAGTATTTATTTTTGTTGTCTTCAAGTCAGCGGGATTTTCGTGTAACTGAACGTGGTACCAATGTTTATTATTGAGGTTCTCGACTATTTCTACGACACGGTTTGCTACGAAGGGCTTCCATCTATTGGGTTCGCCACAAAGCCATGCGATAACAATTGAAGAGTCAGTCCATGCAAACATGTTTGATGTTGGTATCCTCATTGATTGTCCAACTTGCTTCATTAGTTTTGAAAGCAATAGGGCTCCACTAAGCTCGAGACGAGGTAATGAAATAGTTTTCAATGGTGCTACTCTCGTCCTGGCAGCTATTAGCCTTGTTTCTATATTTCCATCAGAGATTTCAATCCTTATATAGACTACTGCTGCATATGCACGCATTGATGCGTCACTGAATCCATGTATTTGTATATTATGGTTGTTAACAGATAGTGTGCCAAGCCATCTTGCGATTTTTATTTCATGGATATTACTGAGATCAGATCTGATTTGGTTCCATTCTTCTTGTAAAGTATTACTAACTTCATCATCCCATTGCAATCTCTCAAGCCAAAGCTTTTGTATCAGAATTTTAGCCATAACAGTACTAGGTGCAATCCAACCCAGAGGATCGAATAGTTTTTGTATATCGGAAAGTATGTTGCGTTTTGTTATTGGTTTGGTATTGGCTGGAAAATTACAATTGTATTGAAACTGATCTGTTTTTAAATTCCAAGTGATTCCAAGTGCCTTTATAGTTCCGTCTAGATTCAAATCAATACTGGCATTGACTGATCGTTTGTCCTCTTCAATGGATTTCATGACTTCAATACTATTGGATGCCCATTTGGTGAGGATGAAACCCCCCTTTTGAGTGTAAGAGATAATTCTTGTGACAGTGTTATAGCTTCGTCTACTGTATCTGTGCCCGACAATAGGTCATCCATGTAAAAATCTTCGTTAATAGTTCGAGCAACAAAAGTATTTGTATTAGCTTCATCTTTGGCTATTTGTTGGAGTGTTTTGACAGTAAAATACTGCGCGGAAGCTGTGCCAAAGGTAACTCTGAGCAGTCGGTATTCTTCTAAGATATCAGATTCGTGCTGCCTCCATAAGATTCGCTGATAGTCCGCGTCATCTGGATGAACTAATATTTGACGATACATTTGTGTTATATCAGCTACTAAAAAAATATGTCTCATTCGCCATCTCATTAGAATGTTTCTTAGGTCTTCTTGCAGCTGCGGACCAACGAGTAATTCATCATTTAACGAAAGGTTGTTAGATCCTTTACACGATGCATCAAATACAACGCGTGTTCGAGAAGACTCTTTACCATCACGGATGACCGCATGGTGTGGTAAGTACAGAGATCTTTTATTCTTTTCCTTTTCAGGTACCTTTTCTAAATGTTCTTGTTCCATATAATCACTAATCACTTTTGTATAATCTCTTTTAAGGCCTGGCGATTTATTGAATTTCTTTTCCAGTAAAACAAATCTCTTCGCGGCTATCGATTTAGTGTTTCCATCAGGTGATTGTGGACTGTTTGTTTTAAATGGTAATCTAACCATGTACCTTCCTTCTTTCGTTCTAGTAGTTGTTCTTTCGTATTATTCTTCACACAGTTGCTCTTCCTTTGTTAAGTGTCTTTTAGTGTCTGAGTCGATTTCCCAAATTGATTTTAGCATTTCCTCGATGTCAACTGAATGATGCATGACTACGTATTTGTCTTGTTGTGTTGTATAAACTTCCCCAAAAAGAATCCAACCTAGGTTTGTTTTCTGAGCGCTTGGTGTGCCTGGTGGACCTTTGATTAAATTGTTTTGTAAAATCTCAGCATATTACACCTAAGAGCAGATCTATAGACCCTGGCATGAAGTATGTTGGATCAGCCAGGTTGAGCCCTTGGATGTGTGACCATTCTGGTGTGCTGATTGTTTTCATGGGAATCCTTGTGGTCAGTTGCTTGGGCATTACGTATGCCTTGATAGGTAAACAATACTTTCGGTCCCATCGTGATCTTATCTGTAGCTGTACCACATGTTTCATTTCGGTCCTAGTGGATCCCACTCCTATGACGCTTCCGTTAATTGGTTGTCGTTCTAACTTTAATAATTGAGTCGCCTTCTCTCTAATGAAAGTGCTTCAGAACCCTGGTCGATTAGCGCTCGCAGTAAAATGGTGTGTCCTTGTTCGCTTGTTGCTTCCACTACTGCTGTCGCTAAAAGAGCTAATCGTTGCTTAGCGCTGCATTGTGACGTCATCATTGTGTTGACTTGGATTGTTTGCTCGTCTTCTACATGTGTTGTAGCCGGGGATGATGTGACCGATGAATCCTCTGGCTTTGTGTCCTTCTTTTCATGTAAAAGGGAATGGTGGCGTCTGTGACATAGACGACAAGACACTGGCAGCTTACACTTAAATGCCGAATGTCCTGGCACTAAGCAATTGTAACATAAGTGTTTCTCCTTCACAAACTCACTCCTTTTATTAGGTTCCAATTTGCAGAAATCCTTGCAATGACTTAAAGTGTGGTTATCCTTGCACATAACACAAACTTTCTCCGTTATTGGTGTGGCAGCGTGAAATGAACGCTCCTTAGTTGGTTTATAATCCTTGGTGGTAGTATTCTGATTCGTTAATTCTAATGTGCGGAACTTTGTTTCTAAAAACTTCTTAAGATCACTCCAGGTAGGTATACAGTCCGAATCTTCCTTATATGATATACATATACTACTATATATATATACTCTTCCCAGTTTTTGTGAGTCTCTGAGTCCATCTTCTGCACGAGAAGATATATAATTACTGGATCCCAAGAGCTTGAGTCAATGTTTAAAGTGCTTAAGCTATGTAAACATTCGGTTGTTGTATTCAACAATCCTTTTAGCTGGGAAGCTGATTGAGAAGTCATCTTCTTTTGGTTGAATAATCTTCGCATGGAGTGATTCAATATTAAGCGTTTATTACCGTACCTTGTCTTTAGAATATCCCACGCGTGGGCATAATTACTATCGGTAACTTGTATGTGCTTCAGTAAAGTCTCAGCTTCGTGCGTAACACTTGTTTTCAAGAAATGAAGTTTTTGCACATCACTTAACGAAGTATTATTATGCACTAATCTTCAAATGTTTGCCATGATTCATAAGTTCCAGAGAATTTTGGTAATTGAATCTTCGGTAAATGTATAAATTTATTTTGTTGATTTCCAAGGATAAAACTAGAATTTGCTGACCCTGGTTCCACAGCGGAAGATCCTGATAATGCAATAACCATATCTTTCAAATCACCTTGTAGCACATTGTATAATTCTTCATAGATAAAAAATTCATCATTAATGAAATAAGGCAAAGTTCCTTTAGGAGCCTTAGGTGTTATCTTGACTAAGTCTTGATGCGCACTTTTAAATGTCTGCCAATATTCATCGATAATCTTCATACGCGCTTCGATATAACAAATTCAAATTCAAATTCAAATATTCTTTATTCAATATAGGCTACACAGTAGCACTTATCGAACGTCAAACACATAATACAAAAACACAGACAGCACCCTAAGGGTCGGTTCATATCCGGCGGAAACGCACCGCGCACCATCGGCCGCGCAACGCCAGAACAAACAAACACGCAATGAGACATCCAACCCCCCACACCTGACGCGCTAACGCAACATCAGTTGAGTGTGAAAAGCCGAACGCCCCACCAGGCATCCGCCCGCCCCGGCGCCAAGCAACCGACAACACGCGACGCGCACCCCGCCAGAAATGAACCGACCCTAAAACGCCCACCCTTCACCGCTTCCTAAGTGCTTTGGCTGAGGAGAAGAAACGGCGCAACAAACTCCCCAGCAACACGCTGTCTTTACAATTATACTGAACATCATTAAGGGACCGCGCCAAATAAACAAGTGTTTGAGGTACAATGAAGTTAAAAGTTCAGACACCAGTACACTGATCTTAACCAAGGTCAACAGAACGACCAGTCACCGCAAGCAGCACCCGTTCACGAGTATGACGCAAGGGTCAGCCATCCCCTCCCTCGCCATATTAGAGGGAAGGAGGAGACCCGACCCAAAACGCCACCGCAGGCAGTGACAACTAAGGGAGCATGACGAGACTGTTGCCGGCTCAAACAAATATAAAGCAAAAAAAAAAGGAAATCCTCAAACACTGATTTACTGCACTGTCCCTTATCACAATAATATGAGTGGATACATAATTAAATTCTATAATTAATAAAATTATACATTAAAAAAAAAGAAGACGAACAAATACCGTTCATTGGACATAGGTACACTATACCTACATTTGTATAATCGTACTAAAAATAAAATAAAAATAGGTAACAAATGTTACATACGAAATGTATGCCTATCAACACAAAGATAAATCAGGTTGTTTAAAAAAAATAAAAAAAAAATAATAATAATAATCCATACAGAACCGTCTTGTGTCTATCACGGCGACCAACTATGTTTATCATTTAAATAATCATTAATTGTGTAGTAAGCTTTTTCACATAGCTTATTTTTTATTGTGCATTTGAATGAGTTAAAGGGCAACTCTAACAAACTAATAGGAATTTTATTGTAAAAGCGAATACCAAGCCCCACAAATGAATTGTGTACCCTATGCAGCCGATGTGATGTAGAACATAACTTATGCCTATTTCTCGTATTTATACTATGGATGTCACTATTCTTGGCATACAAGTGAATATTTTGTCTTATAAATAATATATTTGCAAAAATGAATTGAGACGCTACAGTTAAAATACCTATCTCCTTAAATCGCTCCCTAAGAGTAACTCGAGAACCTAGCTGGTAAATGGATCTAACAGCTCGTTTTTGTAAAATAAAAATGGTTTCTAAATCCGCCGCTTTACCCCACAACAATATGCCATAGGACATGATGCTGTGGAAGTAGCTAAAGTAAACAAGTCGAGCTGTGTCCACATCAGTAATCTGTCTTACCTTCCTAACGGCGTAAGCAGCGGAGCTAAGCTTACTCGCAAGGCACGAGATATGTGCCGACCATAAGAGTTTACTATCTAGCGTTATGCCTAAAAACACTGTTGATTCTACAGTCTCTAACACTTCATTATTAATAATTATATTAGGGCCAAGATTTTTTACGTTTGGCATAGAAAATTTCACGCATTTGGTCTTCTTCGCGTTTAAAACTAAGTTATTAGATGAGAACCAATGCGTAACCTTAACAAGTGCAGCATTTATCTCATTAAATTCGTGTCTATTCCTATCTACTTTAAAAATTAAAGAGGTATCATCTGCAAACAGCACGACGTCACAGATGCCTTTTAAAAAGAAGGGTAGGTCATTTATATAAACTAAGAACAAAAATGGACCTAATATTGACCCCTGGGGCACACCTAGCTTTACTGGTAGTCCGGTGGACCTATCACCATTGACATCAACGCATTGTAGTCGCTCACATAAATAAGAGTTTATTAAATTAAGTGCTGTATTCCTAATTCCGTAATGCTCGAGTTTGCGAATTAGAGTACCATGATGAACGCAATCAAATGCTTTGGAAAGGTCACAGAACACCCCAATTGCGTTCTGCGAGCTCTCCCAGGCACTATAAACATGCTTTAGTAAAGCTACACCAGCGTCCGTAGTTGAACGTCCTTTAGTAAAACCGTATTGCTCGCTATGTAAGAGATGTTTCATATTAAAATGAATTAAAAGTTGTTTCAACATCAATTTCTCAAAAATTTTACTAAATGCGGGAAGGATCGATATTGGCCTAAAATTACAAATTTCGTTTTTATTACCTGATTTAAATAGAGGTATAACTTTACTACATTTCATAAGGTCAGGGAAGATACCTAAATCGACGCACTTATTAAAAATGATAGCTAGTGATGGGGCAACAATATTTATTATATTACTTAAAAGGTTTACAGAGATGCCCCAAAAGTCTTCGGTTTTCTTTTTATTGAGCGATTTAAAAGCATTTACTATATCTAAAGGAGTTACATGTTCAAAACTAAAAATATTATCACATACAGGCACAGTATTACGCAGTAGGTTTTCAGCCTCAGCTGCTGATGAATTTAAGGAGCTAGTTGTAGTTACAGGTATGTCAGTAAAGAAGTTATTAAAAATTTGTGCAATGTCGTGGGCTTTATTTACTAATTGATTGTTAAAAATAATCTCTAGTCCGTTTTCTTGTTTCTTAAGCTTACCAGTTTCTTGGTTGATAATGTTCCAGGTAGCTTTTATTTTATTCGAAGAATTTTTGATTTTATCGTTAATAAATTTTGACTTAGCCATAAAACAGACTTTTTTGAATAATTTTGAATAATTTCTTACATAAGTTACAAACGAAATATCAAAGTTATATTTTTTCATACCATATAGCTCATAAAGTCTAGCTCTACTTTTGTAGATACCAGCAGTGGCCCATTGGTTAAAAGAGGCTGAAGTGCACTTGACATGTTTAGTTTTACACTTAAAAGTAGCTTCAAACTCATTTTTTACAACATCAAAAAGTGCTCCATAAATGTCATTAGGATTGTCGCATCCAAAAAATGATGGCTGTATTTTGGACTTGATGCTGTTTTTAAAACGAGTACACCGGTGCGCTGTGTATGGCCTACTAATAACCTTTTTAGGTTTATTTACAACTAAATGTGGAAAGCTTGCAAATTGACCACAATGATCAGAAGTAACATCTGTTAAAATAAACTTATTATTCGCTTCACTATTACAAAATATGTTATCTAAGCAAGTTGCAGAAGATGCCGTTATCCTAGTTGGTTCGCAAAACAGGTTATTCAAATTAAAAGACTTAAATAAATTAAGGAGTCTGATAGACATTGGCGTTGAATCTAATATATTTACATTGAAATCCCCACATACTATAATCCGTTTCTTACTACTTTTAATTTTAGAGAGTGAATCTTCCATTACTGATACAAATAAATTAAAGTCACTCAAAGGGGGTCTATACACACAAATTATAAGAAATTGCTCTAATTCAACACAAGACAGCTCAATAGTGCGCTCGATAGAAAGGTTCACAATATCAAGACGTTCTTTACATTTTAATTTGTTGGAAACAATAATAAGTGATCCTCCCCGAATGGCACTCTTTCTTACAAACGCACTTTGTATGGAATAAAACGAACTATTAAAAATCACTACCTCATGGGCTTTTAACCAGTGTTCGGTTAAACATAATAAATGAACACTATAATTTTCAATAAATAAACTTAACTCTAATTCCTTGCCGGAGAGACCTTGCATGTTTTGATGAACAACATTCAATTCATGCAGCCCTCCCGTTGTCCTATCTTGTAGTTTAAATTACAAGAAGTATATAAGCTATTAGTACTATTACTAACATTATCAAAATCATAAGATACAAAATTAGTATCTTTATCTTGTAAATTAGTACATAAACTGTTAGTACTATTACTAACATTATCAAAAACCTTAGGTACAGCATAAGTACCGGTATCCTGTAAATTATATGCTAACAACTTAGCAATACGTCGCTTATTCATAGATGATATATACATATTGTACTGTGTGAGTCTAAATCTACTAATAAACTTATTTGTTTCAAAGTACAAAATTGAGCTATTGTGTAGATGTGTTATGTTATAAATTAACATATTTAAATTATAAATGTGCCTATTCTCTTCATGAGTTAAGCTACTAGAGTAAGGTAGGGCACAGAAAATAAATTTACAATCATATCTTACACTTAAGTGTAACATTAAATCTACACAATTTATAATATCTGTTCTACTCACAGCCAGACCATCACCATACAATAATATGCTTGTTGAGCCGGAGTTAAGCTCAGTCGAGGCAATATGACTTGTTAATTTATTTAAACTAGCACCAGGCAAACAAGTATTTAATACACACTGCTGGGAAAAAGAACTAATTAAACTACCAAAACCTTGACCTAGTTTATCTGAATAGATGTATGTACCTATTTTATTTACTACACATGTATTTGAACTTTGCAAAGTATTAGATTCTAAAACAGGTTCAGGAAGCACAGGAAGCAGAGGTTCAACACTCTGAGTATTGGCAGGAGGTGGCGAGCAAGAACAGGTACAGCACAGATTGTTGGTCAGGGACTCATATCTTTCTGCATTGTACCTGACTAAGTCAACTAACTCACCGGCCTCCACCATGCGTTCACTAAGATCTTTCTGGGACGCTTGATATTTGTTGAAAATATCCTTCAGAGTATTTTCCCTCGATTCAAGCTGCTCCTGAAGTAAAGCTGTATCCTGATCATACTTTAACCTACCCTGAATTAATTCCCTATTCAAGTCCTGCAGATGACTTGTTAAATATAGATGTTTTTTCCTAAGAGAATTATTTACCTTATTAATATTCTGAAATCTTTGACATTTTTTATACTTTCTGATAGTTTTATTTAATTTAATATATTTTTTAAGTTTATTATGACTATTAAAAATGGGATATACAGCTCTAGAATCATCTCCTGTCAAGTCAATAGTAACAGTATTCCTATCACTAACAAATGCAGATCCACTATCAACCAACTCATTATAAAGGCTACAGGTGGTCGCAGCCTGCTCCTGAACTTTGACTACTTTGAGTGAGGTAATGGTCTTATGTGCCTCACTTAATTCAAATTCAAGTTGTGATATCCGATCTAAGGCCTGCTCATGAGTGCCTATACACTGTTGGAACTCTGAAACTATTTGACGGAGGTTACAATGTTCATTAAGGATCTCTGTGTGAGAAACATGCAATTCTGATAGCTCAATCTTTAAGCTAGTGTTCTTATCAATAATTTTCTTCACTTCTAATTCACTATCATCTCTTTCCCTTAGCAGCGCATCACAAAGGTTCTTGGCCGACTCCAACTCCTTCAGCGTAGCCCTCAGTTTCTCCTCCATGGATGCAGCTCTGCGGGTCTGCATATTGATTAGCAGACCTCAGATGCTCCTGAAAGTTATTAAAAGGGAGTTAAGTGTAAGGGAAGAACTTTAGAGAAATGGGAGTGACAGTTAAGATTAGTTGGGAAAAGAAGAACTAAATGGATAAGATTGAAATAATTTACCAACTTAACCTTTAGTTAACCGCTGTTTAGGGCATTTTCTCAGGTTATTTTGAGTCTTCTGTAACAGGTTAGCAGTATCTTCCAACACGGAGAGAAGTTGTTGTTGTTCTTCGGTCGAACACATTTTTCGTGATAACGAACCTCGAATGCAGCTGATTCCCGATGTTCAATGTCGTAATGATGTCTTCTTAATTATTTGTTGTAAACAACTTGCTAATTCTCGGAATTGAATAGGTGCAAAAAAAAGGGTTCGCTTATCGCTGCTTAGGAATGCGGCCTTTTGCTTTTGCTTTTGTTCTCTCGGCTCGACGACTTGACTGCTGTATCCGGCTCGAATTTCGACCATATGGTGATTGTAATAAGGTTCAAACTTGAAGAGCAGAGGGGTAGAAAATGAAATACGTGTTGTCCGATTGCAATTGTATTAGCGACTAATAATTTTACATTGAAAATGATGTTTTAAACTAACGACCTGATATACCTATGAATAGCTAAACATATAGAACTGTTTCGTGAGCAGTTATGACAATTCTTACGTCAACAGACACCGATAGCCTCCGGCACTACTCATTGCGTCATATAATAATACACCAAACTAAGGTTTGTGATGGCTAATATTGCACAAGTTATTGATGACATAGATCACACGTCCTTCACAACAAGTCTGAAACTTTTTTCTATTGATGACTGTAACCTGCACTTGGGTGACATAGAAGGTCAATACACGGTTATGGTCCAAAATATACGAAGTATCAAAAAGAATTTTGTTAATTTTTCTGTTCTTTTGAGATGGTTGCTTTTTTCACCTGACATAATTATTTTGACTTTTAAACTATCGCGCTGCATGTTTATAGTAATATTTTATAAAACGGGGATTTTATATGTACGCGCTAATCCCCGTTTTATAAAATATTACTATAATTATTTTAACTGAATGCTGGCTTGATGACTCATGCACCTATAGTGTGGAGATAGCCTTATTACCACATATACTTAGTATGCACAAAATATTATACAATATTATTATAATGTGTGTAACCAATAATATTAGTCAGTAAATCAGATTTCATTAGATATGCTTGTCTATTTATTCGCTCGTCAGTACTAACAGTAATACAACCTTACATGGCGACCCTGCCGAACTGTGCGCTTCGCGGAGGTCCGCCGGAGTGTAACGCGAGAGAATTCCGATGTCCATATAGAGCGCATGAACTCTAAACTATTGTGTCTCTGTGCACTGTTTTAAAGTTTTATAATTATCATGATTTATAATAACGTTGAGCCGCAACGATCACTTTGGCGTATCGTGAATTCGATCAATCCGGGCGCGTTTTATTTTAACGAAATTATAAAAAATGGGTACCACTCAGTCTACTGAGAAGGAGGAAGTAATCTTGGCCCAAACGGCGTCCGGCTCCGGGGTGAATTCGGCTGCTATAGACCAGTTACGAGAACACGCGTCCACCACAAATTATATACTCGCAGGAATTTGTGTATTGTTGGGTGCAGGCGCACTTGTTATATTATACAAATTATATCGGAGATGTCATCGGGATTGGATGGAACAACATTTGCAAGAGTTTGCATTGAGGCGTTCTGCGAGTTACTTCCGACGTTGGCAGCAGAAACCTGTTACGGGTACAGAAGAAGCGGTTTAAGTGTTTTGAAAAGTGTGCGGCTATGTAAAGTTATTGTGCGGGTTTATAGTGCGTTCGCGGTATCAGGTTGCGTTTTACGAATAATGATTTGACGAAACTTTGAACTGAAAAAGGATAAATGATTTGTTTTTAGTGTTAGATTTATAACCATTAATAAAATACATGTATACGAGTATTAATAATTAACTTAATATAAATAAGTATGTGTTTCCATGTTTATCGTTATGTAATGCATTTGGTAAGTAATATGCAGTTATTATGGTTAGATTGATAAATCAATGGCAAAGGAGCTTAATGAATTATTTGAAAAATTTAAATATGTTAAAAATTACTTGACAAAATTGGGTCCAAGTAGAAGGACGACTAAAATAAAAAAAGAGAAGGATATCGAGGCGGAAAAATTAAAAAAGCAATTTGATACTATTTTGGATAATTTTAAATTTTCTTCTGAGGCAAAAAAGGTAGATAAATTTGAATTAGAATGTATAGAGAAATTGTGTAGTAAAATAACTAGCTATTATTTAAAAATTGAGAAATTATGCTGTGAATACGATATCGAGAAAAATATTGTTTCTGAATGGACTGACGTAGAAGAAAATACGAAAATGGAGAAATTTCAATTGAGAACGGCTATTTCTTTATTGCCGGTCATGGATGACACGCAATTGGTTACTAAACAGCTTATTTCTAATATAGAGATGTACTCTGATATGTTGGAAGTTGATGATCAAGGAAAACTGATAAACTTTATTTTAAAATCTAGGCTTTCCGAAAGTGCAAAACTACGGTTGCACAATAAGTATAAATCAGTTTCAGATCTGGTGAAGGATATGCGCGATCGACTTTTAACCAGAAAATCTGATACAGCTTTGCAACAGCAGCTTCAAAGAGCTCGACAAGATAATCAAAGCGTCGGGGACTTCGTTAAGTATATTGAAGATTTATTTGTTGATTTGACGATTTCGCAAGCAGATGGGGACGCAACTAAGTATGAAGTTTTAAAGTCGGTGAATGAAAGGAATGCAATAAAGCGTTTCTCCGAGGGTTTGCGAAATAGCCGAATTAGCACTATAATAGCGGCTAGGAACTACAGCTCCTTGAAGGATGCCATTCGAGGTGCACTGGACGAAGAAATATCGTCATCTGCGGAAACTGAAGCCATGGTTATGAATTTTGATCAAGCAAGAGGTAGGTCCAACAATTTTAATTCTCGTGACTATAATCGTGGTTGGCGTCGTTCATTTCGAGGACGTTATAGGGGACAGCAAACGTTTGGTAAGTCTGAAAACTTTCGTGGTGCGAATCGCGGGACACAGAATAATAATTACCGTGGTAGAGGACATTACACGCGAAATTTTTATAACAGTACCAGTCGAGGTCAAAATATTAGCCAGCAGGTTAACTTGGCAGAAGTAAACAGCAACGATTCAAGCGATAATAATGATCAGGGCAATTCTGAGGGTTATCATACGCAAAATCTGTTTTTTCGTTCGTAATCATATTGTTTGTTCCAATGCTAACATTAATTCAGTTATTTTTAATGTACACGATATTAGTTACTCTTGGCTACTTGACACCGGTGCCTCAATATCGGTCGTCAAGCATGAAATTATGGCCAGAGATGGAATTCCTTACCATATTGAGCGAATGCAAATAAAAGGTCTTGGCGGTGACGTAATCTCGGAAGGAGTTGTACATTTAAAGCTTAGTTTAAATGGGAAGGAATACAAACATACATTTTATGTTTTTAAAAATATGCCTTTCGGCTCAGATGGTATTCTAGGTTTGGACTTTATTACTAAACTAGCGGTCGCCCGCGGCTCCGCCCGCGTGGACCATTGGATTTATTTTGGATTTTTCCAAAATAAAATTTAGCCTATGTTACTCGTGGATAATGTAGCTTTCGAATGGTGAAAGAATTTTTAAAATCGGTCCAGTAGTTTTTGAGCCTATTCATTACAAACAAACAAAGTTTTCCTCTTTATAATATTACTAGCGGTCGCCCGCGGCTCCGCCCGCGTGGATGTCGGTTACCGCTGCAAAAAGCCTACCCAGGAAAGACACGGTCCCCTATTTTTTTCCAAAATAAAATTTAGCCTATGTTACTCGTGGATAATGTAGCTTTCGAATGGTGAAAGAATTTTTAAAATCGGTCCAGTAGTTTTTGAGCCTATTCATTACAAACAAACAAAGTTTTCCTCTTTATAATATTAGTGTAGATATAATAATAATTAATAATAATATTAATAATAATATTATATATTATATTATATATATAGTGTAGATATAATTGTACTTTAAATTTTGAAACGAATATTTTAACATTAAATTGTAATGGATTACTTTCGATACCATTGCAGATGGGCCAGTTAGGTAAAAATAATTACATAACCTTGCAACCCAGATGCGAATCAATTCATTTTATAGATTTAGATTTAGATCAGGAATGTATAATTAGTCCAAATCAATTATGCGAAGGGGTGTTTCTTGCTAGTTCTTTAGTACATCCAAATAAGGGAAGAGTCCCCATTGAAATTTTAAATACCCGAGATGAAGAAGTCAGACTTAGTTATTTCACTCCGGAATTATTAAATTTACAAGATTATTTGGTATGCAGTTTTGATAAAGAATTAGTTAACGCAGATAGAGTAAAAAAAATATTTTCTATGCAAAAATTAAATAATTTGAACACTGAAGAACAAAAATCTATTGAGAACATTTGTGCAAAATATTCCGATGTTTTCTTTTTGCCGGGAGATAAATTAGGTGTCACAAATTTATATCAGCAAAAGATTCAGTTAAAAGAAAATGTTACACCGTCATACATTAAGCCGTACAGACTGCCTAGGTCCCACAAGCAGGAGATAGAAAAGCAAATACAGCAGATGTTAAAAGACGATATTATAGAAGAAAGCCAGAGTGAATGGTGTAGTCCTCTTTTGCTTGTACCTAAGAAAAGTGAAGGTTCAGACAAAAAATGGCGTGTCGTGATTGATTACAGAAAGTTAAATGAAAGGATTAAAGATGACAAGTTTCCTTTTCCGAACATCACAGAGATATTAGACTCTCTCTCTGGTGCGGTTTATTTTAGCCACATAGACTTAACACAATCTTATTACCAATTATTGTTAGATCCTGAAAGCAGAAAATATACTGCTTTCACGACAAATAAACAATATCAGCTTAAAAGACTACCTATGGGCCTCAAAATTAGCCCTAGTGCATTCAGTCGATTAATGACTGTTGCAATGGCTGGTCTTAATTATGAAAAAGCTCTGGTTTATTTAGATGACCTAATTTGCTTTGGACGTAATTTGGAAATGCATAACAAGAATCTGATTAGCATATTTGAGAGACTGAGGAAAGTTAATTTAAAAGTAAACCCAAGTAAATGTCAATTTTTGAAAAAAGAATTACTGTATTTAGGACATATGGTATCATCAAAAGGTGTACAACCAGATCCCGAAAAGACACAAGTCATTAAAAATTATCCAAGACCTCAATCTAGTGACGAAGTGAAACGCTTTGTCGCTTTTGCTAATTATTATCGAAAATTTGTACCAAATTTTGCTAGATTAACACTTTCATTGAATAAATTATGTCGAAAAGGAGCACAGTTTGAATGGACGAGTGAGTGTGAAAATTCTTTTTTAAGTCTTAAAGAAAAGTTGTGTAATCCTCCCATATTACAATATCCAGATTTCTCAGCAGAAAACGAATTTATTTTGCGTACGTATGCATCTGGTAAAGCGTTAGGCGCAGTTTTGTGTAATCAAAATGATTTACTAGTTGCCTATGCAAGCCGATCATTAAACAAAGCTGAAATTAATTACCCTACCATAGAAAAAAAACTGCTCGCTATAGTATGGGCTGTTCGCTACTTTAGACCATATTTGTTTGGAAAAACCTTTAGGATATACACGGATCATAAGCCACTTGTGTACTTATTTTCGATGAGTAACCCGTCTAGTAGATTATTAAAGTTCAGATTGACTATGGAAGAGTACAATTACAAGATTGAGTATGTTAAAGGAGCGAGTAATGTGGCTGCAGACGCATTATCACGAATAGTTGTATCATCGGATGAATTGAAAGAACTAAGTGTGAAGGCTGTAAATGTGCTGACCAGGAGTATGAAAAATAAGTTGAATGAAGATAAGAGTGACAAATTTTTGGCCGATAAGGTTTCTACTGACGAACGGATTGATCACCCAGCCGTTGTGGAAATGCTTAAAAAACCAAAAAATTGTATTGAGTTAGTAGTAAATACAAGAATGAGAGAAGATTTTCTTTATATTAAAGAAAAATGTATAATAGGCCTAAATCCTAATTCTCGATCATGTCAAGCGCGAGACGTTTTCGTGAGAGAGTTTGGGTTATTTTGTGATAAAAATAATATAGCAGAGATATATGTAATAAAAAATAATGAGACGCTAAAATATATTAAATGGTTAACCAAATTAAATAGACTGGACCGGTCCACGAATTTGTGTATTGAAAGGAGTTAGACGCATAAATAATGACGATGACAAATTAATTGTTTTAAATGATTTTCATTTACTTCCAACAAGCGGTCATGCAGGAATACGGCGTATGCTTAGTAATATTAAAAAATATTATTTCTGGTCAAATATGGAGGAAGACGTAAAAAGGTACATAAAGAAATGTGTTAAATGTCAGACACAAAAACATTCTTTGCCTACTAAGCAACCGATGGAAATAACTACTACTGCGCAGGCCGCGTTTGACAAAATATTCTTAGACATAGTTGGGCCCTTATATAAAGATTATTATAATTATTCCTATATACTCACCATTCAGTGTGAGCTTAGTAAATATATATAGAAGCTTATCCGTTAGAAAATAAGGATAGTATTAGTGTAGCGAAGGCTTTTGTTGATAATTTCGTTTTAAGGTTCGGCATACCTCGGGAGATAGCAACGGATCGGGGGACGGAGTTTATGTCCACAACCATGAGAGAGGTATGTAAATTGCTTCATGTTAACCAAATTTCTTCGACCTCATATCATCACCAATCGATTGGCGCGTTGGAAAATTCGCACAAGTCATTAAACGCATATTTAAGGATCCAGACTGATAACAAACCAACATATTGGAGTACATGGCTACCATATTTTTGTTTTTCCTTTAATACAACAGTCCATTCAGAAACCAATTACACACCTTTTGAACTTGTATTTGGTAAGAAATGTAATATCCCAAGTAATTTAAATTCAGGAATTGTAGAACCTTTGTATAGTGAAGATGATTATGTAAAAAAATTAAAATACAGATTACAAGTAGCTCAAAATGATGCAAAATGTAATTTAGTTAACAGTAAGATCAAACGAAAATTTGTGTATGACAAGTATATAAAACCTGTAAGCTATGAAGTTGGTGATAAGTTATTAGTAAAAAGTGAAAAAGATAATAAATTTGAACCAGTGTATGTAGGCCCATTTGAGGTGTTAGAAGATCTAAATTGTAATGTAAAGGTAAAGCGAAATGGCAAACCAGAAATTATCCACAAAAACCGAACCAAGCCATATACAACAATGTAATCGTGAAAATTTTAGCAATAACTATAATATTATATAATAATATATATAATTTTGACGGGCCTGTTGGTCTAGTGGTTAGTGACCCTGACTGCTATACCGGAGGTCGTGGGTTCGATTCCCACCCAGGACAAATGCTTGTGTGATGAGCACGATCATTTGTTCTGGTTGTCTGGGTGTAATTTATCTATAATATGTATGTATTTAGAAATATATAAGTATGTTTATCAGTTGTCTGGTTACCAGAAC
Organism: Autographa pulchrina; assembly: GCA_905475315.1. Classification (NCBI taxonomy): domain Eukaryota; kingdom Metazoa; phylum Arthropoda; class Insecta; order Lepidoptera; family Noctuidae; genus Autographa; species Autographa pulchrina. Next base: position 19,996,245 of record FR997761.1, on the reverse strand, counting down.
ACAAGCTCTGCTTAGCTTGGGATCAGATAACCGTGTGTGAGTTGTCCTGGAATATTATTATTATTATATTATTATTATTATAAAAAAAAATGTATTGTTTAAATTTTTTTTATAATAATAATAATATGAAGCGCTCACGAAGTCAATTAATGATCAATTTATTAGAAAATAAGTGTAGTAAAATAAACACTCCAGAAAATTACAAAGGTAAGTATTAATTGACATTTTAAATAGTATAATGATATTCTTTGTATTGTTTGTGTTGTGTAAGTTTCTACTACATATACTATATTTTCTTCAGCTTTCTTCGTAAATCGTAAAAGTGGTATCTTTCGTCTGGGGCCGCCACAAAAACTATTTAAAGCAGACAGACCATTTTACTTTGCACTCAGAGATAGGTCGATGACTCTATTTAGTGTAGTTATAACTCAATCTTATAATCAATTATGACATTGTACTTATGTTTAATTACTCAATATTATTTATTATGTATATAGCAGTTTCGAATTTCCAGATTTTGAAGTATTTTATGTATGTAATTTTTCATTTAAATACGGGTAAGAAAAAGTATACGTAATAAATAATACTCTAAAATCTAATTTACCATCTATTTTCTACTTTCTTCTTTCATAAGAAACTATGCCAATAAGAGTTTTTTTATATTTTTTAAACTTTATGTAAGCTATTTTATTTTTAATTATTGATGGACTTGCACATTGCCAAGTCATATGGAACCTACACACTAGCAAAATGATTGTACTTTTTTCAGTATTGTTATGTTGTGTTTATTTTACACGTATGTTACATTATTACGATACATATTCGTCACAAATCGATATTTCGTTAAGTGCTGAATCGGCATGAAGTATATTATTATATGTTACTGTAAAGGCCCGAACTACGGGCCTTTACAGTAACATAATTATATAGCATATTATATGTTATTATCTAGTATTTTATTAATTTACTAGCTGTACCCGCGACGATGTTCGCGTTCATATCAGTCATCTGTGCGAATAAATATAAATTAGACTGTGGTATAGAGGGTCACCATCACGAACTACCTAGACAACGGCTTCAGAATGTTCTTTTTATATATTTAAAAATTTACAAAACACATGAACACTTCAATATTATCTTGTTTCGCTAGATGAATGTTTCTAAGTAGTCTGCTATACGCAAAATGTATCAGATGTGGAACCTAGAGTTTTGTCACAAATATTGCTTGACACGTGCCAAAAAAAACAATTTACCGCTTTTTTTCTTTTGCAATAGTATTTCGTTGGTACAGCAGTCCCTAGTAAGACTACCGAGATCGGGGTTTTGGTTCGAAACCCCGAAATTCGAAATACTGAACTACGCAGTAAAATTGAAAGTAGATATCAATATTATTTACGCTCCGCTCTTCTCATCTCTGCTTTGGTGAAGTCCGGTTTTAAGACTAAGGTAGTGTTCTCATCTTAGTTAATAGCTACCAGATGTCAGTGCGGTGCCTAAGCCTAGAGTATATGTGGAAATAAGTTAAGGAACTTAGCAGCTAGGAACTATGTGGTCTGGTAATGGTGGCTGCTAATGAAAGGCAAAAGAGTGTGCGAGTGTGTTGTTTTTAAAGGGATGAACGACTGAGAGAAGCAGGCTCCATTTTAATAAGGTATTTACCTGAGACCCGTGAAACTGAAAGAAAACGTTGACAATAGAGAGGCGCAGGATCAGAACTACCAAAACTGTGGTTAAAATTATTTATGACTGGAAACTAAGTAATAGACCAAGGACAACCGCATTCTTCCCTGATCAAAGCCTTGGACTGGGGCTGTATCCTTTACAATAAAGTCGCTTTATGCTGCCCAGACGAAATGACGGCAGGTGGACTAAGACGGTGACAGAATGGTGGCCATGGCATGGCAAAAGAAGCGTCGGTCGTCCGGGAGCAAGATGGGTCGATGACATAGTTAAAGTCTCGGGTCGAGTCTGAATGAGGCTGGCACAGGACCGTAGAAAATGGCACGAAAAAGGGGAGAACTATGCCCAACAGTGGGAGGAAAAGTTCTGTGGATGATGATGATACTGCCCAGCATAAGGTGCTGAGCTCAAATGATGCAATATTAATTTTAAAATGTAGAGAATGCGATAGAAAGTTTATTTTATTTTAGTTTTTGGGCCAAGCTTCCAGTAAATAGGTACACAAACTAAATGAAATTTGTAAACGAAAAAATAGAAGATTTATCTGGATCAACGCATTAAAACCCGTGTAGCAAGCTACCTTAAAATGAATATTAAAGAGTAAGTACTTACTTAAAAAATTATATCATAAAAGATCATTGGGTTTTGAGTTAAAACAATAAAAATTTACAAATACAAAAAAAAACTTGTCCATGGAATTCTATAGATGACCAGCAGAAAACATTACACATTACTTTGATGAAATAATTTAAAAAAGTTACTCCTGAATTGAAAAATAAGATTCCTCATAGATCACAACTATAAAATGATCTATGAGGAATCTTATTTTTCAATTCAGGAGTAAATGTCGGTGCCATAGATTTATATCTATGGTCAGGGCATTTACGCCAGACGTTCTTTACAGCATATGACATGCTTGATCTGCAATGACGACACACTTAAAATTTAAAATACAAACATAATAATTTTGAGCTTATGCATCGGTCTAGTAAAAAATGCACGACATAAAGTTGTTGCTCATTGCGAAAGAAACAACAAAATGATACAAAGATTTAAACTAATAAAAGTTAACCTAATAGAACACAAAAAGTGTTAGCTCGACTGAGACTTGAACTTGAGTAACAAAACATTCAAACGTATGTAACAAAAAGGACTCAAGAACAAAAATACAAAAATTAACAACTGGATTTGAACCTGCAGCATGGACATCCATTTCCAATCCTACAACCACCAAGCTGTTTACTACGACAGCTAGTTTTCCAAAAAGTATACTTCAATCACAATGAAGAATGGTCGCTATGGCTACCGTAGCCTGCCATACTTACCTTTTGTTTATATGTCAATAATGCCAATTTACGTGTGCAGATGAGAAAATGAATTTGGAAATTTAAAGCTCCACCCCGTATTACCTAGATATAGTTGCGTGTTTAAAAATAGCTAACAACCGTCTACGATTTACCAAAAACATTCTCTCAATTTTTTACTGCTATCAATTCAGTAATTCATAATTGATACTGTAACATGAAATCTGACCCCCGGCAAAAGAATGTTGTAATTTACTGTTTTATTAGATGTATAGAAGAAAATGCGCAACTCCATCTATAAATTTTAAAAACAACTATTAACCTCTATTAACCTCGCCAACATGATCAAATTTAAATTATTTATATCCAAAAAGGGCTTACACATATAGTACTAATAGATATATTTTCATATTTATTTACATTTTTCCGATGAATTTTCAGTACTGAATTGATGCCGACGCTTGACCAATAGATGGCGCTGTATGTCCGGAATAAATTTTATTTTTTATTTTATTTTTTGTAATAAAAACTATCCTATGTCCTTTCTCAAGTTCCAAACTATGTCTGTACCAAATTTCACACAAATCGGTTCAGTAGTTTAGGCGTGAAGCAAAGACAGACAGACAGACAGACAGAGTTACTTTCGCATTTATAATAATATATAATATATAATATAATATATAATAATATATAATATATATATATATAATATATATATATATATATATATATAATATATATATATAAATATATAATATATAAGTTTGGATTATAATGTATTAATTATATTATTTACTAGTAGTTTTATGCTATTAAATTATTAAATAATTTAAATATCTATAGCGAACCGATTATGATATTTAAAGGCCTGTCTGTATCTGAAAGTAATAAAACTTTGAGTTTGTCTTGACATTCATATCAAGAAACATTAACATCAAAATAACAACACCTATTAAGCATAGGTCTGGAAAAATCATTTATTTGAAATAAACTTTTATTTTGTATTTTTAATGTTTTTTTTTTTCATTTCCTGCCACACCCATTCAAATATTTAAGGTTAATAACAATGCAGAAAACTGTTGCAAGTAGTTTTTTAGTACTGAGTAAACTGTTGTAAGTGTTTAAAAGTCGATTAAAGAAGATGTTATTGTTAATATTGTAACCTCATATTAATCAGTAGATTGGAAATAGCATGTTAAAAGAGTAAAATCCTTTAATTTTCCTTTATTATAAGTATAAGCAAGTACACTATATACTGGTATAAGTGGCCACTTGTATCAGTTTACAGGTTTTACCATAGTAAAGAAAACAAGCTACATCAATGCAAGTGATGCTATTTTCCAAAGTATAAAAAAATAAAAAAAAACAATAATGCAATCTTTTTCTTTAGATATTCAAATATAAGAAATCAAAATTTCAAGTATTTCCTAATTTAATTTATGACAAAATTACAAGCTTTAAAACCTTTGAACCGCTCTCCTGAACAGTTGTGTTTTTGCACTTGTACTAGTATACGTAGGACCCGTCGCATTGTTCTAGAAACTACCTTAACCAAAACGATGGAATAGTCGTTTATACCAAAACATCTCTGCAAGCCTCTGTGGTAGAAGGGATCCCTTCTTTTTGCATAATATTCTTTGTCCTAATATACTTTGGCATAACGATTTTGGCATAATTTGTTTTGCCATAATAATAATACTTTGCTATATTTTTTTTTAGCATACAGTTTATGTTGGCATAATTATGTTGAAGGCTAATTTGTTTTGGCATAAATTCAATTCGCATAATATTACTAGGCCTAATGACTATTAGCATAGTAGAAATAACGGAAACAAATTTGAGTTATTGACAGAAACGAATCGCTACAAAACCGACTCCACGTAGTCTTTTCTGCCCTACCCTAGAGTGTAATTTAGAGTCGCGTAGGCGCGGAGGGGTGAGGCGGCCCGCGGGCTGAGGAGCAGGTGGTCTTAACACTCGCCGCCGCGGCTGAGGCTGGCCGGCTTTGCCGGCCAGCAAGCCGAAGCTGCGGTGGTGAGCGTAAAACCATCTGCGACGATAAGCTCGCGTGGGGCCGCCGGAACCCTGCAGCGCCGGAGCCTTGACAGAAACCATGCCTGCTGCATGTTGCATGCTGCATGCTTGCTTGCATGCTGATTGCATGCTTGCTTGCATGCTGCTTGCATGCTTGCTTGCATGCTGCATGCTTGCTTGCATGCTGCAATCTTGCTTGCATTCTGCATGCTTACTTGCATGCTGCATGTTTACTTGCATGCTGCATGTTTACTTGCATGCTGCATGCTTGCTTGCGTGCTGCATGCTTGCTTGCATGCTGCAGAAATATTGTATAGAAATGTGTATTAGTGTCTAATATTTTAGGTGTTAATTATTAATTCTTTGTTATGCCTATATAATGTGAGCAATATGTAAAATTGTGTATGATGAAGTTTTTTCATAATTGAGGAGTTAGATATTTGTATGGTGTATAATTAGTTTGCTAATAAAAGTTATGCTTAAATATTATTATGCGTAAGGATATTTAGGCTTTAGAATATTATGCTTAACAATTGTTATGCTTAAATTAAGTATGCCTAATAAATTATTCCAATAAAGTTATGCCAAATTAATATTGTGCGTAACTATTATTAGGATAAATAAAATTATGCCATGTTAACTTATGACATGAAATTTTATGCTTAAAAATAGAGAACCGTGGTAGAACCATTCTGTAAAGACTCGAACTGTTTGATTGTCAATGTCAAAGATGAACTGTCGCTAATTGCTTTATATAGGTCCCCATCTTACTATAATATAAATAACTATTACATTTTAAACTATCGCGCTGCATGTTTATAATAATATAATTCACGGGAATAAGCGCGTACATGCATAAATACCTTTTTAGGGCTTGACGTTTCGACCGGGTTACACCGGCCGTGGTCGCAAGCAGACTGGAGATGCGGTGTCATCCTTCCGTGCACGAAGTTGATGATTTTTCATCTACCCCATGTTTTTTAAGTACCCTACACACTGCACTGACTGTGTCCGTATTCTGATCACTATCCGACTTTGCAGAAAAGCGCGGTTGTGTTAAGCGAATCACTGGATACCACGATGCTGATAGTTTAAAGCCGTCTTCCCGATTGAAATTTGGATGTTTCTTGATTTCAATCGCTTCTCGCACTGCTCTCGAGTGAAAGTGGCGATCGGTGGAGAGGACTTGCGCGCGATGGAATTGAATCCAGTGACTTACGCCAGGCTGTAGTAAGTGTTCTGCAATTGCCGATTTAGACGTCTGACGGTTTTTTACAGCTGCGATATGTTCCTTGAGCCTTTCCGCGATCGTTCGCTTAGTTTGACCTATGTATGACTTACCGCAGCTGCAGTCGATTTTATAAACACCTGGTTGTTGTAGGGGTAGGACATCCTTCGGTGTGCCCACCAAGTTTTGTACCTTTGTACCAGGAGTGTAGACGGTCGGGATGGAGACTTTTTTAAGTAAAGCTCCGATTTTGTCAGTAACTCCTCTGATGTAGGGCATGTAGGCTCGTTGTCTGTTAACGTCAGGATGCTCGACCCGCTTCGACTGCCGCTTCATATTTCCCCTCACCCGAAATCCATTCTTTTGTAGAACCTCCTGAACATGTTCCAGCTCGCGCTCTAGGTGTTCAGGGTCACAGAGATCAAACGCTCTGTTCTTCAATGATGTCATGACGGATTGCAGGTGTCTAGGGTGATGATGAGACGTGCTATGCAGGTATCTATCAGTGTGTGTGGGTTTCCGGTGTTAAAGATACCGTCATTAATCTATCGGACACGAGTTTAGATGAACCTACCGTCAACATCTTGGCTAAAGGTATGAACTTTGCGCTGACACCTAAACGAATACCGTATGAAAGCATAATTAGTAGTGTAGAGGAAACGCTAATCCGTAATAAAGTACCGCCCGGTGATGCCGAAACCGTGAGACAGGACGTCGCGGTAATATTGCGTAAAGCGAAGCCCCCGACAAGCAACATTGCTATGGAAGAGCGTCAGGCGCTAAAAAACATTAGGAGTGACCCGAATATTTTAGTGCTTAAGGCCGACAAGGGAAACGCCACCATAGTAATGAACACTACTGATTATGAAAATAAAATACGTGAGTTGTTAAGCGACGATAAGGTTTATAAACCGGTAGCGTACAACCCCACAGCCAGAGTTACACGTAAAATACGATCTTTGATACAAGAACACCAGGACCTATTCACGGAAGACGAGTATCTAAATCTTTTTAGATCAAAATCGAACCAACCCCCTAAATTATATGGCTTGCCAAAAATACACAAGCCCAACGTGCCACTGCGGCCTATCGTAAGTCAAATTGCGTCCCCCACTTACGACCTTGCGAAGCATGTTGCGACAGTATTGCAGCCACTTGTGGGAAAAACATCGTCTTACGTGAAAGACTCGCGACATCTCGTTCAGATTTTAAGAACCATAGTACTGGAACCTGAAGACACCATGGTAAGTTTTGATGTGGAGTCATTATTTACCAATGTTCCGATCAACGAATGTCTGGACGTAGTCAAGGACAAGCTGAGTGATAAAGAGATGCCGCACAATTATATTGATCTACTTAAACACTGCTTAGAAGGCAATTACTTTCTCTTCCGCGGCCAGCATTACCTCCAGATTGATGGTGTCGCAATGGGGAGTCCAGTAGCCCCTGTACTAGCTAATCTCTGGATGGAACATTTTGAAGAGAAAGCGTTGGCCTTGGGGCCAAAAACCATCAAGTTGTGGAAGAGATACGTAGACGACATCTTCTGCGTCATCAGAGGGGGCCAACAAGAAGTAGATCAATATCTAGAACATCTAAACTCCATCCACCCTAAGGTGAAATTCACGTGTGAGATGGAGAGGGACAGATCACTCGCTTTCCTGGACGTCAAAATAAGTGCGAGAACAAATGGGTCATTAGGACACTGTGTTTACCGGAAACCCACACACACTGATAGATACCTGCATAGCACGTCTCATCATCACCCTAGACACCTGCAATCCGTCATGACATCATTGAAGAACAGAGCGTTTGATCTCTGTGACCCTGAACACCTAGAGCGCGAGCTGGAACATGTTCAGGAGGTTCTACAAAAGAATGGATTTCGGGTGAGGGGAAATATGAAGCGGCAGTCGAAGCGGGTCGAGCATCCTGACGTTAACAGACAACGAGCCTACATGCCCTACATCAGAGGAGTTACTGACAAAATCGGAGCTTTACTTAAAAAAGTCTCCATCCCGACCGTCTACACTCCTGGTACAAAGGTACAAAACTTGGTGGGCACACCGAAGGATGTCCTACCCCTACAACAACCAGGTGTTTATAAAATCGACTGCAGCTGCGGTAAGTCATACATAGGTCAAACTAAGCGAACGATCGCGGAAAGGCTCAAGGAACATATCGCAGCTGTAAAAAACCGTCAGACGTCTAAATCGGCAATTGCAGAACACTTACTACAGCCTGGCGTAAGTCACTGGATTCAATTCCATCGCGCGCAAGTCCTCTCCACCGATCGCCACTTTCACTCGAGAGCAGTGCGAGAAGCGATTGAAATCAAGAAACATCCAAATTTCAATCGGGAAGACGGCTTTAAACTATCAGCATCGTGGTATCCAGTGATTCGCTTAACACAACCGCGCTTTTCTGCAAAGTCGGATAGTGATCAGAATACGGACACAGTCAGTGCAGTGTGTAGGGTACTTAAAAAACATGGGGTAGATGAAAAATCATCAACTTCGTGCACGGAAGGATGACACCGCATCTCCAGTCTGCTTGCGACCACGGCCGGTGTAACCCGGTCGAAACGTCAAGCCCTAAAAAGGTATTTATGCATGTACGCGCTTATTCCCGTGAATTATATTATTATAAATATAAATAACTTCTGCGAATCTTTAACAAAACTTATGGAGATGTGTAAGTCTACAACATGTGCGATTGTAGAAGATCTGAACATCGACATAAAACCTGATTGTACTGATAGATGTGCAACTGAGTACCTGGACTTAACCGGCCACTATGGATATTTTCCAGGACACACTTTGCCTACGAGATAACTGCCTGGATCATATTATGCTAAAAACTCAATTCAATTCAATTCAATTCAATTTTATTGCACTCCATAAGTTTCATAAAGGTGTTACATAGGTTATTTTGGTACATTATGGACCCCGTAGGGCACGGCAACGTAGAAGAGAGGAGGAGTCTTGTTTTATAGAATATAAGTATTATTATAATTTTATTATTTGCTATAAATTAATTAATTATATTAGTGCACTAACTGTTTTATTTTTATATTAGACGGAATGTATTAGAGTTACCATTTTAATTGTTTATTTCATTAAGGTGGTACTTCTTTAAGTAATTAGAGTAAGACTTATATTATTTATTGTTTTTATTATAGGTACATAAAAATAATAGATGTTTTATTATAGGTATTATAGTATTAAATATGTAGTTATATTAGGTTTTTTGAAATTATAATTGTTTTTTTTTTTTTATATCGGTATATATTGTATATTTATTTATTTTAAGTTTTTATCATTCATGTATTCGTTAATATTATAGTATGCTTTATTTATGAGTAAGTATTTGTTTTAGCTTCTTTATAAATAGTGTATTAGTAGTTTCTTCTTTTAGAGCTTCTGGAATCTTATTATATATATCTTTATAGACGTATATTTATTTTGACGTATGGACTATTTGAATGTAGGGTCATGCTTGAAGTAGGTAACATTAATCTGTTTCTATGTCTTAGAGATCTGTTTGTATGCCTGTCTCCACGTTTGGTAAAGGTAATGTTGTTTCTCACAAATTTACATATTTCTAGAATGTATTGTATACATGGTAAGGTAAGTATTTCGTGTTTTTTAAAGTAGTGTAACGTTGGTTTCTTAGTATGTAGAAAAAAAAAAATATATAATAGTTAGTTACAATTTATTATCGTAGGTAGGTAGATGTCGGTTGAGCCGGGAGTGAGTTCGAATATCGAGCGTGTAACGAGTTTTAGTTCGCCGGTAGAAACACCACTGTCCTGGATCAGTAGCCGGTTGTGTAGGTAGGTCGCTCGCAGCTCTGCAGCAGCACAGCCGTCGTTGTTGCAGGGTAGACTCGCTGACTTCGGCGTGAAGGTCACGAAGGTCACGAAGTTCATGAAGGCCACGAAGGTCACGAAGGTCACGAAGTTCACGAAGGTCACGTAGGTCACGTTGACCAGCCGACTCGGACAGTAGGAAGGAAGGGGAAGAAGAAGAGTGTAGAAGAAAGTAGGTAGATGCTTGAACCCCGATCTGGGGTTAACACTGAAGTTAAATGCACTTAGTAGAAGTCAAAACCACAATCAAAACACGAAAAAAAAATTACTATTACACCATGTTTAAAAACAACTCCAAAAACCCTAAAAAAACTGTGGGAACTCGTAAATGACCTAGCGCAAAATAAGACATAAAAAAAATATAATTTAAAATTAAAAAACACGCCTGCCATGTAAAAAAAATTAAAAACAAGTCAAATATTTGCAGTCGGGGTCGGTTACTTGGAACAATTCATTACAGGTCCCCCGACTGCAAATATTTGACTTGTTTTTAATTTTTTTTACATGGCAGGCGTGTTTTTTAATTTTAAATTATATTTTTTTTATTCAATACCTTTTAGTGAACAACAAAAAAGCATGACACAACACAAAAAAAAATTTCGTTCGGAACCCTTTGCAGGCGATTTCGACTCACACTTGACCATTTTTTAATGTCCACATAGCCTATGTCACTCGGGATAACTCAAAGCTTCTAATGATACCACAAACATTGAAATCGGTCAAGCCTTTTAGAAGTTATGGTGGAATAAAGAAACTCACAAACATACATACCTACATACATACCTACATACATACATACATGAACCCTGAAAACATAACACTCCTTTTTGGGCAGTCGTGTAAAAATACAGCTGTGCCCCCCCAAAACTAAAATCGGACTCAGGATACATCACCGAAGGTAATACAATTTGTGACACTTTTAATAATTTTTTTGCATCTATAGGTACGGACTTAGCAAACATGATACCTCACACGTACCACATAAACAATGGAAACACACTAATGTATGAGCCAAACTACCCACACGATATCACGATTAGCGAAATCTCACCATGCACCACTCGCGAAATATCGAAAATTATTGACAATCTAACTAATGACACAAGTACCGGCCTTGACGGGATTAGCACAAAAACAATCAAGTGTCTTAAAAACATAATTCTCCAGAGATTAACGAAATGCATTAATTTATGTTTGAATCGTGGTATATTCCCTGACGCACTTAAAGTTGCCAAAGTGACACCGATTTATAAAGCCGGAAGTAAAACAGACCCGAGTAACTACAGACCCGTTTCGGTGTTACCTATTACGTCGAAAATTTTCGAACGTGTGTTATATAACCGCCTTAACAATTACTTGACGGAAAAAAAAATCCTAATTAAAGAACAATACGGTTTTCGACAAAAGTCCAGTACACTCTCGGCTACTATAGACCTAGTAACAAAAATAAAAACTAATATCGATAACAAACACCTTGCGCTAGGAATATTCATTGATTTAAAAAAATGTTTTGATACCGTCAGCCACTCAAAATTACTGGAAAAACTCAACAACATAGGAGTCACAGGGACAGCTTTTAATATGTTCAAATCATTTTTACAAAGCAGACAACAAATTGTAAAAATTCAAGACTACATCAGCTCGGCACGTAATCTATCTTTCGGCTGTCCGCAGGGCTCAATACTTGATCCCTTACTGTTCCTTATTTACGTAAATAATATCAACAAAATAGGTCTTACTGGACACTTAACCCTTTGACCGCCAGAGCGTAAATGCATCGGCGTGCCTCCCACGCCAAGCCACAAATTCAGCGCTAATACCTACAAAAAAAAATAGGGATTCCAACATCTTATCGATAACCAATATTAATCATTGCTTTTCGTGCCATATTTTTTTAAATAAAATACTACTCGTTGCATAATTCTTTTATTTAATTCAACCTTATTTGGTATCACAATATCATTAAACACCAGTTACAATGTTCTAAACAACCTAAAAGCAGACATTAGAACGACAAACGAGTAAATCAAATAATAATAAGCTACATCACTAATCTTGTTTTGACGTCTTCCGCTGTCGGCTATCTCCGGCCCAATCCGCGATATAATTGCCTACTGTCTCAGGGTTGTCACTTTTAGCTAAATTTAAATTCAGTGCTTATAAATTGGCAAGGGTCGGGAAGTTGTATTTTTTTCTTAATTGTCTGGGTACAGGGTTTGTGAGGTCGGTTTTACCTAAACGATGATGAAACCTTTCACTAATCTACTGTCATCAATTCATTAGTTTAAAGCCCGGCCCACGGTGGGCTGAAAATCGGCTTTCATAGACATAGGGATTTAAATTTGCAAGTGCTTGTTTTTATGCCGGATATCGCTTCTATTAGTCATTACGATGTACAAAAATGACACCCGAGTTAATTCTGCCCAAAAACAAAGGAAATATATTTTTTTTTCGAAAAATTTGTATGAAGCTAGTATGAAAAATCGAATTATCTCCTAAACGGCATGTTTAACCGTAATATCCTTGAAGGTGGTCATAGTGCTAATTATTTATGATTTATTGGTTGCCGATTTGACGAAAAATTTAATGCCGTTTTTTTTTTAAAAATCGTCAAAATATTTTTATTTGTTTTTACATATGAAACGATTCCTTTTAGTGTTTATGTTGAAGAACACGGACTTTTAACTACACGTAACATAAAATAGCATCACTCCTATATTTCCGAAGGAGTTGGCAGAGGTTTATAGTACACCCACACGTAGACAACTATGTTTGAGCTAGATATTTATTCTTCAAAGCCTTTCTAATGAAGAGCATAACAAGCAGTTGAAGCTGATATCCAAGTGGGGATTTGATGGTGCTTCTAACCAAAGCCCATACAAGCAGAAAATGGAGGGTGAGGACTCGAGCATTTTCATGACATCCTTGGTGCCACTAAAACTGACAGATGGAGACAACATCTTATGGACGAACCCAAAACCATGCTCAGTTTTGTATTGTCGTCCAGTTCAGTTTACTTTTGAAAAGGAGAGTGAAGCAGTTGTCCTTGAGCTGAAAAAACAAATGGACGAAGAAATTGAGGCCCTTATCCCCACAGAGTGCAATAATAATATTAGGGTGACTCATCAACTAATGATGACGATGATCGACGCTAAAGTCTGCACTTACCTTTCTGAAGCTAGATCAAATGCATCGTGCTACCTGTGCTTAGCAAAACCTACAGAAATGAACCGCTTAGATACTGTAACATCAAAAATTGTGTGTTCTGACCTGTATGAATTTGGCTTGTCATCCCTACACGCCCGTATAAATTGTATGGAATGTCTGTTACACATTGCATACAGGCTCGACTTCAAACGGTGGGTAGCGAGAAGTGATGAGCACAAAGAAATGCTATAGACAAGGAAGAAAATAATTCAAAATAAATTCAAAGATGAGCTCAATCTGTTGATTGATATAGTAAAACAAGGCTCGGGAACCACCAATGACGGGAATACTGCAAGAAAATTCTTTGAGTTTCCTAATAAAACCGCAGCTATAGCCGGTTTGGATGAAGACCTCATCAAAAGATTTGCTGTAATTTTACAAGCAATTACATCTGGAGAGCAGGTCGATATTGTTAGGATTATGGACGCAACAATAAATAGTTAATACTTTTCTCTATGGTTCTCTCTCGTCTGTCACTTGTGTACTGTCATGTTGTTGGTATATATTTTATGTGTTAATTAAATAATTAATTTACTATAAATGCCTTCGTCATTATTTCAAGAGGTTATGGGCCGTCCCAAGCCTGCCGTTTAGTGTTATTTCCGAGTTTTGTTCAGTATTTCCAAAGTTATAACAAAAGAAAAATTTCACGTGTATAACCTCACTTTTGGTTACCGGCTCGCGAGTGTTTTTTTTCTTTTCAGCAATTTCAGATTTGCATAATATATTATAAATATGGCTGGATCTAACAGTCATATGATGTCGATTGAGAAATTGACGGGTCGCGACAATTGGGCAAATTGGAGTTTTGCAGTCAAGGCATACTTACAGCATGAGGATTTATATAGCTGTATTTTGAAAGCACCAGATGCTTCCGATCACAACGCAATTAAACAAGACACCAAAGCAAAATCAAAATTAATACTGTTGGTCGACCCAATTTTATATGTGCACATACAGGATGCACAGAATGCAAAACAGGTGTGGGATAATTTGACAAAGGCATTCGAAGACCAAGGACTGACACGGAAAGTTGGTTTATTAAAAGAATTGATCAATACCAATTTGGAAAGTAGTTTGTCAGTGGAAGACTACATAAATAAAATTATGACAGCCGCGCACAAACTAAGAAACATAAAGTTTCATGTTGACGATGAGTGGTTGGGCACATTAATGCTGGCAGGGTTGCCAGAAATGTATAAGCCCATGATTATGGGCTTGGAGAGTTCCGGTATGAAGATTAGTGCTGACTTAGTAAAAAATAAATTACTACAGGAAGTGAAAATGTCAGACACTACCGCACTTTATACAAACACAAGAAAAAACTTGCCCAAAAGTTATAAGAAAGGTCCTAGATGTTTTAATTGTAATAAGTTTGGACATCTCAGCAAAAATTGTTGGCATAAGAAGACAAACAATAAAAAAGCAGATAAAGACATAGGTTATGTTGCAGCTTTTACAGCATCCACAGCAAATGATTCCAATACTTGGCATGTTGACTCAGGAGCATCCATGCATATGACTATGCACCGGGACTGGCTCACTAATATCACCGCTTCACCTGTACCGAGCATAAAGATTGCTAACAACAAAGAATTAAAAGTTGAATGCTGCGGAAATGTATGCATTAAGATAAAGGCACATGATGGCAGCACCGATTCAATATAGGTGAGGAATGTTTTATTTGTACCAGAATTGAAAACTAATTTATTATCAGTCAGCAAAATAATTCAAAGTGGATGCAAAGTAATATTTAATGAATCTGGCTGTCAAATTTACAATCCTAGTAACAAATTAGTAGCACATGCTAGATTAATGAATGCAACATATCTGTTAGATACTTATCAAGAAGTGCAAGTCATGATGGCCAAGGCTGATGATACTTATCTGTGGCACCAGAGGTTAGGCCATTTAAATTTTACAAGTCTTAATAAAATACCTTACTGTACAGAAGGAGTCAAGTTTTCAACAGGAATGGAAAATTCCATCTGTGTTACCTGTCTTGAAGGAAAACAAACGAGAAAACCGTTCCCTGCTGAAGGTTCCCGAGCAACCAGCTTGCTAGAACTTATCCACAGTGATGTATGTGGACCGATGCAGCAGATATCAATAGGAGGGGCAAGGTATTTTGTTACCTTTATTGATGATTTTTCTCGCCGAGTATGCGTTTATCCTATAAAAAACAAAAGTGAAGTATTTGAAAAATTTATTGAATATAAAAATAGAGTGGAGAATGAATTAAATAAAAAAATAAAAATTCTTCGATCTGACAATGGAACTGAATATAAAAATAATAATTTTGAAACTTACCTAAAAAAGCATGGAATCTTGCACCAGACATCAAATCCGTACTCACCTGAACAGAACGGATTAAGCGAACGAATGAATCGTACACTTATTGAGCGTGCTAAATGTATATTGTTAAACTCTGGTTTACAGAAACATTTTTGGGCTGAAGCCGTAACTACAGCGGCTTACATAGTGAACCGCTCTCCCACCCGCAGCTTATCAGATGCAACGCCATATGAGGCATGGACTGGAAGAAAGCCAAACTTGAGCCATATGAGAATATTCGGATGTCCTGCGATGGTGCATATTCCTAAAGAAAAAAGAAGTAAGTTGGATGTAAAGTCACGAAAATTAATATTTGTTGGCTACAGCGATGGTACAAAAGGCTACAAGTTCATAGATCCTGAAACAAAGAAAGGAATTGTAAGTAGGGATGTAGTATTCCTCGAAGCTGCAATTAAAAGAAACACAATGGATGAAGTACCTGAAAAAGAAAAAGAAGATATTATTAAAAATAACATGAATGTAGAGGAAAATAAAGTTGAAAATACAAATGAAGATATTAAAATTAATAATGAACACAAAGAAAAGAAAACTATATACTTACCTCTGTGTGATGAACCTGAAGAATCTGTGGGAAGAAACATTGATGATGAGACACAAGAAATACAGGATGTTTCTCAAAGTATTTGTATTTCAGACGAATCTGATCAGTTTGAGGATGTAAGTGATGAAACATACATACCTGATAATACGATAGACTCTCCACCGGTATTCAATATGACTTTAAGGCCGCTACAACATAGAATATCAAATGTAACTTATCAGAATCCATCTTCACTAATGTGTCAGAATGTTGAATCAACAATTAATTTACTGAACAGTGATCCACAAACCCCAGAGGAAGCTTTGAACAGTGATAAGGCTGATGAATGGAAGAAAGCTATGGAAGCAGAATATCAGTCTTTGATACAGAATAATACGTGGACCACAGTAAACTTACCACAAGGGAAGTCAGCAATTCCTTGCCGCTGGGCTTTTAAAACTAAGTTAGATGCCAATGGTTCTGTCACACGCTATAAAGCTAGATTGGTAATTAAAGGATACAAACAAGTCAAAGGCATTGATTACAATGAGGTATATGCTCCGGTGGTCCGTTATACATCCATAAGATACCTTATTGGTCTTGCTGCCAAGTATAGACTCAAAATACACCAAATGGACGCAGTCACGGCCTTTCTACAGGGCGATATTGATGAAGAGCTTTATATGTCCTTTCCTCCTGGCTATGAAGAAGAAAATAAAGTATGTAAATTGAACAAGTCAATATACGGACTTAAACAAGCCAGCAGGCAGTGGAACAAGAAACTAAATTCAGCCTTGTTAGAAATTGGAATGACTCGCTCGAATATAGATCCATGTGTTTACTACCGCATTTTGAATGAGAACGATATGCTTTTTATAGCAGTTTACGTGGATGATATTTTGTATTTCTATAATAATATAGAAACGTCAGACATGATAAAAGAAAAAATGAAGAAAAGATTTTATATGAAAGATTTAGGAACAGCCAAACATTGTATTGGTTTTAAAATATCACAAGATGAAAATGAGATTTCCATAGATCAGTCTATTTATATAAAACTAATACTTACTCGATATGGAATGGACAACTGTAAGCCGATGTGGACACCTGCTGATCCGAATGTCAAGCTAAAAAAGGCTGAAAGCCCACAAGAAATTATGAAGAACATTCCATACCAAGAAATAATTGGCTGCTTGTTGTACTTATCACAGGGGACTCGACCTGACATTACCTATATAGTAAATTCCCTTAGTAGATATAATAGTCAACCTACTAGTGAACATTGGATGGCGCTGAAACGAGTCATGAGATATCTGAAAGCCACAATGGACATGAAACTAGTTTACAAAAGGAATGTTGATGAGAGAATTTCTGGTTTTTGTGATTCGGACTGGGCGAATGATATAGAAGATAGAAGATCTTGTACTGGCTACATATTCTTATTCCAGGGTGCCGCAATAAGCTGGAATTCCAAGAAACAGCAGACCATAGCACTCTCTACAACTGAGGCTGAGTATATGGCGGTAGCGTCAGCCATCCAAGAAGCTCTTTGGTTGAAACAGCTGGCAGATGAATTTCAACCTGAATTTAAAGGTACACCTTTAACCGTTTATTGTGATAATCAAAGTGCGATTAGACTTTCAGGAAATGCTGTCTACCATGCGCGCAGTAAGCACATAGACGTACGGTATCACTTTGTGCGAGAGAAGATCGCTGCCAAAGAAATCCTGGTTCAATATAGATGCACTGGAGAGATGGTCGCCGACATATTGACAAAAGGACTCCCTCGACCGAAGCATGAAAACTTCACCGCATCAATGGGTCTACATTTAAAGCGTCTGCGTCCAGGAGAGGATGTTAGGATTATGGACGCAACAATAAATAGTTAATACTTTTCTCTATGGTTCTCTCTCGTCTGTCACTTGTGTACTGTCATGTTGTTGGTATATATTTTATGTGTTAATTAAATAATTAATTTACTATAAATGCCTTCGTCATTATTTCAAGAGATATAATAAAATTTAGAGATTATGCCCGCAAAACAGCAGAAAAGTACGTATTTTTATACGACTGGTACTACATGTCGTCAACCGTCCATAAATTATTAATCCATGGGGCTGACATAATCGAGAAAAATAATATTGTGCCGATTGGGACTCTCTCGGAAGAAGCCTCAGAGTCTCGAAACAAAGATTTTAGGAGGTTTCGAGAATATCATTCACGAAAAAGAAGCAGGCAGGATTCCAATCAAGACATTTTAAATATGCTTGTTGTTTCTTCGGATCCTTTGCTAAGTGCACAAAGGCCTAAGTTAGATGCCAAGAAAAAGCAGAGCTTTTTTGCTGAAACTCTCGACTTAATTCAATTTCAGGAAACTGAGTTCGAGTTTTTGGATATATCCAATCTGGATGCTGACTCAGAATTGGACTCCGACAACGAGAGTGATAAGGAAAATTTAAAAAAAAATTATAAATATATGTACATATTTGTAAGTATTTGCGTGTGTTTGGGTTTTTTTTTGGAATATTTTATGATATTTTGTCTTTTTTTTATTTACTTTACTTTATTTTGCAAATGCTTAATATTAATTCCTTAAATTAAATTATTTTGTATATAATATAACTTATATGTTACTTAAATAAGAGTTCGATAATCTTTTTTTATTTAAATTAATAAAAATGTGTCAAAAAACAGCAATTTTTTTATTTTATTTTTCTTGTTTTGTGTGTTCTTAATATTTGGGTTAATAACATATCGAACTTTTTAACTTGGACACTAAAAGGGATCGTTTTACATGTAAAAATAAATAAAAATATTTTGACGATTTTTAAAAAAAAAACGGCATTAAATTTTTCGTCAAATCGGCAACCAATAAATCATAAATAATTAGCACTATGACCACCTCCAAGGATATTACGGTTAAACATGCCGTTTAGGAGATAATTCGATTTTTCATACTAGCTTCATACAAATTTTTCGAAAAAAAATTATATTTCCTTTGTTTTTGGGCAGAATTAACTCGGGTGTCATTTTTGTACATCGTAATGACTAATAGAAGCGATATCCGGCATAAAAACAAGCACTTGCAAATTTAAATCCCTATGTCTATGAAAGCCGATTTTCAGCCCACCGTGCGGCCCTTGCCAAAGATAACACATCTCTGTATAACTAATTTAACAATGATTATTGTTGATTTTAGTTTAACAATGATTTTCCTAACAAATACAGAAATGTATTCAAGATTCAGAGCAGTATTATTTATAATAATATTATTATTATTATAATAATATTAATATTATTATAATAATATTATTTATATACAATTATCAGTCATTTTTCATTCGTTTAGCGGTGCCGAAAAGCCGTGACGCGCGAACTTCGTGCGGTGTTAGCCCCGACTGGCGCACTGAGAAACGGGTCGAGAATTTGTTTAGTGTGCGTGCAGCGACGCGTAGGTACTATGGCGCACACATACAAGCCACGCGCGGTGCGTTTGTATGAAGATAACTTACTGCCCCTCTCTTTATACTATGGTGGCGTGACTGGCACGACTTTTGACAATTTCCTCGCATGCGAATAGGGATGTGATAATGTGGGACATTTAAATATTTTATATTATCGATTATGTTTCCCTAACGCATCATTTAAAATTAAATAAAAATTACATAGGTACCTATCTATATGAAAATGTTTGGTTAAAAATAAAACTTACCTCTAAATCATCCTCGTATAGAGATATTGCATCGGAAAATTCATCATTCTCTTCTAAATTTTCTAACACACACAGGAGTTCTTCAGTAGTCATTTGACTGTCAGCCATTTTTATTATTAATCACTTATACTCGCTCAATATTAATGCCGATTAATGATTTTTTTCCACAATTTTATAAATTTTATGCATTAGGAATATTCAGATACAAATAGATTTCAATAAAAGTAAATTTCAAAGTAATAGTAAGCTACTTTTAATAAAATATTTCATAAATTTAAAATAAATTTGAATAATAACTTACATTACTTACCCATCACTAGCTGTCGTGTATTGCCGACTGTGGCGTGTGGGGGCACACTTTTTTACGGATTTCGATTACCAATTTTTGATTATTGTTTTTTCTAGTGAAATGTAAGTAATGAATATATATTTGTGTCATTATACAATATTTCATTTATGTAGTTTTAAATAATAGTAAAAAGAAACACAGAAAACTTAATTAAGTATATTTATTTTGTACTTAAAAAATTTCGTTTTCTTGTCGGCTATACCCGACCGTGGCGTGTTTGGCACGTTTTCGTTTGTCGTCTATACCCGACCGTGGCGTCCAAAAGGTTAACACTATACGCAGACGATACATGCTTGTTCTATTTCGGGAAGTCGATTAACGATATCATAATTGTTGCGCAAAAAGACCTTAATTTACTAAGTGAGTGGCTAAAATATAATCTTTTAACAATAAACACCTCTAAGACGTCGTATATAATATTTGCTGCAAAAAATAAACAGATACCAACATTTCCACCCCTAACTATAAATAACGAGACAATACACCGTTCCAGCGCCGAAAAATACCTGGGCTTATGGTTGGATGAAAAACTATCATGGAAACAACACATTGACTATGTCCGATCGAAACTTAGCGCACTACTAGGCTCACTTCGCAAAATAGCAAATTGCATACCGCCTAAAATACGTCTATAATTTACAACTCACTTATTAAATCACACTTAGAATATTTGATTGAGATATGGAGTACAGCCGCCACTACTAACTTAAAACCACTTCAAACTACACAAAACAAACTCATTAAAATACTATATCACTATCATTACCTAACTCCTAGTAAAATAATATATCAAAAAACAAATCTACTGAACCTTACACAACTCTAGACATATTACACATGTATCCTAGTAAAAAAAATAAGCGACAATATCATACAAACAAATATAACATTAAACAAAAAAGAAACTACACGTAATCTAAGAAATAAAAACAAAATCGAAAAAAAAATTAAAAACAAGTCAAATATTTGCAGTCGGGGTCGGTTACTTGGAACAATTCATTACAGGTCCCCCGACTGCAAATATTTGACTTGTTTTTAATTTTTTTTACATGGCAGGCGTGTTTTTTAATTTTTAATAATAATTATTTTTATTTAATACCTTTTAGTGAACAACGTAAAAGCATGACACAACACAAAAAAAAATTTCGTTCGGAACCCTTTGCAGGCGATTTCGACTCACACTTGACCATTTTTTAATGTCCACATAGCCTATGTCACTCGGGATAACTCAAAGCTTCTAATGATACCACAAACATTGAAATCGGTCAAGCCTTTTAGAAGTTATGGTGGAATAAAGAAACTCACAAACATACATACATACATACATACATACATACATGAACCCTGAAAACATAACACTCCTTTTTGGGTAGTCGTGTAATTAAAGAGACCGCGTACAAATTACGGTAAAAAAACGATAACATATGAGGGCGCACAGCTGTTTAATAAGCTACCTGCAGAAATAAAGGACTGTGAAAACATTAATATTTTTAAAACAAAACTGAGACAATATGTAAGCACGATATGAATCTATACTAATGTTGTAAAGTTGAGGAGTTTGTTTGTTTGTTGGGTTGAACACGATAATCTCCGGAAATAATGTGCATATTATAATATTATTATTGGAATGATGATTACCAGAATGAATTTATAATTAATTTATTATTAGAATGATAATTAGGTACTGGAATGAGTTTATAATTAATTTATTATTAGAATTATGATTACTGGAATGAATTATAAAGGTTAACACTTATTATAAATTACTAATTTGCTATATGTTTTAAATTGTTACTTGTCTAATCATTGTTATTAAATATATAATTATACTAAAATGAATCACAAGTTTATAAGCATGCGTCAGAGGTAAACGAAATCTTATTGTGAAATGTAATTAAATATTTCTTATTGTAAATGAACTAAGTTAAGTTTTTATAAGAAATAAATTTCTTTGAACCGAAATTAAATTAAGTACGGTGACTTATTGAAAATAAAATAATAAAATAGTGCGAATTTAGAAACGTTTCAAGTAAGTGACTATGAGCGTCTGTTCGCGGCTGCGTGTAGCTAGAATGATCTTCAAAGTTCTCGAGTATTCCGCACCAGCGGCGACTCGCAGTCTAGGTGGAAGGGATCATTCGTAAAACCGGTTTCCGTGGCGCGGTTAGCTATCGCGACGCGCGGCGCGCGGCTCACGGCTCATTATTATTGTAATGAGTATTTTAGGTTTTAAATAGGCTTACGGCTATATTGACTATTTATTAATAACCAAAATAACGTGCAACGTTACAGTACCCCCCTTTTCAGCGTAGGATATTCCCTAGAGAAAATCCGCTGCTTTCGCTCTTGCTAACAACTGATCTGAGTTACTCTTTCATTCATCTTCATTCATACTTTAATCATTCCTCACTTTTCATTATTCCTTACATTAACTAGCCGACATCACATTTGACATCTGTGCGTCAGCGTCCTTTCGACCTGAGTATTCTGCTTGTAGTGCATAGAACACTCACTCAGTTCAATTATGGCTGGTAGAAGATTAAGCTGAAGTAGAGCGATTACTACCTACACATAACTACTAATTGATACATTGAAGATTAGGAAAGATAAATAAATAGGTTATGTTTGTGATTTAGGCTTATTTATAGAGTAATCAACCGCTCTTGCAAAGGCTTATTTAAGGAGTTGCACCGCTCCGTATAATACCAAAGGTGTAGGGCCTTTAGTATACATAACCGAAGGGATCTATGGGGTACAGCCACGATCAAGTTTTATTTACAACTATCGGTGTAGGGCCGATAGTCATAGTATATTTAATATGATAGTATTACGATGTATGGGGTAGACCATCATCATATAAACTATTGGGGTAGACCAATAGGTGTAAAATAGAAAAGGAATAGCTATGTGTAGTAGTAGTAGTAAGTGTGTATAGAATTTAGTGCATAGGTATTTAGTTTTAGTTGAATTTAAAATTTGATTCAAAATGTGTATATTTAGTTATAATCCACGTAGTTTTAGTTATAAAAATTTAAGTATTTAGTTGTGATAGTTTAAAATATTTAATTTACTTTACCTAGCCGTAGTTACTTCCAATAAAATGATGATAAAAATAGTTTAGTTTTTTTTTTAGTTATTCTTTATAGTTAATTAGTTTAAAATCCTTTATGTGCCATTCTCCGATTGGTTTTCCAGACATATCTGCCAATTCATAGACTAGAGGAGACCTTTTACCAATAATTCTACATTTCATAAATTTAGGAGCTAGCTTTCTATTAAAATATTTGTCTTTGTCACTTTGGTAGAAGGTTCGTTTCCATACAATATCCCCTATGTTATATTCACTAGGTTTCCTACGTAGATTATAAGACTGACAGTTCCTAGCGTGAGCCTGTAGAAGAGCTGCTTGTACTTTGTTGAAAATTGTAGCCAGATAACCTAGATTTTCAGCGTACGCATCGCGTGGTTCAAAGGTAATATCGCTATCCAATTTACAATCATTGTAATGAGTGCCACAACTGACTAGTTCACGGCCATAAACTAGAAATGAAGGCGTGAAACTAGTCACCTCATTCACGGAGCTGTTAATCGCAAATTGGATTTTAGGAATAAGTAAATCCCAAACCCGGTGATCGTTGTTTATAAAAGTTGATATTGCAGTCATTACGGTTTTGTTATACCTTTCAACGGTATTAATATGAGGTGAATATTTAGGTGTAAAATGTAAATTCGGTATTTTATATTTGTCTATCAAGTTTTTTAGTGTAGCGCTAACAAATTGTTTACCATTGTCGAGAATGATAGTAGAGGGAATACCGTGTACCAAAAATACGTTTTTTTCTAAGATTTTAGAAATAATGTCAGCAGTAGCCCGTTTAATAGGAAAAAGTAAACAATATTTGGAGAAACAGCAGGTTACGACAAATGTATAAACATTCTGTTTTCTGGTTGGCGGCAAAGGTCCAACAAGATCAATGCTAAGCATTTGAAAGGGTCTATTACAAGATTTAGGTCTACTCATGTGTCCAAGCGTTGCGTGATTTTGATGTTTATGTGCTATACACGTGTCGCAAGAGTTCACCACTTTAACTACGTCGGAATACATACCAGGCCAGTAGTATTTTAGTGCAATGCGTTTAAAAGTTTTAAATATACCTAGATGACCACTAATAGGTTCAGCATGGTTTTGAATGAAAACATCCGTCCTATATTCCAGTGGTACCACTTCTTTCCATTCAAATTCTCTATTAAGTGGATTTAGACATTTTTTGTAACGGAAAAGTTAATTATTACAAATTTGAAAATCTAGAACGGAAGTTGGGGAATTAAAACAGCCATTATATATATTAAGATACCAAGAGTCTGATGTCTTGGGCACAATATTATCCGTAGTGTGGTTAGTTAAAGTACCATCGATAGCAGATACGGGGGTTGAACGAGATAGAAAATCAGGCACAACATTTTCTACTCCACGACGATGTCTAATTTCGAAGTTATATGCAGATAGTCGTACACCCCAGCAAGCTAAACGACCTGTAGGGTTATTCAATTTTAAAAACCATTTTAGGGCAGAATGATCTGTATAAACTATAAACTTCTGGCCATTTTCAACGTAGCATCGCCAATGTTCAACTGCTAGTAGAACAGCAAGTGCTTCGCGCTCGGTTGCACTATAATTGCGTTCTTGATTGGACAAGGACTTGCTCATATAGGCTATGACGCGCTCCTCGCCATTTATATCTTGTATCAAAACAGCACCGATACCGTAGTTACTCGCGTCAGTGTGATTTTGGAAAGGTTGACTATAGTCTGGACACGAAAGTACAGACGCGGACACTAAGCACTCTTTCAATTTAGTAAAAGCAGTATCAGCCTCCTTGGACCATACAAATGGAGGAGAGCTTTTTTACTTTGAGAAGTTAGTTTATTCAATGGTGAAGCCAAAGAACTGAAGTTGGGAGTAAATCTGCGATACCAAGAAGCTGCGCCTAAGAACCGTCGAACTTCTTTTCTATTTGTGGGGGTAGGGTAGTTTTTAATAGCGTCTACTTTTTCAGGATCAGCATGTAAACCGTTAGTATCCACTACATAGCCTAAATACTTGAGCTTTTCTCTGAAAAAATGACTCTTTTTTAGATTTATTGTTAAATAAGCTAATTTTAATTTATGTTGCTGACGAGTAAAAGTAAAGATATATGTTGCTCAAAAGTTGACGATACAATAATAATATCATCCACGAAAACAAAAACTTTATGCTCAAATTCTGGTCCATAAAACAGAATATCTACGAGACGTTGTTGAGTAGCTGGAGCATTAGTAAGACCAAAAGGCATAGCCTTAAATTGATAAGTTCCGCGGGTCGGGATATAAAATGCGGTTTTACATCTATCTTCTTAATTTATCAAAATCTGCCAAAAGCTTTTTGATAAATCCAAACTTGTTAAATATTTGGCGTCACGTAAATTATCAAGTATTTCCGAGATGTAAGGTAGATTGTACGCGTCTTTTTTTGTAACGGCGTTTAATTTACGGCTATCTAAACAAAATCTAAGCTCGCCATTTTTTTTAGGTGTAAGAAGTACTGGAGATGACCACGGACTTTCAGCAGACTCAACCACATCATCCTTTAGCATCTCATCCAGCTGTTTAACTAATATTCTTTGCTTCTCCGGAGACATTCTGTAGTACCTTTGACGAATGGGGGCAGCATTCCCAGTGTCAATGGAATGTGTTATTAAAGAAGTACGACCAAGACCTCGCTCTTCGTATGATATCTCTCGGAACTGAGATATAATATTGTCAGCTGTAGTCTTCTGATTTAACGTTAGATGATCATACGAATGAAGATGTTCAGAAAAGTCTGACTCTAATTCAGCTAACTGAGCGTCAGATGAATTTAGAAATTTAATAGAAAATTTAGTAACGGTGTCAAGCCAATTTTCCCAATCACTCTTATCAAAATTGGTGATAGTACTGTTTCTGCAACCCACGTGATTTAGTTTTTTGCCCCCTTAGCTTTACAATCAGGGCAGTCAGGAAACTTCACATCTTTCCTTCCGCATTTAAAGCAGACAGGAAAATGAGGCTTTTTACATGAACCCAGAGAATGTGTTTTAGATCTACATCTAGGACAGTATACGTATTTTCTATTGTTATTGTTTGTAGGTGTCATTTCATTTACGTGTAAATTGTGATTTTCCTGTTGTGTTAGACTAGAAGTAGTTTTAGATTTATTGTAGTGGTTATAGTTATTAGAGTAGTTTTTAGAATAGTTAGGATTAAAATTATGGCTTTGTTGTTTGTAGTTTTTGTAATTATTATTAGAATTGCTTGTAGTAGCTTGCTTTGTATATACAAACTCTAGAGCCACAGTATCTGCACTAACTTTAGGTGGTTCGCGAAACTGCTTAAGCCTAGATTGTATATTTTCATACTTCCTACATATATTCTGGAGACTGTCAATATCAGTTATGTCAGCTAAAGATGCCAGAGTACTTGCATAACAAGGCCTAAGATTATGCAATAATATTTCCAATTGATCCTCTTCGGGTAAGGACTTCCCCAACCTGGAAAACATGCCACGCATAATAGCTATATATATGGTAATGTTTTCTAGTTCCCCCTGTGTGCGTGCACGTATTTCTGCGAGTAATCTATAGTCGTAATCGTTTTGACTAAAGTCTTGTGTTAACAAAACTACTACCTCATCCCAAGTCTCAACTCTGTCCTTGATGCACCGATACCAGTGTAAGGCGTCATCAGTGAAGATCTCAAAGGCAAAGGCAAGAATTCTTTCCTGAGGTATAGATATGCTCAGAATAAACTCATTGACTTTTTGAATGAATGCTCTAACGCAAGTTTTCCCCGAGAATTTTAATTTGCCTATCTCCGAATTGAGTTTACGCTCGCAAGTGACTGACACGTTAATAGGTTCACGTACCTGTTCTGATGGACTAGTACCAACTTGGATATTTTGTGCATTTGGCTTAAAGGAAGTCAAATCCTTGTACTGCGAGTTAAAATTCGTATTGCATATTTTATAAACATCCGCCACGTCAGAACTCGAGTAATTAATCCTATTTATGCGATGGTATATATGATGCAGTAGATTTTCTGTGCGGGTAAATAAGTTTTTATCAAATTTGGATTTAAGTGATATTATATTGTTGTGGGATTTTATCAACGACTCTTTGACAGCTTTCAAATCCTCGGACGGTTCTAAATGAGATTCCAAAATGTCCTCAGAAGGTAAAATAGAAGATAATTTAACTATCTGTTTCCGAAGTTCGCTAACCGAGTCTCCACCAGTACCGCCACGAACAGTAACTTCAGTCTAGTTCAGCTTTTTGTAGCGATAAAAACTTAATAGGGTAAGACATGATAAAAATTTGAAAAAAAAACCGCAGCGAAATGTGTGTTGCAAAGCGAAAAAGAAAAATGTAAAAGGTACAAAATAAATAGGTAAAACAATTTGAAACAAAAAATATGCAAAATTAATTAATTATATATGTTGCACACGCTTTTTTAAATCTTAATGAAACATTACTACAATTCACATAGCTAGACCTGTCTAGAAATTTTTGGCTGCAAACATGTTTTATGTCTAATATTTCCTTAGTAAATGTTTTTGAAAAATTATTACATATATCTAGTGTAGAATTTGTATGTCCTAAGTATTTTAATATAATACTATCTATGCTTTTTTTTCTCTTTTCCTATCCAGGAGTTTATTCTGGACCAAATCTTTCTAATATTCTTATTACATTTTCTTATTTCTTCTTGACAATATTTATTCTTTGCTTTATTTATACATTTATTTAATCTATTCCTATATTTATTATACTGTAATCTTAGGTTCATATTCCTTGGATTGCTTTTCCATGCACGGAAAAGGCTATCTCTTATATTTAACATAATTTTAATTCTTTTTGTGATCCAAGGCTTACTTTTTCTTTTATTTCGCTTAGTAATTACAATTTTTGCATCATTATATACACTAGAAAAAATTGAACACAATCTGTTATATAAATCTATTGGACACTTACAGTCTAGAAGTTCCACCCATGACTCATATTCCAATTTTTCTATCACTTTTTTATCACTAATAATAGTTTTTTCTTGTTGCTTACCACTTACACATGTACCTGAATCACCAGCGAGGCATAAACCAATTAGGTAATGATCAGATACTTTACACGTCACTACATATGCAGATGTTACACACCGAGTTCGAACCCACGCATGGTCGATGCACGTTCGTGTCACTGTGCCACCGTATATCTCCTCTCGCGTCGCATCGGTGATAGCGCATTCCATCCCTATCTCACTCATATTGTTTGCGTATTGAGTAGCCACGCTACTAAAACCGGTTTCGCGCAATATGTCTATGTTTGTATCGCCGATCATTATTATTTCGCAGCTTGGATTAATTTCTGATAATAACTTATGTATGTTCGTAACAAATCCTTGTTTACTGGAGCCTGGTGGCCTGTATATAATTAAGACATGGGTAGTTTTATTGTCCTGTAATAGTTGTCCTTGCATCAATTCATAATATTCGGATTTTTTTATGTTTGCAGTGAACTTCAGCTGATTCTTTACATATATAAGTATACCGCCTCCCCTTTTGTTTTCTCTAGTACTGATATAAGTGTCATACCCTTCAATAGTATATAATGGCAACTCCTGTTTCCTTATATTAATCTCTGTTAATGCTATGATATCTAAGTTTTCCTTACAGTTATTTATTAATATTTGTAATTGATTAAAATTCTTTCTTAGTGACCTTATATTCAGATGTATAATATTTAGACTATTATCTTGATGCGACAAATCATTGTGCCAGCTATCTAGAGTTATGTATTTATTATAGTTAATGTTGGATGTTACATGCAAGGCGTCATCATCGAATTTTATTTTAAGGTATAACTCGGTTTATTTTAATAAACATGTCAGTTGTTGGGGTCTAGTTCATAATATCGACAGTCACTACATCGATGGTCGCTGTATCGAAAACGTTCCATCGATGGTACGCTACATCGACAGTACCCCAAATCGATGGTACGCTACATCGACAGTACACTAAAACGACGGTATGCTACATCGACAGTACACCAAATCGATAGTACGCTGCATCGACCACCCGACCCGAGCCAGATTTAAATAAAAACACAGGATTTTTAAAGTTTTTAATCACAATTTGTTAAATAATAATATGTAAATTGCTTGATTATGATGCAACCTATCCGAAGATAGATGGCGCCACTCGTCTGCTATCCAAATCAATTATTTAAAACTCTTGATTTGTTGTATTTGTTAATATTGATTATAATAAGAACACTTAAAGAACACTTAAAATCTAGATCCATACAGGAACCCTGACAAACTCTTTGTGTAAAATCTATACTAATATTATAAAGCTGAAGAGTTTGTTTGTTTGTTTGGTTGAACGCGCTAATCTCAGGAAGTACTGGTTAGAATTGAAAAAATCTTTTTGTGTTAGATAGTCCATTTATCGAGGAAGGCTTTAGGATATATAACATCACGCTGCGACCAATAGGAGCGAAGCAGCAGTGAAAAATGTCACAAAAACGGGGGAAAATATTCATACTTGAAAGCTTCCGTTGCGTGCGCTGCGTAAACGGTTCGAGTTACCCAAAATATATGTATGAAAGAATTGTTCCTCTTTGAATGATCTAAAAAAATGTCTGCGACAGTATATGTCTATCTTTTAAAATTGACTCACTATAACCTTTTTTAAGGTAATCATTTGGTCGAAATTAATGCATTATTGCCAATTATTTGCTACAGAGTTTTATCAACATAATCTATACTAATTATATATAATTATCATTTACGCAGAAATACTTTTTTTTTTAACTTCTTAATCGTGGTCATAATAACAGAAATTGACGCGGACGAAGTCGCGGGGATCAGCTAGTTAAAGATAAGTGTTACTAGCAATCCCTTTAAGAAACTTTAAGACAGTTATACTGCTTCTTTGATTAATAAAATGCAAGATAGCATTCTGACTGTCTCGATTTTTTTTTTTAGGTGTAACACCTAGTGCTCCAGCTTCTGCCTGCTCAATTTGAATATTCACCGCGATCTGCTCCTTTTTAAGCTCTTTGATAGTAGAGTATAAACCTAGTTTTTTATTATTGAGCAACGAATTCCAACGCCTATGCCACGCTTCTACGGAATTTTGGGTTCTAGGCAAGTTATGTTCGTTGTTGTAGTGAACAGACCATAAATCTGGTGGAAACAGCGGAGGAGTGGTGTATATAGTTATTTTATGGTCAGAACTTGTACGCGAAGTCTGTTTACCTTTGACATATGTTGTCTCAAACCACTGTATAATATTTTCAGTGCTGCTGTCCTTAGGAAGAACTTTCTCTTTTAGCAAATCAAACGCATTTCGAATTTCGTCTGGCGGCAAGTATGCCAAAGCAATTAAATGGCGTATTTTAAGAGCAAAACTGGCATTTTCAAAATATTGTTTCTGTAAACCATGTTGCTGTACTCTTCGCCAAAC
Source organism: Autographa pulchrina (assembly GCA_905475315.1). Classification (NCBI taxonomy): domain Eukaryota; kingdom Metazoa; phylum Arthropoda; class Insecta; order Lepidoptera; family Noctuidae; genus Autographa; species Autographa pulchrina. Next base: position 19,965,451 of record FR997761.1, on the reverse strand, counting down.
GTTCTGTCCCAAATGAAAAAGGCAGCATTTGTGGGTGGCCTCAATAAATACCGACCTAACAGAGTTTATGACCGCAACTTCAAAATCTGTCATCACCAATTCCGGAGCCAAAAGATTTTCACCAATAGAGTCTGCGTAGCATTTGAGTTGTTCGAAGAAATTAGTGTAGCACTCTTGAGATTTACTCGATAGAAGAGCATATACAAGAGGGACTGTTTGAGTATTATACCCTGCGTCACCAACGATTCCATGTATCGAATAAAGTTGTGAAAATAATACTGGGCAACACTGAAATGTCCCGTCCATTATCCATATCGGTGATTCTTTCAACAACCGTATGTTTTTTTTTGTACAAAAAATTAGCACGCAATCGTCTTTATTAAATCTTGTATTTGAAACTAAAAATGATTCGTCATCAAACATCTTCAAATCATCTGGTACTTGAATGTCATCTATAGATTGTGGTTCTGATGGTCTGTTCTTTGCTCGGGATCGTTTTACCACCTGCCTTAATGCATTTTTATTTGGTAAAACACATGCACTAGATGGTGGCACCATTTCTAGATTGCGGTTCATTATTTGACATGGTTTTTCCATTGTGTTTGTATTGGACTCTTTTTTCACATTTTCTCTTAGGCGCAGTTCATCAATAAGACCTGCAAGTACATAAACGAGCATTTTACTTCTATGAAAAGTCCTCAGTTGCAAGTAATAGCATTCTATTAATTATTTGTTTTACTTACCAGGTTGTGGAGCATGATTGTGAGCTGTCATATTATTCTTTAATACGTGATTAGAATCACAGATCACACTGCTACAAGTACTACGACACTTTGCATCGGTATATTTTTTTACACAATTCCAGTAGTGCACACCTTTATCGTTTACTTTATTCTTCACCATTTTGTAACCGTTTATTACTAAACATTGCTTATTATTATGCGTTGTAGCTAATTTAATTTCGTCCATTTTCGTAACGAATACCAAGACACGACCAAATGATTCAAAACCATTTTATTACAAACTCATGAGGGTAGTACGAAAAATATTGTTTAAGGCAAAGCTACAATTACTAAACCTCTGTATGTATGAACTACCTACGCTAAAAGATACATAATTATTATGATTCAATAACATTTATGCAGAAATAAATTATAATTTTATAATCATAATTATAAAAGTAAAACATTCATTAGTTTAAATTATGATTAGAGAATTCATTAAGAAGCCTTTTGTTTGGGACTCTGCAGACGAGTGGCGCCATCTATCTTCGGATAGGTTGCATCATAATCAAGCAATTTACATATTATTATTTAACAAATTGTGATTAAAAACTTTTAAAAATCCTGTGTTTTTATTTAAATCTGGCTCGGGTCGGGTGGTCGATGCAGCGTACTGTCGATTTGGTGTACTGTCGATGTAGCATACCGTCGTTTTAGTGTACTGTCGATGTAGCGTACCATCGATTTGGGGTACTGTCGATGTAGCGTACCATCGATGGAACGTTTTCGATACAGCGACCATCGATGTAGTGACTGTCGATATTATGAACTAGACCCCAGTTGTTGTACATGTTTATATCGCTTAACGTACGAATAGCCCTTATTTTTGAATCATTTGGATCATCCTTTCTTATTAATACCTTGCCGTTTTGGACCCAAATGTATTTATATGTTGGTTTTAACTCGTTTTTCACTGTCCACAATAGATTGCGCATATACCTTGTTAAATCTTCATTAATATAAATTCGTTGCTTATTTCCGCTGGAAAAAATATCGTCATTCGTCAGCTGATGACTTTTTCTCGTAGCTAACCATTCATCACGTGAGGCACGCGTGGACAACGTGATAATGACCGGCCGCTGCTTTTTATTTTGTTGTTTGTCAGCCGTTATGGATTTTTTACTATCTTCGCCTACCCGCTTGATCTCACAAATTGTATTAGTATTAATTCCTAGCTTATTTGCAACTAATTTAATGTTATTCTCTAATTTTTTACTTTCACATTCTTCTAAACCTATTATTTCTATATTTCTTTCCCTTTCACGACCTTCTAAATAGGCAATTCTTTCTTCTAGAGCCTTGTTGTTTGTCTCAAGATGCACATTTTTGTGCTCCAGGGCTTTGATTTTGTTATTCATTTTTTCTTTTTCCTCGATTAGCTCTTGATATTTTTCTGCATAGAAACTAATGTCGTTGGACATCGACTCAAGGGTCTTTTTCATATTAAATACGATAGATAATTTTTCGTTAACTTCAGCCAATAGTTTCTCTGCAGTAGTGTTCGACAGGTCCACTGTGATGGAAGGTCCACCAGCCGGCGCAATTTGACATTCATCACACATACCGTACTCATTGAATCCTTTAATTTTCGATGTACACTTTTTGTGGAGGACACCTTCACATGAGCCGTTACATTTTACTGTGCTTTCACCCTTCACACGGGCCAAGGACAATTTACACAACTTGCACTGAACTATACTTGTCTTTGTAATAGAAATAATTTTACCAGGCAGTAAAATTAATTCACTTATGCAATCGCTAAGCGCACCAATTGTAACACGTTCGCACGGTAGGAGCGCACGCGGAACTGTTACAGCAATACAGCACTGTTAACCCTGGCACAAAATCTTTCTTCCTTGCTCCGACTGATGAAAAAGAGATACTATCTATTATTTGTCATCTTAAAAAGGCGTCAGCAACAGGTTATGATGGCATTAATAACACTTTTCTAAAGCAGTGTTCACATGCTTTGGTTGGCCCAATTGCATTCCTGTGCAACTTAAGTCTTACTGCGGGGCAGGTACCAGACTGCGTAAAGATTGCAAATATATGTCCGATATTCAAAAGTGGAGATCCCGAAGTCCCTTCCAATTATCGCCCGATTTCTCTTCTGACAGCTCTCTCAAAAATCCTTGAGAAAGTTGTGAACAAGCGCCTACTTGGTTACCTTGAAAATAATAAATGACTGTCAGAAAATCAATACGGCTTTAGAGTTGGCAGGTCTACGGAGGATGCAGTTACCAACTTAGCCGATTACATATCCCTCAACCTTGATAAAGGGCAGGCATGTACCGGTATCTTCCTGGACCTCGCCAAGGCATTTGACACGATTTCTAGGAAACTCCTAATTAAAAAAATGACACTTCTAGGAGTTCGTGGCGTTGCTTTGGACTGGTTTATCTCATATCTTAATGGCAGAACCCAAAAAGTCATTTATGGGGAATATGCAAGTGAATCAACCATGGTGAACTTTGGTGTGCCACAGGGTAGTGTTGGGTCCTACCCTGTTTATTATATACATTAACGGACTATGCGACATGCCAATCCCTCAAGCAAAAATTTTTACATATGCGGATGACACCGCAATCGTATTTTATGGGGAAACTTGGGATGACGTACAGGTCTTAGTCGAAAACGGGATTAAAAAAGTTGCGAACTGGCTGCAACATAATCTCCTTACACTAAATGTAGACAAAACAAAGGCAATAAACTTTGCTATCTCAAAACGCTCGTCCCCCAACCGTGTTGCTTGTCTACAGCTACATTCCTTTTTTTTTTTTTTATACGGGGGGAAATCCTCATGGACTTCCTCCGCCTGGGGAGAGGCGGAGGGGCGTGCCGGACTCTTACTGGCTAAAACCACCCCGGTGTCTCCTCCTCGCACGTGCGCGTGGGGCCGCGGGAATCCGAATTCTTCCGCAGCCCCACACTGGTGCTGGCCCGGTCTGTCCGGGCCACAGCTCCTGCACGGGGAAGTGAGGTGTACAACTACCCCGTGCACCGCCTCAGAGGCGCGCGCCGACACCCGCGCGCGCCTCCGCCTCGGGTCCATCGAATAGGGGGCGGGGACTTCCCCAAGTCCCTCGCCCCTGGACCCATTCATGGGGGGCGGAGAAGGGCGTTGTCCGCCCTTCCCCTGCGCCCGGTGCGTCTTCTGCGGCCGGGGAAGGGAGTCGAGATCTCCCTCTCCCGTTCCGCAGTCTCCTTCTGCGACATCACGTCCTCGCAGAAGGACACCACCGCGTCCCACGACTCTGCGCTACCGACCATACTCTGCACTACGGCCGGCAGCGACAGATCGCCTCCTACTTCATTTGTGAGGACACGGCGCTGCTCCTCCCAAGCTACACACTCGGCGAGCGTGTGTTGCGCCGTGTCCTCCCCGCACTGGACGCAGTGGTGGCACCGAGCGTCCGGCTCCCTGTCTATGCGACACAGGTACTTGCCGAAGCATCCGTGCCCCGACCTGAACCTGCGTCACCCTGAACGACAGGGAGCCGTGCCTTCTCCCGAGCCAGTCGTCGAGTACTGGCCGGATCGCCTCGACGGTAGCGAGGCCGGCGGCAGGGCGCAGAAGCCTTTGCCGCCATTCCGCCACCAAGACCTGACGGAGCTCTCCTCGGCGCAGCTCGATCTGCCACTGCACCGGCATCGAGCCCCGTGTCCGCTCTTCCTCGCGCCATCTGTACAATGACGCGAGTACTTTCGCCTCCAGGTCCCAGGGCGGGACAGCTACATTCCTGCTCCAACCCAGATATTTGCAATTGCCCATACATCGAACAAACAGATTCGAACAAATATCTTGGAGTCTTTGTAGACAGTCGTTTGTCATGGTCAAAACATTTGAGTGCTTTAAGGGGTAGGGTTTTGTTAGAAGGCTTAACCCAGGTGTCTTTTTAAAAAAACTACTTTTACACACACACACACTTTATTGTTAAAAAGTTACAATAATTAGGATGAATTTCCCAAATATACTCAGAGGTACTATACGCGACGGCGTCCAAGATCTAACTAACTTATTTTAATATATGAAATACAGTCATGCTGTAGTTAAATTGCAACGTTGCACTAATGATGGGAATTAATTATATTGAAACAAGGAATTGCTGATGTTAGCTCTTAGTTCCTTGTAATAAGGGTTATAACAGCTCCCCCTTTGTAACGGAGCATTATGTCCTTGAAGGATAAGCGAAGTTAAAAGAAAATAGCAAATAATTAAGTAGATTTGGGAAAACATTTACAAAATTAAACTACAAACAAAACACATAGTATTACAATATAAAATAATAACTAATAATTTAAGTTCCTGTTTGACGGGAACTTACTCTTATGTGTTACAGCTGTAGTTGTACAATTTTGTTAAGATTTTATAGACTTTTTATCTTCTTCAGATGACGAGGACATTTCTTTCATCTCTACAGAGTTAGACATTTTAGATTTAGTTTTACTATTATTGTAACAATGGTTAAATATTTAGACACAACATCCAGTTCCATTAGAAGAATTTTGGTTCTTAAATTAACGATAGATTCTATAACTTAGATATAAGATTAAGCTAACAATAAGTATTGTTAAAAGGAAAACCACTGATGCTTTAAACTTTACAATATATTATCATAAGAATGGATTCAACGTTACAATTACAATACTTTTAAAGGCCAGCGACGCCATAATGCTTATTATTAATTTATACAATGCAAGAGACTACTACAACGAGAATAGCGGGGGACTTCAATATAAATACTTTAAAGAAAGGTAGCATTACGAACGAACTACAAGATATCTGCTATAATTATAATATGAAACTTCACATTAATGAACCGACACGTAAAGCATCATGCATAGATCATATTATAAGCAATATTCCGAATGCCACTTCCTCAGTACTGCCACTACACTTGTCTGATCATGAAACTGCGCAATTGATAAGCATTCCGACAAAAAAAAAGATACCAAACGTAGCTATCTATTACATTTATAAAAGGGATTATAATCAGTACAATATTAGGAAGTTTAAGGAATGTTTACAAAATTTACATTGGTCTGACATATACTCGGAGAATGATGCAAATGTAGCGTTTAGTGAGTTCCACGAGCTGTTTTGTTTGTTTTTTAACCTCTGTTTTCCTAAAGTGCGAGTAAAAATTAATCTAAATAAAAAGGATAAACAAGTCTGGATGAGCAAAGGACTGAAACAAAGCTGTAAAACAAAACGAACACTTAGATATAAATATTATAAAGATAAAACTACACAAGCTAAAATTCAATACCTATCGTACTCAAAACTATTAAAAAAATGTATTTACAATTCGAAAAAGAATTCCAATATTAAATTCATACATAAAAATGATAACAAATGTAAAGCGACATGGACAGTAATAAAAAATGAAATAGACAACATTAGTTACGACAAAAACATAGAAACTATTCAAATTAACAATGTAATACTTGACAATCCAATTGAAATTGCATCAGCCTTTAATACTCATTTTATAAATAACGATTTTAAGCAGAACAATGTAGACTGTAATTTAAATGGTAGAGTTATCTCAAACTCAATGTATTTAAAACCCATGTTACAATACGAACTTAGACGGGAAATAATTTCGTTAAATAATACTGTTTCTACAGGTTATGATGAAATTACAACAAAAGTTATTAAAGTGTGTAAAGATGAAATCACTGGCATACTAACACATTTAATAAATTTGTCATTTTCTTGTGGTGTATTTCCGGAAGCGCTAAAATCATCAATTATTAAGCCTCTGTTTAAAAAAGGTGATAAATGTGACATAAATAATTATCGTCCGATTACCCTGATTCCCATAATATCTAAAGTATTTGAAAAGTGCATGTATAATCGATTAATTAGCTTCTGCAACACATTTCACATAATCAGTGATGAACAACATGGCTTTCAAAAAGACAAATCGACTAGCTTAGCTATATTCTCCTCAGTCAAATAATTAGTGACGAACTTAAATAAAAATTACCTTACTACAGGTTTGTTCTTCGATTTGTCAAAAGCATTCGACATGGTCTCACATCAAATACTAGTAGATAAGCTCCAGCACATAGGCATCAGAGGACACGTATTGCGGTGGTTTTCGTCGTATTTAAGTAACAGACAACAATGCGTTACGGTTATGAAAATGAATCATAATAGGGAAATGGTACCGTACTTCTCTCAATATAGCTATAATAGATGCGGCGTTCCTCAAGGTAGCGTGCTAGGTCCAGTGTTATTCCTGCTCTATATCAATAATATAGTATCGATTACGGACCACAAAACCATCTTATTCGCAGATGACATATCTATTATTGTAAACTCTGATAAAAAACATAACACTATAAATGACCATGAAAATGAAATTAATAATACAATAAATAAACTAATTAATTGGCTTGACAAAAATAATTTAACAGTTAATCTAAATAAATCCGTTTTTATACAATTCAATAAATCTTATAACAGTAATTTTAATATCAACCTAAATATCCCAAAACTAAAAGAAGTTACACATACAAAATTTTTAGGTGTTACTGTCGATGAAAACCTAAATTGGTAAGCTCACGTGGAACAGGTTTCTAATAAGATAAATAGATTTGTATACGCGCTCAGACAGATCAAAAACGTAACAAATTTAAAAACGGCAATATCCTGTTACCATGCTTATGTAGAATCAATGTTACGCTACGGGCTTATTATGTGGGGCAATAGTACTGATCAAAACAGAGCTTTTGTCGCACAAAAAAAATGTATTAGAGCCATGTGTGGAATACAACCTGATGAATCATGTCGTCCGATATTCAAAGAGCTTGGTTTGTTGCCGCTGCCTTCTCTCTACATTTATGAGATTTGTATGTTTGTAATGAAACATAATTTTTTTTTTTATAATAGCAGACGACGTAAATCCGAGGAGTAGACGAGATCCACTCAGACTATTGCTTAATGACGTTGCAAGGCTGACTAAATTTAATAAAAGCTGTCTAGTAATGTGTGTACGTATTTGTAATAAGATACCTTGTCACATAAAAATGTTAAATGTCCGTTTGTTTAAAACACAGCTATATAAATGGCTTAAAAATTGTAATTTTTACAGTGTTCAAGATTTTATTGATAGGACAGGATAAAATTGTCCATACCTAAATATTATTCTTAAAAATTGCATGCTATGTTAAGCAAAACATGTGTAACATATTTCTACAATTGTAACACCTTTTTATACCATGTTTTATGCAAATAAATACATTTATTATTTATTATTATTATATAATAGCACGCGCCGCCATTACCCAATGCTCTCCAGTGTTGTCAGTTCATCCGGTAATAGTGACGCGACGTATTAGTCGATTCTAATTTCGGTTAACAGTTCGGCGATCCTGACTTTCCGGCGTCCTCGCAGGAACTCAGCTCACCCCTCAGGCACGTGCACATCTTCGACCGAGGAAGCTGAAAGAATGGTGTTGTCTGGGGCGATAAGTTGCGCAGAACATCTATACCGCCGCAGACAACGTCAATCGCCCCGAAGGCAAACGTAGATCAGTTAGCAACGCCCCGAAGGCAATCGTAGATCAGTTAGAAACGCCCCGTAGGCAATCGTAGATCAGTTAGAAACGCCCCGAAGGCAATCGTAGATCAGTATGCAACGCCCCGAAGGCAATCGTAGATCAGTATGCAACGCCCCGAAGGCAATCGTAGATCAGTTAGTAACCCCCCCTCTAAGGCAATGTGTTATGCCGCTGTGGTAAAGTGATGTGCCTCTGAGGCCATGTGATATGCCGCTGAGGCCATGTGTTATGCCGCTGAGGCCATGTGTTATGCCGCTGAGGCCATGTGTTATGCCGCTGAGGCCATGTGATATGCCGCTGTGGCCATGTGTTATGCCGCTGTGGCCATGTGTTATGCCGCTGAGGCCATGCGTTATACCGCTGAGGCTATGTGATAAACCGTTACGGCAATATTATATGCCCTTAAGCTATGTGTAAGGTTCCGAACCAATCTGATACAGCGCAAAAGGTAAAAAATATAACCCGTTAGGCAGTCATACCACCCGAAGGTAATCGGCGCAAGGCAAAAACAAATTAAAATCGTACCTTCATATCATCAATCACTCTAGTTGCAATTTGAAGGTAATATTTATTATTTTTCCAGACACCAGCGTAGTATGTTACCTCTCTGCAGTGTTGCGAAATTCCAAGCAACCAGTCCTTTATCTTTAAGAGGTCGCTCAAAATGTTCCGCTTCGAGTCCCATGGGCAGGCATTTATACGCTAGAAAAGCATACACCCCGAAGGTGATAAACTGCGAAGCAAACATAATCTAATATTATTTTATTCAATACCATAAGCTAGTCAAGGTTTTAGCCCAGACGAGTATCGAAGCTATTCATCACACAAAACCAAACTAGTGTTGGGACAGCATAACTGCTCATAATAAACATCACTGACTTCAAAAGCCATTCGAAGTCCCAAATCCCAAATAAATATCAAGGCCATCAATATATTCAACTCAAGTTGCATGCAAACATTGGCATAGTCCCGAGTGACTGTCATCCGCCATAGCATCACTCATCTGTAAAAGCTAATCCAAGTCCCAAGTCTCAAACCATACAGTATTTATGTCAAACAATGACAACAAAGTTAAGCTACAGTTAAAGTTCTGTTGTAGGACAATGATAACCACACAGGTAACTTCAAAATGTGACACACATCAATTTGAATAATCCCATATCTTGGAACAAGCAATAAACTAAATGATTAGGATGTCGACCAGTAGTCCATAATCCAATATTAAAATTATGTCCCACTGTTGGGCAGGTCTCTTTGAAGACATGAAAATAGATAAAAACTCACCAGTTAATTAAGACTAGCACAGTAAAAATTATAAGCCTCAACATAAGCTGGTATCATAATGCTAGCCACCTTTCTAAAATACTAAGTCAACATAAACTTTTGGTACAGTTGAAAGGGGTTTTTAACAGTCAGCCAATATCAGTCATGATGAAAAACATTAAATAAAAGTAAACATACCTCAATTCCTTTTAAATTATTCTATCATCATTTTGGTCCTTAATACTTTTTACCTTATTTATTTATATTATTTTTTCATGGTTAAATTCAGCTGGCCACCATTATGCCAAAACACAACCTTTGTTATGTTTGTTATCACATTTATTGCATAAATCCGCAGACAGCAGGATGTTGTTCCAAAGCCAAAGATATATTTCATAATGCCTGTGTCTGGTAACTTAATAACATAATATCCAATTTTCTGAAATCACAATACATAATCTTACGAAGCAAATATTAATTACATGACATAAGTCAATGTTCACCAAGCATACAATCATGTTAACATTGTTCATAAAAATAATTTTACATCCCGGTGACATAACACTTATTTCACCTTTTCTCAAAATTATTAATGTAATATGCATTAAACATTCCTGAAACAAGTTAACCTTGACAACACTTTTTCCACCAGTCTCAATACCACTGATATTATGTAACTCCTATCTCAATTATTTGCAAACAATAGCTTTTGATACTAGAACATTTCTGAAAACTCAAACGTTTCTGAAACAAGTTTAAACATCACTTACATATGTTTTTAAAACATTTGTTCACATTTTGAGATTCTGAAACATTCCTGTAAACTCAACTCGACAATATCAGAAACAAGTGTGACTTAGAGAACAATTTTTCGACCAGCATTAATATCACAAATATTGTTATACTCTTTGAATCATTTATTTCAATAGCTTTCTGAAACAAGTTTAAGAGCGTTAACGCCAAATCCGCGGCACCAAGATTAGGTAATTGCAGCGCTCTTTGCACTCACACAGATGCGCGTGTGTCTGTGTGCGTAGAGTTGCTGCACGGTAATATTATAATACAGTACTCCAACTTCATACAAACGGACGAAACGCGGGCTATACCTACGCGCTCGATCGCGGGGTGCGCTCGGGGCGCCGACAGGCACGGCTGTACCGCAGTGTCGAACGGACGGTGTGTTGTTTTTTTAACAATAACCGCGTGATTGTATGAATTCGTCAATAACGCATCCAGACATAAGTTTTTTTTATTTACCTGGAAACTCTGAAAGGTAAAACTATAAAATAATTTTACTTACTAGTAGGTAGGTACATAATGTGTGTCTTTTTTATGGATAAGTATTTCCTTTTATCTCACGAAAAAAAAAGGTGTGTGAATAGAGTATGTAACGGAAAGTTATTGAGACGAGTGAAATAGGTATATAGTTATATGCGGTTCCGAATGAATCATGATGCGGTAGGTAGGTATCTACCTACATACGCTTGTGTTAAAACTTCGGTGCATGTGTGTTTTGTTAGTTTAATTCAAAGTAAAGACGTGGTATTTTATTATTAATAATATTTGTTTATTATCTGTGTGTATGAATTAAAATGCTGGAGACGGGCAGCCCTAACGCATGTTTACGTACCGCGCGGCTGTAGGTATTTATTTCTATCATGCGGCCGAGTTACACTACTGTATTATAATATTACCGTGGTTGCTGCGTTCTGTCCTTATAGTCAAACTAACCCATGTTGATCCGTTGAGTTATGTTTACTGATACTTATTTAATCGTCAGTTAATTTTTATTTACTATTAATATTTTTATTACTACCTTGTGAAATAAAGAGGAAATTTTGGATAATTTATAAGATATAGTACTAATCAGGGGAGAAAAGTTAGAATTGTAATACAAATGTAAAATCGTACAAAGATTATTATAAATACGAAAGTTTTTGACTATGTATGGATGGATGTTTTTAACTCTTTCCCTTAAGAACTACTGAATGGATTTTGACGAAACTATAAATTAATTAATAGAGTATACATCAAAATAGCATAGAGACCACATTTCAAGTAATAATTATAAACGTGAAAGATTGAGAGTTTAAACGGATAAGTATTATCTGTTTCACAAAAACTACTGAACGAATCTTGGTAAAAATTTGGCCATTTGATAAAAAAGTAAAAAAAAAATCATAATGATTTGTATCATTGTTTTTTTATTGGCTATAATTTAAAAAGACATTTTGAAGTTGTACGAAGTCGCGATCATCATCTAGCAAATTATAAAGTACTATCTTTTGCCCGCGGCTTCACCCGCGTGGAGGTTGGAAACTATCGCAAGGGAACGTACTTCCGGGATAAAAAGAATCCTATGTCCTGATCTACATCATGGTCTACCCACGTATCAAATTTCAACCAAATCCGTTCGGCCATTTTAGCGTAAAAGCGTAAAAAACAAGCAAACTCACTTTCGCATTAATAATATTAGTTTATTAGTGAGGATTCTTGTTTAAAAAATTTTAGTACACTTGTATGTAGATTTAAAAAAATGTGTCCCTTTACTGACTTTGAAAGATAACCGACATAATGTGTGTGCCACACATCGACAACCCTCAAAAAATCAGTTAGTTTATAATAGAAAAAGAAATCAATAATAGGAAAATCCCTAATTCTAAACATGAAATCAATTCACGTTTAAATGCAAAAACAACAAATAAAAACTTTATTTATAGTAACAAGAATCTTTAATAATAAATATGACTAAAAGGTAGTGCTCCGTAGTGATCAAGATCGTTAGGTTGCACGATAAACTCGCTCGACGCCGACTCGACGCCAAGGGCACGGTAATATTATAATACAGTAGTGTAACTCGGCCGCATGATAGAAATAAATGCCTACAGCCGCGCGGTACGTAAACATGCGTTAGGGCTGCCCGTCTCCAACATTTTAATTACATTTGCCTACTTTCTGTTTCTATTTAGTTTTGTGATTGTAAATATCCTTTTTATATAAATAAATTCAATACTTTGTATATTGTATAGGAAGTGTTCAATAAAAATGCGTGTTGTTTTTTTATTGGTAGATTTAATTAAAAAAACATGTTTTTGTTTGAAAAACAAATCGGGCTTATAAATTTGCGACCGAAAAATATTTGCGCCTCGACTGAGTCGTACGAAATGCTTTATTGTTAAATTTTAAAGTATAATAAATCCGCATTCTTATATAAAGCTTAATTAAAAATGCGTTATTGACGAATTCATACAACCAAAAACAGCACAATATTTCCTACTCGTCATATTAACTGATTTTTAGAGAAAAAATCGCGCGGTTATTGTTAAAAAAAAACACACCGTCCGTTCGACACTGCGGTACAGCCGTGACTGTCTGCGATCCGAGCGCACCCCGAGATCGAGCGCGTAGGTATAGCTCGCGTTTCGTCCGTTTGTATGAAGTTGGAGTACTGTATTATAGTATTACCGTGCCAAGGGTCAGGAGAGGTCACGTGTAGACAACGAGCGATAAAGGCCTCGCGGCGGACTGATTTGAAGCGAATTATGCCCACAGTTTTATAGTAGTTTTAAAAAATTTTTAGTAAATTAAATTAATTTAAATAAGCTGAATGCTGTTTCGTATTTTGTAGAGAAGATATTGTTCTTTTACGATACACCTTTATTTTGTAAAATTAAGTGAGATTGATTGGGGAAAATAATGAATTTAGCAACCGCTTTTTTTTGTTAATTTCACTTTGTTTATTGTTTAATTTATCATTGTTAGGAGCTGAAAATCAAAAAAATCTCTGACAAAGTTTTGCTCAAGGATATGAACAATTAAATAAGTTTGTTTGTAAATTTTATGACAGGTTTCGGATATTTCAAGCTTCGAAATGACCACTGTAAAGGAAATTTAGAAAACACTGTTTGTTTATCTGGTTACAATTCACGCATACTTTATTAATGTTAAAATGTTCTCACCTAACTTTTTAGAACAAAATATTTCCTACAATAATTAGTAATTCACACTTTCGTTAAATACGTTTTATGAGGAGATTAAATGGTTTGAAAAGTACGCTTTTTGGGTCAAACAGCAAAAATCGGCGTTAACGCTCTTAACTTCATCCACCAATATTAATATACTTTTTTTTCCTCTGTGGGTAGTCATAGCGAACAGACGTGTTTTAGTGTGCTCCTCATTGTTAATTAATTTATAACCATTACTTAAAGTAATTTAATGAAAAACACTTAGCAAGTACCCCGCACCACCCTCTTGCTATTTTAAATTTTTTATTCAAATCACAAAAATCAAAAATGGACAACGAATTTGCAAGCAGTTTGGCAGATCTGGAGCAGCTGTTCCAGTCCCGCATGGCTGCATATGAAGATAAGCTGGTTAAGGCTTCTGCAGGGCCAGGATCTACAGCAGTCAGCATCACCTCCATTGGCAGCGAGTTCAGGGACTTTAAGACCTTTGTCTGGCAAGCGCTGTCAAAGCTGAAAGCCCAAGTCGAGTTGCTCGGTCATGGTTTCGACAGGCATGAGACGTTTATGCGTAGAAAAGTGCTGCTGCTTCATGGGGTGCCTGAAAAACAAGAAGAGAATCTTCATGAAGTGGTGAGTGACATCATGACAGACAAGTTAAAGTTAGGTGATTTAAAGGACAAAAATACCTTGCATATTTGTCACCGCCTAGGCCCTTCCAGGCATAAGACTCGACCCATCTTGGTGAGATTCTTCAAAGTCGAGCATCGGCAGCTTGTTTGGGATGGCAAAAAGCAGTTAAAGGGCTCGGGCATTACTGTTTCTGAGTTCCTGACCCAGACTCGACATCAAGCCTTTCTTGCTGCTCGCAAACATTTTGGCGTCAGGAATTGTTGGACCACTGAGGGCAGGATAGTGATCCTTTGCCCAGACAAAACTCGGCGAAAGATCGAGACGGTGGGTGAGCTTAACGAGTTGACTACCCGTTTCCCTTCTGGCACCGTCGAGTCCGCCGGCTCCGATCCTGGTTCTCCTAAGGTCGCCCAAGAGACCTCCAAGGCTCAGCGGAAGGCTAGGCGTCGGAACTGAAGACTATATGCACTCCGGATCACAACTTCTTACACTTTAGTTCTAGTTTCTATTCGCGCAATCTCATACTCTTACTACTTGTCGGTACTTCGATTTAACTTTTCGTAAACTTTTATTTCGTTACTTTAAAACTTGATCACTTTCTTATTGTAGGTATTTTTAAATTTTGTTGTGCACATTGTAATATTTAACTTAAGTTTTATTGCTAAGTCTCCACTCCAAAGCATTTACTTGTTATTTTAACTATTACTGTGTGCTCTGTGATTATTTCGTAGTGACAGTTGTCATGTAATGACATATGTCAAGCTGACAAGTTGACATCTGCTTAACGCGTTTAGTTATGCCGTGTGTTGTTTTTTACCGGTTTTAGCTTCTTGTCTTTTAATTTGTTATCGTAATTTTTTAATTTTAATTTTTGTAATTGTTCTTTGTTTTTTGTGTTTGTTGTAATGTTTTTATTTTTTTTCAATTTACCAGCGAGAAAGGGTGGTCGTTGGTATTTGTTTATATAATTCACTGTTGAATATTACTATAGATATATTAATTTATTTATAATTATTTATTTATTTTAACTCTTCTATGGATGCTCTCGATGAGCTCAATGATAGTTTTTTTTCATGCTCTTCTGAATCTTGCGGTTATGTTAGTGCGGATGACTCGGGTTCTTCTCCCACTTTACACGACCAAATTTCCTCCCTTTTCTTTGATCGACGTAATAATTTTAACATTGTGCATATTAATGCCCAGAGTGTTCCGAGTCACTATTCCGACCTTCTAGCATCTTTTAGCATTGCAAATGTCGACGCAATTTTGATATCGGAAACGTTCCTCAAACCATCACTCCTCTCTACTCAATTTCCTCTTCCTGGCTTTGTTCTGGTTCGTAATGACAGAACCGGGAAAGGTGGCGGAGGTGTTGCCATATATTTGCGAGCCGATTTATCGCATAAAATAGTTCTGGCCTCATCCTCTTTATATTCCGAGTCAGCTGAATTCCTCTTTCTTGAAATTTCTATAAAATCTTCTAAGATTCTCCTTGCTGTTTTCTATTCCCCTAACTTACGAATTGACTATTTTAGCTCTCTTGATTCCACTCTGAGTGAACTTTGTCCTCTTTATAAACATGTTATTATTATGGGCGACTTTAACACATGTCTGCTTAAGAACGATTCTCGTTCTTCCAGACTTACTTCTCTCCTTTCCTCTTATGATTTACATGTTTTGCCCCTCTCTGCTACTCACTTTTCTCCTAACTGTGCTCCTTCTCTATTAGACCTTGCCATTGTCTCTTCTCCTGACAAGGTCACTAAGCACGGTCAACTTACGGCAACTTTCTCTTACCACGATCTCATTTATCTATCGTTTCGAGTTCGCACCCCTAAGCATAAGCCCCTGTATTTTTATCTGCGTAATTATAATGTGATAGATATTGAAGCTCTGCAGGCCGACGCTATCGCATTTAACTGGTCTCCAGTCACTGATAGCCCCAATACGGATCAAAAAGTGTCTTGCTTGAATTCCATGGTTCTTGAGTTAATGGACAAGCATGCACCAGTTCGACGTATTCGTATCAAGCATAAGCCTGCTCCGTGGATTACTGCTGAAATTAGAGCTCTAATGGCCCGCAGAGACAGAGCTAAAACTAAATTCAAGGGCAGGCCGTCTGACGTGTACTTTGATTATTACAAGGTTCTGCGCAATCGTTGCAGTCGTCTGTGTAGAGATGCCAAAAGACGCTACTTTCACGAATCTCTTATTAACCGCAGTTCTTCTGAGGTCTGGAAATTTTTAAAATCTGTTGGTATCGGCAAATCTTCAATCAACTCCGGTATAGACATTAATCTAAATGATTTAAACCATGATTTCTCTCTTCCACCTATCCATTTAGATTTAAATGTCAAAACCCGCACTCTTACGGAACTTATGAGCTTGCCGGTACCAAACTGCTCCCCCTTCTCTTTTAGTTCCGTTTCTGAGGTTGACGTTGAAAAATCTTTACTTGCAATTTCTTCCAATGCAGTTGGCAGTGATAATGTGTGCTCGAGAATGATCCGTCTCGTCCTTCCCTGTCTGCTCCCGATCCTAACCCATATTTTTAATCACTCCTTATACACTTGTAATTTCCCATCCGCCTGGAAACAGGCACATATTATACCCTTACCCAAAATCTCCAATCCTTCTCTATCATCTCATTTCAGACCCATTTCCATCCTTCCTTACCTCTCCAAGGTACTCGAGCATATCGTTCACAGGCAGATCACTGGTTTTTTAACGTCAAATTCTCTAATTTCTCCTTTCCAATCCGGTTTCCGTTCTGGTCACAGCACTGTCACTGCCCTGTTGAAGGTGACTGATGACATCCGCTTGGCAATGGAGAATAAGATGATGACGGTCCTTGTCTTGCTGGATTTCAGCAGCGCCTTTAACTCGGTAGACTTTGATGTGCTACTGGGCATCCTTAAATCTCTAAATTTCTCTTCCACCTCCCTAGCCTGGTTAGACTCTTATCTTCGGGGTCGCTCGCAGTGTGTTCGCCTTGAAGAGTCTTACTCTGATTGGTGTGACCTCACAGCGGGTGTTCCCCAGGGTGGCGTACTTTCTCCTCTTCTCTTTTCTGTTTTCATCAACTCTGTTACTAGAGTAATTTCTTCTAACTTCCATCTTTATGCAGACGACTTGCAGCTTTATCGCCACTTTGGAGTGGCTGAAGCAGACTCTGCCATTGCAGCCATGAATAAAGACCTGGCCTCCATCTGTTCTTGGGCTAATTCCTATGGTCTTAAAATAAATCCATCTAAGTCTCAGGCCATCATCATAGGTAGTAAGTCTATGCGGAGTCGTTTAAACTCATCATCGATGGCGCGTCTGTACTTTGATGGAATTCCGATTAACTTCTCGGACACTGTAAAAGACTTGGGTATTATAATGGATGCGAATCTTTCGTGGCGTCCTCAAGTTGCCGAAGTTAGCCGTAAAGTTCATTTTTCCTTCCATTCCCTTAAGTCACTTCAACACTTCCTACCTCTACAAACTAAGATCTCTCTAGCCCTATCTGTAATCCAACCGATCATCGACTATGCTGATGCATGCTATTTGGATGCTACCGAGGAGCTCCTTAATAAACTTGAGCGCTTGCAAAACTTATGCATTCGTTTCATATTCGGCCTGCGCAAATATGACCACGTATCCCACCTTCGCAAGCAGCTCAAGTGGCTCCCAATCCGTCTTCACCGGAACACTCGTATTTTATGCCTCCTATACAATGTCCTGCACAACCCTACTTATCCCCCTTATCTGCGTGAACGCTTCACTTTTACCCGACCTCCTAATATCCCTTGCAGAACGCAAATAAAATCCTTGTTGCATTTCCAACCCCACTCCACTGACTTCTATTCCTACTCCTTTACCGTTCACGCAGTAAGACTTTGGAACTCGCTTCCGCCTAACATCCGTGATTCCAAATCTCTTTATATCTTTAAGAAACGCATTAAAGAGCATTATCTTTCCTTATGATTGAATTAATATATTTGTTATTATATATATTATTCTAAGTATATTTATATATATTTATATATATTAGTTACATGTAGTATTTGTGTATATTTATATATGTACGTATATGTGTTATGTTATGTTTTATTAAATTATTGTTTTTAAGTTATAATTTGTAGTTGTTGTAGATTAAGTCGCGCACACTGACTGCCAATATTGACGACTTCTCCTTTCGCGGGTCCGCTGGCAGAAATTTCTTAAGAAATAAGCGGCACCTTTGTACATAATTTATCAATATGTTACATTTATTAAATGTTTGTGTGTGTACATAAATTATTAAATAAAAATAAATAAAATAATTATACATAAATGCACTGAATATTTAGTCCGTAATACTCAACACACAACAAGTCAATCCACACTCCATAAAATACATGAGATACCACAAATTAAAACCTAATCTCTACAGCCCCTTTTGAGCACAGCACAACCCTAAATTCAAGTGTTACATGTTGAAACCGCTAAGATTCTATTTCAATTCCAACTTACACTAGTACCTGTTTAAATTATTCTGTTTATATCGGGGGGCACGGCAGTGCCCCCGCCAAGTCGAGCGCGAAGCAAACACTGCCGTACCATCCTTTACTGGAACCATTTCGCCGCATTTTCAGGCCTCTATTTGAGAACCTCTGGATAAGACCAGAACGCAGAAATTTTCGTCATCCAGTAAGCTGTAATCATATACTTAAAATCCAAAATTTCAAGTCTGTAGGTCATTTAGTTCCGAAGTTAAGCGAAAGCAAAGTTTCGCATTTACGACACTCACTCACTCATGATCATCAAAATAGAACTATTACTTCCCATAAACTCAGAGAGCTGAAATTTGGTACAGAGTTAGGGTTTAATGGCCACATAAAGGGAAAACTATAAAAACTATGATAATCGAAGATCTGGAGTACCTGGTGACCCTGATTAAAAAACACACGAGCCCAAGCAAACTATTAGAGATCGACATACCGCCTTTACAAAAAATATTCAACTTGGTGGGCCGCTTTATTTGATGTCAAAAATCAAAGGTCTGAAGTATCTGATGAAGAACCCCCAGCTGTATCAGAAATAATATGGTAATGCCCCCTTCTACTATTGGTACTTAAAACAATCGACTGTCATTGCAAAAATCCAGCGTAGTGGGTCACATCTTCTAATTTAATAAAAAAAAAAAAAAATTGTCAAATTTTACACTATACCTCTGAAAACAGCGATAAAAATAGGCATTTTTAGAGGGCTCTAGTGCTTTTAAATTAACTTATCATCAAATAGAAAACCTAGTAATAATAATAATAATAATAATAATAATAGTTTATTTTCTCACCACAATACATTACATTACATTAAGCATCGCATTAAAACATAATAGAGGTAGTTATATTGTGGGAGACTGGTGCCTAAGCTAGGCTTTAAGGGCCTGTATTTCAGGTCACCAGTTCTCCACCCTTTAGCCTTTATTGCTTTTATTAAATTACTAGCTGTACCCGCGACGATGTTCGCGTTCATATCAGTCATCTGTGCGAATAAATATAAATTAGACTGTGGTATAGAGGGTCACCATCACGAACTACCTAGACAACGGCTTCAGAATGTTCTTTTTATATATTTAAAAATTTACAAAACACATGAACACTTCAATATTATCTTGTTTCGCTAGATGAATGTTTCTAAGTAGTCTGCTATACGCAAAATGTATCAGATGTGGAACCTAGAGTTTTGTCACAAATATTGCTTGACACGTGCCAAAAAAAACAATTTACCGCTTTTTTTCTTTTGCAATAGTATTTCGTTGGTACAGCAGTCCCTAGTAAGACTACCGAGATCGGGGTTTTGGTTCGAAACCCCGAAATTCGAAATACTGAACTACGCAGTAAAATTGAAAGTAGATATCAATATTATTTACGCTCCGCTCTTCTCATCTCTGCTTTGATGAAGTCCGGTTTTAAGACTAAGGTAGTGTTCTCATCTTAGTTAATAGCTACCAGATGTCAGTGCGGTGCCTAAGCCTAGAGTATATGTGGAAATAAGTTAAGGAACTTAGCAGCTAGGAACTATGTGGTCTGGTAATGGTGGCTGCTAATGAAAGGCAAAAGAGTGTGCGAGTGTGTTGTTTTTAAAGGGATGAACGACTGAGATAAGCAGGCTCCATTTTAATAAGGTATTTACCTGAGACCCGTGAAACTGAAAGAAAACGTTGACAATAGAGAGGCGCAGGATCAGAACTACCAAAACTGTGGTTAAAATTATTTATGACTGGAAACTAAGTAATAGACCAAGGACAACCGCATTCTTCCCTGATCAAAGCCTTGGACTGGGGCTGTATCCTTTACAATAAAGTCGCTTTATGCTGCCCAGACGAAATGACGGCAGGTGGACTAAGACGGTGACAGAATGGTGGCCATGGCATGGCAAAAGAAGCGTCGGTCGTCCGGGAGCAAGATGGGTCGATGACATAGTTAAAGTCTCGGGTCGAGTCTGAATGAGGCTGGCACAGGACCGTAGAAAATGGCACGAAAAAGGGGAGAACTATGCCCAACAGTGGGAGGAAAAGTTCTGTGGATGATGATGATACTGCCCAGCATAAGGTGCTGAGCTCAAATGATGCAATATTAATTTTAAAATGTAGAGAATGCGATAGAAAGTTTATTTTATTTTAGTTTTTGGGCCAAGCTTCCAGTAAATAGGTACACAAACTAAATGAAATTTGTAAACGAAAAAATAGAAGATTTATCTGGATCAACGCATTAAAACCCGTGTAGCAAGCTACCTTAAAATGAATATTAAAGAGTAAGTACTTACTTAAAAAATTATATCATAAAAGATCATTGGGTTTTGAGTTAAAACAATAAAAATTTACAAATACAAAAAAAAACTTGTCCATGGAATTCTATAGATGACCAGCAGAAAACATTACACATTACTTTGATGAAATAATTTAAAAAAGTTACTCCTGAATTGAAAAATAAGATTCCTCATAGATCACAACTATAAAATGATCTATGAGGAATCTTATTTTTCAATTCAGGAGTAAATGTCGGTGCCATAGATTTATATCTATGGTCAGGGCATTTACGCCAGACGTTCTTTACAGCATATGACATGCTTGATCTGCAATGACGACACACTTAAAATTTAAAATACAAACATAATAATTTTGAGCTTATGCATCGGTCTAGTAAAAAATGCACGACATAAAGTTGTTGCTCATTGCGAAAGAAACAACAAAATGATACAAAGATTTAAACTAATAAAAGTTAACCTAATAGAACACAAAAAGTGTTAGCTCGACTGAGACTTGAACTTGAGTAACAAAACATTCAAACGTATGTAACAAAAAGGACTCAAGAACAAAAATACAAAAATTAACAACTGGATTTGAACCTGCAGCATGGACATCCATTTCCAATCCTACAACCACCAAGCTGTTTACTACGACAGCTAGTTTTCCAAAAAGTATACTTCAATCACAATGAAGAATGGTCGCTATGGCTACCGTAGCCTGCCATACTTACCTTTTGTTTATATGTCAATAATGCCAATTTACGTGTGCAGATGAGAAAATGAATTTGGAAATTTAAAGCTCCACCCCGTATTACCTAGATATAGTTGCGTGTTTAAAAATAGCTAACAACCGTCTACGATTTACCAAAAACATTCTCTCAATTTTTTACTGCTATCAATTCAGTAATTCATAATTGATACTGTAACATGAAATCTGACCCCCGGCAAAAGAATGTTGTAATTTACTGTTTTATTAGATGTATAGAAGAAAATGCGCAACTCCATCTATAAATTTTAAAAACAACTATTAACCTCTATTAACCTCGCCAACATGATCAAATTTAAATTATTTATATCCAAAAAGGGCTTACACATATAGTACTAATAGATATATTTTCATACCTTTTTACTATTTATTTACATTTTTCCGATGAATTTTCAGTACTGAATTGATGCCGACGCTTGACCAATAGATGGCGCTGTATGTCCGGAATAAATTTTATTTTTTATTTTATTTTTTGTAATAAAAACTATCCTATGTCCTTTCTCAAGTTCCAAACTATGTCTGTACCAAATTTCACACAAATCGGTTCAGTAGTTTAGGCGTGAAGCAAAGACAGACAGACAGACAGACAGAGTTACTTTCGCATTTATAATATTAGTTTGGATTGGATGTGCTGCTAGTTAACAATTATTGCGGTAAGTACTGTTAAATTCAACAAGAAATTTTGTACAAATGTAAATTTTGTGTAAATGTACAAAATCAAAATCAAAATCAAAATGTTTTTATTTCTTATAAACCAAATAAAAAAGGCGCTCAAGAAACGTTACGTTAAATCTACTGACTCTAGTTGCTCGGTTCCAAAGTGTCCTTCCTATGGAGAAGAGCCGGCAAGAAACTCCATAGGTTACTCTTTTAAAAAATAAATTGTTACAATTATTTGTACATTATTGGTTAAATATATGCGTCAACAACGCAATAAAACTACGTTAATAAAATAAAGAAAAAATACTAATAATAAATTAAGATAAAGAAAAAATACTAATAATAATTTAAAGCAATCAATCCGTTATAATGAATAATAAAAAACCACGCTGTTGACGCATTCACATGAAAAAAGTACAAAAAAATAAAATTGTATATAAAATAAAAAAGAAAACAATTTTACATACAATATATATGTAGTCACACAAAAAGAAATAAAATAAATAAAGAAATACCCTAACAGGAATGTCAAGGCATGTCCAGTGCCTTCAGGAAATACAGGCGGCTTAAGAACTAATTTACAGTAAACAAGCAAATCTTGAGGACCGCCAGGGAGGCCACATGTGCAGATATTAAATACTCCACGCCCTTTTGTCTTCCACGTAGTCTTTAACTTTATAATACGCTTTCTTTAAAAGAATAGATTTGACACAAGATTTGAATTTCTTACCGGGCAGGTTAGTAAAGACCTCTGGTAGTTTATTATAAAAGCGTATTGAATTCCCTAGAAATGATTTTGAATTTGTTTTAGTGAGCCGAAATTTAGGAACTACTAACTTATTTTTATTCCTGGTATTAATATCGTGATAATCACTTTTAACTCTAAAACTAGAAAGATTTTTACGCACATACATAATATTCTCGAAAATGTATAAGGAAGGCAAGGTTAGGATGTTAATTTCCTTAAACTTTTCTCTCAGTGACTCTCGAGGGCCCATGCCGTATATTGAGCGAATTGCCCGTTTCTGCAAAATGAAAATAGAATCTACATCGGCCGCGGACCCCCACAATAGAATACCGTAAGACATTAAACTGTGAAAGTAAGCGTAATAAACTAATCTAGCAGTGGGTATATCAGTAAGCTGCCGAATTTTCCTAACCGCGAATGCAGCCGAACTTAACCTAGACGACAGTGCCGTGATGTGTGCCCCCCACTGCAACCTAGAGTCTATTGTTATACCAAGAAATACGGTTTCATTAATTAATTCAAGCTGGTCACCATCAAGCATCAAATTTAATTCTGATTGTTTATGAACATTAGAAAGCGAAAACTTTAGACATTTAGTTTTGCTTGCATTGAGAAGCAAGTTATTTGTAGAAAACCAATCGGAAAGAACATCAAGGGCATTATTAAAGGATGATAAATCTGGTAATTTTCTATTAATTTTAAAAATGAGCGAGGTATCGTCCGCGAATAATATAATATTAGTTAAATTAGTCATCATATAGGGAAGGTCATTTATGTATGCCAAGAAGAGAAAAGGGCCAAGGATTGAACCTTGCGGTACCCCCATTCTCACTGTAGACCCAGATGATGTTACGCCGTTTATACCTATTTTTTGAAGTCTAGTTGTTAAATATGACTGAATTAGTGCAAGGGATTGTCCTCGCAATCCGTAGTGTTTTAGTTTAAGGATCAGCGTCTTATGATCGACACAATCAAAAGCCTTGGAGAGATCACAAAAAATACCAATGGCATCCTGCGATCCCTCCCAAGCCTCCAAAATGTGAGACACTAACTTAGCCCCGGCGTCGGTCGTTGACCTTCCCTTTGTAAATCCAAACTGGCGTTCATGAAAGATGTTATGTTTACTAAAGTGCAAGATTAATTGGTCTAATACCATTCTCTCAAATATTTTACTTAAAGCAGGAAGAACTGAAACTGGTCTGTAGTTTGATGGATCGTTCTTGCAACCTGATTTAAAAATAGGAATTACTTTACTGTGCTTCATTAAATCTGGAAAGGTGCCACTATCCACACAGTCGTTAAAAATGTTTGCAAGAATCGGAGCGATAGTGTCAATTATTGATTCAATTACTTTGACAGATATGCCCCATAAATCTTCAGTGGTCTTTACTTTTATATATTTAAATGATTTCTTTACAACGCTAGGAGATACATGACTAAAACTAAATTTTGGAATTTCTCTATTAAAATGTTGCTTAACTAATGCCTCTGCTCTTAGAGAAGATGAAGAAAGAGATTTAGTTACTTTAATTGGTATATCTCTGAAAAATGTTTCAAAAACTTTTGCTACATTAGACTTGTGTGAAATTAACTGATCATTAATTTTCAATGATATTTCTGTATCTCTTTGTTTACTACTGCCAGTTTCAGAGTTAATAATCTTCCATACTGTTTTAATTTTATTATCTGATTTACCTATACGGCTACTTATAAGTTTTGACTTAGCTAATAAGCATACTTTCTTGAATATTTTAGAATAGTTTCTAACATAATTGTGAAAATTAGGATCGAAATTAAATGATTTCTTTTCATAAAGGCTATAAAGTATGTCTCTGCTGATTCTAATGCCTTTTGTGGCCCATTCATTAAATTTACATTTAGTATCTAGTTTTACGTTTTTTTGTGGACATACTTTGTTAAAAGACTTACAAATGATGTACAATAGTTTACTATAATCAGAATTTGGTTCTCCTAAAAACGAATACTTGCAACAGTCAAGATCTCTAGTAATGTTATCCTTTAATGAACGCAGTCTGTGATTTGTTAAAGGCCTTACAGTAATAGATTTATTTAATTCTAATTTGTGTTTAGTTTTTATAGACACTAGTTGACCCATGTGGTCTGATCTAATACCTGGTATCAGTTTAAAGCTTAATACCCCATGATTTGAAAAAATATTATCTATACAATTCTGGGAAGTAGCAGTTATTCTAGTGGGTTCATAAAAAATATTATCAAAATTAAATGATTTGAATAAAGATAAAAGTTTACAAGTCTCCTGCGAATCTATTAAAATATTAACATTGAAGTCTCCACAGATATATACAGATTTATTATTTTTACATACTTTAATTAATATTTCTTCCATTGTTTTCAAAAAAGACAACAAGTTTGATGCTGGTGGCCTATACACACAAAGAACAATAATACCCTCTATCTCTGCACATGCTACCTCACATATGCGGTCAACAGAGCATGAGGTGATGTCTTGACGTTCCTTATACCTAAAATTACTATTACATAAAATTAGACATCCGCCTCCAATAGCTGAAAGTCTGTTGAACGCACTGGCAATCGCAAAATTATTTACATTAAAAAGCATTTTATCTGGTTTTAACCAGGATTCGCAAAAGCAAAGAACATCAATAAAGTACAGATAATACATACAAGAAAACAAGTAATTATAACAGGTTTGGTTAGTGTGTGTAGGTATGTGTGTGTGTGGGTGTGCGGGTGTGAGGGTGTGCGTGTGTGTGTGAGGGTGGGTGAGAGAGGGTGTGCGTGTGTGTGTGTGTATGTGAGGGAGGATGTGTGTGTGTGTGATAGGGTGTGTATGTGTGAGGGTGTACGTGTGTGTGTAGAATATTTAGTATGGTGTACCTAGTGTATGTTGCAGATCAGATTAATGTAGTAAGTAATTCTTCAGTTTCAGCATAATTTAATTCTAGAAGCCAAGAAGTTACCTTATTTTTGCACAAATTTTTATTTAGGTCATAGACGGTTAGATGCCTATTTATTTTATTATATAGAATGAAACGATTAGAGAAAACAGTTGAGAGATGGTTATCATGGCGGTCTACAGGATTGAATCGCCTTTTACTTCCTGTCAATGAGGGTTGATAGTTGAGAAGCGAATGCTGTTTTAATATAGTGTTGAGTATAAACAGCTGACGCACCGTTAGTACTTTCGCCTGTTCATAAAGAAGTTCTGTGGGATAGCGAAATGGTAGAAATGAGGAAACTTTTAGAATGGCCCTCTGGGCCCGTTCA
The DNA here is from genome assembly GCA_905475315.1 of Autographa pulchrina. Lineage (NCBI taxonomy): Eukaryota > Metazoa > Arthropoda > Insecta > Lepidoptera > Noctuidae > Autographa > Autographa pulchrina. The sequence continues at coordinate 19,939,018 of FR997761.1, read as the reverse complement.
AGTGCAATGATTGTGGTTTTGGGAGCCCCGCCCCAGATGGTGACGCAGTAACAAAGCAGTGACTGAACAAGAGCGAAGTAGACTGATCTCTTTAACTTGGCATCTGCAACTTGTCTTAGGGATTTGAAGACATATTAGTTTCCGTAATCTAGTACAAAGTGTATCGATGTGTTGTTGAAATCTTAAGGTGCTATCGACTACTACCCCCAAGTATTTAACACTGTCGGTCTTACGGAGGAGAATGCAGGAACACGTTTTATCATGTGGTTCCGGACACAAATGAGCTATTAGAGAATTTTGCGACGTGTTAGATATTGGAGCATTATTTTTCTTTACCGAAAAAGTGATATACATCGTTTTATCAGCATTGAGGGTCAATATATTATTACGGAGCCACTTTGATACAGTATTGAATCCCGACTGAGCATACGAATAGACTACAGGCCATGAGTTAGCGTTGAAAAGTAGGGCAGTGTCATCTGCAAAGCTGATAATTCTGCCTCTAGGGAGTGTGAGCATGCCCAGGTCGTTAATATAGATGAAGAAGAGGGTGGGACCGAGCACGCTGCCTTGAGGAGCGCCGTACGTAACAATTCGTTCAGTACTGATGAACTCATCCATCTTAACACACTGAACACGCTCACTTAGGTAGTCTTCAAAAAGTTTGAGTGGTGTTCCTCTAATTCCCATATTCTCCATTTTTTCGATTAGGATGGGCACAGAAACCGTGTCGAAGGCCTTCGCAAGGTCTAGAAATATGCCGAGGACCTTCTGTCCATTGTCCAAGTTTGTGACAATATAGTTTGTTAACTCGTGCACTGCATCAGATGTTGATTTACCAGATCGAAAACCATATTGTGATTGAGAAAGCAAGTTATTCTTTTGTAGGTAGTCTACAAGTCTATTGTTTAGGATCCGTTCAAGTATTTTAGACATGGCAGGTAGTACAGCTATAGGCCTATAATTGTTGACACGATTTCTGTCCCCATTCTTATAAACTGGATGTATGATCGACTTTTTAAACGGTTTGGGGAATTTGCCTGTCTCAAGAGCCAGATTACAAACGTAAGTTAGCGGTGGAACAATAGCTATCATATGTTTTTTTAAAAGATCGCCTGATATTCTATCCCAACCCATGGCACAATTACTTCGCAGAGACATTATCAGCCTTGCAACTTCATCTTCATCTGTGGGGAAAAGTATCATAGACTGGGTGCTGGACAGCTATTCTTGATCGCGGTATCAGGTTCGGAAGACACAATTTTTTCAGCAAGGTTTTTGCCAATTTCAGCAAAGTAATTATTTACTAAATTCACTGATAGTTCTGGTGTGCCAGACAGTTTTAACAAATCAGTTGGAGATTCCTTTTTTTTGGATCTATTTGTTATCTGATTGATTGCTGACCACAGGTGTTTTGGGTTATTACCAGCTTTATTTAATTCATTTTTTTCATATTCATTTTTTAATTTCTTTAATAATTTGTTGCAAAAATTTCTGTACCTAGTGAATGTTATTTTTAATATATCATTGTATGGTGTTCTTTTAGATTTTTTATGAAGGTTGTCTCTGTGTCGAACGCAGCGAAGAAGGCCTGGAGTCATCCAGGGCTTGATGACTTTTTTACGGTTGGGAACTTTTATGGTTTTAGAGTTGGCTTCAATTACTCGCTTAATCAGTCTAATCAATATTTCTGCTGCTATATGGGGGTCTTTAGTGTTATATACTTCACCAAAATCAAGTTGCTTTATATCCTTATCCAACTGTTCGGAGTTGATACGTATTGCTGTACTTTTTACAATATCTCTTGTAATTTTCTTAGCAAGAAACAATAAAACTGTTTCATGATCTGTTAAAGATGAGTGAGCAACAAGTGTAGAAGCAGGACGCTGAGTTTTCAGCATAAAGTGATCAAGGCATGTGTGTTGTCTGGTGGGAAGCGTATGGGCAGGCAGAAGGCCATGCGATGCTGGCAGGTTTAAGTATTCAAGTTTATTTGAATCACGACATTCATCGCTGATGTTGATATTTATATCTCCAGAAATAATAATATTATTATAGTGTGCAATGTTAGTTAAGATCGTATTTAACGAGTGGAGGAAGTTGGTAATATCTTTAACGGTCGGTGGCCGATATATTGCAAGTAGTACGGTGTTGTGGTCAATTATTATCTGGAGACAATTTGCATTTGTAAATGGTGGTTCTTCTACCAAGACGTTAAGTTCTTGGTGCACATATACAACAACACCCTCATTTTGCGTGACATTGTTGTTGGTATTGAAAGAATTGTAAACTAAAAGAGGGGGGATGTTATGAGTATTTGGAAGCCAACATTCAGTTAGTGTGATAAAATCCCAGTCAATTTTTGTTCTATTTAATATTGTTAGGAAACCAAATATATTTTTTGTTATACTCCTAATATTCTGATTAAGAATTTTGAGTGATTGATTTAGCATCATATTAGGGGGGACACAGTTATCCAAGTCACAAGTGGAAGAGTCAGACACGGAGACGGAATCTATGTTAAATGTGTTACTTATTAGATTATCGAATGTTATTGTAAAATTTTAGTGATTGCGTTTTCAAGAGAGCTTCTATTTTGGGTACAGATAGTGATATAATAGGGTTTATAAAATGGATAATATTTTTGTGTTCACCAAAAATCTAAAGGTACATCTATGTATGCATTTCTAAAATATTGATCTTAAACCCGTTTAATTGTTTTACTATAAATAAACTACTCGGCCAACAAAATATGTTACATCAAACAAATTCCAAATTAACACCAAGATATAACACTTTTTTATTGTAGTGCGCTGCAAATATTCTATTGTAACAATAACTATATTATTCTTCCTCGAAAAATACTGATCGTGCACCAAATATTCCTGAATGTTACACAAAATATTTAGTATGCATCCTAGTACCGTATACCCATTTAAAACGGTTTTGTACAAGTTTTATGTTACTGAAATAATTATAATTGAAGAACAAATAATGCATTTCGTAAAACATTACTTCTAAGACTTATATTTATTTTACTGAAAATGGTTTTGGCGCGCTTGCGACGCGCTGCCTATTGCTCTCTGTTGTGCGACGGAGACGGCGCGCGGCGGCGGCGTGGCGATGGCAGGCGGGGCGGTTCGTTGAGTGAGATAGAGATATTGCAGGATCATAGGAGAAAGCGAGACGTTAGATACACGTGCGACGTTACCGGCATGCTTCTAGTGTTTGTTAATTTACTATTATCCTGTGCGCGGTAAAGAGATTCTGATTTATTGTTTTAAATGTGGGATCTTTTGTTTTAAATAAGGAATAGTATTAAACAAATAGTTAGTTTTTGTTGTTGTTGAATATATCAAGTATTTTAGTATGGAACCAGAACAATTACCACTTGATATAGAAAATCAAGATGATATTCCCGTGTATTGTTCGGAAAGTGAATCTGAAACGGAAGAACCATCTATTAAAAAGAAGAGGAGTGTAGGTAAAACCTGGGTATTGGTATCAAGATACGAAAATGTTCAAGAAGCAGAAAAAGCAGTATATGATGAGAAAGTATGGTCATTGAGGAAGACTTGCAGAACAGAAGAAGGTATAAAAAAATACTACCGCTGTAACCAAGTCAAAGCTCGTGGCCCTCAGTGTGCATCACAACTTTATTTACTTTTTGAAGCCACTTCTGATGCTGTTATTATTTATCGCTTAGACGCTGATCATGATCACGAGAGTATTAGTAGTCAAAGAAAATATGGTATTTGTCAAGATACAAAAGAAGAAATAAACAAGTTATTCTCATTGCATTTAAAACCGAAGGCTATATTACACCATTAAAGTCAGACACCGGGTATCACAGTACCTACGATAAAGCAACTGAACAACTACTTGTCCGATCGCCGCCGCGCAGTTTACGGACCTTCTGTTATCAGTCTGGGGGAACTGGAGAAATGGCTAATTGATCATTCTGCGATACCTGAAGATGAAAATGAACCGTATGTTATCTTCTACTACGTATATGAGTGTGAGTCTCCCGTTTTTCGTTTTGGTGTCAGTACAAAGTCTTTGCTAAAATTGACAACAGTGGCAACCAACATACACGCAGACGCTACGTATAAGATTGTGTGGCAAGGATTCCCCGTGTTAGTGGTGGGAACTACTGATAAAACCAAAAAATTTTATCCTTTTTGTTTGGCCATTTCTAGCTCAGAACGCAAAGAAGATTTTAAAATGTTATTTGAACAGCTTAAACATATGCTGGAAACTCGCCCACGTAGTTCCTCTTCCTAAAACTTCGAATCCATCCTCATTTGCGCAGTACAGGCCTATTTCCATACTTCCCTTTCTCTCTAAAGTCCTTGAGCACATTGTCCATCGTCAAGTATCCGATTTCCTAACGTCCTTCAACCTTATTTCTCCATTCCAATCTGGTTTCCGTCCTGGTCATAGTACTGTGACTGCTCTCCTCAAAGTTACTGATGACATCCGCTGGGCTATGGAAAATAAATCTCTCTCTATCCTCGTGTTACTTGATTTTAGTTCGGCGTTCAATTCTGTGGATTTTGATATCCTCTTAGGCCTCCTCCAAACATCCAATTTTTCCTCTTCCTCTTTAGCTTGGTTTGGGTCATACCTTCGGGGCCGCTCTCAGCGCGTCCGCCATGAAGAGTCTTTCTCTGATTGGTGCGATCTAGTTGCGGGCGTGCCTCAGGGTGGTGTCCTATCTCCTCTTCTTTTCTCCATCTTTATTAACTCTGTCTCCTCTATTATTTCCTCTAATTATCACCTATATGCAGATGATTTGCAGATCTATCGTCATTTCCGATTATCTGAAGTGGAATCGGCTATCGATGCTATGAACAGCGACCTGGCCAGCGTCAGTAGGTGGGCAAGGTCTTATGGCCTGCAGATAAACCCTGTTAAGTCACAAGCTATGATAATTGGCAGCAGGCATTATCGTAACGCACTTGATCTGTCCTCTCTGATGCCTCTCAGTCTTGACGGTGTTGTGATCCCCATCACCGACACTGCTAAAAATCTTGGAATATTGATGGATTCACATTTGTCATGGCGTGATCAGGTTAACGAGGTAAGTCGTAAGGTACACTTCTCCTTCCACTCGCTGAAGTGTCTCCAGACCTTCTTACCTTTAAAAACTAAAATTTTATTAGCTCAATCGTTAATTCAGCCGATCATTGACTACGCCGACGCCTGCTACCTTGATGCCACAGAGGAGCTACTATTGCAAAATATTTGTATTCGTTTTGTTTATGGACTCAAGAAGTATGATCATGTCTCTCACTTCCGCAATGAACTCAAGTGGCTCCCGATCCGCCTTCGCAGGAACACTCGCATTCTATGTCTTCTATATAATATCCTTCATAATCCCCTCTACCCTTCTTACTTGCGTGAGCGTTTTTCCTATGTCCGTTCCCCCGATGTCCTTTGTAGATCCCATCTCAAATCCCACCTCAAAATCCAACCGCATACCACTGATTTCTATTCCTTCTCCTTCTCTGTCCATGCCGTTCGTCTGTGGAATGCGCTGCCGCCTAACATACGGGAGTCTCCTTCCATTTCTATTTTTAAAAGACGTACAAAAGAACACTTTCTTTCCTCTCTTGTTTAATTTTTATGCATTTATAAATTTGTTTTATATATTTTAGTAGTTTTGTTTATATTTTGTTATTTTTATGTTAATTCTTTTTCATATTAGTTTATTTTATCTTTCTTCTCGTACACTGTGTCTATGTCTCTTTTTTAATATTTCCTGTCGTAGGTCTGCTGGAAGAAATTTCATATGAAATAAGCAGTACCTTTGTACCTTTTTATCTGTATATATTAATTATTGTTTGTCCATTGTGTGTACATAAATAAATAAATAAATAAATAAATAAATAGCGCTTACACTCTGTATTCGCATGTAATGCAGCCGAAGGTTTTAATTTGTGATGCAGCCAAGAGTATTCAAAATGCGTTTACGGAAGTATTTGGAGTTGAGACTACAGTCAGAATGTGCTGGGCTCACGCTAAAAAGAATATTCAGAAACAAGTAGTTAAACTAGTAGACAAACGACTGCAGAAAGATCTTCTACAAGGCATCGACATTTTACATTCTGTCACAGCACCGGGCGTGTTCAACACCGCTTTAGCAGCTTTTTTGAACAAATATAAAAGTCAAAAGGCTTTTATTACATACTTCAAGGAAGAATGGGTAATACAAAACCCGAATTGGTACCTAGGCGCTTCGGACGGATCTCCATCTACGAATAATGCACTCGAGGCTTTCAATAGGAGCATAAAAGATAGCCACACCCTTAGAGAACGAATTCCACTGTCCCGGTTTCGTGCTGTTACTCTTGACATGGTCAAGCAGTGGTCTGAAAATTATAAAGTGGACTCGTTTTCAAGCACACCTTTGATAGAACTATCTGATTGGACATCAGCATACCAATGGGCGAAATTAAACAAAAAAGTGAAAACCATATCAACAACAGCGATACAAAAATCTTATCTAGTCGAAGGTTCAGCAACCAATAATGTTCCAAACGGGCAAAGTTGGGAGACATTCGATGAATTCCAGAAATTTGCCTTTACTCACTGGACAGTTGTCTTGCCTTCCCAAAATAGTGACTGGGTAAAGGGTCAATGTAACTGCCCCGAGTTTTTTAAAAATTATAAATGTAAACATGTTACTGGACTTGCGATCAGGCTGAAATACATAACACCTCCAGTAGAAGCCAAAAACATAGCCATCGGGCAAAAACGAAAACGTGGGCGTCCTACAAAGGCAAAGTGCGCTTTATTGGTGCAATAATTTAAAGAAGTACTGCAGAGATGGTTACATATTAAAAAATCAAAACTTTCTTGAGCAAATTTCAAAAGAACAACGTACAAATCAACAAAGTTTAAAATAACGATGGTCATTTGATCAAAAGTTCAGCTGACCAAAGTCTGGAATATCAATGTTTAAATTATTTTTTACACTATTGACCAAATCGTTTAAAGGTCAAATGGACTACTGGATAAATTATTAATTATCAAATGGATTAACTGAAAAAGGTAAAAATAATATTAATATTAGCGAATAACTTAGATATATAATAGAACAGAAAGCCTTTGCACAACATGACCGGTTTGCTAATACAAATAATATAGGCGTTATACTAATGCGTAATTTATATACATAACATTGTTGGTTAAAAATTCTACATGTTGTGTTACAAAAGTTAGTGACAGAACCGAATCGCTGCAAAACCGACTTCACGTAGTCTTGTCTGCCCTACCCCTAGAGTGTTATTTAGAGTCGCGTAGGCGCGGAGGGGCAAGGCGGCCCGCGGGCTGAGGAGCAAGCGGCTGCGAGCGAGCGGTGGTGAGCGAAAGCCGTTTGCGACGATTAGCACGCGTGGGGCCGCCGGAGGCCCGCAGCGCCGGAGCCGTGACAGAAACCTGCATGTTGCATGCTTGCTTGCATGCTTCATCTAGCTTGCGTACCGCTCTTTGGGATTTAATCCATCGGTACACATCATCGGTTTACATCTAGCAAATTTATTCGGTCGTCATTTGTGATTATGTAATTTGATTAGTAATGATTTGATATTTTAAAATTACATCTAGCAACTTTTGATCAGTCGTTCATTTGATGTCACGTACATTGGGATTCTAAAATTTTTCTAAATAAAACATTTGGTCATTTAAATTTTGTTAACTCGTTTATTGTTCTTTTGAAATTTGCTCGAGAAAGTTTTGATTTTTTAATATGTAACCTTGATTCAAATACATTTTGCAGTGCATTATCTGAAGTAAAACTAAAAAAATAAATGCTTGTTTTTTAAATTAGGTGTAGTTATTACTATTTTTACAAATTTGCAACAGTTGTTAAATAGATGCTCGTTATGACATATTTTAATGAACATATTTTGGTGCACATTCAGTATATTTGGTGGAACACAGAAAAAATTAGGTAAATGAAATGGGAATAAATTGAAGTACTTTTAAATACCATCCTTATAAAATTGCTTAGACGGTATTGTTTTGCGATAAATTCATTGCCACAGAGTGCGGCACATAAATATTTTTTAGTAAATATATGTTTTATGGTCACGGTTATCCTTTGTATTTATTATATTATCGATGTATTGACAGTTATTAACTAATGTAGTTAAAACTTTGGTTATTACCATATGAAGATGGTAGGTATAGATATATGGCTTTATGAAGCACGCGAGAATGTGAGTAATTGTTAGTATTAGATTTATGTTGTATGTGTGTGTTTGTGTTTTACTGTGTAGATTATTAAGTGTTATGGGTAGTGTGTAATTTTGAGGGTGTGTGGAAGTGTAAAATTTGTGTTGACTGTTAGTACTTATTTTAATAACATATTTGAACATCAAAAGTAACAAAATTAATGTGTACAGTAGACAAATTTTTAAAATGGAAAGTTCTAGTCATTTACTTTGTTTACGTAGTTTTACTATATCATTTTCAGACTTTATTAATCTACTCGGCATACCCCGTTTTTCACGTACGTACACTTTTCCATTAGCCGTCCAACATTGCTCATACTCACTGCCTTTCACAAACTCTCGTGCTAAATAATGAAGACGTTTTGCCATGGTCGTCAGGACTTCGGAAACGTATAAAGGATGTTTAGGGCAGTTATTTTGCAAATGAGTTGAGGAAAGGCGATCATCTTTATTTTGCTTATTATAGTTTCTGGTAGATGCCAAGAACTGTTCTTTCGTGCTTGGCGACAAGAAATCAACAATGACTGTGCCCACTGACGCTGTTTTACTCTAAAGGCGGAAGATGTTATTTATATCAGAAGTTTGAACAGGTTGGTTAATTAAATTGCCGAGTTGTTGGATCGTGTTTGTAAGTGTTTCTCTAGTTTCGTGATTTTGAGACGGTAAGTTTTTAATTTCAATTGACGATGCTTTAAGATTTTTTTCTAAGAAATTTATTTTCTGTTCCAAAATTTTTATTATTTTTTGATTGTTATCAGATTGTGCCCGCAAATTAGATATTATATCTTGTATGACGTCATCGTATTTTTCCGATAAAAACGTTACAGTCTTCTGGATTTCTTCGTTTTGGATCCGAATTTCTGAATTCTGAGTGCTAATTATGTTATTTTGCGACCTTATACCTTCTAACGCCGTTTGCAGGGTATCAATTTTTTCACTTTGATGGCTTTGTTTAAATACTAAATCAGAGATCATGGTCTTCATTTCTCTCATCATGTTCTCCATGCGAGTCAGCTCATCGTGATCACGGTTTTTTTTCCTTATTGTTACATTCGTATCTTCCTTAGGTGACGCTGGTGTAGGTGGGGGTGAGCGTCGTATCATTTTATTTTATTTTATATCGTGGAGTAAATGATTGTGGTTATTATTAATGCAGTTACTAAAATTTATAGTTGTAGTATATAGGTATTAGGTCAAATAGTAGGTATCCAATAAATTAGAATTCGAAGATCAAGTTATTGCAGATTTTCATAAAGAATAATGATTGTACTCACATAGCCTTCGTTTGTTTATCTTTAAGAGCGTTAACGCCGATTTTGGCTGTTTGACCCAAAAAGCGTACTTTTCAAACCATTGTTACCTCCACCCGTTTGTTTCCCACCTAGGTTGGTGTTGGAAAAAAAAAAACGGGTGTGTACTTTTAAAATGTGTATTACAAAAAAATATCAGCCGGAGGCACACAAAAATTTGTGGGTCGTGGATTACTTGTTTGTCTGAAGTCACTTCTGCAGGGATAGGTACTCCCCTGTAGTTGTGGCGATAATCCCGCCGCTGGCCGGAGATGGAAGTAGGCCGAAGTTCAGTGCGGAGCTGTACGGTGACGTCCCGGGCGATGGAGACGGCGCGGACGTGCGCCTAGTGCTGTCCGCCGAAGGCAGTGCGTCGATGAGACCTCGGTCCGTAGTGTTAGCGTCTGTATTTTATATTACACCTTTTTATTTATTATCTGGCAACACTTTACTTCGCAAGCTTCAGTTTTTATGAACTGGCAACGCCGAATCGCTCTTATTGGTCCGCGCATATCTAACCAATCAGAGCGAGGCACGCGTTATGGCGGGAGTTTGGAGTTGTGGGGGTAATCATGCCGGTTATTCGGGTCATTCTGTCGTCGAGCGGGCTCTAGTGAACATCAAAGGAAATAGTGTACGCGTTTACTTGGTGTTAATTTTAAGGTAATAATGTATTTAACCTTACGCTGTTTTTACTGTGAAATATTTAATATTATGAAATAAATAACATGTTTTCTGAACCCATTATGGAGTCTTTTCTTTACATTTCAGAAGTGGGATCAGCGGATTTTAACTCGTAGAAAAAAAAAAATGTTTTGAAATACGACAGTTTAAACCCATCCGTTAATCCCGTCCACGCTTATTAGATTTTTTCTTTTTATCCTTTTGCTCACACTCGTGACAAACATTGTAAAGGAAAAGCTCCATAAAGTGTTTTAATGTGATAAACAACGATAGTCACGTAAGTACCATTTTAATTTATTGGAAATTCAAAAGACTATAATTGTCACAAGACACGCCATCATGTTTAAGATACCTAATTCACGAAACTGCTATGCCGTGTTTTACTTACAAAGTTTATAAATACCCTCTATAAAGCATGCCATTTTTGCCAAAACGACACTGGAAATACGATGCATTCGTTTTTCATTGTTAGGTTATGTTTAAAATCGTCATGTGGTGGTTTGTTGCATCTTGCCGAGGCACTCCTACGGAGATGTAACGGACTATTTTAAGCATGTATCCCATTTTGCCGGGGCGACACTCTGGAAATGGGATGCATACTTTTTTAATTGTTAGGTTATGTTTAAAATCGTCATGTGGTGGTTTGTTGCATCTTGCCGAGGCACTCCTACGGAGATGTAACGGACTATTTTAAGCATGCACCCCATTTTGCCGGGGCGACACTCTGGAAATGGGATGCATACTTTTTTAATTGTTAGGTTATGTTTAAAATCGTCATGTGGTGGTTTGTTGCATCTTGCCGAGGCACTCCTACGGAGATGTAACGGACTATTTTAAGCATGTATCCCATATTGCCAGGGCAACTCTCTGGATATGTGGTACATACTTTCCTTATACACATAATACAACTATTGACTTGATTAATTACGTTGAGCATATTATATATTGCCAGGGTACTCTCGTGGATATATAATGTGTTTTAAAGCAGGTATTTCATTTCGCCAGGGCTACACTCTGGAAATGCTATGCTTGCTTGGGCGATGAATATTTTACTTTGATCATGAATTAATCTTCTTACCACCATAATAATATCATTAAACTGAAGTTAAATACATTAATCTTAATCACAATTACAGATAATGGATTCATCGCCTACGGGCAGTGGTAATGGACGTCGCTGCAATAACGAGGATGAGCCGATAAGTTTGGATCGTAACGAGGGTCCACGGCGGACTCCGCAGCGACGCCAAATTCGTAAAAGCGAGGGAGCGGAAGGGAGTCTGGATATCAGGCAAGTCCGTAAACGCTTAATAAGTAATTCTGATAATGAGAGCGAGGGAGCGGAAGGGAGTCTGAATATCAGGCAAGTCCGTAAACGCTTAATAAGTAATTCTGATAACGAGAGTGAGGGAGCGGAAGGGAGTCTGGTAGGAGACAGGCAAAGCCGCAAGCACTCTCTTTTAAAGCCAAACTATAATAAAAATGTTAACAACCGGCGATCAAGAAGAGACGGTAGCGAACGAAATCGTAGCAGGGACCGACCTTATAACCGTCGTAGAAGGGACCGATATCGCGACGATCCTGTCGATAAAGGTCGTGATAGAACTCGACTTCGTGATGATTCTAGTGATTATTATCGTAGTAGGAAACGGTTTCGTGACAATTCGTCTGATGATAAAATCCAAGTCACGAGGGTAGGACGACGTCGTCATCGCAGCAGTAGCAGTGATAGCTATGATACTCCTATTAGACGCTTATTGAAGCGAGGACGAACTCGTTCTCCCTCATGTCGTACAAAATGTGAATTAGCGGAAGTTGAGATGCCTGATGCCACTCATAGCATCTTAAATAAATTCCTGAATGTCCTCAACAATGTGAAGGGACAATCGACCTCTAAGCTTTCTTTAACAAACGTGATTCCGGAATTCGATCCTTTATCTACCGAACAAACTATAGTAACGTGGTTAACTAAAGTCGAGGAAGCCGCGGAGATTTATAATTGGGATGAACGCGAAACAATTCATTTTGCTCTACCAAAACTCGTTGGACTTGCTCAGACATGGTATAAAGGCCTGAGCACGATGCTTTACTCGTGGACAGAATGGAAAAGGAAGCTTATTGAGTCTTTTCCCTGTAGGTACGACTATGCGGAACTACTAACTCAGATGTTGGCCAAGCGTGTGCGTTACGGCGAATCCCTTGAACAATATTACTACGCAAAGATAAATCTCCTGAACCGATGTGGTATCGTAGGTCGAAAAGCAGTCGATTGCTTATTACACGGCGTAGACGATAGGGCGGTGCGGATAGGAGCACAAGCGGCTAGGTTTCGTGGACCCGAAGATGTGCTTGGATATTTTAAAACTGTTAAGCCAGCCACTAGTAGGGAAACCGCGGATAGGTCCGGGCAAGATAAAAGGAACTCTTTGTCAAATAACAATCGGAACAAATCTGACGCGAATAAGAGGTCTACTTTTGTCATTAAGTGTCACAATTGTAATGATGAAGGACACAAGAGTTTTAAATGCAATAAACCCCTAACAAAATGCACTCTTGGTAACCGCGAAGGTCATTTAGATTTGTATTGTAGATCTAAGCGGCACGCTATCCAAAACACTGAACGTCCTAGTAGTGAAGTTAAGGATGAAAAGCAGGTTGCTCTAGTAGACTATTCAGATAATACTAATCAGAAGTACGTCCTCGAAATATTTGTAAATGACCAGCCGATCAATTGTCAAATAGACTTAGGGAGCCAGTGTACCTTGGTTAGGGAATCAGAAGCAAAGCGTTTGAAGCTGAATACAAGCCTGGACGAATTACCAGTCTTGCGAGGTATAGGTGGCTTTCACATAGAACCACTGGGAAAATGTAATGCCGACGTAACTGTCCAAGGGATAAAAGAGAATATAGAGATTCTCATTGTTGAAGACGCCGCTTTGAAACACCCAGCCCTCTTGGGTCATACGTTTACAGAAAAACCCGGTATTACTATCATAAAGACCCCTAACGAAGTAGTGTTCGAACAGGATTTCCATCAGAAGATATTCCTCATGACTCAAGGTGACGTAGTAATTGCTCCAAAACAATTAACTATGATACCTGTGAAGTCACGAACTAATCTTACCGGTTTCGTGTATGTGAACGGCTCCGTTAGAGGCACCACAGGTAAAGAACACTATTTACTCCCGGGCGAGTATAAATTACACGGTGGTTTTGGTAACTTGCTGCTACAAAACGTCTCTGGTAGTTCGGTCAGTCTAAAACAGGGGTCTTTACTGACACGTGCTATCCCTACCATGAACGAACAAAATGTATACTCAGTAACTTTCGATGATAAATCCCTGGATGAGTCCGTACAGTGCGGTAACACCATCACTTCAGAGCAGAAACTCGAGCTCCAAAGGTTATTATCGAAATTCAAAGACTGTTTTTCCTCTGGTCTTAAAGATCTCGGTTTCACAATTGCAACAGAAATGGTCATAGAGCTTAACGATGCAGAGCCAGTGGTATACAGGCCATATCGTATGTCCTACGGCGAAAGAGCGCTGGTCAGAGATATGGTTCAGGAGATGATGGATGCGGGCATTGTAACCGAATCCACTTCGCCATATGCGAGTCCAATCGTGCTGGTGAAGAAAAAAACCGGAGAGAAACGCTTGTGCGTAGATTATAGAGCTTTAAATAAACGCACAAAAAAGGATCACTATCCCTTACCTCTAATAGACGACCAGCTCGATAGGCTCGCAGGTAATAAACTGTTCATATCATTGGATCTAGCGTCCGGCTATTACCAAATTCCTATCGAAAAGAATTCGCAAGATAAAACCGCATTTGTGACGCCCGATGGCCAGTTTCAGTATACACGAATGCCTTTTGGATTGGTAAATGCACCATCTGTTTTCCAACGAACGATCAATAAGATCCTCTCTGAAGCGAAAATAAAGTACGCTCTCGTCTATATGGATGATATTTTGATCCCAGCACGGTCTTTTGACGAAGGTCTTTGTAGGCTTGAAGAAGTACTTTCCCTTTTAAAACAGGGTGGTCTTACTCTTAAATTATCCAAATGCAACTTTTTCATGGATAGCATCGAATTTTTGGGTTTCCAAATTAATGCTGATGGTATTAAACCCGGCGAAAGGAAAACCGAAGCCGTTTCGAAGTTTCGTACACCCAGAAGCCAACGTGAACTACAGCAATTCATCGGCTTGGCAAGCTTCTTTAGAAGGTTTGTTAAAGGATTTGCTACAATCGCAAAGCCTCTAACGGACCTTCTTCAAAAGAATACCACCTGGAAGTGGGGGTCTGAACAAGTGAATGCGTTCGAAACAATTAAGGCAACGCTGGTACAGAGGCCCTTGCTCGCTCTTTATGACCCAACACGCGAAACGGAGGTACATACAGACGCTAGTAAGCACGGGATAGGAGGAATTCTATTGCAGAAAGATGATGCTGGTCATTTGAGGCCAGTCTCATATTTTAGTAGGAAAACTACTCCCGATGAACAAGAGCTCCACTCATTTGAGTTGGAGACGCTGGCCGTTGTATCCTCCCTCAACAGATTCCGTGTATATCTGATAGGTGTTCCATTTAAAATACTGACAGATTGTAACGCGCTGCGAACGACTCTATCAAAAAGAGATCTTATACCTCGCATAGCGCGTTGGTGGGTTCAATTTCAGGAATTTAACTGCGAGATCGAATATCGCCCTGGGTGTCGTATGTCCCATGCGGATGCACTGAGTAGGAATCCGGTAGGGGAAGCTAAGGACGAGTCGCACGTATTAGACGTTCTAACAGTAGGTACGGATGATTGGATAGCTACGGTACAGAGTAGTGATGACGAAATAGCACGTATTAGAGAGATTTTGAAAGACCCTAAATCGGACCAGGTGCTAGATGTTATAAAAAATTATAAATTGAAAAACGGTAAAGTTTATCGAATTGTAGGTAAGGAAGTAAATGATTTAAGGTGGGTGGTACCTAAGGGGGTAAGGTGGCAGATAGCCAAAATAAACCACGATGACCTAGGCTACTTCGGTTTTGACAAGACCTTTGCGCGAATTCAGCAAATCTATTGGTTCCCCAAAATGCGCCGGTTTATAAAAAAATATATCAAGTCTTGTTTAGAATGTGCACGGAGTAAGGACCATACAGGGAAAGTTCAAGGCGAACTACATCCGATCCCTAAAGTTGAAACTCCATTTCATACAATTCACGCGGACCATCTAGGACCATTTGTGAAGAGCAAAAAGGGCAACTGCTACCTATTAGTAATTGTGGATGGGTTCACGAAATTCATAAATATAAAGCCAGTCAGAAACACTAAAAGTTCTACCTCAATAAAAGCCCTTAAAGAGCATATTACTTACTTTGGGGCACCGTCTAGACTGATAACCGATAGAGGGACTTCTTTTACCAGTAACAGCTTTCGCGCATTTGTCCAAACCATGGGTATCAAGCACATACTTAATGCTGTGGCCACACCCCGAGCAAACGGACAATGCGAACGTTACAATCGGACAATCTTAAGTGCACTCACCTCTAAAACGGACAATAAAGATGATAAGAACTGGGATGAGTATATTCCGGAAATACAGATCGGTTTGAACACTACTGTCCACAAGACGACTGGCAAAAGCCCTTCGGAACTACTTCTTGGTTTTAACATACGTAGTGGCTCCGAAAATGCTCTAAGCGATATTATAGACGATGTTAGAGAATTTTCCACAGATGATTTGGGCCAGGTACGATCCAAAGCAGGTACACGCATTGCCGAACAACAGGTTAAAGACAAAATCCGATATGATACTAGACATAAGCGCGCTTACAAATATAACTTGGGCGATTTAGTTAGCATAAAGCGAGATGTGCCAAGCGATGGCAAATCGAGAAAACTAGCGGCAAAATTTCAGGGTCCATACCGAATTTTGAAAGTACTGCCTAACGATAGGTTTTTAATAGAAGATACGCCGTTAACCCACAATCATGGCCAACGTCGATACGAAAATGTAATAGCGATAGATAGAATTAAGCCGTGGCTCGCTTTCGATCGGAATTATGACTCTACAGAATCTGAGTCCGAAGATAATGCTAATCAGGACTGTAATGAACGTACCAATTAGTACCTACCACATACTAACGATAGTACATCTAGGTTGGAATAAATTGATTTAGGAAATGTAATAAATAATCCAATATTTAATAAAGTAAAGTATGTACTTACAACGCATTAATGTAATATTTAAGACAATATTATTGGAATTAATAACATCATGTTGTTTATAGCTATATTATTATTATGCTTACTATGAAAATAAGTGTTAGTTAATGTCATATTTTGATTTAAGATGAATCCCCGGTGGTTAAATATAAAGCTGTCAACTAGGTTATCAAAATAAAATTGCTTTTAGATTATGTAGTTAAATCTGATGGACCTTATATATTAAGATTATAATATTAGTACTAATTATTATTATAAGATGGCGATGTTACCATGATTTATGATTGTATAACTTTAACTAGATTCCAAGGTTAATAGTGTACTAGAGTTATGTATGTACTAGAGTTTGTCGTACTTACATTATGTATGGAATCTACCCCTGTAAGACTTTATTTAATTTAACTTGTAACTTAAAATAGAATTTTACATGTAAATGTTACTTTTTTTTGTGTCGCGAAGGGACTCGCTTTTCGCAGGATGGCCGAGCTGTTAGCGTCTGTATTTTATATTACACCTTTTTATTTATTATCTGGCAACACTTTACTTCGCAAGCTTCAGTTTTTATGAACTGGCAACGCCGAATCGCTCTTATTGGTCCGCGCATATCTAACCAATCAGAGCGAGGCACGCGTTATGGCGGGAGTTTGGAGTTGTGGGGGTAATCATGCCGGTTATTCGGGTCATTCTGTCGTCGAGCGGGCTCTAGTGAACATCAAAGGAAATAGTGTACGCGTTTACTTGGTGTTAATTTTAAGGTAATAATGTATTTAACCTTACGCTGTTTTTACTGTGAAATATTTAATATTATGAAATAAATAACATGTTTTCTGAACCCATTATGGAGTCTTTTCTTTACAGTAGTTAGGCAGCCGAACGCGAGGCTGCTGCTGGCGTCTTATAGCCGAGTGGAAAAACCTGGAAATCACCGTTCCAGCTAATCAGAACTCGGCCTAATAATTTCCGTGCTGGAGTACCACCGTCGACAACGAGAAAGAGATACCTATCTAAATGTAGTAGCATTGACGTGGCGGTACTAACCAGAACGGAGTTTACACATAAAGCAATTAAGAAAGAAGAAAGAAAACAATAGAATTACGGTTATCGAACGTTAAAATATTTAAAATTGAATTTAAAAAATATCATTTTACTTGAAGGTAGAATTAAACTAGGTAGAATGATGCAACATTTTTTAGCAATGACTAAGGCTTTTCTTAAATACAGTTTGCTAATTAGCTTGATGAATTAAACAACATAAAACGAGTAACACAGCAAGAAATAGGTATAGTGGTACACAGAACATAATAAGCTGCAAATAAAAAATGAAACAAACAACTACATGATCATGATGTGTGAATTTGTGTGCTATTCAAAACTTACCCTAATTCGGGATTTTCACTCATAAAAATATTATATAAAACTTTAACACCTTAAACTGGTTTCGAATAAAAATGAATTTAAACGGTCGTGTCTGCTAGGGCGCTTGACAGGACGGAAGCTGGTCGAAGGTGAAACACTCGCATCAGCCTAGAAGCGACTCGCGAATGTCACTCCGCAGTGCGCTCGCGCTGCTCGCGCCGCGCGCCGCATTCACATCAATCGACATCGTTCCTTGGTTCGTTCGGTTCGTTCGGTTCATTCGGCGCGTTCACAAATCGCGCACAACCAAAGAACAACGCATTCATTTTAATGTTTATTTTATTTTACTTTTTTTTTTATATTTTATTTTGTTTAATTGTAATTATTTGTTTTATTATGTTTCCTTAATTAATGTTTTAATTAGAATATAAGTCTGTAAATGTACCACTGTAATGTAATATAATGATGTATGTAGGTAGTTCAATTTATGATTTGTAGGAATCTTAAACAAAACATCATTATTCATGTAACGTTCCGTTACACCATTTAATCTCCTCATAAAACGTATTTAACGAAAGTGTGAATTACCAATTATTGTAGGAAATATTTTGTTCTAAAAAGTTAGGTGAGAACATTTTAACATTAATAAAGTATGCGTGAATTGTAACCAGATAAACAAACAGTGTTTTCTAAATTTCCTTTACAGTGGTCATTTCGAAGCTTGAAATATCCAAAACCTGTCATAAAATTTACAAACAAACAAGCTTATTTAATTGTTCATATCCTTGAGCAAAACTTTGCCAGAGATTTTTTGATTTTCAGCTTCTAACAATGATAAATTAAACAATAAACAAAGTGAAATTAACAAAAAAAAGCGGTTGCTAAATTCATTATTTTCCCCAATAAATCTTACTTAATATTAGAAAATAAAGGTGTATCGTAAAAGAGCAATATCTTCTCTACAAAATACGAAACAGCATTCAGCTTATTTAAATTAATTTTATTTACTAAAAATTTTTTAAAACTACTATAAAACTGCGGGCATAATTCGTTTCAAATCAGTCCGCCGCGAGGCCTTTTAGCGAGTGGACGTATCGCTCGTTGTCTACGCGTGACCTCTCCTGACCCTTGGCGTCGAGTCGGCTTCGAGCGAGTTTATCGTGCAACTTAACGATCTTGATCACTACGGAGCACTACCTTTTAGTCATATTTATTATTAAAGATTCTTGTTACTATAAAATAACGTTTTTATTTGTTGTTTTTGCATTTAAACGTGAATTGATTTCATGTTTAGAATTAGAGATTTTCCTATTATTGATCTCTTTTTCTATTATAAACTAACTGATTTTTTGAGGGTTGTCGATGTGTGGCACACACATTATGTCGGTTATCTTTCAAAGTCAGTAAAGGGACACATTTTTTTAAATCTACATACAAGTGTACTAAATTTTTTTTTTTTTCACTAATAAACTAATATTATAAATGCGAAAGTGAGTTTGTTTGTTTTTTACGCTTTTACGCTAAAATGGGCGAACGGATTTGGTTGAAATTTGATACGTGGGTAGACCATGATGTAGATCAGGACATAGGATTCTTTTTATCCCGGAAGTACGTTCCCTTGCGATAGTTTCCAACCTCCACGCGGGTGAAGCCGCGGGCAAAAGATAGTACTTTATAATTTGCTAGATGATGATCGCGACTTCGTACAACTTCAAAATGTCTTTTTAAATTATAGCCAATAAAAAAACAATGATACAAATCATTATGATTTTTTTTTTACTTTTTTATCAAATGGCCAAATTTTTACCAAGATTCGTTCAGTAGTTTTTGTGAAACAGATAATACTTATCCGTTTAAACTCTCAATCTTTCACGTTTATAATTATTACTTGAAAATGTGGTCTCTATGCTATTTTGATGTATACTCTATATTAATTAATTTATAGTTTCGTCAAAATCCATTCAGTAGTTCTTAAGGGAAAGAGTTAAAAACATCCATCCATACATAGTCAAAAACTTTCGTATTTATAATAATCTTTGTACGATTTTACATTTGTATTACAATTCTAACTTTTCTCCCCTGATTAGTACTATATCTTATAAAGTATCCAAAATTTCCTCTTTATTTCACAAGGTAGTAATAAAAATATTAATAGTAAATAAAAATTAACTGACGATTAAATAAGTATCAGTAAACATAACTCAACGGATCAACATGGGTTAGTTTGACTATAAGGACAGAACGCAGCAACTCTACGCACACAGACACACGCGCATCGGTGTGAGTGCAAAGAGCGCTGCAAATACCTAATCTTGGTGCCGCGGATTTGGCGTTAACGCTCTTAATGCACTATTACTCGTACATGATGTTTATAACTCATACAGTCACAACAGCACGTCTTGTTGTTATCGTAAATAGGTAGTCGCCTTATTAACAGCGACCGAGCGCAGCCGATCGCGTCCTTGCAACGCCGAAGTGCACCAAAGGACGACCAAAGGTCAAGCGCGTTGTTAGAACAATCACTTCTTGTTATTCATTAAAACTTTCACAGATTCTTAGATTCTTGATAAATTCACAAACGGATTATGACACTGTGATCCTTGTGCACTTGCACACACGTTGATATGTATTTTTGGTCGATATTGAAGTTTTAGCCTTATTAACCCTAGAATACTAATGTTAGTCGTTTCGACTAACACCGCGTGGATTTTTTGCTGTCCTAATCTAACGCGTGCACCGATCCTGTTGATTTTACGTGTCAAGTCAGTCGCCGGTAGGACGTTCGCAGGAGCGACTGCGCCATGAGGGTAAGTGCCGCCATATTTGAATTGCAGCGTACTTGGTAGTCCGATCGACTAATGATTAGTATTTACGTAACTTTTTGATCGTAGTAATTTATGTGACAGTATCGTGATTTTTTTCAGGAAGAAGGAGGAAGTTCAGGAGAAAGTTACTTATCAACCCCCTATTGAACCTGAACCGAAAAAAAGGAAAATATGCACCTACTGTCCTTAGAAAAAACATCGCATGACTAAGTCTAGGTGTTCTAAGTGCCTGAAAAATATATGCGGAGAACACAAAGTAGAACTATGTGTTAACTGTTCCAAAAACTAAAATATTCTGTATTATCTGCATGTTTTGATATTGTTTTATAAGATATAAAAGAAAATAAGGTAGTTTTTTTTATAATTTTTGTTATTTTAAGGAATATTAATGAGACTGTTGATTATGATCTCCAAAAATGTATGTGATACGGTTCTTACTATTTTTTAATAAAATATTAATTCAATAAGTTTTTTATTTATTTATTAATATAGTTAAAATGCTGTTTAAACAAAAAAAAAAACCTTATATGAAAATATACCGAAAAAGAAAATAGTATTATAGGAACTTAAATCTGTGATAGTCGAAATGACTAATGATTAGTATTTGCGTTTGTAAAATATGATTAGTACTCTAGGGTTAAACGATTTTAATATACGGAGCACACAAAAGTACGTGTTGTCGCTCGCGCGGCCGGTGGGGGGGGGGGGTATAACTAGTTTACGTTTATATTATTGCAAAAAAAATATGTTTATAAGTATTCATAAACCAGCGAGAAAACAGGCGAGAGCGTTTGTATGGAGAAAGACCGCCCAATCATTCCTCTTAAGAGAAAAGAAGTCTTTTCCCCTTGGAAATGCTCTCGGTTGTTTTTTTGCTGTTTTATGAACATTAAATAATGATTTCCAGTGTGTGCAGTAGGTAATGTCAATTTTTTTTTTAAAAAAAGCTCTTTTTACCAAAGCCTTATGATTTACCTGGATCAAGGCATTGATCACAGAGATGATCAAAACGTGTGAGGCCTACGCTGCCGCACATGGATTAAGATATAATGTTAAGAAATGTGAATACATGGTCTTCGAGGTCAGCGGCAAACGCCGTGGAGAAGGACCCGAGTTGTTTGTGAACGGGTCACAAATTAGTAAGGTGCCAACTTTTAAATACCTAGGGCACTGTCTTGCCGCTGACCTCAGGGACGATGTAGATATTGAGAGGGAGCGCAGAGCTCTGGCGGTCCGGAGCAATATGTTGTCTCGTAGATTTGCGCGATGTACAGACCAAGTAAAAGTAACACTGTTCAAGGCATATTGTCAAAGTTTGTACACGGGCAGTCTATGGGTCAATTATGCTAAAAGATCGCTAGATGTCCTGCGCGTCCAATATAACAATGCTTTCAGGATGTTGTTGAGGCTACCTCGGTACTGTAGTGCATCGGAAATGTTTATGCAAGCCTACACTGACGGATTCTTTGCAATTATACGCAAGAAAACTGCTTCGTTGTTGAGGAGAGTGAGGGACAGTCAAAACAGCATCCTGAAAACTGTGGCAGAGAGTTTCAGCTCTCCGATTGTACGTCACTTTGTGAGCAGGTTGATTTTTACTAACACTAGGTATTAAGTTATTTTTGTATGATACTAACACTATATGGATATTTGTTTGTCCGAAATAAAAGTATTCTATTCTATTCTATTCTATTAACAACTACATGAGTAGCAAGCTGCCTTCTGCCCTATTATAAATAGTTAAGAGTTAGTAGTCACTAACGAATTGTGTTATAAAATGATCATTGGGCATCGAGTAAAAACAATCCCACCAAAAACATTCTGTAAAAATCTAGCCAAGTCTCGATGAAGCTGCTTGTTTATCTCTAAAAAGTAATGAAATCGAGACAAAGTCGTACCAAGTCTAAGGTTCCTTACTGCGATTTCTTTATTATTCTAGTTAATGTTGTGTGACTTGGCCGTTGAACATTCTTTATACGTTAGTATGTACAAGTCAATTTTGTTTACACGTAATGTTATATCTGTTGAAACTACCTATGTTTGTTAAACGAGATAATAGCCCATACTGGTATTGGTAATTGGACGCTGGTGCCTCATTTTAGGCTGTTGTTAATTGTGCAACACAGCATTGTCAATGCTGTGTTGCACAATCACAATCAATCAAGTCACACAACATTAACTAGAATAATAAAGAAATCGCAGTAAGGAACCTTAGACTTGGTACGACTTTGTCTCGATTTAATTACTTTTTAGAGATAAACAAGCAGCTCCATCGAGACTTGGCTAGTTTTTTACAGAATGTTTTTGGTGGGAATATACTGTACTGTTATGAACATCAAATATTCCTGTAAACATCACTTAACCATTTTTCCAGGTAAAGAATTATGATCATATAATTCATTCATAATATGTGAAAATGAAAATGAAAAAAATGAAAAAGTGTTTATTTGGAACATTATGTCAAAATCAGTACATTTTACTTCTGCCAAACTACAGAGCAGTTTGTTGGCAGACGTAGCTCCCACAATACTCTCAATATTAACGTATGTACGTTCACTTCTCCATTAATATAATAAAATTACAAAAATAATCTGACCGCAACTGGCAACCAAATTACTGCAAAATACTTATACAATACAAAATGTTAAACTGTTAATATTTATTTTAAATTACAAAATAATTGCTGAGGTTTTGACTAAAGTTAGACAAAAGATATGATTGAACTTTGTTTTTAAATGTTCTTTTTGATACATCAGTTTCAAATGGTAAGCTGTTGAAAATACGTGGTACTAAATATTTTTTACATCTTTGCCCAAAGTAATTATTGTAAGTGGGTACTTTTAGTTCTATAATAGCTCTTCTACGAGACCTATTACTATTAGACACTTGTTTGACTTTAAATTGATCACTACAAAATTCTTCTAATGCTAATAACAATGTTACTTTGTCATGGACTGGCAGCATTTTACATTTCAAAAATAATTCTTCGTAATCACTAATTTTACACAACCTTTTCGTATTTGTATCCACTAATCATTTCATAAATCTGATTTGTAACATTTTTATTTTATCTAAGTAGGTTTTAAAACTACGTCCATAACATGCCAGTCCATACGAGATTAAAGAGTCCACCAGCGCATAGTAGACTGTATACAAAGTTGCCCTATCCAGACTATAACTAAGGTGGTGGAATTTAACTAGTATCGATCTTAGTTTGTCACACACATGATTAATATGATTCTTCCATGAGAAATTGCAGTCTATAACTAGACCTAAGTATCTGTAATGCTCCACCACCTCAATCTCTGCGCACGTACACTGCACAGAGGTGCGAGTGGCTGCGCCGCGAGCGTTCATGCCGCTGTGCGCGTGCAAGCATTCGTAACTATGGCCCACTGTGCGCGGCGCGCGCTCACTGCCCCGGAGGTAGGGAGATCGTATAGTCATACATTTGGTTTTGCCTAAATTAATTAAAATACCATTATCATGTGACCATTTCATAATGTTTGTGAAATCTTCCTCCATTTTACATTCAATTACATCTATATTTTTATCTGCGTAGACCAAACAAGTGTCATCAGCATACATGTATATACGACAGTTTCGCACTATATTGCACATACTATGGACGTGCATGATATATCCGACGGGGCCGAACACGGAGCCGGTCGGTACACCGCAAGTGACGGGCCTGGGCTCGCCCACAACACCGTCGACTACAGTGCGCAGCGTCCTGCCCGCGAGATACGCGCGGAACCACTCATTAAGTGGTCCCGCCACCCCGCACTCCTCCATAGCCAGAAGTAGCTAGTGGTGTTCCAATTCCAAAGTGTCAAACGCTTTTTTGAAATCAATAAAGACCACCACCACCTGCTTCCGCTGGTCCAGACACTCATTCACATCATCAGTAAACTGTGCCAAGGCAGTCGCCGTGCTACGTCCCCGTCGGAAGCCATGTTGCACGTCACACAATATATTCTGGTTCTCAAGGAAAACGGACAATTGACCCACAATAAATTTTTCAGTAATTTTATTTATTATAGAAAGTATAGCTATTGGCCTATAATTAGTGTAAACACTATGCGAGCCTTGCTTGAAAATCGGTCTTATTAAAGCTGCTTTTAATACTTCGGGATACCTAAATACCTTCTTTAACACATAAATTAATGAAATGCGCTAAAATTGAACTTAGCTTTAATTTTAACAATTTAATTTCCTTTAATCTAATTCTATCCAGCCCTTCCGACTTATTGCTATCTAAATTATTTATTATTTTAATTATATCTATTGCTTGTGCTTTTTTAAATCGCATTGAAATGTTTTTACAGTTTAAATATTCGGACCTATCTAAAAACTTATAGTTACATACGTGTTTCATATCAAG
Source organism: Autographa pulchrina (assembly GCA_905475315.1). Classification (NCBI taxonomy): domain Eukaryota; kingdom Metazoa; phylum Arthropoda; class Insecta; order Lepidoptera; family Noctuidae; genus Autographa; species Autographa pulchrina. The sequence goes on along the minus strand of FR997761.1, from coordinate 19,914,017 downwards.
TATTTCTTGATAAAATGTTTTAGAAAATTTATTACATATATCTAGTATGTTGTCAGTCCTCCCTAAATACTTAACAATAATTTGATCTATGCTACTCTTCTCCTTTCCTATCCATGAATTTATTTTAGCCCAAATCTTTCTCATATTTTTATTACAGTTTTTTATTTCCTCTTGACAATATTTATTTTTTGCTTTATTTATGTATTTATTTAATCTATTTCTATATTTATTATATAACATTCTCAAGTTCATATCCTTTGGGTTACTTTTCCAGGCACGAAAAACTTTATCTCTGACACTAATCATATTTTTTAGTTTGTTTGTGATCCACGGCTTGCTTTTTCTTTTATTACTCAAGGATATTTCAATTTTTGCATCATCATAAGCACTGTGGAAAATAGAAAATAATCTATTATATAAATCTAATGGACACTTACTATCTAACAAATCTGCCCACGACACTAATTCTAGTTTTTCAATTACTTTTCTATCTCTTATAATATATTTTTTAGCATGGTCACTACATTTTTTCGTACCTTCAAGGGATACACCTATCGCATAATGATCTGACAACTTACATGTAAGTACATAAGCAGATGTTAAACACTGAGTCCGAACCCACGCATGGTCGATGCACGTCCGCGTCACTGTGCCGCCGTACACCTCTTCTCGTGTCGCCTCTGTTGCGCCTGCCACACACTCGACGAGTGGCATGGGAAGTAACGAGGAAAGGAGGCAGAGACATAGTGTGGCAACATTACTCGTCATGCCACACGTCATGCTCCTCGTCCTGCCCACTGCTCCCTATTTTGTCGGTTTTTGCGCGCGAGTCAAAGGACCGGCAATACGAGTGCAAGTGGCTGGCCACATAATCGCGCGGTCGCAGTCCGCATCGAGCGCTCGCGCAAGACGCACGCGTATGCAAAATTGGAAATTATGTCGTCGCCAAGCGTGGATAGATGTGATCCACCATCTCCGTTGGCGAGGACGACGACGACGATGTATATTTCTTTTTACTACATTAATATAATTAGCTATACTAAAAATGCATAGCGCGCACGCTACCACCGTTTCAACGTCCATTGTCTCACCAAGGCAAATGACAAGTGAGGAGCGTCGCGATTAATTGCGCGAGTAGAGCAGAGTGTGGGCAGAGAGGGCAACATCGCGGCAAATCACGGCAGCGCGAGGAGCATAGCGATGAACAGTGCAAGGAGCATAGTCTGGCAGGCGCATAAGATTAAACGCCCCAGACATACTCTCTCCTACCCTGACGATAAAACAACGCTTCTCCAAGGAGCATTCGATTTAGCTAGCAGTAGCATTACTCAACACAACCGCCGTATATTACGTCCTCGCCGGCGAGGCCCGTCGCGTATTATAAATAATATTAACGTAAATGTTATCCTCCCGTCCCTAGACCAAGCTGGCCCGAGCCGGCCAAACTAGCAATAAAAATATGTCCCTAAATAATAAAAACTTAGATCCAGCCATCCCTTGTTGTTTTCCTTTATTAAGATTGTTAGCAACGCACTAAGTCGAGGTCCGAACCCCGCAGGGGGTGCCCTTAGTGGACGTTGCTGACGTAGTTGAATCAATCTCTGATAATAACTTATGTATGTTATCGTTGAATCCTTGTTTGTTAGCATTTGGGGGCCTGTATATGACCAAAACATGAATACTTTTAGTGTCCTGGATTAATTTACCATATATTAGTTCATAATACTGTGAATTTACTGTAGCTGCATTAAAATTTAATCTATTCTTACATATAGAAGTATCCCCCCTCCTCTTTTATTTTCTCTGGTATGTATGTATGTATTAAATCCGTCTATAGTGTATAATGGTAATTCCTCCTTTTTAATACCGTATTAATCTCCGTTAAGGCAATAAAATCCAATTTATCTTTGCAGTTATCTATTAATATTTGTAATTGTAAAAAATGTTTTCTTAATGATCTTATATTCAAATGTATTATATTGACACTATTACTTTGTTGGTTCATTTCTGCCTGCCAGTTTTCAATTGAAATGTATGTTTTGTAGTTTATATTTGACCTTATATTTAGGACATCATCATCGAATTTTGATTTTATCTAATAATACGGTGTTAAGTATTAATAATGCATGTTTCTAATTATACATGTCTATAATAATATCGTTTAACGAACGGATTACTTTAATTTTTGTGTCATTTGGATCATCTTTTCTTATCAAAACTTTACCATTTTGCACCCAAATATATTTATATATAGGTTTTAATTCATTTTTCGCCGTCCACAAAAGGCTGCGCGTGTATTTGGTTAGATCCTCATTGATATAAATCCTTTGTTTGTTGCCGTTACCAAATAAGTCGTCATTAGTTAATTGATGACTTTTTCTTGTAGCCAACCATTTATCACGTGAAGCACGGGTGGACAAGGTGACGATGCTTGTCCGCTGTTTTTTATTCCTTTTCGTATCAGCCGTTGCACCGTTTTTATTTTCCTCACCTACCTACTTTATCTCACAAATCATATTGCTGTTGATACCCAGTTTATTGGCTAGCAACGTTATATTTTTGTTTACGTTTTCGCTTTCGCACTCTTCCAAACCTATTATTTCTATATTTTTTTCCCTCCCTTGTATTTCTAAATGGGCAATTCTGTCCTCCAGCGCCTTGTTGCTTGTCTCCAGATGCACATTCTTATGCTCCAGGGCTTTGATTTTATGAATCATTTTTTCCTTTTCCTCCACTAGCTCCTGGTATTTTTCGGCATAAAAGCTAATGTCATTGGACATCGACTCAAGGGTCTTCTTCATATTGAACACTATGGACAATTTTTCGTTGACCTCTTCCAGAAGTTTCTTCGCACTGGTATTCGACATGTCCACTTTGATTAGCGGTTCATCTGAAGGCGGTGGTGAAATTTGGCATTCATCACACACACCGTTATCATTAAATCCCTTTATTTTCGATGCACATTTTTTGTGTAGCACACCCTCACAGGGTCCGTTACATTTCACTGTACTTTCACCCTTGACACGGGCCAGAGACAGTTTGCACAGCTTGCACTGAACCATATTTATTGTTTTTTAACTATACTACGTGATTCTAACGTGTCGCAATTATTTAGTTCTTTCCTTCGATATTGCACAAGCACACACTCGTTTAAAGATTATAAAACGTTCGCACGGTAGGAGCTCGCACGACTGAATGTAAAGTTCGCGCGCCGCGCTTGTCAAGGCAACATCTCGTTTGTTGGCCTCCGGTAATTATTTTGAAGTAAAGTGGTTTAAAGTTATTATTTTTACCATTAACTGTGCAATATCTCTTACTAATCGTTCATTGAAGCTAAGTGAAGTTCTTGTGGCTAATATAAATACAGTGTAATAGAACTAATAGCAAAAACATTTTCAAACGTAATAATCCAACGGCCTAAAACCAAGCGCTTTCGACCGACTGGGACGCTCACAACGTCCCGCGCTGCTCGCACCGCCCGCCGGCGCCTCCCGCACCTCCCGCGCCGCACACACCGCCCGCGCCTCCTACGCCGCCGCCGCCGCTATTGCTGTACTACTCGCACAGTCACTGCGCGCTGCTCACACAACACTGGAGTATCAACGACGCTTGCTTGCTGCTGTCGTACTGCTCGCACAACTACTGCGCACGCTTTGTTTACCTTTTGCTTGCGAACACTTTTCATTCTATTAAAATTAACGCTTTTGATTTCTACAAAATGAATTGTTCCGCTTGTTGTAACACCATCGCCGATAATGAGGGCCACCTCTGTTGCATGTATGACCACTGTGGTAAGCTTTTCCATCTAATATGCATTGGTAAAATAAACATTGATACAGACGAAAAACATTCATGGGTCTGCCCCGATTGTCGCTGCGCCTTAAAAAGAGGTGGAGATAATAGTTGCACCCCGGTTGGTTCAAATCTTATGGATCCAAATGTAACACTGAGGAGAAAAACGACGCAAGCACTCAGTAGTAGTTCCTTCATTGAGTCTGATATTGAAAATAACGATTACACTATCGCTATGTCTGCTCTGCGTTCTGAGATGGTGATTTTGAAAGAGCTGTTAACCAAAGCGTTAACCTTAGTGAGTAGTCATGAAATGAAGTTGGAAAGATATGCTATTCAGGTAGAGCAACTAAACATAAGATTAGAGAAATTTGAAAAGTCAGGAATATGTGTAAAAGGAGCTAGTGAGATACTCCCAGAATCTACTTCGGTTCGCCCACCGGCTGTTCGCCCGCCGCCTATTCCTAATAAGCAACAAATAAAAAAAGCACAGGAAGTACCTACTCAAGACAAAGAACTACCTACTATTTCGTGTCAATAATCCAACCTGCAAAATATCCAGCCTAGTACATCTAAACACCAAGCATCATCTGAAAAAGCGAACTACCAATGTGAAGCTATAGCTATGACTGAACAGAATGATAGTGATATAGAATTAACAGAAGGTAATAATGATGAGTGGACCGTAGTGAAGAAGCGAAACAACCGACGTAAAGCACCTTTATGTGGAACTGCGGACCCTTCCGTCATTAGTTTGAAAGCTGTGGAAGCGCGTAAATACATCCATCTGTGGAACATGGCTTCAGGTTTAGATGAAGTGCGCCAATATCTTAAGCAACTTTGTCCGACGGCCACGATTGAAGAGATCGCAACGCGTGGAGACTATAAGTCCTATAAAATCGGCGTCCCAGTTCAACATTATGACGCGTGTTTCTCCATTAACGTCTGGCCAGTCAATGCTAGAATTAAGCCCTGGATAAATTACAGGAAAACAGTCCGTCCCACCGGACCTCATAATAGTGCAATAGTGCCAGTACCTAATCAGCTGCAGTCCTTTCGTAGCCCCCGAGCTGCAACACAGCAAAGTTAGACGTATCAACGCTTATTACCAGAATGTTCGAGGTCTAAAAACTAAGATGTCAATGTGGCGAAACAACCTAGCCATCTCTACCTACAACCTCGTTGCTGTTACCGAAACATTCTTAGACTCTTCCGTTCTGGACCCCGAACTTGAAAGTGGTGACTGGAGTGTTCTGCGTCGTGACAGAGGTACGCCGTGTGGAGGGGTCTTACTCGCGGCGCGACCACCTATTACGCTACATAGAAGGCAGGAGTATGAGACCGACTATGGAGAAGATCTGTGGGCATCCTTTACCTGGCAGGGTCATCCATCTCTCATATGTGTTGTGTATATAAAGCCTAGTGCCAAAGATGAAGATTATATGCGTTGGTTCTGTAAAGTTGAAAGTTTTATAAATACTTATAAAGGTTCAGTTATTATTATGGGTGACATTAACCTTAACAGTGCTTCAATTTGTATTAAAAATTATTATTGTTATTTTATGTCTTTCTGTGGTATTGTTGAAAAAAATGTTATTTTTAATAGCCACGGTGGAATGTTAGATGTGATATTAGTCCGGGATGGATCCTTAGACGCCGTGGTTAGTAGCGTAGATGGACTTGTGCCACCCGACGCATATCATCCCCCTTTAAACCTAGAGATAAAAGTCAAATCAGCTCACCGGTCGGATGTTATTGACCCTAGTAACATTAATCCGGCTAAAGACTGGAACTTTAATAAATGTGATTTTAACCAGCTTTACCAATCTCTGTCCGAAGTTTCCTGGGAACCACTTTTACAGACTAATGACGTTGAGGATGCTGTAAGTACTTTTTATAATTGTATCTACGAAATATTCGATAGTTGCATGCCTAAAAAACATCGTTCTAAGACCACTTGCAAACGCTATCCGGTTTGGTTTACCTCAGACATAATCAACGATATCAAGCTCAAACAAAAACTACATGCAATCTGGAAACATTCTAATTGCAGTACTGATAACAAACGTTTTTCAGACCTCAGAAACTGTTTAAAACTTCGTACTGCAGAAGCCTACAGTGTGTATATGAGGCGCGTAGAAAATAATATTAAAAGCAATCCTCTTGAATTCTGGCGACATGTTAACAGCTTGCGATCGAAGGGAGGTTTTGAGCCCAGTGTTAGCTACAATGGTGACTGCTTTTCGGGAGCATTAGCTGCCGAAGCTTTTGCCAAATTTTTTGCAAGCATGTTCCTACCTGAAATTCCACAATTAAATTCAACATGTATCAATGATCTTGAATGTATTTCCAACAGCAATTACATAAATATTTTCCAATTTACTATTGACGATGTCCGGCATGGTATAAATAAATTAAAATCCAAAAGTTCCATAGGACCAGACAGTATTCCCCCTTACATTTTGAAACATTTCAAAGACTCATTTTCCGCTCCTCTATGTCATATTTTCAATTTGTCGTTAAAGACTGTCACATATCCATCTCACTGGAAAATTTCACGAGTTACGCCTATACCTAAGACAAATAATAAATCAGCTGTTGAAGGTTATCGACCGATTGCTATTCTGTCATCTGCAGCCAAAATTTTCGAAAATGTTCTTCATAATCTTATATACGACCAAGTAGAAAAATATTTAAGTCACAACCAACATGGTTTTAGATGCAAGAGGTCTGTCAATACTAATCTACTGACAATTACAGAATATATTTCCAAACATCTTGACAAGCGGCGACAGATTGATGTACTTTACTTTGATTTTTGTAAAGCATTCGACCGAGTCAATAATGATATCTTGCTCCAGAAACTTAGTGCCATTGGATTCTGCCCAAACTTAATCCGACTCTTAGCTGACTACCTCCGTGACCGTCAGCAATTTGTGAGGCTTGGTATCTATTAATCTCGTCCCTACCATACACGCTCTGGTGTAAGTCAAGGGTCAATACTCGGGCCTCTTCTTTTCCTGCTAATGGTCAATGACTTACCATCTGTCCCAAAATTTGCAAAGTGTCTCCTATATGCCGATGATCTTAAGCTCTACTGCGCCGTTGACAACATTTCAGACTGTGAAGCCATCCAAAATGATATTGATGCCCTACATGAGTGGGGAATTCAAAATAAAATGGAATTCAACTCTTCCAAATGTTATGTAATGACCTTTGGTCGAATGCGACACCCAATTAACTTTGAATACAAAATAAATGGTACTAAAATAACTAGATCGACTAACATGAAGGACTTGGGTGTAACATTTGACCAGAAGTTTACTTTCCATGATCACATTTCTACAGTTGCTAAAGAATCATTTAAAAGGCTAGGGTTTGTCCTCCGGAATGCCCGTGATTTTCAAAACGAGCATGTTATAAGGCTCTTATATAGCACTCTCGTCCGAACCAAGCTAGAAGCTAGTTCTTCTGTATGGAATCCGCACGAAGCCAAGTATGCACTTCTTTTAGAAAAAGTGCAAAAAGCCTTCCTGCGGTTTCTCTACAGAAGGAAACTTGGCTATTATCCCTACCTTTATCCTACCAAGTTTCTGTTGGGCTGCCTGGGATATAATATGTTAGAGGTAAGAAGGGCGTGTGATCAGATGGGCACTATGCTCAAAATTATTCAGGGTTTAGCTGATGCTCCAGACATCCACGATGAGCTGATTCGACTTTACGCGCCAAATAATTATCTTCGTAATAGGCGCCACCGATTACTAGACGTGCCTATGTGTCGGACCGCAGCTCGTGCTGCGTCTCCCATACCGCGTGTATTGTCCGCTCTGAATAAACTTGTACAGTCCAACCCGGACTGCGATTTGTTTACCGATGCCTTTCCCAAATTAATGTTCAGTTGTTTGCAATTCAATGAGAATAATAGTATGTAGTAGATATTTCCAATTTATTGTTATATAAGAATTGTTTTTATGTTTTAGTTAGAATAATGTGCATTTTTGAATGATTAGTTTAAGCTTTTTATGTGATTTATGTAATTGGCTCCAAGCCGTGTAAATCATTAAATAAATAAATAAATAATAAATAAATAAATAAAGTTGCTTATCATATTTATTTGTAATAAATATTCAATACTCCATCTTTTATTGGTTCATGATACCATAACCAAAGTGAGTACAGACTTCTATGAGAATAATTCAGACACACTATTATAAAAAAAAAAAATGAATATTATAAAAAATTTTAGAGTTATAGAAATAAGAGTTAAGTTTAGATACGTCAATTAAAGAGTTTATATTGTGTATATTTAATTGAACTGGAAAGTCTAATCCTTTGATAATTTGACCACTATGTTTACTTAATTCGTTATATAAGTTAAGAGGACTTATTACACTAGGGTGCAGGATATTGACCTAAGAAAACAAAATAGCATTCAACGTAGTGTCCATTAAATTAGAAATAGCTAATAGGGAACCTTCCATTATATTATTTAATAGGTTGTTTACTTTTGACATATAGAGTAGTAAGTTATCTGTTTTAGTAATCTGAGATAAGATTCCGCTCATGTTATTGATTTGTGAATTTAATTTGAGTTCATTTTGATTAAGTTTATAGATAGTAGAGTTAAAATTATTTATAGTAGATTTAATTATATGAATGTTGTCTTTCATTAAGTGAAATAGTTCTGTCTCGCTCTTACGACAGGACTCAATAGCACCATCGTATTTTCTAGCGTCATCAGCATCTAAAGTGCCGAAAAAGAATTTTAATATCTCGCCACCGAATTCTAGTGACCTTTTAACTTTATTATGAGTATTTCTACTAATTATGTGAGAAAACGATTCTAGTTTATTAATATTTGATTGGATCAATACTTCAATTGGGCTAGAAATATCTTGACACAGAGATAAGTCTTGGGATTGAATTTTATTAAAAATGTTTAAAGTCTCATGTAGTAACCGCTCGACTTAAGATAAGGGTCTAATGCCCGTTTTCACCAGTAACCCCTAAAATTTAAGTATCTCCTAAGCCAATTTAAGGGGTACCTAACGCAAGTTTTGTTTTCACCAACGGTTAAGTGACACCTTAAGCATAAGGGGGTCCTTATAATTTAGGGGATGAATTGACGACCCCGTAACACTTAGGTGACGCATATTTTTAGGTTATTTTGCGAATCATCCTTCCGAAAAATAAGTAGGTACTCCTAGTGATAAAAATGGACAGTGATCACGATTTATTCGAAGATTTAGAAGCAATTGAAGATACAGAATTATTAAGTAACCAAAATTTGTTTAGACGACCTCGTATTTACCGGGAAAGATCGAAGGATTTTGAAAAATATGATGACAAAGACTTTTTCATAAGATACAGGTTATCAAAAGAGAGTGTTTTATTTATATTGCAAAAAATTGAACGTTTATTAGAATTTCATGATGACAGGTAAGTACCTACCTTGGTACCTTTATAGTTAGCTAGATAAAATGCCTACGTACGTGTCTACATACTATGTAGATCTTCGACCTACTACTTATACTATACCCCAAAACGTTTTATGACTACTTCCTTAATTTTGTATTTATTTATGTAACTTTGTAACCTATTTACTTATTATCTTATTTACAGAAATAAATCTGTGCCACCGATTAACCAACTACTGTGTGCCCTAAGATTTTATGCGACAGGCAATCAATTATTATCTATAGCAGACCTAAACGGCATTAGTACTTCTACTTGCAGCCGAATAATAAAGAGAGTGTCTGAAGCTATTGTGGGTCTGCGAAGCGAATTTATACAATTTCCAGACACTGAAGAAGAACAACAAATAGTAAAAGAAGAATTTTACAGAATAGCTCGATTTCCTAATGTTTTAGGATGTATAGACTGTACTCACATAAAGATCCAATCGCCAGGTGGGTTATCTTTGCGTTTTCTATGTTTTATTTAGTTGCATGTACCAGAAAATTATTTTCTTTTTTTTACCTATCTGTTGTAAATTATAGGAGGAGATGATGCTGAACTATTCCGGAATAGAAAAGGCAACATGTCTATTAATATGCAAACAATAAGTACGGCAAAATTATTGATAACTGATGTGGTGGCACGCTGGCCGGGATCAACGCATGATGCTACCATTTACCAAAGTAGTCGGAGATATAATAAGTTTGAAATAGGTGACTACAGAGGAAATTATTTGTTAGGAGACAGTGGATATCCGTTAAAGGTAAAAATAAAACTAATGAATATATATTTATTTATTTATTTAGAATAGAACGGTATATATAAATAGGGTGAGATTTATTATAATATATTTATTAATCTTTTTTCTCATTTTGAACCCCAAATAAATTATTTAAAGAGAAGCCTCCATCTGAAACAAATAAAGTCATGATTTATCTTTTTCAGAGCCACCTTCTAACTCCATATCTAAATCCTGTAACCCGTGGTCAACAAAAGTATAATGATGCTCATATCAAAACGAGAAATGTAGTCGAAAGGCAATACGGAGTTCTGAAGAGACGATTTCCAGTGTTAGCAGTGGGTATCAGACTGCGATTGGAAACAGCTATCCGTGTTATGCTGGCATGTTGTGTTTTACACAACATATGTATAATTCGAAAAGAATGTGAACCCATAAATGACGGCTCTATTCCAAATTTAGAAAGGCTAATTGACGACGATCATATTCCCCGTCCACCAATTACCATTAGTGATCCTGTCTATGGCTTCCAAAGAAGTCAAATGACTCAATACTTTGATAGTCTGTAATGTTAAGTTAAATATAAGAAAATTGAATAAAACACTTACATTTAATTTGGTTCAAAATGGCAGTTTTAATTTCAACTTCTTTGGTTGCGGCTTCTAATTGTAAATTATACAATTTTCTTTTAAATTCTAACTCCTCCCTCAATAGTTGCTCTTTTAGGTCTTCAACAGTTTCCTTCCTTTTGTACACATTTTTTATACTATTGGAAACTGCAGAAGTTGCCTCACTGCGCTCATTGTTGTTTGATATCTGTGGCCGCCTTCGTGACCACAGTGGTGTTTTATTATTAGGCAAGTTCTGAAGTTCTTGTATGTTCTAAGAAACAAAATAAAAATAATTAATAAATAACAAAATATAAATAATTATCGCCTCTGTTACATACATAGACTATACAGGGATAATATACTTTTCCAACAGTGAAATAATTTTTATATTAGTTCAGTAGTTTGAGTTTATCCATTACATACAAACACACAAACCTTTCCTTATTATAATGTAAGTATAGTTAGATAAACAGTAATTTTACTTACATTAGCCTTAGGTTCTTCGGCTAAGTTGGTATCTATATTGATACACTCTGGCTGGGTGTTACCAGATATTTCTTCCTCAAGTGTCTGAAAAATAAATATTTCCACAAAATGTAGGCAATAAAATCATCAATTGAATATGATCAACAAGTTTATGAGAGCAACATAAATATATACCTCTGGGATCTTTGGTTCCACAATTGTCTGCATATTACCATTTTCTCCCGTTGTTTGCCAAAACTCATTTTGGGTGCAAATTACTTTTAAATGCACCTTTTCAGTTTCATTTTCAGTCTCAGCGTCACAGTCTGGTACTCCTAATATACCTGTGCACCCTCGACCAAGAATAGCACACACCTGTTCCAGAACAGGATCAATTTTTAAAATTAATGGGCCACCCCCTGTTTGTGTGGTGTTATTTTTTATTTGAGCGTAATATTTTTTGCTCTCACTTTTTAATTTCTCCCACATTTTCATCAAAGACTCCTTGTTTCTAAAAAATAATACAGATTTTATGTAACTTTATCAATTAAATAGTTATGGAGTTTAATACAAACAATAAGTACAAATTTGCATACCTGTGTGTGTTTGATGTCGAACTAAAAGAGTTTGTGATAGCTATCCAAGCACTGTTTTTTGCCTCATTTGTGGCCCCATCTGTCTTTTTATTTAAAATTGTGTCTTTGTGCTGGAGCAGTAATTTTATCAATTTATCTTTATCTTCTAGTGAAAAGTTTTGTCCACGTTTCCTCTTTTCGGCCATTATTATTTGTATATTTTATATTTAGACGAAAGAAAAACACCACGCAACAAACAAACGAAGCTTACTGTGAGTTGTTGTCAATCAAGTCACTCAAGTCATATTATGACATCAATAAAAATGTCACAGCGATGTTTTAGGCATTGGCATTCACCGTACAGCCATAAAAAAAATTGTTTTTACTTTTTGTTAGTTATCTAATATTTACAAGGTGTAGATCCTTCCTTTTTGATATAAACTGGAGTTAATACCGTTATTTAGGTGTTTTACTTGTTTTTTTCAGCGAAATATTAATAAAATCGTTACCTCGAATAATTTATCGATAAACGTTTACATAGTACCTCCGCACTAAACGTCACCTAACTAAGGGACTCTTACTTAGGTAGCCCTTAGGGTGGTGAAACAGAATTTAAGTTAGGGGATGATTTGAGGGGATCCTTAAGATAAGGAAACCTTACTTAGGTTACCGTTTAGGGGTTACTGGTGAAAACGGGCATAAGGATATTAAATCGAAATGAGTAATAACTTTCCAGTAATCATTGTAAAAGGATACATGAGTAGTTGGTTCAAAATACAATTCCAGGGCTATGAGAGATGGGAATAATCCTGGAGTCGGCATAACATCCATAGCATATCGCTCTGAAATTAGATATTTATTGAGTTAGTAATGTATGTATATAATTAAGATTAGATTAAGACTTCATTGGGACACGGCAGGTTTAATCTCGTTAGTGTGATATTTAATACGCTTACGACCTACTTGCAAGGTCACGTTATGTTTATTATGGACTTTAATAATTTTGTAAGGACCCTTCCATACCGGCGATAACGCCTTGCGTAATCTGTGGTGATGTTTTAGGTATACCATATCACCTGTCTTGTACGTGACTTCACGGGAGCTAACGTCATAATATTGTTTTGATTTCTCTTTACTATTTATAATGTTCTCTATAGCCTTCTCGCGACTAAAACGCATCCTATATTGTAGAGCGCGGATATATTCATTATAAGTCGTATTACCAGGAATTTCGTATAAGGAATTTGGAATGCTTGGTTTGTAAATAATAATTCATGTGGGGTAAAGTTAGTAGTAGAGTGAGGAGTAGTATTGTAAGACAATATAGCGGTAAATAAATAGCAATGCCAATCATTTTGATTTTCGTTGACAAATGATTTAAGGTACTCTTTTAGAGTAGCGTGAGACCGTTCAAGGGCTCCGTTTGTTTGTGGGTGATAAGGAGTCGTGAAAAGAGCTTTGACTTTTAAAATCTCTGTTAACTGTTTAAACAGATCTGACGTAAAACAAGTGCCTAAATCCGTTAAGGTAGTTTTAGGAATACCGAATAAAGACATAAAATGAACAAGGTCTCGAGCTATTTCTTCACTAGTAGAGCTGACCATCGGGTATGCACTTGTGAATTTAGTAAGGTCATCTTGTAAGGTTAGAATAAATTTAAATTTTTGGGAACCCGATTCGGGTAATGGACCTACGATATCAAGGGCTAATCTTTCAAATGGCTTTGTAGAAGTAGAGGTTATCTCCATGGGAGCTTTATTAGATTTTCTTAAGGGTTTATTTATTTGGCAGAGTTTGCACTTCTTGACATATTGTTCTATGTCGGAGCGCATGCCTTTCCAGTAATAACTGGCTTTAATGCGTTTATACATACGTTGTGACCCGGGATGACCAGCGATAGCTGAGTCAAGGTTTTCTTTTAATATTTTTGGGACTTCCACAGGAGTCGGATAGATTAATTGATTTTTATATATAGGGTGACTGGTAATTAGTGACCGATACTTAAATACTTGATTGTACTTATGATTACAAACAACTTTCGCAAAGAAACTTTTTTTGTATACTCATCAGTTTTCTTTTTATCGATATAACAAAATTGCTGGCGCGCGTGCAAAATTCAAACTTCGCGCGCGCGCCGTCACCCGATCAGCTGTTAGCGGCGAGGCCCCGCGCCCGCTTTGTCGATGCCGCCGGCAATGTAGTAGCCATTTTCCCCCGCCCGCACCGCGCCCCTTGCCATGCAGTAGTGACGTAGGTATAAAAAACAGTTGCTCCGGGAAGCGTGTCGCATGCGCATTGTTTGTTTATTTGTTGCCGCCCTCTCGCGCGCACTATGCCGTACACCTACACCGCGAGTGAGTACAGTGATATGGTGATGTGCTATTATTCGGAAGGGGGTAATGGTGAAGCAGCAAGATGATTGTATCATCTTTTCTACCCAACAAGAACTCTCCCAACCCGAAGAACATTTTTACGCGCTGCACATTAAACACCGCTGGACTTTTTTTTGTGGGGGCACGTGAAAAAGCTAGTGTATCGTGATGGGCCAGTCAATACTTCCGATGAACTAAAAACTAGGATCGAAGACTTTCGAAATAGTGAAAAGTGACACTAACACTGCGGCGAGTGCAGGCTCACATTATAAAACGTGCGAATAAGTGTGTTGAAGTGCAAGGTGGACACATCCAACAATTAATGTGAGTTAAAACTTAGTTGATTAAAATCATAATAGGTATCTGATTAAGTAATAATTTATCGTTGTAAATAGCCAAGTTGATTCCAATTTTTTAAACACGCCAGTTTATTGCGAAGTTTAGCAACGAGACTAATTATAAAATACCTACGTTTTGCTTTAGACTGCTAGTCCAAAGCCTAGATAAGTGTAATGGGAAACTTGGAATAAATTGAATCATGCCCAGTGTCGAGTAAGTATCAAATCAGTTAATAATGTAGTGGTATCTTTGAAATCGTTTCTAAACATCCATCGTAAAAGTAATAAAAACAAACGCCTGAAGTTGGTTTATAAGTATTCGTAGTTTGTTTGTAAGTGGAGTGTAAGTTAGAAAGATTATGTATTTATTGCAGTAGCGCGCGCGCGTAAAGTACCAAAATACTAGTCTCGGATATTATTTTATCGAAACATACTCAATACTAAGTCTTTATTGCATTCCTTATCTATTACATAACAAGGTAAAAGTTCAATAAGAACCCTGTCGGGCACAGCAACATTAGGAGAGAGAAAGAGGGCTCAGTAACAATTTAATAATATTATTTAACATGTAGGTACATTGCCTGTGTCATCGACAACGCGGGCGCGGGGCCTCGCCGCTAACAGCTGATCGGGCGACGGCGCGCGCGCGAAGTTTGAACTTTGCACGCGCGCCAGCAATTTTGTTATAACGATAAAAAGAAAACTAATGAGTATACAAAAAAAGTTTCTATAGGAAAGTTGTTTGTAATCATGAGTACAGTCAAGTGTTTAAGTATCGGTCACTAATTACCAGTCACCCTGTATATGTATCTTAATATTAGTATTATGAAAGATGTAGGAGATCATATTATAAACTTTAGTGTAGGCTAATTTAGAAAATGGGTTTGAAAAACCTGGTAACGCTAGGTCGGTAGTGTTTGGGGAATCGATTAACAAATTTCTAAGTTTGATTAATAGGGTATAAATGTCTCTAAATTGAGTCTGTTCATAATGATAAATTTTAGTGAACAAAAAATAGTAATGTAAGTGTAAAACTTATAAGTTGAGTATATCTCTGGGAGATAAATGAGTTCAGGCACGATTCAATAGTAAAAATAATATAATGTACAAAACACGGTTTACAATTAGGTTACAACAAAGATTTTATAGCTAGCAAAGGCGCGTGCGTCGCGGCCATGAGCGGACTGACTCCCTCCGACTACTCCCGAAGGACGAAGCGGCGCCGAGCGAGAGGCAAGATATCGCGAGGCGACTTTCTCGTTCTCGTGCGATCAAACGCGAGCCCGAGCACCAAAACGATAAAGCGCTACAACCTCCCCCTCTGACCTTTATTTTTTTTTTTTTTTTTCGGGGGGAAATCCTCATGGACTTCCTCCACCTGGGGAGAGGCGGAGGGGCGTGCCGGACTCTTACCGGCTAAAACCACCCCGGTGTCTCCTCGCACGTGCGCGTGGGGCCGCGGGAATCCGAATTCTTCCGCAGCCCCACACTGGTGCTGGCCCGGTCTGTCCGGGCCTCAGCTCCTGCACGGGGTAGTGAGGTGTTGAACTACCCCGTGCACCGCCTCAGCGGCGCGCGCCGACACCCGCGCGCGCCTCCGCCTCGGGTCCATCGGATAGGGGGCGGGGACTTCCCCAAGTCCCTCGCCCCTGGACCCATTCATGGGGGGCGGAGAAGGGCGTTGTCCGCCCTTCCCCTGCGCCCGGTGCGCCTTCTGCGGCCGGGGAAGGGAGTCGAGATCTCCCTCTCCCGTTCCGCAGTCTCCTTCTGCGACATCACGTCCTTGCAGAAGGACACCACCGCGTCCCACGACTCTGCGCTACCGACCATACTCCGCACTACGGCCGGCAGCGACAGATCGCCTCCTACTTCATTTGCGAGGACACGGCGCTGCTCCTCTCCAGCTACGCACTCGGCGAGCGTGTGTTGCGCCGTGTCCTCCCTGCACTGGACGCAGTGGTGGCACCAAGCGTCCAGCTCCCTGTCTATGCGACACAGGTACTTGCCGAAGCATCCGTGCCCCGACAGCACCTGCGTCACCCTAAACGACAGGGAGCCGTGCCTTCTCCCGAGCCAGTCGTCGAGTACTGGCCGGATCGCCTTGACATTAGCGAGGCCGGCGGTAGGGCGCAGAAGCCTTTGCCGCCATTCCGCCACCAAGACCTGACGGAGCTCTCCTCGGCGCAGCTCGATCTGCCGCTGCACCGGCATCGAGCCCCGTGTCCGCTCTTCCTCGCGCCATCTGTACAATGACGCGAGTACTTTCGCCTCCAGGTCGCAGGGCGGGGATCCGGCCAGGACGCAAGCCGCCTCGTGGGAAATCGTGCGGTACCCGCGGACGACTCTGACGGCCATCGCCCTCTGCGGCTTGCGCAGAATGGCGAGAGTGCTGGCCGTCATGTCGAGCGCCCACACAGGAGCCCCGTACAGGGCCATGGACCGCACGATTCCCACGTACAACCGCCTACAGGCGGCGCTCGGGCCCCCCAAGTTGGGAAGCAACGTTGAAAGCGCGCCCGCCGCGCCCATCAGCTTGGGCGCTAGCCGCCGGAAGTGAGGCCCGAATTCCCAACGGCTGTCGAGCACCAATCCTAGGTACTTCATGGTGAACCCGACAGCTGTCCGAGCCCCACCGACCACGATGTGTGATCCCGGCGCCGGCGCCAGTCGGGGGCCATGAAACACCATGGCCTCCGACTTGTTTAGGGCCACCTCCAGGCCCAGACGCCGCGCCGGATGCGGTTCACCACCTGTGACACCGCAGCCGTGGCTATCAACGTCGCTTCCCTGTGCGAGCTCCCCCGGGCAGTGACAAGCGTGTCGTCCGCATAACACGTCAAGTCTGCGCCCTACGGGAGCTCGCCTCTCAGCACCCAGTCGTAGCCGATGTTCCACAGGAGCGGTCCTAAGACCGATCCCTGTGGAACACCGCACGACATGAAGTGCCGACCAGCACCGTCACGTCCCCGATAGGTGACGCATCTGTCCTCCAGATAAGCCCCTACTGTACGGCGGAGGTAGGGAGGCACGCGATGGTATTCCAGCGCCTCCCGAATACAGCTCCAGGGTAGGGTGTTGAATGCGTTGGAGATGTCTAAAGACACCGCCAACACCACCCCACCCCGGGACACCGTCTCCTCCGCCAGGGCCCTCACGCGCATGATGGCGTCTATGGTGGAGCACCCCCGACGAAAACCGAACTGGTTGTCGTCCAGGAGGTCTACTCTCTTTCTCCGAAACGAAACTTCGTAAACGAACGAAATTTAAACGAAGTTTCGTCAGTGACCCTACTCTATTTCATTTTCGGCCGCGCACAAAAAGTTCGTAACCATAGACAATTTTCGTGAACGATAATATCGTGTGGGTCTTTTATGATGTCATCTTAAGTAAATTACGGTTTTTACTTTAACTTAAAATTAATAAACTCTTTAGATTTATTTTTACATTTTACATTAAAAATGTGATTTATTAAATATTTCTTGAAATATTCATGCAGAAATTCTAAATATATAGATAAAAAATCTATTTTCGACGACATTCACCGCGACACAATAAAAGACCCTTTCACTGTCACTGTTAACCGACTAATTTGAAGAGTACTGTTACATTCCAACAATAGCCACAATAGGTATGTCACGAATGACAACCAAAAATGTCTGTATATTCACAATCTAATCATAACATGTCAACTTCAACTTACGATTGTTTGTTTGAAATTGTTAGAATACTTTGAAAAGTTTTCTAAAGTGGCCTCAGGACCGAGCTCGCAGGTCTCAGGACTGACCTGGCAGGCATGAGGACTGAGCTGGCAGGCATCACTGCTGCCCTGTTGCAGCTGTGTGGTCTTGGTAGACAATATTTAGATAGGAATTAAGTTTTTGTTACTGTTTTGTTTGTTGTGTTTCTTTATTATATTTGTGTTTAGGTAGGGTTAAAGTAAATAAAACTTTATTATAAGTATAAATTTTATTCATATTTATATTCCTCGCCCAACTCCTCGAATAATTTCCGACTGAGTCTGTAATTTCCTACAAACTCGAAGTCGAGAATTTCGCTAATATTTAGTTGATTGCGCAGGCGGCGCCGGTTCTTTCTACGCTCTAAACGTTCTTCACGTAAAGCAGCTTCGATTAAAAGCATTCTTGAAGCCATTGCCAACAATTTTCTCACAATATTCACAAAACTAAACGTAAAACGAAAATCAAAAGGTAACACTTTTGGTTTCGTCAAATTTGAGGTTAAAATTACGAACAATCGTCTGTCAAATTCAAAAATTCGTTCGGAAGATTTCGAATTAGAGTAGGTTTAGAGAATCTTAACGATAAAAAATGTTCGTTCGTCTGAAATTTCGGAACGAAATGGAACCGTGGTAGGAAAGACGCGAAATTTCGTTCGAAACTTCGTTTTTCGTTGAATAAGAGTAGACCTCCAGGTCCGGCCCCTCCCTGCACAAGTGGCTGACGAGGCGATCTGCGATAATTCGCTCAAACAGTTTGCCCGCCTCGTCGAGCAGCACTATGGGCCGATACGCGGACGGCTAGTCCGCGGGGCGCCCCTCCTTCCTGAGCAGGACCAGCCTCCCCTCCTTCCATACACTGGGAAACTGACCCTGCCCGAGACATGCCGTGAAGAGCCCCCTCAGCTGGGGCTCTAGCTCCTTCAGAGCCAAGACGAGAGCTCGACCAGGAACTCCGTCGGGTCCGGGCGCTGTGTTCTTAGCCCGGAGTCGCGACACGGCCGCTCTCGTCTCTAACTGCGTCACCTCGGGGACATCGGTGCTTTCCTCTTCTGGAGAGTCTGTGGCTGAGGGCGAAGCCATCGCCGGGGGAACATGTCCCCCTCGCACAGGGAAGAGGGTCGACACCACCACCTCTAGCAGCTGGGGCCGCATGGTCTGCACCAGTGGAGGCGCCCAGGGACGCAATTTGCCCCTTACCCAACGATAGGGGCGCCCCCACGGATCCCGATCCAGGGACCCCAGCAGCTCCTCCCTGGCACGCGACTTTGAGTCGCCGATGGCCAGCCACAGAGTCTCCTTGGACGCGCGGTACCTCATACAGCGCGTCCTCCTCGGCGGAATCCCGTCGACGCCGTCTCCGGTATCGGGTGTACTGGCGGCGGGCCGCAACGCACGCTACGCGCAATTGCGCGATCTCGGCGGTCCACCAGTACACCTGGCGCCTTGCGGACCGAGACCGCAGCAACCCAGCCATGGCCCCTAGACGAGTCGATCAGAGTCTCGCCAATAATGGCCACCAAACCGTCAGCGCACCCCAGCCAGTTGTCCCGGGCGGGGACGAAGTACGGTTCGGCGACCACTGCCACGTCGATCGACCACTCTGCCATGCTCTGGAGTAAAAGATCCTGAGCTCTGGCACAGTGGTTGATGTTGCCCTGGAGGAAATTTTGTTGTGCCATTATTGACACTCCATTCCCTCGGCAACGGTCCTGGGCCGGGAGTCGGCCGCGGAGCTACTAGCCTGCGGGGGTGGCGAGGTTTCCCCGGCAGGTTTAGAGCCCCCCTTCTTTTTTTTGTTTTTTTTGGCGTTGCTGGCAGGCGCGCCACAGGCCCCTCCGCCCACTATTTGTCCCGCTGGCTTCCCCGCAGCCGAACACAAGCTGCAGTTGGGCGCCGCGGAACACTGGGCCGCCTTGTGGCTGGGCTGACCGCAGCGATAACAAAGATCACTACGGTCGACCTCGGCGGTGCACTTTGCCCGGACGTGCCCCTTTTCCAGGCACCGGAAGCACCGCAAAGCCCGGGGCTGCAGGAGTTTCGCACCCGATCGAGACCCGAACGTCCTCAGGGTTGAGAACCTCCCTCATCTTGGCGGCCAGAGCGTCCGCCTTTTCGAAACTGCCGCTCGCTGCACCAGCCACCTCAAACAGCCGCGCACCCGTGGCAGCCTGCTTGAGGGTGACGGACTGAAGATTAAGATCAGATAATTTAATCTTGGTCTTGGCCTCGGCAATGACCCACCGGTACGTCACACCGCGCTCCGCAGCTCCTGGCTGCAACGTGAGCGTCACAGCCTCGGAACGCGGGGCATGCACTTTGTCAGTCCGCCTCGCTGGCTGCGCAACCGCCTTTGCGGTTCGGTCGGGAGCGCGTGCAGCAGCCGCGGCCTTCTTGGCGGCTTTGCGGGCCTTCTTACGGCCCACGACTTTCGCCCAGGTCTCACCCTTAGACCCGGCAGTCGTGGGCTGTTCGCGTGATGGGGCTCCCTCCGCGGGTTTTTTAATACCCTCCGCGGGCTTCCCCTTCTGAGGCGCGAGTCTCGGCGGCTCCTCAGTCCTCCGTTTGTCAGCCGCTAGGGGCGAACGGAGGATTTCCGGCGGGAGACGCCGAGAAATCGCCTCTATCCGGGCGTTAACCATGCTCCCGCACTGGAGCATGCAGAGCCGGACAATGCGCTCGACCTCGTCGTCGGTACGAGGGCTTGCCGGTCGCTGTGCGGGAGTTGGGGCCACTACTGGTGCGGCATCGGCGGACGAGCGACGCTGCTGCTGCTCGCTCAGCGCAGCGACTTGTCGCCGGAGGTCCTCCAGGTCATTCCGGAGGCGGCTGTTTTCCTCCCTCAGCTTTGCGATCTCGTCAGAGGCCGTCCTGTTGAGGAGGATGCCAACCGCCTCCCTGATGTCCGCTGCAGCCTCCTTCAGGCTGCGGGTGAACGTACCCTTCAGGCTGCCGGACTTGGTAGCAACCTTCAGGACTAAGTCCACCCCATCCAGAGCCAGCTGGCTCAGGGCCACCGCCGATGGCTCTCCCCCTTTCGCCGCCAGAGTAGCTCGTCGCTCGCTTGCGCGTCGGGCCATTTCCGACACTTCGTCGGCCGCGACGGCTTTGCGCTGCTCCCTCTTGGCGGCGTTGAGCTCCGCCTTCGAGCTCCCCAGCGAGGCACAGCTGTCGCCAGGGTCCTCTGTAGTGACCCCCACGTCACTCTCTGCTTCACTAGCCGCCGAGGTAATGGAGCGCACGAAACGTCCGTGCTTATCCCTCCGCGGCTGTGAAGCACTCGCCCCTCTCGATGCCTGCCGACCCCTCCTCGAAGTTGGCAACTTGGGGGCCAGCAGGCCTTCCTCGTCTGAGGACCGGCACACTGGACGTTTCCTTGCGGAAGACGTCCCGCGCGACCGATTTCCAGGGGCCTGGTCGCCTACCCCTGCGCGTCCGTCGGTAACCAATTTAACACTCGCAGGCCCGGATACCTGCGAGCGCCCGGCGTCAACCGGGGCGCATGACAAATCAAAATCATTATCGGACATTTCCATAGTACGATTGGATGTTACGCACACCGCTTCCCCAAGGCGATGCGGCCGCTCTTTTTGGGAGGATACTTAGGCCTCCCGAGGCCCGCGGATGCCTCCGGTGCAGGATAAACCGCCCGCTGTTCGGTATCTACAACCTACTATTACTATTAATCTACAAACTAATCTTTTTTTTTTTTTTTTTTTTCCCATCTTACAAACTAACTAAAACTACCCACCACCCGGCACCGTAGCTCCGACACCTCGCCACGGATGCCCCTAGACCGCAGGTTGAGGAGCAACCCACGGTCTTCCCCACCTCGGTCACCGCGACGTACACGCCGCGGAAGCCCCTCGACCTCGGGCTGTAAAAACGGCCCGCGGTCTACCCCATCTCGCTCCCTAGTCGTGCACTCTGCAGCTGCAGAGTGCACGACTAGGGAGCCCTCGGGAGCGACTCCTCCGCTCCGGCAGAAATTAGCTACGGACAACAATCCCCTCCTTCCCACCCCTCGCGAGGAGATTGTTGCCCGCACCCAGGGTGCACCGGCCCAGCACCTGCTCGTCCCCAAGAAACCAAACGGACAAGCAGCCACTGAGCACACGGGGAGGTTTTCTGCCAGGCGCACCCCCGCCAGCGCCTCCTCGGCCAACCTTACCTTAGTGATGAGTTCGTCGAGTCCGTTCACAGTTTCGATCGACACGCGTTTTCTTATTCTACGATTTAATAAGCCGTACACAATATCGAGTTTCATCTCTTCCGGCACCGAATACGGTAATTTAACTAATAACGCGCGCACTTTGTTTACGAACACGTCGGCCCGTTCACTGTTTTGTTCGGCGGCGAATATCTCTCGGAGTATTTTATACCCGGGTCGCGGCACGCCAAACATCCCCCAAAGTCGCAGTAGGGCTTCGGTCCACGACGTGACGGTCGCCTTCACGCCTTGCCACCAGATGGCGGCCTCGCCGGTCAGCAGCATTGGAAGTCCCCGCAATGCATGTTCTTCACTCGTGTTGGTGCAGTCGCGATAAACTTCGATGGCGTCTATAAAAGCCTCGAGTTCGTCCGCGTTCTTCGACACTCCGTCAAACCGCGCCGCACACTTCGCGAAGTTGCCCGATCGCAGCGCGTGAGCCGGCACCGGCGAGCACGTGGTTGAGCGTTCTCTGTTGCCGCTCATTAGACTTTCTATTAGAAGCCTGTTTGCTTCAAATTGACTTCTGGTTATGTTGGAGACCAGAGTCTGCAGCATGTCTTCCGACATGGTGATGCTGGGTGACGGTGCTCCCGCCACGCGTGACGGTGCTCCCGCCACGTGGAGGCCCGCGTCTGAGTCCGACTCCGAGCTGTTGTCTTTGCCTATTCTTCTTTTCGGCGGCATGTTGACTAGGTATTGAGTAGGTAACTGGTAACCGCTACTCCCGTAGTCACTCGCACGAAACGTGAGGAAAAACCGGTGCACTGTTTCACTGTAGGTACGTTAGGTACTTTTGACCAGCCCCACGTTGGGCGCCACTGTAAGTGTTAAACTTATAGGTTGAGTATATCTCTGGGAGATAAATGAGTTCAAGCACGATTCAATAGTAAAAATAATATAATGTACAAAACACGGTTTACAATTAGGTTACAACAAAGATTTTATAGCTAGCAAAGGCGCGTGCGGCGCGGCCATGAGCGGACTGACTAGTTTTAGTTTTCGAAAACTACTGATGAACTCTACAAGAGCGCACAAAAAGGTTTTAATATTGTCACTAACTGGCTCAAAAGCAATCTACTAACCCTGAATGTTGATAAAACTAAAGGGACATGCCCAAGTTTCATAATGAGTTTGGCCCAGAGTGCACACTTATGATATGATGTCTTAAATGTAGCATAGATTGTCAACATGTAATAAAAGAAAGAATCGGTTAAATAAAACTTCGGATTTTATAGTAAAAAATATTTTAATTTTTTGAAATAGAATGCATTTATTATTACATAAATGAATTTGGTGGTGAGGTTTTGGTACTATTGGTTCCTTACTCGCCATTGGTATCATAAACTATTAAAACATCATCCAGGAATTGAGCAGGTGCATTAATATTACTACTTTGATGCCGTGCCCACCCTAAATACCATATACCTAACTGACATGACGTGGACAGCACAACATCCAACACAACAATCCAAAAAATTCGACGGCCTACAATACAATTACAACAGTATTTTTGTATTGCTGCACGACCAGAATTATTGGTATTTATCAAAATGTAAACAAAATATATTTTTCGAGAGTCGGTCAAGAATTGACGAGACGGTTGCTTGACATTGACAACTATGACTTTTTATGACATTGCCGTTGCGGTTGCCAGTGCAATGAAATAAATATAGAAAATCGATTTTGATCGATAATAATGATTAATTTGATTTTGTTGTATGACACTGTGACGCCAATTAGATATATTTTATAACTATTAATAAATAGCTAACGCACTACCTGGATTTTTACGATTCGTCATAAGAAAAATCTTTTTTAATGCCGTTTACTGTCACTTATTTAAAGTACGAATTTCAATCGATTATCAATCGACAAACGATTTAAATTCGCTTCTGGTTTTAAAATGGCAACTCTTTCGACCGATGTCGGATGTATTGTTGATCGTATAACTAAATCTTTTCAAAACTTATTTTTTACATCAAAATCTTCCATACTTTTATGATAAAATGGATAAGTTGATAATTCATAATAAATAATGATGTTTTTTTTTACGTATATCTTTTTCGTGTGCATTTCTTGGCCAATAATGGGCAATTGCCTTTATACACTTTTCTATGCGCAAAAGTCAAAATAAAAATACTAACACGCATCTATACGCACATCAATGTAGTAATCCTTTAATCAACTCATGTCATTGTCCTAAAGTCCTTAAAACAAATAATATTAAATATCTGGGTGTTATAATCGACGATTCTCTTTCCTTCAAACAACACATTGAGAGCTTGGTGTCTAGAGTACGGAAATTAATGTTTGTTTTTAAAAAACTACGCACAATCGCAGATCCTAAGCTAGTAACGCAAATTTATTTGGCCCTATGTCAATCCATCCTTACATATTGTATTACTTCTTGGGGAGGAGCACCAAAAACTACAATGCTTCCCCTCGAACGAGCCCAGAGAGCAATTTTAAAAGTAGCTCACTTCTGTCCTTTCCTCTTTCCCACAGATCAGTTATATAAATCCTGCAATGTTTTGACTGTCAGGCAATTATTTATCATGCACGTAATACTAAAACAACGCTCTCAGCTTTCCTACAATTCTAACATTATAAACAAAAGACGTAATGATATAGTTTGCAGTTCAAACTCTACCTCAAAATATGTGTATACGAATAGATTCTTTAGATTTTTAGGCTCATTTCTGTATAATAAACTAAATAGTGAACTAGGTATTTATAGCCTAAACTTCTTAAAATGCAGAAAAAGTGTTTGTAATTATCTGCAAAGTCTGTCTTATGACCGCACGGAAGACCTACTTACAGTGTGCAAGTAAAACTGCAGACGCAAACAATAATAAATAATGTAAGTATTAGGTATAAGTAAAAATATGTATTTTAATTGATGTTAGCTCTTTTATTATATATTAGATTGTTAATTTATATTGTCAAATTATCATATAAGCTCTTCTTTCGCTTGAGACACAGGTTCAACCTAGTTCAGGCAATTATAATGTTAGCACATATGTTTAGATTTTAAGAAATAACGTTGTATTTTAGTGTGCACTTTGATATATGAATAAATGATTTGATTTGATTTGATTTTGATTTGATTAGACAAGTATTCAATTGATATTCTTTGTTTTTGTGAATCTTGGCTTAAACCAGATATGATGAATTTTAATGTAAATAACTTTGCGATTGCCAATGCGTTCAGCAGACTTTCAGCTGAGGGGGGTGGGTGTCTGATTTTATGTAAAGATTATTTTAAGTTCAAGGAACGTCAAGACATCTCCTCTTTCTCTGTTGACCGCATATGTGAGGTAGCATGTGCAGAAATAGAATCTCTTATTGTTCTTTGCGTTTATAGGCCTCCCTCATCTAACTTGTTATCATTTTTAATTATAATGGAGGAAATTTTAAGTAAATTATGCCGTAATAATAAATCAATATATTTGTGGAGATTGTAATGTTAATATCTTGATTGATTCGCCGGATAAATGTAAGCTCTTATCTTTATTTAAGTCATTTAATTTAAATTATATTTTTAATGAACCAACGAGGATTACTGCAACTTCACTTACTTGCATTGATAATATATTTTCAAATAGTTCAGTGCTAAACTCTAGATTAATACCCGGTGTAAGATCTGATCATATGGGTCAATTAGTTACTATCAAAGCTAAAAGTAAATTACCTGTAGCTAAAGTTATTTCAACCAGGCCCTTAACTAATCATACAGTGTGGGGATGACAATATGACTTTAAATGAAAACACTGGCAGTACTGGTTTATAGAAACATTTGTCAACTATCAAATAAATCCGAACATCGAAATTAAAAAAAACATTTTTTTCTAACAAACTAAATAGCTTAAAACTGCAAACAAAATAAAACATCATGTATAAAATTGGTACACTTACCGGCGATAAGAACGGCAACGCAGCTTGGTTTCATTCATGATAAAGCTGTGGCCGACGGCGACGCAGCGAAGTAATGTTTGGCGCCATTATTGTTATTTTTTCAATTACACAAATCAAATCACAGAATATTAACCAAATAGTCAGGCATCATTCACGCGCGAGTTATTCACTAATCAATTTATTATTCATAATCACTTTTCGATCACATAATTATGTCGCCAGTCATTAAATTTTTTTATTTTCAATATGTCCGCCATTTTCTTCAATACATAAACTACACCGACGTATAATGTTATTTCTCACTCTTGATAATAGGTCACCATTAGCAGCCATTTCTTTCAATTTATTAAAAGATATTACTATTCTAGCTTTTAACTCCTCAACGGTGGTAACTTCTGTTGAGTATACCTCATTCTTTATGTGACCCCACAGGAAGAAATCCAGGGGCGTGAGATCTGGTGACCTCGCTGGCCACCGCACTGGTCCAAAACGGCCAATCCACTGCTGTCCGAACATTTGAGTCAAACGCTCTCTTGCAGACACCACTGAATGAGCTGGTGCTCCATCTAATTGGTACCACATCTGCCTGTACACGTCCAGCGAAAGTTCGTCCGTGTACTCGGAAACGGATCCATCGAGGAGTTCAATGAACTTTACAGCATTTAAATTGCCATCAATAAACACCGGACCAATAATGGTATTCCTATGTATGCCAGCCCACACATTGACCGCAAATCTGTACTGGTGCGAAGACTCCCGTACTAGATGCGGATTCACGCGGCTCCAGTACCGAAGGTTCTGTCGGTTCCATAAACCATTCCTTGTAAATGTACTCTCGTCAGTCCACAGCACATTGTACAGGAAGTCAGGATTCTCGAGATGTTTGGTTTCCAACCAGCGACAGAAAGTTTCTCTTATTGGTTTATCTCTCGGTAACAATGCTTGTACTTTCTTGTACTTGTAAGGTCTGCGTTTGTCACGTTTCAAAACTTTTTGAATGGTTTTGTGATTTACATGAAAATGTCGACCTGCATTACGCAGACTGGACGTCGGATTGCGATCATAATAATTAATTACTCTTTCGTCTGAAATCACATTTGCACGTG
The DNA here is from genome assembly GCA_905475315.1 of Autographa pulchrina. Lineage (NCBI taxonomy): Eukaryota > Metazoa > Arthropoda > Insecta > Lepidoptera > Noctuidae > Autographa > Autographa pulchrina. The sequence goes on along the minus strand of FR997761.1, from coordinate 19,886,698 downwards.
GAGGAGCACCATCTACGTGCGGGATCAAGGATTGATTTTCCCGTATCCTCTGGACAGCTTGTACAATAGTACGCCCGTGGGTCGGACACATACGCGTGTTCTCATACCTCTCACGGTATGTCCGTACAGCTAAAGCGGCATTACCGTGACACTCCCCATAAATTAAAATCATATCGGTGTATTCCGAAGCGGTATAATTGTAACGAGGCATGATTATTTAATAATAACACTTGAAACACCTGAATAACCTTGAAACACCAAGTATTAAGCGTCTAATTTCGCAAAGTTTACTTCACTATTTAACTAAGTACCTATAATACGTTTATGTGTCCTGTCACTATTAAAACAAAGCGTCAAATTTCGCACAACACAACACAACAACAAAGATACGATAACACTCGCGCGGCGACTTCAAACGGGCGCGGGCGCATCCGAAATTCCAAAGGAAAACAAAACGCGTCACAGCAGGAAGGAGGTCCGGTGACACACTGACCGCGTGACCTAGACACGTCGACAAGTAAGCAAAGTAGAAACAAGCAAACTTACCTATCTCTTTCGCACATACATATTTTGCGATTGACATGAGTGCGTAACAGGAAAGTAATAACTTTCGCATGCATTTTTTATTATTTAGCTGTGACGACACGCTTTATGACTCTTATTTTGAGAAAATAGGTTTTTAAAGTAGCGAGCTGGCAACGTGTGTCGTTAACTTGTAGCGCGCTCAGCTGTTTACAATACATCATGTAGAAAATACTTAAACTGAAAAATAATTTCCTGTGGCTAAACTACTGGATATATTCATTTGATTTTTTGTGTGACGGTTGGGAATATCATGACTTATACGAAGTTTAATTTATGATCATATTGTCCTCCCCACCCTGTATACTAAATTCATTTAAAAATAATATTACATCAGCCCTTAATTGTAAATATTCTTTTTCTGGAGTTCCAAATAAAGATTATAATTCCCTATTTGGTATTGTACGGGAATCGTTTAACAAAACGTGTCCTCGAAAAGATGTTAAACTCAACTTTAAGCGTAAATTTAATGAGTGGGCTACTAAAGGCATAAGAATAAGTAGGGACGTTCTTTACGGTCTTTATGATGAAAAATCATTCAACACTAATCCTGATTTTCATAACTATGTTAGAAATTATTCAAAAGTATTTAAAAAAGTGTGTTTAGCGGCAAAATCTAGACTTATCAGCAAACGTATATACGGATCTGATAATAAAATTAAAACAGTGTGGAAGATCATCAATTCTGAAACTGGGAATAGTATTCAAAGAGATACAGACCTGTCTTTGAAAATCAATAATAAAATAATTTTAAGACAAGACAGATGTTGCTAACGCTTTTGAAGTATTTTTTTCAAATATACCAGTAGAGGTAACGAAGTCTCTTCCCTCATCTTCTTCAAAAGCAGAATCAATATTAAAAAGATCTATAAATAAAAGTTTTCCAAATTTTAATTTTACTCATGTATGTCCTAGTATTGTTAGATAGATAGATAGATAGATAGATAAAGCTTTTATTCAGTACAAAACAAGACACAGGTTATTCACAATATTATTATGAGAAAAACAAAAAAACAAAATAAAAATAAGTGGACACAAAAGATTCAAAACACAAAAATTAAAAGAAGAAAAAAGAAGTCCACAATATAAAGAAATAAAAAAAATAAATGAGACATATGAAGTGACATCATAGAAAAAAGTAATAAGTAGGGTAAGTCACATATTTATAAAGTGACAAACTCATGACAAACTTGTCGGTAGTACATATTACTTTTCTCTACGGCAGAAAGTGAAGAAAAATAAAATGACGGTGTGGTGCTGTGTGTCCTATGTTTGCACCGAATGGGAGTCCAGCTCAGCATGTGTCAGATAGAATACCTGACGCTGGTATTCTGCTGGATCCCAGCAATGACGTACGGACGTCGAGTAAACCAATGTGAATATTAAGGCGTAATAGTGCTCAGTGCTGTGTGCAGTTATAACAAGGTAGGTGTTAGGAAGAATAAATAAAAATAAGTGTTCAATGTATTATGTATTGTGTTTAAATATTAACAATTAAGGGTGAGTAATGTGTATTTTGTTTTTGTGGAAGCTTACATGGTTTTTTTATTTTTTATTTCAGACTACTGACGACAAATTGTAATGACGTCATTAGTGAACAGTCACATGATCAAGAATTTCGATAGATAGAATAACTTCTCAGATGGCGGTGTGGCACACGACGAGTTTGTCATTGCGCGGGTCTTGCGTTCAAATCCTAACGATAAGCAGATGTCTTTTTGCGTTTACAACAAAGCATATTTGTAATTCTCATAATAATATCCATATTGCGACCGGGTGTTTGAAGGACATTACTGCGTAGGCTCTGGCCGACGCAGACGTGTGGTGCTAAGATTATTTAAGATATACCGTCAGACAGGCATTAAGCGATAAATGTTAATGATCAATAGTTGGTGCAAGCTGTGATCTTTAAATTGTGAAACTTCAAGTTAATATTTTGGTATCTACAACAATAAAGGGGTAAGTCGTGTTCATGACTTAATATTTAGCGCTTTTGTGAACGAATAGTTTCGATATTAATAGGCTGGTGTACCATTGTTACAGCCTACCGTCATGCCCTTTTATTGTTGGTCCAACTTCTGAAGAAGTGCTGAGTTTGGGTTCTACCTAGACGACTGCGGCCGATCTCTATTCTCTTCGGGAGAACCTACGACCGCCGGGTCTCATGGGGCTGGCAGGGTCCCTGGTGTTCAACATCCTTTCCACGAAACCCTCCTGGCGTCCTTGCATAGCAGATAAGTCCACATAGCTATAAGTTTAGATTAAGTCCCTAGTTTTAACAGTTTGATAGTAGAATATCGCCCTAGTATATAAGTTTGGATGTGTCTAGCCGTAAGCAACTATTTCAATAAACTTGTAAAATGTAAGTTGAGGTCTTTCATTGGTAAACCACCCAAGAGAGACACTCTCCGCTCGACGCTCGCCGTGAACGGACGTGTCGCTCTGTGGCGCGCTCGCTCTCGTCACTCGTCTTGCTACCTGTTACGATTGCGTAACGCTCTGCGTAGCCCGCCTACGCACATCGATAGATCTAAAGCTGCCTTTTTCAAGGCGGTGGCAGATCAAACACTGTTTCTTGGTTCGCGAATTAAATTCATTTGTCCCTTCAGGATAAAACCGCAGTTTCGCGGTCCTCGGTGGATATCCTAACGGTGCCAACGAAACCGAGGGGGTGTTGCGCCCAATCACACCCGCTGAGCCTCTTTAAGGCAAAGCAGTCAATTGGAAGGGACCTAGTGTATTGGCCTTGGGGGGTCTCCTAGTCAATCCTAGAGATCTGGTTTCCTTTTCAGCTACTCACCTAGTGTCGGTTGGGTGTGTCTACACCCTTCGCGCTAGACTGGTCAGGGCCCCGTTCGCACAATAAGACTGGCGACGGGTACATCACAGCTTAAGGCACACCTTAGGTACTCACCTCCCTGCTTAAACCCAGCAGGGAGGGTTACACATCCCCGGGCGTACCTACCCGGGGAGATAGATTTAGTTAGTTTAGTTTGTTGCTAGGCGCGTCCCCTTCGTCATTACCTATGTTAGGTTATTAATTTAACTTGTCTTAATCCTTTACTTCTCGTTTTCTCGAGAAAATGGACGCCCTGTGGCCCCGTTTCATCGAGGAGATGAAGAACTCACAGGTCATCCAAGACCTCTTCCAGGCTTGGACCCGTGAACAAAACCCCTCCTTGCTCTCAGAGCTAGATAGCCCGCGCCCTTTTGTCGGCGCCGACAAAGGGATTAAGGTCCGCCAAAGGCCCATTGTCTCGACTGCTATGTCGAAACCTATTGTTGGGAACGCTATTGTTCCTATTTCTATTATCTCGTCTCCGAGAATTACTTCGCCAAGTTGCACACCTGCGTGTGACGCATCACCGGCATCCACCTCCCGCCCCCGCTCTGCCTCTCCGTCCCCTGTCGACGCCGAGATGGCCAACGCCTCCGACTACTCCATCGATGCTTTTTCCGCATCCGACTCGTCGTGCTCGACTGATGGCTTTACTGAAGTCATTGGTAAGGGCAAGAAGCGTACCCGAAAGGCTAAGTCCCAACAGGTACCTTCCAAGGCGGCTAAAACCGTCGCCTCTCCTTCCTCTACTGAAGCCTCGGCATCTCAGCCAGTAGCCCTCTCGGCATCACCCTCCTCGCAGTCTGCCCCTCAGGCGACCAATACCTCCCAGTCCGACTCGTCAGCCCCTAAGAAGGGTGGCCCGGTCCCTCCTCCAATCTTCCTTCAGGAGAAAGGAAAGTGGACTGAGGTGTCATCGTGGTGCACACAGCACCACATTAATTTCTCTAGTGCCCGTTCCGTCAAGGACGGCATTAAAATAGTTGTCCCAACAGCGGCCGACTTTCGGTCGCTTACTCGTATGCTGCAGGAGAGAGCCCTGCCATACCATAGTTTTACCCTCCCAGAGGAACGCGTCCTCCGCGTAGTAATTAAATCCGTCCCCGTTGAGTTGTCCTCAGACGACATTCTCAAGGACCTCTGTTCGCAGGGCATTCCAGCCCTCGAGGTACACCGGATGTACCGTTCGCGAGGCAAGTTGCCATATGAGATGGTCCTTGCAGTCACCGAGAGATCGGCTGATGGTAAGTCCATCTTCAACATTAAATCCGTCTGCCAACTTTCCGGGATAAAAGTTGAGACGCCACGTAAAACCGGCACTGTCGGTCAGTGCCACCGCTGCCAGTTGTACGGCCACTCGCAGCGTAACTGTTTCGCGCGCCCTCGTTGTGTGAAGTGCCTCGGTGAGCACGGAACGCCTGATTGTCCCCGGCCCAAGGACCACACCCAGTGCGCTGAGCCCCCTAGCTGCGTTCTCTGCGGCGAAAAGGGTCACCCAGCAAACTACCGAGGCTGTCCAAAGGCCCCCAAAACCGTCGCGAAACGGCCTGTCGCCCGTGCACTGGCCCCCGCGACCGCTCCGCCGCGTCTTAGTCCGCAACGCCCAACCGGGGCTTGCTGGAATAGAGAAACGCATCTCCGTGCGTTCCCGGCCCTCGCCTCTCCTCGGAAGGAGACAAAATCGATCACCGCGCTCCAAGGACCCTTTGTCCCACGCATACCCCTCGCCGCGTTCAAACCCGCGCCTGTACCGAAACCCGCGCACGCATCACCGTCGGCCGCGGCCCTTATGGCCCCGACGTTCTCGGCCGACATCACTGCGTCGGTTAAAAATTATATCGAGGTATACGAGTCGTTTGACTTTAATCGTATCCGCCTTATGGCTGAGGCGATTAGAGCCAACCCCTCGCCTCTACACGCGCCTTTCATTAGGGAGCAGTTCCGCGACGTATTCGCCGCATACAAAGCCGCCGCGTTCTAATGGCTACAACCGCCGGTAAATTCAAACCCCGTTCCCTTAAATTAGGTTTCTTTAACGCGCAAAGCATTAATAATAAACGCGATGAAATCGCAACGTTTCTCCGCGACCACCAACTCGACGTTTTTCTTGTACAGGAGACCTTTCTTAAACCGTCTCATAGAAACCCGCGAATCGCGAATTATAACCTAGTCCGTAACGATCGTACCAGAGCCGCAGGCGGCGGCACGCTCATTTATTTCAAAAGGTCACTGTACTGTGTTCCGATGGACCCACCTACGCTGTCGCACATTGAAGCCTCTGTCTGTAGGCTAGGCATGACCGGTCATAGACCTTTGTTCTTAGTCTCAGTTTATATCCCTCCGTCACTTCAGGGGGTCGACTTACGACCTGACCTGCAAGCTCTTCTTGCTCTCGGCGACTCCGTCCTTCTGGCGGGAGACCTGAATGCAAAACACGAAGCGTGGAATAGCCACACTCGTAACATCCGCGGTAGACACCTAGACCTTCTTAGCTCCGAGTTAAACTTTGACATCATCGCGCCGATGAATCCTACGCACTTTCCCGCTAACGTAAATCACCGCCCCGACATCTTAGATATAGCTTTGCTTAAAAACGTCAACCTAGCGCTTCGGTCCATTGAAGTTATTCAGGAATTAGATTCTGACCATCGACCAGTGATCATGTCTTTCGGTCCGCGTGTAGGTCCCCCAGACGCTGGTCAGCCCATCCCCACCAAGATAGTTACGAACTGGACGAAGCTTAGGACCCGCCTTAAGTCAGTCCAATCCGCGCATCTCGATTCAATCCCAGACCACGTGGAATCCGCGACAGACGCTATAGGCGCGATCGACTCCCTCACTGAGCACGTGCAGTCCCTGGTGAACGAGTGTTCACGGTCGGTACCGGTGACAGAAGACGCTCGCTGGCTCCTTCCGGACGACGCCCGTGCCCTACTGACGGAGAAGAACGCGGCTATACGTACCTATGACGCTTATCCCTGCGACTCCAATCGCGTCCGCATGCGCTCTCTACAGCGTGCTTTTAGGAAACGCATAAGGAAATTGCGTGAGGAACGCTGGGATAAGTTTCTCGATCAATTAGAGCCCAATCATCACGCGTTTTGGAATCTCCAACGTAAACTACGTAGTTGCACCGAAGTTACTATGCCCCCGCTGAATCGTCCGAATCAGAGCCCTGCCTTCGAAGACGACGAGAAAGCGGAATGCCTAGCCGACAGCTTAGAGGTCCAGTGTACGCCTAGCGACCTTCCGGTCGATCAAGCTCACCTCGCCAGAGTTGACGCTGAAGTCGAACGTAAGGCCTCGCTCCCTCCTTCTGAGGATCCGGAACACCCACTCGCGCCGGTAACAGTAGACGAGGTACGTTCTTTGATCAAGGAACTGCATCCACGTAAAGCCCCAGGTTCAGACGGTCTCACCAATAAGGTGATTAAACTCTTCCCCCCAGCTTTAGTAATTCTCTTAACAGGCATCTTCAATGCAGCATTAGGAAACAATCTCTTCCCACATAAGTGGAAAGAGGCGATAGTCATCGGCATCCACAAACCCGGTAAACCAAAGTCTGAGCCTACTAGTTATCGCCCCATTAGCTTACTCAAGGTTCTTGGGAAGCTATACGAGCGAATTATTTATTCCCGTCTTATGGACTATGCCGAGTCCAGGAGTCTCATACCAGACGAGCAGTTCGGTTTTAGAACCCAACACTCGTGCGTCCAACAAGTCCACCGCATAGTCGAGCATATAAGCGCTGGTTTTCAGCGTGGAAGGCTCACTGGCGTGCTCTTCTTCGATATAGCAAAGGCCTTCGACAAGGTCTGGCACAATGGCTTGATCTTCAAGCTATACCAACTCGAGGTGCCAGATCGTCTCGTGCTTATCATCCGAAACTTTTTGTCGAATCGGTCCTTTCGCTATCGCGTTGAGGGCACACTCTCTTCCCCTCACCCGATCCGCGCCGGAGTCCCTCAAGGCTCCGTACTCTCTCCACTCCTTTTCACGCTATACGCTAGCGATATTCCTCGCGGTGGCAAACCCCAAGTAGCTATGTACGCCGACGATACGGCCATCTATTATTCAGGCACCAGCCCCTTAGCGATAGGTCGAACTCTCCAGACCGCGGTCACGACCCTCGGGAAGTGGTTCACGAAATGGAGAATCGAAGTCAACCCTACCAAGAGCGCAGCCGTGCTCTTTAGCAAGAAACGGCAGCCTCCTGTTCCCCCTCCACCTATAACCCTCTTCGGCAAGCCTATCCCTTGGGAGCAGCAAGCCAAATACCTGGGTGTAATCCTTGATCGGAAACTTACCTTCATAGCTCATATTAAAGCGGCACGCGCGCGAGCCGCCTTCGCTCTCGGCCGACTTCATTGTATGTTGAACAAGCGCAGTAAACTCTCTCTTAATTGTAAGATGAGAATTTACACTGCGTGTGTGAGACCTATCATGACTTACGGCAGCGTCGTATTCTCTCACGTACCCGATTATCGACTCAAACGAATGCAAACTCTGCAAAACCGTTTCATGCGTAGAGCCACAGGCGCTCCAGGATACGTCCGTAACTTGCAGTTGCACTGTGACTTAAAGCTGCCAACAATCAAGCAGTTCATGAAACGCGCCGCGATCCGATTCTTCGACTCCTCCGAAAGCCACCGTAACCCGCTAATCGTAGCGGCCGCGCGATACGTACCTTCCGTAATATCTAAGATTAAACGCCCCAGACATACTCTCTCCTACCCTGACGATAAAACAACGCTTCTCCAAGGAGCATTCGATTTAGCTAGCAGTAGCATTACACAACACAACCGCCGTATATTACGTCCTCGCCGGCGAGGCCCGTCGCGTATTATAAATAATAGTAACGTAAATGTTATCCTCCCGTCCCTAGACCAAGCTGGCCCGAGCCGGCCAAACTAGCAATAAAAATATGTCCCTAAATAATAAAAACTTAGATCCAGCCATCCCTTGTTGTTTTCCTTTATTAAGATTGTTAGCAACGCACTAAGTCGAGGTCCGAACCCCGCAGGGGGTGCCCTTAGTGGACGTTGCTGACGTAGTTAGTTTTTCCTATTGCTCTGGCTGGAGGCCTTAAGGCCCTCGCCAAAAGTCCGGTGAAGCAGTCAAAGCCTGCGCTCAGGCTAACTGCAAAGATCTCTACCAAAAAAAAAAAAAAAAAAAAACACCCAAGAGAGAACATAACATAGCGCCCAACGTTAAAAAAAAAAAAAAAAGTTCTTTGTTATTGGGTTGTTTGCTAATAGATTGACTTGTTACGTCTTAGTAATATACCTCATTACCTAAGTAGTTTTATATCGATATTTATGTTCGTAAACAATCTTCGTCAAGTTATACAATCGCTTAATGCTGTGTTTTAAGTTACGGTGATAATATAAAGTATCCATTGGTTATCTCGACGCCCCCAAGGAATAAACCTGTATTATACTGTTACTGACTTTTTACTGTTATATCATTTTCGGCATCTATAGGTCGGGATTCACCTATACAATTTTTTTCATTTTTTTTCTGCGGTAATTTCTAATGATTTTCCTTATAACACTTTTATTCTTTGGAAATTTTTCATTTTTTATTTACTAGAAAAATTACGTAATACATTATTACAAATTAAGTTCTGTGGCTACATTTCGGTAAAGTAATAATACTGTTAAATATATCAGAAAAAAAATCTGGTTAATGCGATTACAGGTTTATTATCGTAAATATTGTGGTAGTAATTTTCGGTAATGCACTGTTACAGTTATCATCCCGGTAAAAATTCATACCTTACTATACGTATCGGCGGGAACTTGCTCGCACTCGGCGAGTCAAGGACGCGTTTCTACATGTAACGCACATTACGCACACTAATAGATGATCAAACGAACTTACCTGATGTTCGACCATTATTATACGAAGTGCCTCGTTCTCGATATAAGTTATTTACCATGCAGCTTTCTCGCGTCGCTTGGCAACTAAACTCTTTCAGATCCAAAACTAAACGAAGTATTAGTGTCACACTGTCTTTGTTCTCCTGTCAAACTTCATTCCTTTAGAGTCTCGTAGGTTATCTCAATTTTACCAAGGGTGGGATGGGTAGGGAACATATATCGAGAACGTGGCACTTCGTATAATAATGATCGAACATCAGGTAAGTTCGTTTGATCATCTATTATACACTCCATGCCTCGTTCTCGATATATCTTATTTACCATGCAGATGTTCAAGAGATGGTAAAGTTGAGATAAAACTTAAGATAAATAAGTAGGCATGTCCTATACATAAATACGTACTATGCACTTGTGCAGTCAACTCTTTCTAGTTAGATGCAATCATTTAAATAAACTAAACTTGAGTTGTTCTGTTTTGAATTATCCTGAACAAGTTCCTTAATCAACAATCGTAGTCACACAATGTTACAAAATAACCAGTATTATTTATAGAATAACAATCAATGTCTTAAGACACCTCATAGCAATCCTGAGAACAATAGTATTAAGTTTAAATTATTCTACATCTGCATGCAACAAAACCTGGCCAAACTCTAATAGAAAATTACAAATCTTGCTAATGCTATTTAATATATTTATCCAGCAGTCTGTGTAATTACATCTAGTAGTACAAAACCTTTTTGTCTTAACCATAGGTGCAGAAGCATGGCGTGTACTATATGCCCTGAAAAAAAAAACATAAGTATCAATACCACCTACTGAAACAGTAGGTACTTTCTAATCCATCTTCTACTAGTGACTGAAGACAAAAAAAAACAATTTAACTATGTGTGAATTTAATTGTTCTTAATTAAAAAATGTGATATATGGTGTTTTCTTTCTTAACTTGTTTCAGTTGTTGCGCTGCATAGGTATATAAATTATTTAATTAAGTATTCTATCTATAAAATCTTTAGTTAATATTAGGCTGAGAAAATCTCAATTTATCCAAAAATGCTAAGTAAAGATTTGGCTGCGTACAGCCCATTGCCAGGTTTTTAAAGTTATCAGTAATGATAATATTGACGCAATCTTCACTCAACTTCACTTAACCCATATTCAGTCATCTATTTATTTTAATAAACATAAGTACACTATATTTTAATGAAAGAAGTTTGTGCCCGCTGTGCTGTGCTTAGTGCAAGCAAAAAACCATCCAATTCTTGATGAGACTACCAAGACTTAACCATTTCCCTGTCCAAGTCTATAAAGACTCACGTCTTTAGTAAAAATATGATTTTGATGAGGCATATTCTGAATTAAATATTTCAAATTAATTCCAAACCAAACGACGCGGACGTTGGCGAAAACCTAAGCCGCTTTGATAGAAGATACTGTATTGGAACGTCCTTATCATCAACCTCTTCCTATAAGAATTAATAATATAATATAATATTCCGGGACATCTCACACACGGCTATCTGATCCGAAGCTAAGCAGAGCTTGTGTTATGGTAACCAGACAACTGATAAACTTACTTATATATTTCTAAATACATGCATATTATAGATAAATTACACCCAGACCAGAACAAATGATCGTGCTCATCACACAAACATTTGTCCTGGGTGGGAATCGAACCCACGGCCTCCGGTATAGCAGTCAGGGTCACTAACCACTAGACCAACAGGCCCGTCCAAAGAAAGGCATTTTTCATTTAAATTCTTTGTGCAATAGTGGTGCGATTCCACGGTATTACCACACATTCTATGAGTCTTTGATTTTTTAGAAAATTGTAATGATCGAGGCTATAATAATGAGACCAATGATGATAATACTGATTAGTTATTAATGTTTTTACTTGGCTACTTTTTATATTTTGACTGATTGTAATTGTGATTTCTATGAGTACTTTGTTCCTAATAAATATTATAATTTTAATACATTTTATGAGTTTTCTTTAATTATTCTCTCGAAGATACCGATAGCAAAATTATTTTACATACTCAGCTTTTAATGATTACGAAAATATGACTACCAAAAATTTCCTATAAAATACGGGTTACATTACTTTACCTTCTTATGGTTATTTGTAATTTTACCATAATAAGTCGGTAACTGAAGATTACAATATCTCTCTGTAATGAAAAAACACGTTGAATAATCCAGTAAAGCACTATTATGCCTAAGATTTTTAAGAAAGTTACAATAATAATTCGGTAAGTAAACATTACTGGAATAATATTGATAAGTCAGGATCGTAAGATATCAGTACCCTAAAAATTGTTTGAAACCATTTTCGGTAATATGTATTTTGGTGAATAACTAATTTTGTGTATATCTAATAGTTACACTTAATACTTTAAACTGTTCGGGTAAAAATTAGCTTTTCCGCCATATAACAATGTTTTCATTATTCCCCTTTGTTAAAGAGATATACTCGAAAAACACTAAATCATTTTTCCTGTAAAATTTGATTTTTGCGATTACCGGTTTATTCCCCGGGGACGTCGATCTATACTTAATATTATAAAGCTGAAGAGTTTGTTTGTTTGTTTGTTTGGTTGAACGCGCTAATCTCAGGAACTACTGGTTCGATTTGAAAAAATCTTTTTGTGTTGGATAGTCCATTTATCGAGGAAGGCTTTAGGATATATAACATATAACATCACGCTGCGACTAATAGGAGCGAAGCAGCAGTGAAAAATGTTGCAAAAACTGGGAAAACGATTCATTTTTGAAGGCTTCCGATGCGTGCGCTACGTAAACGGTTAGAATTACCTAAAAAATATGTAAGAATGAATTGTTCCTCTTTAAATGATCTAAAAAAATGTCCGGGACGGTATATGTCTATCTTTTAAGATTGACTCACTATAAACTTTTTTAAGGTAATCAATTTTGGTCGAAATTAATGCATTATTACCAATTATTGGCTAGAGTTTTATCAACATAATATTATTAACTAAAATTATAATTTACGCAGAAATACTTTTTTTTTTGTTTTTAAACTTCTTCATCGCGATCATAATAACAGAAATTAAGGCGGACGAAGTCGCGGGCAACAGCTAGTAAAAGATAATTATCTAAGTATAGTTTTAAATATAAATGGAACTTAATGAGGTGTGATGATAAAACCAGTTGATGTCAACAACATTTACTGTTCTATTAGTCCTTGAATGCTGAGTAAAATCTATACTTATAATAAATCTGTAGAAGTGAAAATACTGTACATTGAATATATCAAAAAAATATAAGGGGGTGATACTAGACCGACACCGAACTCAAAATGTGATTATTATTTTTTTGGTCTGTCTGTCTGTCTGTTTGTTCAGGCATCACGCAAAAACTACCGGTTCGATTATGATGAAACTTGGTATAATTATTCTTTAATATCCTGGGCACCACACTGGGTAGTTTTATCCCGGAAAAGTACAAACAAAAAAAAAACAAACTTATTTTTGCGGTTCGATCCCTAGACCCGATTACTGTACCAACCGCAAATAAGTAATAAGTTTGTCGTAGGTTACGTCACCTTCAGGGTAGAGTTATTTAGGTTTATTTTTATAAGTCGTAGGTATAGATTTTAATTTTAAAGTATTTATAGGTAGTATATTTGACAGTGTACGTAGTGACCGTAGGTTATTTTATAATACCTACTGTTAGGTAGGATTAGTCATTCGTATAGATAATAGTTTTTAGGGATCTTGCTCATTTATTGAATTTAGATTAAAGTAGTTAACATCAGAAATAGGTTTATTTCAGTGGGTAGGTATTTTAATTTCTGTTATTGTTTTTTTCTTAGGTAGTATATTTGATAGTGTGTAAAGTAGGTTATTTTTAGTACTGTTAGGTAGGATTAGTCATTCGTCTAGATTTTAGTTTTTAGGGTTTTTGCTTATTTATTGGTATATACATATAAGTGTAGGTAGGCGCTAGGTGTTAGGGCTCTTCTATAAAAATAGTCTTAAAGATTTCTTTATTTTTAATACGGATATACTTATAACACGATGCCTTCCAGAAACAGACCATCTCTTTCTGCAACATCGAGACACGCTAGGCGAATGAGACTAGCCAGAGGTATGCTCGATAGAAACGTTCTACACAAGTAGCACTTTACACAAAAAACTCATTGATAAGTTTCGTCATCCACGCGAACGAAGTCGCGGGCACAGCTAGTTAGATATTATAAGATGTAATATTATGGGCGATTTTAAAATTGCATGTACACCTACTTATAGAATGGATTAGTGGTAATCGGATACAAGTGGCTAGTTTCGAGTGCGCAATTCTCGGAGTGAAGAAATTAATTTTCTAATCTACCTACAAAAAAATAATAATTAGAATAATGTTCAAGATTAAGGTTACGGGCATGTACGGACCGATGTTAAGTTAGTCAAGGTCACTTGATATTAATTAATTGCGTTAATTCTTATTTTACTTTAAAGGGAAACGATATTTGTTGTTACAATGGATCCGTGTTACCTATTAAAGGATGAATTAGAATTTGAACTTGCGTGTCGAGGAATAGGTGTGAAGGCGGTTGTTTCTGTGTTAAGAAAATTGCTCAGGGAATTACTAGAAAGTGAACAAACTGGTGATTACTCACATAAGATCAAAGCGCCTAAACAATGTTTAGACGCACCGGCAGCAGAGTTAGGCGTTTGCTCAACCAAAATAAATATTATAGCTCAATATATTTCAGAATTATCAGATAAACCGGACAGACAGTTATTTAGAAGACTAGTTTCTCGCTTATATCATGTTCAAAATAGATTAGAATTTATTTCACCAAGAACAGAAGACGAAAATAAATTGAGTTTAGAGCTCAAGGACAAGGGTAAACTTCTGTTAGCGCAATTAGAAGAAAAGGATGACCTACCAGAAGAAGGTAATTTAACCTCAGAGGATAAAGATAATATTGTGGAAACCTTAGGTGAAATCGGGAGCAAAATTATAAAGAAGATCGAGGAAAAAAGTAGTTTACGTATGACCTCGAACATTAGGATTGATAAGCCTGATTCTATGAGAGAAGTGAGTGCCTTAGAGGATTGCCGTGATGATAACATAAAAAACTCCAAGTTTCTTCGCTGTTCAACTATAGATGAGAGTTCTATTAAACGTAAACTTGTTCCTATTAGTAACTGGGGGGTTAAATTCTCGGGTAAAAACAATTTAAGCGTCAATGCTTTTATAGAACGGGTAGAAGAATTAAAAGAGGCGCGCAACGCTAGCGATATAGATTTGTGGAGGTACGCTATAGACTTCTTTGAAGGGGATGCACTTATTTGGTACAGAGCAAATAAGAACAACGTTTGCAATTGGGAGGAGTTAGTGCTTCTTCTTAAACATTCATTTCAGTCTCCTTATTATCAAGAAGATTTGTTAGATGAAATTAAGGCTAGGACGCAAGGTAAAGAAGAATCAGTAGTTATTTATGTTTTCGTTATTCAAAACATGTTCAATAGACTACCTAATAAAATCTCAGAAAGCGAGAAAATTAATATAATATTAAAAAACCTTCAGCCGTATTATCAGAGAGCTGTTTGTAGGGATAACTTCGTATCAGTTTCAGATCTTGTAAACATTTTGAGGGTTATAGAAAAAACAAAAAGAAACTGTGACAATTTCCAAGAACCACAAGTTCACAAATTTAATTTGGAACCGGATTTGGCCTACAAGCCGAGTGTTTACAGCATTAACCTGGACAAGAAAGATCCGCCAGAAATTACAGAGATTAAAAATACTCGCTCGGTAGGCAGTCGCTGCTGGAACTGCAGAGAAGTAGGGCATTTGTTTCGGTCTTGCAGACTACCTAAACAACGATTATTCTGCTTTAGGTGTGGTCGTCATGGAGCAACAACTAAAACTTGTTCATGTAAGGGAAACGAGGCAGGGGAGGTTCCAAGACCTGTCAAGTAGTTCTTCCCCTAAAAAGAAACAGTAAGGAATGGCAGGATTGGCTACGTACACTAAATCATTATTTTAATTATAATGAAATTTGCAAAATATTCATTAATAATAATGATAACCGAAATTATATTAGCTTTAAGGTTATGGATTACGATTGCATAGGTTTATTAGATAGTGGAGCTAATCTCACAGTAATAAATTCTAAGTTTGCGGATATTTTGAATAAGTTAGGTTTACACATTGAGTTCTGAGGTTTACGCGAATGTTAGACATTGAAATAAAACTACTTTTACGGATTTTATCGCGGTTTGTAGGTATCATTTCGGTATCATTGTTCGCAGGTATCATGGTCACGGGCAGTCTGCCCGTGACCATGATACCTGCAAAGGTGTCGAAACGTCGGGAACTAAAATCAAAATACAAACCGCGATAAAATCCGTAAAAGTAGTTTTATTTCAAAGTTAGGTTTAAAATCTTACGATTTACCTGGGGCAAGGTTGGCTACGGCGGACGGAACAAATCACACAATAGTGAAAGCATATGACGTACCGATATCATTTGACAACCAATTTCATATTATTGCGATGTTAGTTATGCCTGGTTTATCACAGAAAGTATTACTGGGAAAAGATTTTTTTGATGCCTTCGGAATACAATTAACGTTAAAAAGTGATTGTACATCTATAAACAAGGAAATTGATCTACTCGAAACAAGTTAATCATCAATAATCCCAATAGACGATTTAAGTACTAGGCAACAAAAGGAATTACTTAGCACGATTACAGAAATGAAAAAATGTATCGGGATAGGCTTGGGTAGGACACATATACTAAAACACATTATAGATACCGAGAACCATAAGCCAGTATATCAAAAACAGTATAATTTCTCACCAACTATAAAAAAAGAAATCAAAAAAGAAATTGATAAAATGCTTTTGGATGATGTTATAGAACCATCAATTAGCCCGTGGTGTTCGCCAGTGCTTTTGGTAAAAAAACCAAATGGCGAAAATAGGCTTTGTTTAGACAGCAGGCAATTAAACAAGGTGACTAAAAGAGATACTTACCAATTGCCTAGAGTGGCAACAATTATTGATAACCTTCGGAGTGCTAGGTATTTAACCACCTTGGACCTTAAGTCGGCATTCTGGCAAATCCCACTAGAAGAAAAAAGTAAGGAAAAAACTACCTTTGCTGTACCTGGAAGAGGTCTATTCCAATTTAAAGTAATGCCCTTTGGCTTAGTTAATGCCTCACAAACACAGCAAAGACTTATGGACATCCTATTTCAAGCACATGAAGATAAAGTGTGGGATTTGGATGATATTATTATTTGCACGTCCACTTTTGAAGAACACTTACAAATATTAAGGGAAGTTATGGCCATTCTAAAAAAAGCTAATCTGAGTATTAACGTAGAAAAGTGCAAAATTGCTAGGTCTAGCTTGAAGTTTTTAGGGTACATCGTAGACAGAGATGGTTTAAGAACTGATCCGGAGAAAGTAACGGCAATATTAAATTTCCCAAGGCCTAAAAATTTTACAGAACTAAAAAGATTCATAGGGTTAGCCAGTTGGTACAGAAGGTTTGTGCAGAATTTTTCCTTGATAGCCGCGCCCTTACATAATCTCACAAAAGGCAACAAAAAAACAAAATTTTCATGGTCACAGCATGCGGAAGACGCTTTTTTAAAACTCAAAACCTTACTTACGTCGGCACCAGTTATTTCGTGCCCAGACTATAAAAAACCCTTTATCATCCAGTGTGACGCATCTAATGAAGGGATAGGTGCAGTTTTATGTCAGAAAGTAGACGATTCGGATCAGCCGGTGGCTTACCTTAGTAGAAAACTTAACGATTGTGAGAAACGCTATACAGCATCGGAGAAAGAACTTCTAAGTGTGGTCCATGCAATAGAAAAGTTTAGGCCATATATTGACGGTGTTCACTTTACAGTCGTAACAGACCACAAAGCATTACTCTGGCTACATAAAATGAAAGACCCGCACGGAAGATTACCTAGATGGGCGATGAAACTTCAACAATTCTCTTTCGATATCATTCATAGACCAGGTAAACTTAATGTAGTTCCAGATGCTTTATCTCGAGCTGTTGAAATAAACATCTTAGAAGCCAACTTAATAAAAGTATTAGATAAACACAAAGATAAGTGGTATTGTAATAAGGTAAATCAAATTCTCAGTAACCATAACAGAAACACAAATTGGCAGGTTTTTAATGGATTGCTTTTTAGAAACGTTAAAATTAAACAATATCCGAGTGATAACTGCTGTTGGAAGCTGTATATTCCCAATCAACTTAAACATGAGGTGTTAAAAGAATGCCACGATGATATAAATTCTGGTCATTTGGGTGTACGGAAAACTTATTATAGAATCAAAAGAGAATTCTTTTGGTTCAACATGTTTAAAGATGTTAAGGAACATATAGCAAAGTGTGAAACATGCGCAAAATATAAGGTATCACAGCAACAACCATTTGGACTTATGGGGCATCACAGAGAGGTATCATCGCCATGGCAAGTTATTTCCTTAGACTTGATGGGCCCATTTCCACGTAGTAAAACGGGTAACACCATGTTATTGGTAGTGTCATGTTGGTTTAGCAAATTTGTTTTACTATTTCCTCTGAGAACAGGAAAAGCGGATAAAATATGTGACATCTTGGAACGTCAAATATTGATGTTTGGAGCACCTAAAGCCATAATTTGTGATAACGGCAAACAATTCGAATCTCAATTATTTAAAAATGTAGCTGCCAAGTATCAATGTAAACTATGGTACACACCTCTGTACCATCCACAAAGCAATCCTACCGAACGTGTTAATAGGGTGGTAGGCACACTGATAGCTGCAAATTTGACACCAAAGAAACACAATGAATGGGATGTTAACTTACAAAGTATTGCACACTCGATAAATTCAGCTGTTCATGAAACTACAGGGTACACGCCTTCATACCTCTTCTTGGGTAGGGAAGCCACAATCTCCTCAGTAGACATCTCCGCGCTAGGTAACAATATCTCTGACATTAGCACGCCATTGAAGCGTGATTTACATAGTTTTTTAGGTCATACCAAATATACACAAACCGTGCATAGAAACGTTCAAACGAAATTAAGGGAAGCACATAAGTATAGCACAAAATATTATAATAAGAATTATAGACCAACCATGTTTAAGGAAGGTGACATTGTATGGAAAAGGACTAAATATTTGTCAAAAGCTGGCAATAAGTTCATGGCCAAACTTGCTCCAAAGTTTGAAAAGGTTAAAATTGTACAGAAACTTTCCGATAATGTATTTCGTTTGCAAAATATGCAGGGCAAAAACATTGGAGTCTGGCATGCTCGTGACTTAAAATATTAAAAAAAAAAAAAATATATATATATATATTAAATTTTTTTTTTAAAAAGGGCGGGGGATATTTGTAATGACGTCATTAGTGAACAGTCACATGATCAAGAGTTTCGATAGATAGAATAACTTCTCAGATGGCGGTGTGGCACACGACGAGTTTGTCATTGCGCGGGTCTTGCGTTCAAATCCTAACGATAAGCAGATGTCTTTTTGCGTTTACAACAAAGCATATTTGTAATTCTCATAATAATATCCATATTGCGACCGGGTGTTTGAAGGACATTACTGCGTAGGCTCTGGCCGACGCAGACGTGTGGTGCTAAGATTATTTAAGATATACCGTCAGACAGGCATTAAGCGATAAATGTTAATGATCAATAGTTGGTGCAAGCTGTGATCTTTAAATTGTGAAACTTCAAGTTAATATTTTGGTATCTACAACAATAAAGGGGTAAGTCGTGTTCATGACTTAATATTTAGCGCTTTTGTGAACGAATAGTTTCGATATTAATAGGCTGGTGTACCATTGTTACAGCCTACCGTCATGCCCTTTTATTGTTGGTCCAACTTCTGAAGAAGTGCTGAGTTTGGGTTCTACCTAGACGACTGCGGCCGATCTCTATTCTCTTCGGAAGAACCTACGACCGCCGGGTCTCATGGGGCTGGCAGGGTCCCTGGTGTTCAACATCCTTTCCACGAAACCCTCCTGGCGCCCTTGCATAGCAGATAAGTCCACATAGCTATAAGTTTAGATTAAGTCCCTAGTTTTAACAGTTTGATAGTAGAATATCGCCCTAGTATATAAGTTTGGATGTGTCTAGCCGTAAGCAACTATTTCAATAAACTTGTAAAATGTAAGTTGAGGTCTTTCATTGGTAAACCACCCAAGAGAGAACATAACAAAATTAACCAACAAACAAAGAAGCTCACCATCACGGCAGGTACCTGCTATCCCTATATTATGGACGTGTTTGAAATCGGCATACCGAGTTTTTTTTGCGACTCAATCAGAAACTTTCGTAAGTGCGTTCTGAAGGTACCAAGATTCTTGATATTTCTTATTGGCGGGGGAATATTGTTCCAACATTTTGTAGCAGCGTACCTAAAACTGCCTCTGAAGGCCGAAAACACATTTAGTATGCTTAAAGTAAAGACCACTGAAGATTTATGGGGAATTTCTGTCAAAGTACTCCAATCCATAATTGACACTATTGCCCCGATTCTTGCAAAAATCTTTAATGACTGTGTTGATTGTGGCACCTTTCCTGATTTAATGAAACACAGTAAAGTAATACCTATTTTTAAATCTGGATGCAAGAATGATCCATCTAACTATAGACCAGTTTCAGTACTTCCGGCTTTTAGTAAAATATTTGAAAGAATGGTCCTTGACCAAATGATGTCACATTTTAGTAAGAATAATATTTTTCACGAGCAACAATTTGGTTTTACTAAGGGAAGGTCGACGACCGACTGGGTTAAGTTAGTCTCTCACATTTTGGGAGCTTGGGAGGGTTCACAAGACGCCATTGGCATTTTTTGTGATCTCTCCAAGGCTTTTGATTGCGTTGATCATAACACTCTAATCCTAAAATTAAAATACTACGGATTACGAGGACAATCTTTAGATCTAGTTTTGTCATATTTGTCAACAAGACAGCTAAAGGTAGGCGTAAACGGTGTGACTTCACCTGGGTCCTTAGTAAGAATGGGCATGCCTCAGGGTTCAATCTTAGGCCCCTTTCTTTTCCTAGCATATATTAATGATCTGCCTTTCACAATGTCTAATTTAACGGATATAATTTTATTTGCAGACGATACATCTCTTATTTTTAAAATTAACAGAGAATTGCAAGACTATTCCAATTTAAATAGTACGCTCAACATGTTGTCAGATTGGTTTCAGCGAATAATTTGCTACTAAACGCTTCAAAACCAAAATGTTTAAAATTTTCACTTCCGAACGTTCGATCGCATTTGGATATAAATCTAATGCTTGATGGTAAAAAAACTAGAATTAATTAACGAAACGGTATTTTTTGGTGTAACTATAGACTCTAAGTTACAATGGGGCGCTCATATCAAAGCATTGACGAAAAGGTTAAGTTCAGCTGCATTTGCGGTACGGAAAATTAGACAGCTCACGGATATTCCCACGGCAAAATTAGTTTACTACGCGTATTTTCACAGCATTATGTTATACGGCGTTCTGCTATGGGGCTCTGCAGCCGATGTAGATTCTATATTCATCTTGCAAAAACGAGCAATTCGCGCCATTTACTGTATGGGCCTCCGCGAATCACTTAGAGAGAAATTTAAAGAAATCGGTATTCTCACGTTGCCATCGCTTTATATTATGGAAAATATAATTTACGTTCGTAAACATTTAGATAGTTTTAGTGTCAACAGTGATTATCACAACATTAACACCAGAAGTAAAAATAAACTAGTAGTCCCAAGGTTTAGACTAACTAAAACAAATACTAAATCCTTCCTAGGGAATTCTATTCGCTTTTATAATAAATTACCAGATAGTTTAATTCATTTAACTAACAAAAAGTTTAAAACGTGCGTGAAATCCAAACTAATAGGAAAGGCTTATTATAAAATCAGTGACTATGTAGAGGATAAAAGCGCGTGGATCTAGGACCTTCTGCACATGTGGCTTCCCTGGCGGTCCGTTAGTTCATTTGCCTCATCTTGTTTTATCTTTCTCGATTAGCTTCCCCACGGTCTCTATTCGTAGAAACCTTTTGACATGCCTTGACATTCCTGTTAGGGTTTAGTTAGGACTACATATCTTTTGTATGTAAAGCTATTTAATTAGATATTTGTTTTTTATTTTTTTTATTATTGAGTTTAGTCTTTTTTTTATTATTCTCATTCTTTTCGCATACGCGACCTTTGTAAATGTGACAACAATGTAAATTTAGTTGCGTGTCCCTTTTCATTTTTCTTCCATTTTGGATGTTATCATTTACAATAAACTAAACATTTTGCTATTTACGCTGTTGTCGCATATTTGTATATTTTTTTATATATAATTGTATTTGTTACATTGATGTTAACCTTTTTTTTAAAAGAGTAAAGTAAGAAGAGTAGAGTAGAGTTTCTTGCCGGTTCTTCTCCATTGGAATGACATTTTGGAATCTGCAACTAGAGTCAGTAATTTAACGTTTTAAAAGAGCTTAAAAAGGCCTACTTGAAATAAAAATATTTTGATTTTGAAGTAGATAGGTACAGAAAAATGGAGGGTATTGTAGTTGTCCCCCCCGGAGTACTTAAAATAATTCCTATATTCAGTGGCGAGACAAGACTACTGTCACTATTTATTCGTAGAGCGGAATATATCATTAATTCATACCGCGGAAATGACTTGCAGAATGAATATCTCTTTAACGCGATAACTAGTAGATTAAGTGGAGAAGCTGCTAATTTAATTGGGGAACGAAGCTCGATACACTCTTGGTCAGAATTAAAACAAATCTTACAGGATCATTTCGGGGATCCAAGGACAGAAGATTGTTTAGCCTTAGAGCTTGAAAGTTTAAAAATAAATAGAGGTGAAAGTTATTTAGATTTTTGTCACCGAATCCAGCAATTAAGGAGCATACTTATCGCAAAAATTGATGAATGTGTTGCAGACGCAGCTGCAAGGTCATCAAAACAGGAAATTTACAACAATCTTTCTATGAATGTTTTTTTGTTCAATTTGCCAAAATATTTAGTTAGATTGGTGCGATTAAAAACCGTGACGACACTGGTAAACGCCTTAAATGTCGTCTTGGAAGAACAGAACTTCCAAGAAGTTTACGACCAGAAAACGTCACGTCATCCTGGACCTAATTCGAATTTCCGGAGTCGTTATAATAATTTTAATTCGCAAGCATCTCAAGGTGCAAGCACTAGTGCACCGAATATGCAATCCTATAGCGGTTTTACTCCGAATCGTAATTTGTCACATAATGCTACTCAAATGAATAATAGAAATAATCCTAGATATAATAATTTTCCAAACAACTCATTACCGTCTATACTTCGTTAAATATAGCTTGATACCTGTGACGTTTGTCAGAATGACATTACTAGGGATGGGAGCGTCTTTCGTATTTTATCAATATCTATGTCGTAATGAGTTTTATAAAAAATTACATTGTAACGACATTGAAAGAAAGAATGAAGAAAGAATTAAAGATGTACCTTAGTTTAAAATGTTTAAATCATAATAAGGTGGAAAAAAATGTTTTCTTTAGAAAACTCCCAACTATCGGTTTATTTTGCCATTCATTATTATTTCAAAAAAAGAGCAAAAGTAACTCCAATATTATTTAATAGTTTATTTAAATCAAATGAAACAGGAGGAATTAGTAGGTATTTAAAATTTTAATTGTCGAACGGTGTACATCCGAGATCAACATCACACTCAAACTCCGATTCATCGCTGGAGCAGTCCTGAAGATTAATAATCAATTCTTGATCACATATGTTGTCAAACTGAAGATCGCGCTCTCAATCTTTGTGTATAACATTTTTGGTTCTCTCAACTACTTTTTTCCAATCATCCGCGTTTACATGAACACAAGCTTCGTGTAGTATGGTTAACATTTTGTTTGCTGTGAAAGGCGGTGCTACATTATGTCTAGCAGCGTAACCTGAAAAAAAAACGATTCGATTAAGTAAAAAAACCTACAAGAATCAAATCAAATTGTTTTATTTTGAATCTATACTAATATTATAAAGCTGAAGAGTTTGTTTGTTTGTTTGTTTGTTTGTTTGGTTGAACGCGCTAATCTCAGGAAGTACTGGTTAGAATTGAAAAAATCTTTTTGTGTTAGATAGTCCATTTATCGAGGAAGGCTTTAGGATATATAACATCACGCTGCGACCAATAGGAGCGAAGCAGCAGTGAAAAATGTCACAAAAACGGGGGAAAATATTCATACTTGAAAGCTTCCGTTGCGTGCGCTGCGTAAACGGTTCGAGTTACCCAAAATATATGTATGAAAGAATTGTTCCGCTTTGAATGATCTAAAAAAATGTCTGCGACAGTATATGTCTATCTTTTAAAATTGACTCACTATAACCTTTTTTAAGGTAATCATTTGGTCGAAATTAATGCATTATCTATACTATATATAATATTATAAAGCTGAAGAGTTTGTTTGTTTGTTTGTTTGTTTGTTTGGTTGAACGCGCTAATCTCAGGAAGTACTGGTTAGAATTGAAAAAATCTTTTTGTGTTAGATAGTCCATTTATCGAGGAAGGCTTTAGGATATATAACATCACGCTGCGACCAATAGGAGCGAAGCAGCAGTGAAAAATGTCACAAAAACGGGGGAAAATATTCATACTTGAAAGCTTCCGTTGCGTGCGCTGCGTAAACGGTTCGAGTTACCCAAAATATATGTATGAAAGAATTGTTCCTCTTTGAATGATCTAAAAAAATGTCTGCGACAGTATATGTCTATCTTTTAAAATTGACTCACTATAACCTTTTTTAAGGTAATCATTTGGTCGAAATTAATGCATTATCTTCTATACTTATAATATTATAAAGCTGAAGAGTTTGTTTGTTTGTTTGGTTGAACGCGCTAATCTCAGGAAGTACTGGTTAGAATTGAAAAAATCTTTTTGTGTTAGATAGTCCATTTATCGAGGAAGGCTTTAGGATATATAACATCAATACTAATATTATAAAGCTGAAGAGTTTGTTTGTTTGTTTGTTTGTTTGTTTGGTTGAACGCGCTAATCTCAGGAAGTACTGGTTAGAATTGAAAAAATCTTTTTGTGTTAGATAGTCCATTTATCGAGGAAGGCTTTAGGATATATAACATCACGCTGCGACCAATAGGAGCGAAGCAGCAGTGAAAAATGTCACAAAAACGGGGGAAAATATTCATACTTGAAAGCTTCCGTTGCGTGCGCTGCGTAAACGGTTCGAGTTACCCAAAATATATGTATGAAAGAATTGTTCCGCTTTGAATGATCTAAAAAAATGTCTGCGACAGTATATGTCTATCTTTTAAAATTGACTCACTATAACCTTTTTTAAGGTAATCATTTGGTCGAAATTAATGCATTATCTATACTATATATAATATTATAAAGCTGAAGAGTTTGTTTGTTTGTTTGTTTGTTTGTTTGGTTGAACGCGCTAATCTCAGGAAGTACTGGTTAGAATTGAAAAAATCTTTTTGTGTTAGATAGTCCATTTATCGAGGAAGGCTTTAGGATATATAACATCACGCTGCGACCAATAGGAGCGAAGCAGCAGTGAAAAATGTCACAAAAACGGGGGAAAATATTCATACTTGAAAGCTTCCGTTGCGTGCGCTGCGTAAACGGTTCGAGTTACCCAAAATATATGTATGAAAGAATTGTTCCTCTTTGAATGATCTAAAAAAATGTCTGCGACAGTATATGTCTATCTTTTAAAATTGACTCACTATAACCTTTTTTAAGGTAATCATTTGGTCGAAATTAATGCATTATCTATACTATATTACTATATAATATTATAAAGCTGAAGAGTTTGTTTGTTTGTTTGTTTGTTTGTTTGGTTGAACGCGCTAATCTCAGGAAGTACTGGTTAGAATTGAAAAAATCTTTTTGTGTTAGATAGTCCATTTATCGAGGAAGGCTTTAGGATATATAACATCACGCTGCGACCAATAGGAGCGAAGCAGCAGTGAAAAATGTCACAAAAACGGGGGAAAATATTCATACTTGAAAGCTTCCGTTGCGTGCGCTGCGTAAACGGTTCGAGTTACCCAAAATATATGTATGAAAGAATTGTTCCGCTTTGAATGATCTAAAAAAATGTCTGCGACAGTATATGTCTATCTTTTAAAATTGACTCACTATAACCTTTTTTAAGGTAATCATTTGGTCGAAATTAATGCATTATCTATACTAATATTATAAAGCTGAAGAGTTTGTTTGTTTGTTTGGTTGAACGCGCTAATCTCAGGAAGTACTGGTTAGAATTGAAAAAATCTTTTTGTGTTAGATAGTCCATTTATCGAGGAAGGCTTTAGGATATATAACATCACGCTGCGACCAATAGGAGCGAAGCAGCAGTGAAAAATGTCACAAAAACGGGGGAAAATATTCATATTTGAAAGCTTCCGTTGGGTGCGCTGCGTAAACGGTTCGAGTTACCCAAAATATATGTATGAAAGAATTGTTCCTCTTTGAATGATCTAAAAAAATGTCTGCGACAGTATATGTCTATCTTTTAAAATTGACTCACTATAACCTTTTTTAAGGTAATCATTTGGTCGAAATTAATGCATTATCTTCTATACTTAATATTATAAAGCTGAAGAGTTTGTTTGTTTGTTTGGTTGAACGCGCTAATCTCAGGAAGTACTGGTTAGAATTGAAAAAATCTTTTTGTGTTAGATAGTCCATTTATCGAGGAAGGCTTTAGGATATATAACATCAATACTAATATTATAAAGCTGAAGAGTTTGTTTGTTTGTTTGTTTGTTTGTTTGGTTGAACGCGCTAATCTCAGGAAGTACTGGTTAGAATTGAAAAAATCTTTTTGTGTTAGATAGTCCATTTATCGAGGAAGGCTTTAGGATATATAACATCACGCTGCGACCAATAGGAGCGAAGCAGCAGTGAAAAATGTCACAAAAACGGGGGAAAATATTCATACTTGAAAGCTTCCGTTGCGTGCGCTGCGTAAACGGTTCGAGTTACCCAAAATATATGTATGAAAGAATTGTTCCGCTTTGAATGATCTAAAAAAATGTCTGCGACAGTATATGTCTATCTTTTAAAATTGACTCACTATAACCTTTTTTAAGGTAATCATTTGGTCGAAATTAATGCATTATCTATACTATATATAATATTATAAAGCTGAAGAGTTTGTTTGTTTGTTTGTTTGTTTGTTTGGTTGAACGCGCTAATCTCAGGAAGTACTGGTTAGAATTGAAAAAATCTTTTTGTGTTAGATAGTCCATTTATCGAGGAAGGCTTTAGGATATATAACATCACGCTGCGACCAATAGGAGCGAAGCAGCAGTGAAAAATGTCACAAAAACGGGGGAAAATATTCATACTTGAAAGCTTCCGTTGCGTGCGCTGCGTAAACGGTTCGAGTTACCCAAAATATATGTATGAAAGAATTGTTCCGCTTTGAATGATCTAAAAAAATGTCTGCGACAGTATATGTCTATCTTTTAAAATTGACTCACTATAACCTTTTTTAAGGTAATCATTTGGTCGAAATTAATGCATTATCTATACTATATATAATATTATAAAGCTGAAGAGTTTGTTTGTTTGTTTGTTTGTTTGTTTGGTTGAACGCGCTAATCTCAGGAAGTACTGGTTAGAATTGAAAAAATCTTTTTGTGTTAGATAGTCCATTTATCGAGGAAGGCTTTAGGATATATAACATCACGCTGCGACCAATAGGAGCGAAGCAGCAGTGAAAAATGTCACAAAAACGGGGGAAAATATTCATACTTGAAAGCTTCCGTTGCGTGCGCTGCGTAAACGGTTCGAGTTACCCAAAATATATGTATGAAAGAATTGTTCCGCTTTGAATGATCTAAAAAAATGTCTGCGACAGTATATGTCTATCTTTTAAAATTGACTCACTATAACCTTTTTTAAGGTAATCATTTGGTCGAAATTAATGCATTATCTATACTATATATAATATTATAAAGCTGAAGAGTTTGTTTGTTTGTTTGTTTGTTTGTTTGGTTGAACGCGCTAATCTCAGGAAGTACTGGTTAGAATTGAAAAAATCTTTTTGTGTTAGATAGTCCATTTATCGAGGAAGGCTTTAGGATATATAACATCACGCTGCGACCAATAGGAGCGAAGCAGCAGTGAAAAATGTCACAAAAACGGGGGAAAATATTCATACTTGAAAGCTTCCGTTGCGTGCGCTGCGTAAACGGTTCGAGTTACCCAAAATATATGTATGAAAGAATTGTTCCGCTTTGAATGATCTAAAAAAATGTCTGCGACAGTATATGTCTATCTTTTAAAATTGACTCACTATAACCTTTTTTAAGGTAATCATTTGGTCGAAATTAATGCATTATCTATACTATATATATAATATTATAAAGCTGAAGAGTTTGTTTGTTTGTTTGTTTGTTTGTTTGGTTGAACGCGCTAATCTCAGGAAGTACTGGTTAGAATTGAAAAAATCTTTTTGTGTTAGATAGTCCATTTATCGAGGAAGGCTTTAGGATATATAACATCACGCTGCGACCAATAGGAGCGAAGCAGCAGTGAAAAATGTCACAAAAACGGGGGAAAATATTCATACTTGAAAGCTTCCGTTGCGTGCGCTGCGTAAACGGTTCGAGTTACCCAAAATATATGTATGAAAGAATTGTTCCGCTTTGAATGATCTAAAAAAATGTCTGCGACAGTATATGTCTATCTTTTAAAATTGACTCACTATAACCTTTTTTAAGGTAATCATTTGGTCGAAATTAATGCATTATCTTCTATACTTAATATTATAAAGCTGAAGAGTTTGTTTGTTTGTTTGTTTGTTTGTTTGGTTGAACGCGCTAATCTCAGGAAGTACTGGTTAGAATTGAAAAAATCTTTTTGTGTTAGATAGTCCATTTATCGAGGAAGGCTTTAGGATATATAACATCACGCTGCGACCAATAGGAGCGAAGCAGCAGTGAAAAATGTCACAAAAACGGGGGAAAATATTCATACTTGAAAGCTTCCGTTGCGTGCGCTGCGTAAACGGTTCGAGTTACCCAAAATATATGTATGAAAGAATTGTTCCGCTTTGAATGATCTAAAAAAATGTCTGCGACAGTATATGTCTATCTTTTAAAATTGACTCACTATAACCTTTTTTAAGGTAATCATTTGGTCGAAATTAATGCATTATCTATACTATATTACTATATAATATTATAAAGCTGAAGAGTTTGTTTGTTTGTTTGTTTGTTTGTTTGGTTGAACGCGCTAATCTCAGGAAGTACTGGTTAGAATTGAAAAAATCTTTTTGTGTTAGATAGTCCATTTATCGAGGAAGGCTTTAGGATATATAACATCACGCTGCGACCAATAGGAGCGAAGCAGCAGTGAAAAATGTCACAAAAACGGGGGAAAATATTCATACTTGAAAGCTTCCGTTGCGTGCGCTGCGTAAACGGTTCGAGTTACCCAAAATATATGTATGAAAGAATTGTTCCGCTTTGAATGATCTAAAAAAATGTCTGCGACAGTATATGTCTATCTTTTAAAATTGACTCACTATAACCTTTTTTAAGGTAATCATTTGGTCGAAATTAATGCATTATCTATACTATATAATATTATAAAGCTGAAGAGTTTGTTTGTTTGTTTGTTTGTTTGTTTGGTTGAACGCGCTAATCTCAGGAAGTACTGGTTAGAATTGAAAAAATCTTTTTGTGTTAGATAGTCCATTTATCGAGGAAGGCTTTAGGATATATAACATCACGCTGCGACCAATAGGAGCGAAGCAGCAGTGAAAAATGTCACAAAAACGGGGGAAAATATTCATACTTGAAAGCTTCCGTTGCGTGCGCTGCGTAAACGGTTCGAGTTACCCAAAATATATGTATGAAAGAATTGTTCCTCTTTGAATGATCTAAAAAAATGTCTGCGACAGTATATGTCTATCTTTTAAAATTGACTCACTATAACCTTTTTTAAGGTAATCATTTGGTCGAAATTAATGCATTATCTTCTATACTTATCCAAACTAATATTATAAATGCGAAAGTAACTCTGTCTGTCTGTCTGTCTGTCTTTGCTTCACGCCTAAACTACTGAACCGATTTGTGTGAAATTTGGTACAGACATAGTTTGGAACTTGAGAAAGGACATAGGATAGTTTTTATTACAAAAAATAAAATAAAAAATAAAATTTATTCCGGACATACAGCGCCATCTATTGGTCAAGCGTCGGCATCAATTCAGTACTGAAAATTCATCGGAAAAATGTAAATAAATAGTAAAAAGGTATGAAAATATATCTATTAGTACTATATGTGTAAGCCCTTTTTGGATATAAATAATTTAAATTTGATCATGTTGGCGAGGTTAATAGAGGTTAATAGTTGTTTTTAAAATTTATAGATGGAGTTGCGCATTTTCTTCTATACATCTAATAAAACAGTAAATTACAACATTCTTTTGCCGGGGGTCAGATTTCATGTTACAGTATCAATTATGAATTACTGAATTGATAGCAGTAAAAAATTGAGAGAATGTTTTTGGTAAATCGTAGACGGTTGTTAGCTATTTTTAAACACGCAACTATATCTAGGTAATACGGGGTGGAGCTTTAAATTTCCAAATTCATTTTCTCATCTGCACACGTAAATTGGCATTATTGACATATAAACAAAAGGTAAGTATGGCAGGCTACGGTAGCCATA
This sequence comes from Autographa pulchrina, assembly GCA_905475315.1. NCBI lineage: Eukaryota > Metazoa > Arthropoda > Insecta > Lepidoptera > Noctuidae > Autographa > Autographa pulchrina. The sequence goes on along the minus strand of FR997761.1, from coordinate 19,856,651 downwards.
GCGACCATTCTTCATTGTGATTGAAGTATACTTTTTGGAAAACTAGCTGTCGTAGTAAACAGCTTGGTGGTTGTAGGATTGGAAATGGATGTCCATGCTGCAGGTTCAAATCCAGTTGTTAATTTTTGTATTTTTGTTCTTGAGTCCTTTTTGTTACATACGTTTGAATGTTTTGTTACTCAAGTTCAAGTCTCAGTCGAGCTAACACTTTTTGTGTTCTAGTAGGTTAACTTTTATTAGTTTAAATCTTTGTATCATTTTGTTGTTTCTTTCGCAATGAGCAACAACTTTATGTCGTGCATTTTTTACTAGACCGATGCATAAGCTCAAAATTATTATGTTTGTATTTTAAATTTTAAGTGTGTCGTCATTGCAGATCAAGCATGTCATATGCTGTAAAGAACGTCTGGCGTAAATGCCCTGACCATAGATATAAATCTATGGCACCGACATTTGAATTGAAAAATAAGATTCCTCATAGATCACAACTATAAAATGATCTATGAGGAATCTTATTTTTCAATTCAGGAGTAACTTTTTTAAATTATTTCATCAAAGTAATGTGTAATGTTTTCTGCTGGTCATCTATAGAATTCCATGGACAAGTTTTTTTTTGTATTTGTAAATTTTTATTGTTTTAACTCAAAACCCAATGATCTTTTATGATATAATTTTTTAAGTAAGTACTTACTCTTTAATATTCATTTTAAGGTAGCTTGCTACACGGGTTTTAATGCGTTGATCCAGATAAATCTTCTATTTTTTCGTTTACAAATTTCATTTAGTTTGTGTACCTATTTACTGGAAGCTTGGCCCAAAAACTAAAATAAAATAAACTTTCTATCGCATTCTCTACATTTTAAAATTAATATTGCATCATTTGAGCTCAGCACCTTATGCTGGGCAGTATCATCATCATCCACAGAACTTTTCCTCCCACTGTTGGGCATAGTTCTCCCCTTTTTCGTGCCATTTTCTACGGTCCTGTGCCAGCCTCATTCAGACTCGACCCGAGACTTTAACTATGTCATCGACCCATCTTGCTCCCGGACGACCGACGCTTCTTTTGCCATGCCATGGCCACCATTCTGTCACCGTCTTAGTCCACCTGCCGTCATTTCGTCTGGGCAGCATAAAGCGACTTTATTGTAAAGGATACAGCCCCAGTCCAAGGCTTTGATCAGGGAAGAATGCGGTTGTCCTTGGTCTATTACTTAGTTTCCAGTCATAAATAATTTTAACCACAGTTTTGGTAGTTCTGATCCTGCGCCTCTCTATTGTCAACGTTTTCTTTCAGTTTCACGGGTCTCAGGTAAATACCTTATTAAAATGGAGCCTGCTTATCTCAGTCGTTCATCCCTTTAAAAACAACACACTCGCACACTCTTTTGCCTTTCATTAGCAGCCACCATTACCAGACCACATAGTTCCTAGCTGCTAAGTTCCTTAACTTATTTCCACATATACTCTAGGCTTAGGCACCGCACTGACATCTGGTAGCTATTAACTAAGATGAGAACACTACCTTAGTCTTAAAACCGGACTTCATCAAAGCAGAGATGAGAAGAGCGGAGCGTAAATAATATTGATATCTACTTTCAATTTTACTGCGTAGTTCAGTATTTCGAATTTCGGGGTTTCGAACCAAAACCCCGATCTCGGTAGTCTTACTAGGGACTGCTGTACCAACGAAATACTATTGCAAAAGAAAAAAAGCGGTAAATTGTTTTTTTTGGCACGTGTCAAGCAATATTTGTGACAAAACTCTAGGTTCCACATCTGATACATTTTGCGTATAGCAGACTACTTAGAAACATTCATCTAGCGAAACAAGATAATATTGAAGTGTTCATGTGTTTTGTAAATTTTTAAATATATAAAAAGAACATTCTGAAGCCGTTGTCTAGGTAGTTCGTGATGGTGACCCTCTATACCACAGTCTAATTTATATTTATTCGCACAGATGACTGATATGAACGCGAACATCGTCGCGGGTACAGCTAGTATATCTATACTAATATTATAAAGCTGAAGAGTTTGTTTGTTTGTTTGTTTGTTTGTTTGTTTGGTTGAACGCGCTAATCTCAGGAAGTACTGGTTAGAATTGAAAAAATCTTTTTGTGTTAGATAGTCCATTTATCGAGGAAGGCTTTAGGATATATAACATCACGCTGCGACCAATAGGAGCGAAGCAGCAGTGAAAAATGTCACAAAAACGGGGGAAAATATTCATACTTGAAAGCTTCCGTTGCGTGCGCTGCGTAAACGGTTCGAGTTACCCAAAATATATGTATGAAAGAATTGTTCCTCTTTGAATGATCTAAAAAAATGTCTGCGACAGTATATGTCTATCTTTTAAAATTGACTCACTATAACCTTTTTTAAGGTAATCATTTGGTCGAAATTAATGCATTATCTATACTAATATTATAAAGCTGAAGAGTTTGTTTGTTTGTTTGGTTGAACGCGCTAATCTCAGGAAGTACTGGTTAGAATTGAAAAAATCTTTTTGTGTTAGATAGTCCATTTATCGAGGAAGGCTTTAGGATATATAACATCACGCTGCGACCAATAGGAGCGAAGCAGCAGTGAAAAATGTCACAAAAACGGGGGAAAATATTCATATTTGAAAGCTTCCGTTGGGTGCGCTGCGTAAACGGTTCGAGTTACCCAAAATATATGTATGAAAGAATTGTTCCTCTTTGAATGATCTAAAAAAATGTCTGCGACAGTATATGTCTATCTTTTAAAATTGACTCACTATAACCTTTTTTAAGGTAATCATTTGGTCGAAATTAATGCATTATCTATACTATAATATTATAAAGCTGAAGAGTTTGTTTGTTTGTTTGTTTGGTTGAACGCGCTAATCTCAGGAAGTACTGGTTAGAATTGAAAAAATCTTTTTGTGTTAGATAGTCCATTTATCGAGGAAGGCTTTAGGATATATAACATCACGCTGCGACCAATAGGAGCGAAGCAGCAGTGAAAAATGTCACAAAAACGGGGGAAAATATTCATACTTGAAAGCTTCCGTTGCGTGCGCTGCGTAAACGGTTCGAGTTACCCAAAATATATGTATGAAAGAATTGTTCCTCTTTGAATGATCTAAAAAAATGTCTGCGACAGTATATGTCTATCTTTTAAAATTGACTCACTATAACCTTTTTTAAGGTAATCATTTGGTCGAAATTAATGCATTATTGCCAATTATTTGCTACAGAGTTTTATCAACATAATCTATACTAATTATATATAATTATCATTTACGCAGAAATACTTTTTTTTTTAACTTCTTAATCGTGGTCATAATAACAGAAATTGACGCGGACGAAGTCGCGGGGATCAGCTAGTTAAATATATTCAGTATGTTTTCCAAACGTCAGATACATAGTTTGTCCGCCCATTCGGTTACACCGTACTGAGAAGAACGGGCAAGAAACTCAAACAAGAAATGTGTATACTCGATGTAATTATTTTTTTTAGACAACACTAACCTTTGACTTGAGCCCAGATTAGTTCTATTGCATTGTAATGGCAGTGATATGGTGGTAAGCGGATGACGGTGTGGTCCATTTCCTTCGCAATTTCATCTAAAATATATTTTGGATTTCGGGGCTTATGAATGCTAACTAATCGTAGCAATTCTTTCTTGAGCATGCTGTTGTTGGCTTCTACTCCTTTGTTTTGCAGCCAAGTAATTATTTCCATTTTACGTTGCTCGTCGTAGGTACCTTGTCTATTTGCACTGAATGGTACGGAGCGTTGTCCATCAGAATAATATGTGGTTCACTCAAATTATTTAAAAGATTTAAAAACCACCCCTTAAATTTTGTAAAATCCATTTCTTCATGGTACTCTGTTGTTTTTACTGATTTGAACGCCAGCAAACAATTGGGCACAAAACCTGACGATGTTCCTGCATGAGCAATAATTAATCTTTGCCCTTTGCCTTCGGGTACCTTGGTGATAGATTCTGCTTTATCGTCTGTCCACGATCTTGATAGAGTGTGGTTTGCGTTGAGCCATGTTTCATCAAGAAAAACCACTTTATCCCAATCTGTAATGTCTTTGACTTTGCGCAAAAAGTCAATTCGGCTCAAAGCAATATAAAATCTTTCTTTTATCGCTTTTTTTAGAAGCAAAACCGATTTTTCTTAAAATCTTGGATAGCGATGGTAAACTTCCTTTAAATAAATCCGAGTCTTTCAGAGATACGGCTAATTTTCTTAACGTGGGAAATTCACCACGTGCGTAATACGCATAAATATGGTTGCGAATTGCATTGGCATCGAAGTCGTCAATTTCAGTGACTGGAGAAACTTTCTTCCTTTTTTTATTTGGCGTCGATAATAATGTTGTACCTTCGGCAGCCATCTCCGTTGACGATTCTCCATACTTTTCTTTGCTAATTCGAGCTACTGTAGCTCGTCCGATACCAAGAGCGTCAGCAACTCTATTGCACACTTGCTCCAATGGTAGTAGCGGTCCGCCATTTTGATTTTCATGTTCAAAATACTCGCGCAAACGGATCACAAATTCGCGACATTCACTGTTCAAAACAGTCTTTTTTGGTCTTTTCGGCATTGTGGTGCAAGAAAAAACAACAAATAAAGAGACAACAAAAAGGTAACAACAGAACTTAACAAAGTAACACAATAACAACAAAACAATAGGTAGCGTATACAAGGCGGCGCGTCGGCACTCGTACTGACTCAAAAAAGATGGCGCCCGCTTGTTTCCTGCACGCGAAACCATTATTGCCAGACTAAAAAAATACAAATCTATAGTAAAAACATTATTTTATTTAATAATTTTATCCATTTAATACTAGTGATATTTTCATACTATTATTTTATCGATATTCGTCTGTCAGTCAGTTACACGACCCTACCAGTCTTCAAAACGCGTTTATAAAATAAGCTAACAACCAAAAAATATTTAAGAAAAATTATAAATTATTTAAATTACCCTTGTTTTTACTGGTATCTTTATAATAACATGATTGTTTTTAAAAATGTGTTCTATTTTTATACACAAATGTCGTATTCATATTTAAAAACTTGAACTTTTTCAGAAATAAATTTAGTAAAGCTGTCTTTAAAACGGAGTCGCTGACGTCACAGGTATCAAGCTATATTTTACGAAGTATAGGAACTTTAATAACAATAGGTATTATAATAATCGTCCCGAACAAGATAATCAATTTTATAGCAATCATAATTATAACGCATCGGTACAATCGCGGCTTCAGTTCCCACGCCGCTAATTTGCTGACAACGCGTTACCCGGTTTGCAACAAGCGCAGCCCGTGGCGCCGTCGCCTTCTGGATCAGGTTGCGACACCGACGTGACCATGAGAACGGCCAGCTCAAGACGTGTTAATTTTACTGAGAATTATGACAACGGAAATAATGTGTCACCTATTTTTACACGACTGCCCAAAAAGGAGTGTTATGTTTTCAGGGTTCATGTATGTATGTATGTATGTATGTATGTATGTATGTTTGTGAGTTTCTTTATTCCACCATAACTTCTAAAAGTCTTGACCGATTTCAATGTTTGTGGTATCATTAGAAGCTTTGAGTTATCCCGAGTGACATAGGCTATGTGGACATTAAAAAATGGTCAAGTGTGAGTCGAAATCACCTGCAAAGGGTTCCGAACAATATTTTTTTTTGTGTTGTGTCATGTTTTTTTTTTGTTGTTCACTAAAAGGTATTAAAAAAAAATATATAATTAAAACAATTAAAAAACACGCCTGCCATGTCAAAAAAAAATAAAAACAAGTCAAATATTTGCAGTCGGGGGACCTGTAATGAATTGTTCCAAGTAACCGACCCCGACTGCAAATATTTGACTTGTTTTTAATTTTTTTTTGACATGGCAGGCGTGTTTTTTAATTGTTTTAATTATATTTTGTCCAATGAGAATGAACAAGTAGGAAATTTTTGCATAAGGGCCTCTACACATCGGAACGAATTACATTAAATTGTACTATATTAAACTTACCACACATACGTATACCAGAACTTAACGCTATTTTTATGATCGATACTGGCAGTCAACGTTCGTTTTTAAACCCAAAGTTAGCGAATCAATATTTTTGCAACTTTAAACGAAACGAAATCTTTAAAGTAGTTAGTACTCACGCTATTAGTGAACATAACGAGGTAGTATATATATATACCCCTACCTAATACGTTCAGGAGCAACGAGTGGCACAAATTTTATATCTATTGCGTGGATGATAGATATGATGGCTTAATAGGGAGTGATTTATTAACACAACTCCACGCCAATATTGACATGAAAAATAAAAAGTTATTTACGAAAGATACTTGCATACCAATTATTTATAGTATACCAACACATGATTGTTATGTGTTGCCGCCGCGTAGTGAATTAAGGGTCAAAATTCCAGTTAATTTGTTTAACGGCGAGGCTATACTAAACTACTTAGAATTTACCGATGGTGTTAGAATGCCCGCGGTCTTAGTTAACTGCGTGCATGGTTATGCGACCACAGTCATACAAAATTCCAGGCCCGAACAAATGGAATTAACCGTGACGAGCCCATTCAAGGTCGAACCATATTTAGGGAATAATTTACTATATGATAACGTTAGTTTGAAAAATGTCTATTTGACGAATAGTACCCGTCCAACAGATAATTACGTCATCTACATATCTATAATAAAACAGAATGTTGGGTTCGCCTGCTCGTTGCCTCGTTGGCCTAGTGGTGCTAAGTGCGACTGCTACGCTAGAGGTCTTGGGTTCGATTCCCAAGTCGACCAAGGTGTTATTGGGTTTTTCTATGAAATTCTCAGTAGCAGGTCGGAGTTTGGATTTGTGCCCGGTTAGTGGCAATAGGCTCGCCCCCTATTACATGGGACCTAAAAAAAAACATACCGGCGAACTGTGGTTGTACATTGGTACACCTCTGCCTAACCCTTCGGGGATACAGGCGTGATGGTATGTTATGTTATGTTTTGTTGGGTTCGCCCACCACATATTTAAATTAATTTTTCTCAATAAGCTTAACTCTATCCATCCGAAAATTAAATTCAAATTAGATTTAGAATCAGACAAATCCCTCATATTTTTTGGATTTAACAATCACTAGAGTTAATGATAAACTCGATTTCCAAATTTACCGAAAACCCACTCACACCGACACAACAATCCCCGCTTCTTCCTGTCACCCATTACAACACAAACTTGCAGCCTTCCGCAGCTATGTCCACCGTTTAATGTTTGTCCCACTGCCCACGGATAATTACGCAAAAGAACTTAAAATATTATATCAAATCGCGATTTCAAACGGGTATTCCAAACAAGTTATTGATAATATAATTCAGAATAAACAGAATGACAGGGTTCGCTCACTACTTTATGCATGTACCCCCGAACGAATTAACAAGTATGTCGGTAGTCTGTCTTACATAGGCCCCATTTCCGATAAAATCGCGAATATTCTTAAAAAACACAATGTTTTCGTTGCCTTTCGATCAGATCATAACTTACGAAATCTTTGTAACGGCAAAGATAAATTAGAAAATTCAAAAAAATCCGGTATTTATAGATTAGTATGCAATGATTGCAACGGGGTATATGTAGGTGAGACAGGCCGTAACTTCGAAATAAGGTATAGGGAGCATGTTGCCGCTTACAGGAATGGTCATTCAGAAAAATCACATTTCGCGAAACATTTAATCGATACCGGCCATTCCTTGAGCGACAATAATACGTACAACATTCTTCATGTATGTGATAAAAGTTTCCGGTTGTGTGTGTTGGAACAGTTAGAAATCTCCAAACATAATAATAATAATAACTATCATTGATGTATTTAAAAGCGGTAGATACGTTACTTAGTCACAGCGCCTGGTCCTACTCAACTAAGTGATTGCCCGGTTGGCACTCAGTTGCGCATGGAACGTCGTTATGATCACACACCTCAATAATTTCAGTTTTTTTGATAAATACGCATCAAAATGACTTTTTGTGCAGCTAAACAGTGTTTCAATAATACAAGGACGAAAAATAAGACACATGGGATTACTTACCACTCGTAAGTACAGCCAAAAATGTTAATTTGTTGAAAATTACAATAATATTTAATGTTTGCTTCGCCATGTTTGTGAGAGCGAGACCACATGCCACACGTCATTCATAAAATCGTAAACATTCGGCAACGTTCGGCGGCTCATGCGATTTCGCTCGCACGACAGCGCCGGCTCAAAACTCTGTCCTTGTCTATCAGTGACTGTAGGTGTGCGACTGTGATGACCGAGTCCAGGTTTTTTGATTGCAATGTTAGCGCGTAACGTATCTTCCTCCTTTTAATATATCAATGATAACTATACACTGTTGAATGAACAAACGAACTTAATTACATCACCTCTTTTAAGTACGATTGCAGGTAGGTCGATACAGACGTCTTTGTGACGTTTGTATCGATCGTTGCCAATGCGTCATCATTGCACTATATAAAGGGGCGAGAGCCGTACAACTGGCTCATTCGCTCCCGAGCGGTTGTCGAGTCAACATCTCCTGAGGATGCCCCGTGGAGGGGCGAAACACGTGTCGAGTTTTGGTTTGGTTGCATGGCATGCTACCCCCTTTTGTCTCACTTTTCGTGTATTTTTGCGTATGCATGCGGGCGGGAGGGTGGGCTTTCCTGCATGCGCATATTGCATGAGGGCGGGAGGGTGGGACTGCATCCTGCTTCCAAGCTTGGATTTTATTAGCGGAATTAAAGCTAAATATCTTTTATAACATTTAATGTCATGGATTTCCGCAAAGTAACGCCTGATTCTATAACTAATCTTTCCAAGTTAAAAGTTGACCATATGAATGAAGAAGAAAAACAATCTGTACCTAATTAATATTTGCAAGAAATTTAAAGATATATTTTACTGCGAGGACGTACCTCTCTCGGTTACAAATGAAGTAAAACATAAAATAAGGACTAAAAATGAAGACCCAGTGCATATTAAAGCGCGTAGGCTACCGCCTGCACAGACTGCAGAAATTAGGAATCAAGTAGAAAAGATGCTTAGGGATAATGTCATACAAGAATCGTTCTCACCCTGGAGTGCACCTGTTCATTTAGTACCTAAGAAAGTAGATAGTTCAGGTAAAAGAAAATGGAGAATGGTCATCGACTACAGACGCCTCAATGAGATAACAGTTGATGATAAATATCCTCTACCTAACATCAATGACCTTTTTAACATGTTAGGCAAGAGTATGTACTTTAGTACTTTAGATTTAGCCAGCGGTTATCATCAAATAGAGATGGAAAATGAGAATAGGCCAAACACAGGCTTCAGCACACCCTTCGGGCATTATGAATTCAATAGAATGCCGTTTGGCTTGAAAACGGCCCCCGCGACCTTCCAACGGGCTATGGATAATGTCCTTAGAGGGCTACAAAGAATCCATTGTCTCGTGTACTTAGATGACGTCATAATTTTTGCCAAAAGCATTCAGGAGCATAACGAAAAACTTAGGGCAGTATTTGAGAGACTTCGTGCAACTAACTTTAAAGTCCAATTGGATAAATCTCAATTTTTACGTAACGAAGTTCTATACTTAGGACACACAGTGAAGGTTTAACCTTTTGACCGCCAGAGCGTAAATGCATCGGCGTGCCTCCCACGCCAAGCCACAAATTCAGCGCAAATACCTACAAAAAAAAATAGGGATTCCAACATCTTATCGATAACCAATTAATCATTGCTTTTCGTGCCATATTTTTTAAATAAAATACTACGAGTAGTATTTTAATGTATAATTATTTTATTTAATTCGAACTTATTTGGTATCATGATATCATTAAACACCAGTTACAATGTTCTAAACAACCTAAAAGCAGACATTAGAACGACAAACGAGTAAATCAAATAATAATAAGCTACATCACTAATCTTGTTTTGACGTCGTCCGTTGTCATCTATACATGACCGTGGCGTGACTGGCACGACTTTTGACAATTTCCTCGCATGCAAATAGGGATGTGATAATGTGGGACGATAAATAAAAACAATTTAATCAATTTACTTATAATATAATATTAGTCTGATTCCTCGTAACTTGGCAAACTTATGTCATCCAAGTTATCCAACGGAGGTAAATTTGCCACGTCACACCTTAATTCATTTGCATCCCATACGCTCCGTTGAAACATTTTTGAAGTCATTATATCTTCTGCAGAAACTTGTGTTGTTTTAGCTTTTTTTGCACAGATTTCGTTTGACGATGCCTTCTTTTTACGACTTAAGTGACTTAGTATACTTGGTGAGTAAGGTCCGGCTATATCCTCAGGAGATGACATTATTATCACTTTTACTATATAGAGAATTGTAATTATGAAAACTGCCCGTTATAAAGTAATAAAAAAAACGAACACTAGAAAAGTTTTCATCATAGAGTAAAGTATTACTCTATGATGAAAACTTTTCTAGTGTTCGTCCTTTTTTAGTGTTGCCAACCAAAATGAAAAATATGATGAACGAATGAAATGTACATGAGCTCTCTTTTTATTAAGCTTGTTTAAATTGTGTAATGTATGTGATGTGGATGTACTTAATTTAAATAAATGAAATATGCAATAAATTTCACTCAATTAACATTTTCGTGAGATCTAAAATTAAACTAAAATAACCAATACTAGTTGGTAAACTAAAATAAAAAAACAATTATACATATAATCAGTCTTTTAATTGTGTTATTCTCGCAACTATTAAATAAAATTATAAAAACTAAAACGTAAAAATCAACAAAGCGTCTGTTGACGGCAATTATCAGCAATGCGTGCTATTCTCTATGGATGCCGTGCCTTGTGCCAGCGCGACCCCAGCGTCGAAACTACAGTCACAGATAATCAAAACACTTAATTTATACTGTAAAAATGTAAATTATAAAACGTCGGTCTTTACAATTGAGTAGATACAATCATGATTAGTCTTGAAATATCACAGCAAAATCAACAACTCTTCAAAACACTTAATATTATACTGTAAAAATGTAAATTATAAAACGTCGGTCTATACAATTGAGTAGATACAATCATGATTAGTCTTAAAATATCACAGCAAAATCAACAACTCTTCAAAACACTTAATATTATACTGTAAAATATCATCTCCATTATTTAAATTAAAATTGTAGTACCTTTGTACTTAGGTAATGAATTATGAGTGATATTTTTCAAAACATGGATCAGCACACAAATAGACCTTGCATATTTTACAAGTGTACCTTGTTGTTTTTCTCTTTTTTATAATTGCGCATTGTCTACAGCGTTGGAATTTGCCCATACGGGTCGGCAAGTGATCTATGTAGTTTTTTTATTGGAATGCGAAGTGGGCTATGGCTACTGCTTATGGATTGAGGTAAAGTATTGTGAGTATGAAAATTTTCTATAATTTGGCGAATAAGACAGAGGTGAAATGTTGAAAAATTTAAATTTGGCATGTTACGTATTTGCTTAAAGAATGCAAAAAGAATTTAATACGTGCATATCAATTATGTGCAGAAACAACTTTTTATACCATTTTATGGTTTTTCTTATGCACTTTATTGAAGACAGTAGCATGTCAGCCGTATCAACGCTGCCCATATTTTTGGAATAGTCCAAAACTGCTTGTGGCTTCATAACTGGTAACCCCGTCGCTCTATCCTCTTTCAACGATGGCGCCATGACATCACTATGAATTGTTGACAAAATAAATATATCTTTTTTGTCTCGCCATTTTAGAGCTGTCATTGGAGGACAATATTGAGCTTGGACTTCACCACGCTTAATAGTATTAAAGCGTGGCATACCGAATCTGTTTTTTTTTTACAGTACCACACGCGTATATATTATTCTCGTGGAGGTATTTCAACAAAACCGGGCTAGTGTACCAGTTGTTAACATATAGATGACGATACGTACCGAAAAAATCCTTAATTAATGTTGAAACAACAGCGCCGCCAACACCTAAATTACGAGGATCTATTATTTGAGTACTTGCGCCACAGTAAACAATAAAATCAATGATAATGCCCGTTTCTACATCACACATTACATATAACTTTATTCCAAACCGATTCCTTTTCTTTGGCTAATATTGCTTTATTGATAATCGCCCCTTGAAGGGAACGATGCTCTCGTCTATGCACAGATTTTTATAGGGTATCATAAGCTTTTTATACTTTTCCCTAGCGTGATTAATGCAAGTCTCGACTTTTGATAATACGTTAGTCTCTTCACTAAGCCGAGAAAAACGTAACATACCTAGAACTGTGCAAAAGCGATTTCTAGGCATAAGTTGAGAAAAAATCGGTGATGATAACAACACATCTGTACTCCAGTGCTCTTCTAAAGTCAAATGTCGATTTAGAGTCATTAACATTAATATAGCAAAAAATAAGTACAATTCTGGAATGGATACATCGTGCCACCGTTGTAGGCGAGAATGCATACGAAGGTCTATGTTTAGTATAAATTGTGAGTGAAAAGAATTTGTCATTTTACAATGAACGACATAAAGTCTAAATCTAAACAAGTTTGAAATATATCGAATTCAGTCATATTTTCTGTTACTTCTAAATTGAGACCTGACGAAAACTCATCAAAGCTAGTTAATGCAGGCACGTGTGGTACTGAAGTCCACTGGTAGGTCGGCTCGGTTTGTCTTTGACGGGGTTTACGGCGGGATGTTGATGATGATGCAGATGTCGAGGCCCAATTGTTGTCAGGTGTTTTTTGACCGGTGCAGCGGTGTGAGATGTTGAGGGCAAAACCGGTGGGTCATTGACTTGTTCTTGACCATCTGTGGTGAACTGTAAACAAAAGCGAAGTACTAATTATTATTTACGACGATGGAGGCACATAATATAATTTTTTGACTAAATGTATTTATACAATATGTATATACATGTTATGGTCATCGCTCATTAGAAGCTCTCTAGTACAACTCAGTAAATAACATATGTAACATGATTAAAATAAAAACAATAAAACATCGTGTCGGCTGCCTCGCCACGGCTTAGGTAAGGGTTTCTATGTGACAATATATACCTACTAATAATATGTGTAGGCCCTCAAGTCACAGTAAAAAGATAATTATCTATTTGACTGGGCTTAAGGCCGGTTTCATATCTTTTAGTGTACCTATAATACTTTTCCCTTACTTGGTGTATACCTACCTACTTTAGCTAAATTCGAAATGGAATCAAAAGAGAAAAGATTCAGAATAAATGTAAGTCTTGTACCTAAATGTAATAATTTATTGCATAATTATATTTAAAAGTACCTAATAGTAAATATAAGGGACCATTTACCTTAAATATTTTATATTATCGATTTTGTTTCCCTAACGCATCATTTAAAATTAAACAACAATTACATAGGTACCTATCTATATGAAAAGTTTGGTTAAAAATAAAACTTACCTCTAAATCATCCTCGTATAAAGATATTGCATCGGAAAATTCGTCATTCTCTTCTAAGTTTTCTAAAACACACAGGAGTTCTTCAGTAGTCATTTGACTATCAGCCATTTTTATTATTAATCACAATCACAATATGAATGCCGTTATAAATATTACCACCGATCATAATTAGCGAAGGACATCACTAGCAGTCTCCCGTAGCGCTAATGACGTCATCGCTTGTCATCTATACACGACTGTGGCGTACAGGTTACTGCTTATACGCTTTTGCGTAGGGATGCGCGAGAGTGGACAGTAAACTATCGATCTTTGGAAATTGATTACGATTTGTTTCCACAATTTTATAAATTTTATGCATTAGGAATATTCAGATACAAATAGATGTCAATAAAATTAATTTTCAAAGTAATAGTAAGCTACTTTTAATAAAATATTTCATAAATTTAAAATAAATTTGAATAATAACTTACTTACCCATCACTAGCTGTCATGTATAGATGACTGTGGCGTGTGGGGGCACACTTTTTTACGGATTTCGATTACCAATTTTTGATTATTGTTTTTTCTAGTGAAATGTAAGTAATGTATACAAGGTGTATAACAATTAATTCTAGCCCTCACACACCCCAATTAGTTTATTAAATTATAATATCAAAATAAGGTCTATAATTTAATTTAGTCAAACCAAACCCAGTCATTTTTCAAGTAATAAGTACTTATTTGTATACCTTACTTTACGTTAAACGTATGGTCGTATAACATACGCACACACGCAGAGCACAGTACGCGTACTGTGCTCTGCGTGTGTGCGTAGGTATTTGCACGCAAACTCGATTGTTCGTCAGCTGTTTAACATTCTCATCATTTTCATTCTACACTCAAATTATTTCTAATAACTACTGTTAACACTTAGCTGGATATTATCATGGTATAAGTTATTGATAGTAAAATAGGTAGATAGTTTTCCAACTAGTAAAATAGGTATGTATTTCTATCACACGGCTGTTCGGACTGGCGTGTTTGGCGTTTTGTTCATTTCACAGTAATTGTGTTTAATAGTAAATCAAACTTAATAAATAGGATATAATAACGGTATGTTACTTTAATCGGTGTGCGACTTTCAACCGTTTAGATGTAGGTACCTATCGTCAATAACGTAACGTGGAGGGGTTGGCGCCCGAGTACACTCGTAGGTAATTAAAGGCGGCATAGAAGGAATTAGAACAAAGTTGAACTTACAAAACTGAACATTATGTAGAAACACTAACTTTCCTTTCTTTCTTCGTCACATTCACAACAATGGCTCAAAAGTCCGCCGTATTTTTCGATTCACTTTAGGTATTACCCACTTTATCAAGGTATTTTTAGTTAGTTTAGTACTCGAGTATCACTGTTCACTGTCACAAACGCGAGTTTTATTTTACTTTTGAAGTCATACTAGCGATTTTATAAGATCCACAAATAAAAATTCAATCCTCTGGCGTTTGACGCAGGAAGACCACTGCATGGGTCCCCAGCTACCTATCCATCGGGTGCAATACTTCACGTCAAGGTCACAAGTCACAACATAAATAACGAGACAATCATAGCACGCTGTCGGCGGATGACTAATCGTCTTTGATGTTAGGCGGGCGGTTGCCGCTCTTGGCGCTGCTGCAGCGCGAGCGGCAGCGGCGCGTGCGGCGCTCATAGGTCAGAGGGTGGCCGGGAAATGTTTGCGTCTCGCTCTTTTGCATTATGTTTACATTAGCAAATGACGTACCATATTTTTTTAGGGTTTTCGCGTCTTTTGACACAACAATGTAAAATGCCGACTACAAAGTCGGCAGTACATTTAGATAAGCTTTATTTCGTTGCAGTAAGTTCCAAATTTCTTTGAATATTTATTATTCGCGTTCTAACAACTTAAATATTTAAAATGTTTTTATTGTTTATGTGTGTGTATGAAAAGCTAGCGACGTAAGAACGAAATACAAATTGGACTTTATTCCTTTGACATAAGGTTAAAATTACTTTAAACTAAAGATTAAATTTATTTGTTATGAGGTGGTGGTTCTAATTCAAGACATGTGAAGGGAGTTTTTCTGAAAAATTAACATGTATTTTTTATTTCGAAATTCAATTAAGAAGCCTATACTGAACCGACTACTTTCTTAACTTGAGCAAATTGTATTACTCGTTGTATATATTTGTGTCATTATACAATATTTCATTAATGTAGTTTTAAATAATAGGAAAAAGAAACACAGACAACTTACTCTCTCTCACTTAACTTTGCACTTAAAAAATGTCGTTTTCTTGTCATCTATACATGACCGTGGCGTCCAAAGGGTTAAAGCCCAACAATGACAAGATAGAAGCTGTATTGAAGTATCCCATACCTAAAACTACCACCGAAATTAAAAGTTTTCTTGGTCTCATTGGTTACTACAGGAAGTTCATAAAAAATTTTGCCAAAATCACTAGACCACTCACAGCCTGTCTAAAAAAAGGAAAAACGATAGATTTAAATACAGAATACGTAGAAAGTTTCGAAACATGCGAAAAACTCTGACAAATGCACCATTACTGCAGTTTCCCGATTTTACCAAACCGTTTATTTTAACAACGGATGCATCCAATTTTGCAATCGGGGCAGTACTATCGCAAGGCAAAATTGGTTTAGACAAGCCAGTGGCATATGCCAGCCGAACTCTAAGTGATACTGAATCACGATACAGCACTATAGAAAAAGAGCTGTTGGCAGTCATCTGGGCAGTTAAACACTTTAGACCATACTTATGGGGTAAAAAGTTTTACATCTATACGGATCATAGACCTTTAGCCTGGCTCTACTCGCTTAGAGAACCAAATCATAAGCTTACAAGATGGCGCCTTAGGTTAGAAGAATATGACTTTGAAATAAACTACAAAAAAGGCTCACAGAATTCCAACGCAGACGCCTTATCTAGAATAAAAATAAATAATTTAAGTACAGGTCCTAATAGTATAATAGTTAGTTTAAACGGTAAGAAAAGTAGAGAAATAAAAGTTAACATTCTAGAAAATGACAGTGAATCTTTGGTAGTAAATGTAGATAATAAGGAGAGTATAAGAAACCCAGAAGATAATAATGAAGATGAAGAAATAATTAGTTTATCAGACTCAGAATCGTGTAGTAGATAGGAAAGAAGCTTCTGTCCTAGATCTTTCTGAATCAGATGACGGAGCAACTGCTCATTCTATTACAAATAGAGAACATGAAGGTATCCCAATTTTAAACGAAGCAATAGATACTAAACCCAGACAAATACTTGTATTTAATTGGTATAGGAACGAGATAAATGTTAAAGATATTTCTAACAGCAGTAAAAAAAATTTACAGGTACATATGCCAGCTGTCAATAATGAACATTTAATCAGGACATTTTTAAAAGAATATGTAGACTTCAAGCAGAAATATTTTATTTACTTTGAAATAGAAGCCTTTAGAAAAGAATTTAGCAGAGCAGTTACAGCGCTATATAAAAAAGGTTCCCAGAATTTAGTAGAATGTACAGAAAGAGTAGTTAACGTAACAAACGAAGAAGAACAAAGAGAAATCATTATGAAATATCATGAAGGAAAGACCGTTCACCGAGGTATTAGGGAAACACTCATCAAACTCAAAAGACACTATTGGTGGTCTCATATGAAAGACACAATAGCTGCTATTATTAATGCATGCGAACAGTGTAGGAAAATGAAATATGACAGGAAGCCAATAAAACCTCCTATACAGCTAACCCAAACACAAAGTATGCCGTTTGAGGAAGTTTTTATTGATCTTTTGTATGTCGAAAATAATTATTACTTAACTGAGGTAGATGCGTTTAGCAAGTTAGCACAAGCTTTTAATGTACCTAACAGAAGTACACGAGAGATAATTAAGGCTCTAATTAAATACTTAAGTTTTTATGAAATACCTAGGAAAATAAACAGTGACCCTGGGACCGAATTTAACAACAACCTCGTCAAAGAATTACTAAATTTATATAAAATCAAAATGCATGTAGAAACACCTAACAACCCTAACTCTATGGCCATAGTTGAACGTTTTCATTCAACGGTCCTTGAAATTTATAGACTAGCAAGGTACGAAAAAAATGATCAAGATGCATCGTCGGTAATGACATATGCTATCATGGCATACAATAATACCATTCACAGTACTACAGGTTTTACACCTTTCGAAATAGTGTTCGGGCACACAGAATCAGGAAATGCATTTGATATTGATAGAGACAAAAATCTTTTACAGAAATTAGTTCAGGATCATAGGAAAAGACTCAAAGTTTTATATGAATACGTTAGCGACAAAATTAAGGAAAATAAAATTAAAGTAGTAGAAAAGAAAGACGGTGAAATACCGCCAGAGATAAAAGAAGTTGAGGAAGTTTTCATGAGAACTACTAGGAATCGAAAAGCCAAAGAAGTACCACGATATGAAAAAGCGAGAGTGATAGGAAAGGTAGATAGGAATATAGTACCAGTAAAATTGAGAAAAAGAGACACTAAGGTAGCAATAAAGAATATTAAACGCCCCCCACAGGTGGTGGCCAGCAGTATCGACACTCCTGGTCCTAGCGGATGCGGCAAACAGCGTAAACCTCCAGGAGATGACTCAGAGTCCTGGAATAGCGCCGATACGGATAAGTGCAGCAGTGATTCAGAATAGTGGACTATTTTTAAGACCTTAAATTTAGAAACCGTAGATAAGTAAAGGAGATGATTTACTCACAAGAGTAGTCACATCGCGAACTTGTAGTGTACGATTCTATTTGTAGTTGATTAACCTTACAAATAGAATCGTTTATGGAACTTACAAAAGATAGACTAAAACAAATATTTCCCAGTAAACGTTATAGAAGAGGCCTGGTAAATCCTTTGGGTTCACTTGTTAAACTGATTACAGGAAACCTCGATAATGATGACACTATAAAATATAACGCGGAGATTAGTCAGCTTAGAAACAGAGAACATTCAGTAGAAAGAAAGCTATTACTTATGCAAAAAGCCTATGATAAATTAGTAAATATTTCGGACAACTTAAATTATAACTTAATTCACTTAAATATTAAAACCTCACAATTAAAAACATTGCGATATAATCAAACTATTGCACACAATATTATCAGTCAAATGAATACCCTATATCAGATCTTAAATAACTTTCGCACTATTTATAATGTAATCCAAGAGATAGAAACTGCAACAGCTTTCAGCAGAGCACATATACTCCACCAGTCTATAATTAATTCAACGGAACTTTTAACCCTAGAATACTAACCATCGCCTACGAGGCCGCCACTCGTAACATTTTTCGTTGTAAATCAAAATTGCGCGGCGATAGCGGCGTGTGCGCTCGTGCCAACTCAGTACCCCCCGCGCTGCGTTGGATAGCAGACGAGCGTCCCGCGGGATCTTACCGTTGGCGAGTTATTGACCTCTAGATCGCCTGACAGGCGATCATTAGTATTAAAGGTAACTTATTTTTGTATACTGGTTTTTCAGTTTTTGTGTTTTATTACGAAATGTTTATATAATAAAATGATTTTAATAAATACTTTATTTGCAGATGAACATGGACGACAAGGATATTGAAAATATTTTGTTGGATACGGATTCCGAGAGTGAAACCGAGGATAATTTAGAAGTGCAAGACTACGATTCTGATGACAGTGTAGCTAATCCTACATATTTAATTCCCAATCAGCAAGAAAATGAATTCCAATCCATGACTACGCTCGTCACTGAACAGCTCGATGAAGTCCCAACTTTACAAGAGCCATCAACCAGTAATCAGTCTACCACATCAACTCTTTCGCGACCCAATTCTCCAGCTACAGATACGACTTCAGAATCTCTCATCGTTTTTCCTACTACATCATCTGTTAGAGGTAAGAATAATTACATATGGGCAACCGAGACCTGTAATAGATTAAGGTCAAATAGAACTGCCTCAAGAAATGTAGTCCATATTACTCCAGGGCCGAAACCAGAAGGACGAGATGTAATAAAGCCCTTGGATTGCTTTCAAAAGTTTTTTACACCAACCATGTTAGACGAAATTATGTTACGAACAAATGAAGATATTGCACTCAAAGCCAGCAAATACAAACACCAGTCTACGATTATATCACTAACTAGGCTAGAAGAACTTCATGCACTAGTTAGACTAATTATATTCAATGGTGCCATGGGCAATAATGATTTGCCAACCAGAGAACTTTTTGATCCCACACTGTGCGGATCAAAATATATGGCGTCAATAAGTTTAGAGCGTTTTGAGTTCTTGTTGCGTTGTCTCCACTTTGATGACCGTAGCACTCGAGAAGATAGAAGACGAAATGATAAGTTTGCGCCTATCAGAAATATTTGGGAGATGTTCATACAAAGGTGTCGAGATCTTTATAAGCCAGGCTCTTATGTTACTATAGATGAGCAGTTGCTTGGTTTTAGAGGCAGATGCCCTTTTCGGATGTATATCCCCAACAAGCCAGCCAAGTATGGACTGAAGATTGTACTAGCTTGTGACGTCAACAGCAAATATATGTTTGATGCTTGTCCATACCTAGGAAAAAACGGGGAAGTCCCTACTGAACCTCTTGGAACCTATTATTGCAAATTGTTAACACAAACAATACATGGCAGTAATCGGAATCTTACTGCAGATAACTGGTTTACTTCTGTGCCTCTGGCTGAACAACTTCTTGCTGAACCGTATAAACTGACTTTTTTAGGAATTATCAAAGCAAACAAGAAAGAAATACCATCTGATTTCAAACATAATTCTTCTCGTCGCGTTGGCACTTCAATGTTCGGCTTTCACGATAAATTGACACTAGTAAGTTACAAACCAAAGCCACACAAAATCGTGCTGCTCATATCTACAATGCACGACAAGCCGGCCATAGATCCTGTATCAAAAAAACCAGCAATAATTATGTCGTATAATGAAACAAAAGGGGCAGTTGATACATTTGATCAAATGTGTAGCCATTTGTCATGTAGCCGCAAAACTAGACGTTGGCCACTTTGCATGTTTTATGGAATCTACACTAATATTATAAAGAGGAAAACTTTGTTTGTTTGTAATGAATAGGCTCAAAAACTACTGGACCGATTTTAAAAATTCTTTCACCATTCGAAAGCTACATTATCCACGAGTAACATAGGCTAAGTTCTATTTTGAAAAATAATAGGGTTCCGTAAGATATTTGGGGTTTTCGGACACAAGGTGTAAAAAATCAACCAGAATAGTTACTTATTTTGCGTACGCTGCCTAAACTATAAAAGATAGAACCATAAAATGTTCTAATTAATTGTAGATCTTATAAATATCTACAAAAAAGTTCGCGACACACTATACCTATCTATGTCGAGTGAGGCACAACAACCATTTTTTTATCTTGAATTTCTGTTGGACTACATTTAAACGCATTTATTTTACTCATGCTATAATCCTTATCAAAATAAATTATTTCATCACTAAGCACAGTTTATGTAGATAATATTTGGTCTTTGAATGATTAAAATTGGACGTTTTGTTTTGAAGTTATGGCGAAAAATTTGTAGGAATTGATTTACAAAAATAATGTTTTACGCATGGGCAACTTTACGTTGCCCTATCACGGGTCGGGGCTCCCGACCATCAGTATATTTTGGTACCTGAAAATAATTTAACGTCAAATATATTGAATTATAGAGAAGCTCTACAATAATCGCTTTAGTTATCTATCATAAAACAACGGGTTGCACTCCGGGACTGCCGACAGAAGTGAAAACTTAGTATTAATTACATTTAAATATTTTCATCATTAACAACTTTAACATCCATATAAAGACAATCTATGCAGCTTGCGGATAATGACTGCGTCGTCGATGTTAGTGTCGGTGTCTGTGAATTGACCTGGGAATCATTTTGCTGACCGTGTCTTTCCTGGGTAGGCTTTTTGCAGCGGTAACCGACATCCACGCGGGCGGAGCCGCGGGCGACAGCTATAATTAATATGGCTGTTCTGAATAGCTACATACTGCACGTTACAAACTCGCAAACACGTGGAGATAAGCCAATGAATAGAAGAGAATTTATGAAAACCCTTAGTGATGATTTGTGTCGCCCCTGGTGCAATACACGGTGCGAAGAAAGACCTAAGATGAGAAAACGAGTCAGAGAAGCAATAGAGAATGTGTTAGGTGGTGAAAATGTACAGAGAAATAAAGAATTTGCAATAAAAAAAGGCAAGAGAAGCATGTGCAGCATTTGTGAAGTTACGTGTTAGTTGTCTGCAAAGAAAAGGTGCATGAGCATTTATTGTTGTGCCAAATGCAATAAAAGTTATTGTCTAGAACATAGATCTCCACATTGTATTGACTGTGCTAAAAAATTACAAGACTGATTTTAAACTTATGTGCCATAAAAATGTGATTGTTAGAATATTTATTTTTGTTATAGTTTAAAAGAATGGTTCTCAAAGAACGTGTTTGTTAATTTTTGTTCCTATAATTTTTTAATTTTTAGTACATTTGTTATTAAATACTAAATGTCTACGTCGCCAAAGTAAGTGACATTACTGTTAAGTTTAAGGCTCAATTTAAAAGACCGATTGAACTATTTTCAAGAATTTAATAATATGTTTAAGAAAGGCAGAGGTTAACCTTGTTATGGTGTTTTTTTTTTTTTTTTTTATTTTAATAAAAAGTGTAAAACAAACTTTCCTGTTTTTCTTAAGGTAGCCTCCCAAGCGATCATTAGTATTAAGCAGTATATAAATTATATTAGTATTCTAGGGTTAAATATATTATAAGAAATAGAGAAATATAATAGATTAATCATTAATGTTTAAGGTAGATAAGTATAGCATTACGAAATTAGAAAGTACGATAGTTCTTAAATCCTATTCTGATAATTATAAGTTAGTCTTTGTATTAGAAATCCCTTTGTTAGACACGGTAACATATAACTATTACAAAATAATTCCCATACCTATTTACAATCCTAAAACCCTAAAAACCTCTATTATTATACCCAAGTACCCCTACCTTTAAGTGAACGGATTGAAATATAGACCCGTTTCCACTCCATGCGAGAAAGTCCAAGATGATCAAGTCCTCTGCAAAGAAGATAACATCGTGCAATACGCAGACACTACATGCATCGAACAAATAATCCTAATGAATAACTACTCAGCATGTCACAAAACTTATATTGACATAGAAGACGAAAGAATCTACAAGATAGAAGACGGATTATGGCTACTTTTCTCAAAGAAAAACATAATATTCACTGAAAATTGCAATGATGAAATCATGAAATACAGCTTGAAAGGTACATTCCTGATAAACCCCAAGCAAAATTGTGAGACACAATTGGGCAAGAAAATTATTAGTAAGGCATCCGAATCAAGGACATCCGAGGCCAGCTTGCGTCTGAGACCAGTAAGCTTACCTGAATTACAACAGGAAATCAGGATGGACGACAGCCGGATCGACCTGTGCGGCGTGGACCTCACCGACGTCAAGGACATTTTAGACAGTGCAAAATTCAACAGTGACAGTGTAGATCAAAGTGAAATAGTGTTAACTCAAGATATAAGTGTATGGACAATAAGTATAATAGTAATAATGATCCTATCTGCGTTAACAACGAGGAAGATGTAAATAAAAAAAAACCGCATTTTTATTGGCTTATCGAAAAATGTAGGTGAATAAAAAAATAACTGCGAAAAAATTATGTCGATATCTCAAATAGTTATTTTTTTATAAATTTTTCAATATCGTATCTCCCGATAATTTTTTGAGCCGGCCGAGAATCTGTCGTGACGTCACATCACCCTACCGCAGGCGACGGGCGCTCGGGCCGGCCGGTAGTTATTTTAAAATTATGATACCTCCTAAGATGTTGATTGAAATCAAGTAATGTCGAAGACAATTTTGTTCACAATTAAATACTTGTGATTAATATCACATTTATTTGTATAAGGATTAATATTATTTTTATAAAACGTCTTCGCAAATAATTCATTAATTTAAAACTTTGATTTCCATAAAAATACGGTTATAGTAAGTAAATCTTGAAAGATAGCCATATGTCGTCCCTGACTTTTTTTTGAACTTTTAAAGAGGAACAATTTCGTCATGCATGATTTTTGCCTAACTTTAACTGTTTACGCTGCGCACGCAACGGAATAGAATAGAATAGAATAGAATGGAATGGAATGGAATGGAATGGAATGGAATGGAATGGAATGGAATGGAATGGAATGGAATGGAATGGAATGGAATGGAATGGAATGGAATGGAATGGAATGGAATGGAATGGAATGGAATGGAATGGAATGGAATGGAATAGAATAGAATAGAATAGCATTTATTTCTTAGTATATGGTAATTACATTCAGGTCTTACAATATAAAACAGTTTCACATATACTACCGTTGCCGGTGTAGAAATATACAATTGAATTTAATTAAAAAGAAAATCTATACTAATATATATATATATATATATATATATATATATAATATTATAAAGCTGAAGAGTTTGTTTGTTTGTTTGGTTGAACGCGCTAATCTCAGGTACTACTGGTTCGATTTGAAAAAATCTTTTTGTGTTGGATAGTCCATTTATCGAGGAAGGCTTTAGGGTATATAACATTACGCTGCAACTAATAGGAGCGAAGTAGCAGTGAAAAATGTTGCAAAAACTGGGAAAACGATTCATTTTTGAAGGCTTCCGATGCGTGCGCTACGTAAGCGGTTAGAGTTACCTAAAAAATATGTAAGAAGAAATTGTTCCTCTTTAAATGATCTAAAAAAATGTCCGCGACGGTATATGTCTATCTTTTAAGACTGACTCACTAAAAACTTTTTTAAGGTAATCAATTTTGGTCGAAATTAATGCATTATTACCAATTACTGGCTAGAGTTTTATCAACATAATATTAACTAAAATTATAATCTACGCAGAAATACTTTTTTTTTTGTTATTAGACTTCTTCCTCGCGATCATAATAACAGAAATTAAGGCGGACGAAGTCGCGGGCAACAGCTAGTTATATATAATTCACTAATCAACTACCATACGAAATGTCAAAAATTAGAGGTACTATCTATGTCTTATTACTATACAGTCAAGAAAAAATTAAATTTATGTTAAAATTGTAGATACATGTCAAAATTTGTAATTAAAAAATTCAGCAACTGAGTTCTGAGGAAGTTCACAAATAGGGATATTTTTCCGTTTTTGTTACATTTTCCGTTGATGCTTCGCCCTATTGGGTGCAGCGTAGTGTTATAAAGTCTGAATCAGTAGTTCCTAAGATTAGCAAGTTCAATCAAACAAACATACTCTTCAGCTTTATAATATCAGTATAGATAGGTAGATTTCTCATGTTGAACATTTTGCTCATGTTCGAGAACATGAAAAGCAGCGGAATGCTAAATATTCAGTAGTATATGTGCCCCAATGTTTTACAAAATCCCCTTTTAAAATAAATAAAATATAAACTTCCTATTGCATTATCTATCTGTGACTGAAAGTTCTGTCAAAATCGGTCCAGCCGTTTCAGAGATTACCCGGAACAGGCAGACAGCCAAACAAAAAAAATAAAACATGTTTTTTTACGTAAGTACCTATGTACCGTATTTGTAGTTAGTGTACTGCTGTTAATATGATATTACAAACACACTTCAGGTTAAGATATCTATGATAATATAAGAAAGAGGCAAGATTTATTGATTGTTTCTTTGTTTGCATTGAATAGGCTCCGAAATTATTATGCCGATTTAAAAAAATATTTCATCGTTGATTAGCTACACTATCGTTGAGTGAAGTAGCTTATATTATATTAAAATAAAAATAGGGATCTTTACTAAAACTCCAATAATGCAACCCGAGGTGCAAATAAATACCTTAATTTTTTTTACATCGCGTGCGCTCCTAAAACTATTGATGATAGAACAAAATAATGTACTACGATTTTACAGAACACATCATTTTCTACAAAAAATGTCCCGACAGCATATGTCTAACTATTATACTTATGACACAATAAGTGTTCTATCATTTAAAAAAAAATTGCAGTGACGTCGCTGGAAATGGCGTACCTTGTGTTTGACTTTGGTATTAATCCTTATCAAAATAATTTGCTTTATATTCAAGACTGCTTTAATACCATTATATAACTTGAATTTTTCAATTCGGACATTACATTCGAAAGATAACACGAGTTCAAAAGTGTAAGTATTAGAAAAAAGTCGCTTGGTTAATGGTGGCCGCTATCTCCGCTCGGCTAACTATGCGATGTAGACGTCACTGGAATACGGGAAGGGAGTAAACGTTAAGAAATAATAAAATATAAAATGTAATAGAAAGATACATAAACAATAATAAAAAAAAACAATAATAATCCAATTTTCTTACCTACTCTTTTTTTGTACCCCATTTTAAAAGGTGTTTCTGTGTGTGTGTATTAAAATTAATATATTTTAAAATGTTTATTAAATACTCGTGCGAAGCCGGGACGGGCCGCTATAGATAGAAATAAATTTTTAGCATTATTTTTGACATTGAAACGATCTTTGCAACAATGACGACTTACTCTTCCTTTTCATTAATTTACAACACGTACACATACGTACACGAGCACATACTTTTTTTTGTCATTTCGGGCACAAATCGGTTTTCAGTTTCTAATATAAATTAATTTTAAACACAAGCTTCAAAGGACAATGGCGAAATAATTGTTGATCTAATTCTTATGCGTCTACAAACGTCATCATCACAGATTTACATTAAATAAATTGTTACGTTTTTTCAAGTTTTATTTAGATAGCGTCTAAGTCTATGAAAAAAATATATTGAAATGGAAATGCAATTGATTAATTGTCGACTTATTCTATTTTTTTTTCTAATTTGAGTTCATGTCTTTTTGCCATATGTACTTTGAGTGTTGCAATGTGAACATTAACTCTAAACTAAGTCATACGAATATCTTGGGCTTAAAAACCAAAATGTTATCTTGTTTTTAATATAAATTAAAGATTTATGAACATGAATAATCTAAGGACATATTTCTTCCCAACATTACCGAATAAAATAAATGAAATCAAAATAATATTATTTAATCTTCAATCTAGCATTGCAACAACAACGGATACAATCAATGAGACATTTTGAGCTGTTATCTATCAATTTAAACCTTACTACTACTATCCTACTAATTACTTTTCTCTATGATTCAAACATTCGTTCGTTACTTGCTTGCTTGTGCGTACCGTCTTTTAATTTCCTATTTCTATTATTTTATTTTTGACCTGGACAGCTTATGGACTTTCGAGATTTCTCCCTGTGACTTGTGCTTGCCGAAGGATTCCGATTACCTACCACTTACGACGACATTTTGCTGTGAACTTTTGACTCCGATTCTGCTTCTTACTTTGGATTTTATAGCCTGTAAAAGACGATTTGTTTTTCACGATGGGAAGTCGTGTAAAGCCCACACGTATCACGTGTATCAACTGTAATGTATGTGTTAATAAATTGCGCCGTTACCCCGCATTGGCACTTGACTCAAGAGTCACTGCGGTAATCTGCAGCTGGGTTTACCCTCAAATTGTGAGTATTATTGACAATTATGGTTAACATTACATAGAAAATATCATTAATAATAATGATGTTTAGACATTACCACACAGCACCATTAATGTTGTTAAACTTAAATCTTACAGATTATGAGCAATTTTATTATTGTTTCTTTATAAGCATGTCTTTATTATCTATTAGCTGTGCCCGCGACTTCGTTCGCGTGGATGACGAAACTTATCGATGAGTTTTTGTGAAAAGTGCTATTTGGTACCTGTTTAGCAGGATAACCGATAGTGAAGTTAAGTTTGTTTTTTATTGCATATACTTTTCCGGGATAAAAACTACGTGTAGTGTTTGCGTGATGCCTGAACAAAGAGACAGACAGACACAAAAAAAAATTACATTTGGGTTCAGTGTCGGTCTAGTAACCGCCCGCCATTAATTTTTTTGATATTTTCAATGTCCAGAATTTTCACTTTTACAGATTTATTATAAGTATAGATTACAGTTATTTAAAATATCAATGAATCAGTGCCTATTATATGGAGCTTCTGTGTTTGTCTGTAGATTTTGGAGGAAGATTATGTCTGTGAGTCATGCAGAGATTTGGCCATAGCTGCAGTAAATCATAATTTGTCAAGAGAAGTTCCTTGCAATGAAGTAGCTGGACCAAGTACCAGAGGTCGTACAGATGTGTGCCTTTTATGTGGTTGTTCAATAGTTCGAAGACAAAGCGACAAATTATTAAGAGAAAACCCAACAGAAATGCAGCAATCGATACTTAATCTTATAAAGAGTAGAGTGACGCCACGTGAGGTATGTATAATTTTAAGTTATTCAATATAACTATTAACCAAGTCCGTAGCTTTTTGATGAATTTTGACCTTTAACTACAAAGGTATATCAAAATCAATGAATTTATCAACATCAATTATATAACTAAAAATTATTTAACTAGAGCAATACAACATATTCACGAAATAGAATTGTAATGCTGATTGAATTATACTTATATTTTCAGATATCATCGTCAGATCGTGTGTGTCACGCATGTTGGCACGCTGCGCTGCGCACGAAAAGAGAGGTTGTTCGTATAAGTTCACAAGATTCAACCAGGCCTCAACTGGAAGAAATAAATGCAAATGTGCAAGAAACGGCAGATTTACCGCAGCCTCCAACAATCAGCACCCAAATAGATACAGCACCAACAGCGGCGACACAAACAGTATTATTACCTAATTACAGGCGAGCTGCTAATTCAACACACACTTGTGTTTTTCCAAATTGTAGCAGTACTACATTCCATAATGTTAGTGACAAATTACGAGCTACAGTTTTACATAATCACAATTACTTATTACTTGCCAAAGTTAGCTCGTGTATGTGATCTACATTTAATAAATAATTCATGGGATACGCTCTATGACTCTGAAAATAGTATCCAAACATTTACAGTTGAACAAATACAGCATGTATTTTCTTTTGTGAATGCATTTAGCCCAAATCTCGATTTCGATGACATTGACGAAATGGATGAGAGGGTATTGCAATATTGGATTGGATTATCAAAAGATAAATTCAACGCTTTGATTCTAGAAGTGCCACGTATAACTAGTCTACGAAGAGGAACATTGGGGTTAGCTGCACTTTTACTCAAATTGAGGACTGGAGACTCCGACGAAAGGATCACTTCATTGGCCCAAGTGCCACGTCGGACACTTGAGGCTTTAATGGACAGTGTGAGAGAGATTTTGTATTGAGGTATCTCGGTATCAATAATTTAAATCGTGAGGAATTGTTAGCTCATAATTTAAGTATTCCCAATGGGTTATTTGGCAATGGTGGTGAAAATTCCATTTTCATATGTGATGGCACATATATTTATATAAATATAACTATATGTTTCAAAAAGACACATATTCCTTGCATAAGTATAAGAATCTCCTGAAACCATTTTTAATAGTTGCCAGTGATGGATATATTGTTGATTGTTTTGGCCCTTATAAAGCAACTACTTCAGATGCTGTTATTATGACCAATTTATTTAATAATGAAAACTCTGCTCTAAGATCATATTTCAGAGAAAATGACGTTTTTATTCTAGACAGGGGTTTTAGAGATTGTATAAGTTTTTTAGAAGGGTGTAACTATAGACCATACATGCCAGAATCATTGTTAGAAGGTGAACACCAATTAACCACAGGTCAAGCCAATCGAAGCCGTTGTGTAACCATTTGCAGATGGGTGGTGGAAGTGATCAATGGTTACTTTAAACGAGATTTTAAACTCTTACGACAAGAATATTTCAATAGATCACTTCCCCACATGATGCAAAACTTTCAAATAGCAGCGGCTTTGATAAACAAGTTTGGTGTTCGCCTGCAAGACAATGAAAATGCAAATGAAATATTAAGCATAACCAGAGCGAATATTAATTTAAATAATAATCTGGCTAATATGGTTGAGGTTGTTAATATGAATAGAAGAACAGCTAACTTTCGAAATATCACAGTTGATAGTACTAACATTAATTTTCCCCTGCTAGAACATACAGATTTAATTTTATTCGCCCTGGGAACGTACCAAATACGCCAAGCTCGTTCGTATTATGGTGAACATGTACGTTTCCACGGCGGATACAGAATTGAAGTGTGCAGTGAGCAACTTAATTATTCTGAATATAATCTTAGAGGCAGCGCTGATACAACCTTAATAAGAGGCAGAATAAAGTCCAGACATATATCACGTAAGCAATATTATGTATATATTTTAATAGAAAATAATGTGTCTGGTCGAGCAGGAATTACAGAGTACTGTTGTAGTTGTTTGGTAGGAAGACGAACAGTTGGATGTTGTGCTCATGTTATGACCATAGTTTGGTACCTCGGTTGGGCCAGACACCAACAAAATATCTCAGCACCGGCAGGTTTTCTAGATGATATAGTGATAAGGGAGAATGAAGAATAAATAATAAAAAAATATATAACTACATGTTGTTTAATTTCTTTGACAATCCCCTGTTAGAATGAATGCTGTTTTTTTTATTCATGCAGTCGGTCAGCTATTTTATAGATGATTTTTGTACAATTAACAACAATATAACAAGAAAGTCTATAAAAAAACATTAACATATTCTGTCAGGATTCTATTTTTTTTAAATACTGTTGATTATTACTCTCTATATTATCAAAGCGATAACAGGGAAACCTAGTTTAATTATATCTATAGAAATAACTATGAAAAAACCGCATTAAATCTTTTGATAAGTTAGTGACCATTTCACAAGGTTTACTTTTTCAACATATTTCCTATAAATTGCTGTCATAACAATGCAAGGTCAGGCAAAGAATAAAATTTAATTGCTTACAGGAACCCATTAATTTCACTTATAAACAACTGAATTACTCTTTTTGTTTGAATGACATTTAAATGACAAGACACCTAACCTCAAAGTCTTTAAAACTTAAATATCTTTAATTGGTGACTTCGTTCATCAGTGAACCTAAAGACAATATTGTTCAGAAATTCAAACTCTATACGTTTACATTTTTTTCATTAGTAGACGCAACAAAATGATGTCAACAAAAATTTGTATGGGAGTTCGCCATTGTCCTTTAGCTAAGCTCACAGTAATAGTGTAGACTTATCAAACAAGCCCAAACGCGATGCGATTACGTCATTAAGTTAGAGAGTTCCTCTGGCCACCTTCTGGCACCATCATCAGATCAGCTCGAAAGTACTATCAAATTATATTGTCATCCAAACTTAACAGATATACAAAATTTCAGCTCAATCAGTTAAAGATATCTGTTTCAAAATTAAGTTGCAAGATTCCACTCGTAGCTGTAGGTACAAACGTATACATTGAATGTTAAATAAAAGCTTGTAAAGATATATTTTTTGGTGTGCTAACTGTTGTTTTAGTACAAAGAAGACTATTCAGTAACTATACGCTAGTCTTTTTTCCATATTTAGCAAAATCTAGAAAAATATGCGAGTAACATAAACATACTGCACGAGATCGTATGTACGGGAGCGGAGGACGGGCGTTGTGACGTCACGCGTTGATCGGGCGAACCAAAACTAAATTTAAGAATGCCCGACTTTAAAAATTCGTAAAAAATTGAGTTTTTGAGATATCGCTAAAATTTTTTCACCATTGTTTTTCTTTTTAGTTTGATTTTTCTAGATGATAAAAAAACATGCTCATCTTCCTCATTGTAATAGTCAAATTTAAAACTTTTAGTAAAGATCTTTTCAAACGTCGAAATCATCTGGAACCAAAAGATTTACCTCCAGCTGATTTCTCTCTTAAGTGGGGAGGAGTAAAGGGTTCTCACCCTGTAGATATATGCTTTGTCAGCACTAACTCAGCTTAGCAACGAACCAATGTATTTAATACAAATTCGCGCCGTGCATAGTTAGCGAGCGGAGGTGTTTAGTGTTATTATTTTGGTGCTCTATCGGTAATAAGTTTTAATACAAGCAACTGTAAGCAGTACCACGTAATACAAATAAAAACGAAAGTCGTGTGGTGAATTATTTTGCGAACGTCGACAGTGCGCGCCGAGGGAAGCTCCGCTACACCTCGGGTGAAAGAGACGGGCTGCGTTGTTATCGCTCGGTCTTGCTCTAACCGCTACTGAGAACTTCGAATTTTGAATTCTTGCTTACGCTTGATACCTACCTACGAAGAAATATTATTTTAAATAATGGAATGTCAAAAATGCAAAAAAGTGCTTTCTAAAAAGGGATCGCACTTTATGTGTCAAGGCACATGTCAAGGCACCTTTCACCGGAGCTGCGTAAAAGGATTAGCTGCGGATATGAAGGCGGGCATAAACAGGATCTTCTGCAATAATTGCGAAGATGAGGTGTCGGACGAAGACGAACCAGAATCAGAAGCAGAAACGAAAGACCTTCAAAAAATCCTCAAGGACATCCAGGTGAAGGTAGGTGCAATACCAGGACTAAAAAAGCATCTCGATGTAATTAAACAAAGCATCAGTGTGCTGTCCGACAAATACGATACATTATTGAATGAATATGAACAGGCCAAAGATAAAATTATAAAACTGGAGAAGACAACTAACAACGTAACTAACAAATGCATCTACCTTGAAAAATGCAACTTAGCGCTTGAACAAAAATTATGTGAATTCGAACAAACAACACGAAGGCACAATATAGAAATTGTTGGTGTTGAATACTTACCAGGTGAAAATACAAAGGACATAGTGACTAGAATAGGGGATCAAATTGGGGTAAGCAGCCAGGATATCGAATGGACTAAACGAAGCCGACCATCAAAACAAGGGAGTAAGCCATCTCCTATAATGGTCGGTTTTAAGGCAGCTGGAGTCGAATCCAGGAACAACTGGTTGGAGAAACGGCGGCAGCTATACGAGAAATCGGTTACCAGCAGCACTATTATTACCGGAGGGTCGATGAACAACAAGATATTTATTAACGAGGATTTAATTCCGACCACAAGAACATTGTTATGGAACGCGAAACAACAACTACAGGGTATCTACAAATACATATGGGTAACTAACGGCAAAATTCTTGTTAAAAAAGCGGAAGGTGACAAAGCTATATGGATCAAGTATCAAAGTGAATTAAGTGAGTTAGTTAAGACTAAGTAACTGCAATTATCAATGTAATTGTAGTTTCTTGGTTTTGACTACCTACACTTTATTATTATAACATTTCTTGTTAAACCTATTAAATTCAATATTTAAAATTCGCGGATTCAAACAATATTGATTTAATAACCGAAAATATTGTGAATTATAGCTGTGTCAATGACGTAAATAGTTGGCTAACATCGTTAAACATTAAAAACAAAACGTTTCTCAGCGTACTACATATAAATATTCGTTCAATTCAAAAACATTTTAGTGAATTATTAGTAACTAGCGACCCGCCCCGGCTTTGCACGGGTGCATTGCTGATACTAAATATACTACATAATCATAAAGTGTTGTAGGGCGAAGCGCGGCCTTCGACGCACTATTTGGTATAGGCACGTGCTCTTTAATGTGTAGACCTTTTGTAGACCTTTTTAAGGTGTACAATACTGTAGTACATTACTTTGATCTATCTCGTAGGGTTCAGCCAGCGTTTGCAATGTAAGCGCAAAAAAGTGTGTTTATTTACGACCTTACATAAAAAACTCTAAGATTATCAGTGTTTCTCTACTATATATTATGCATGTATTATACATTATACATATAAACCTTCCTCTTGAATCACTCTATCTATTAAAAAAAACCGCATCAAAATCCGTTACCTAGTTTTAAAGATCTAAGCATACATAGGGACAGACAGCGGGAAGCGACTTTGTTTTATACTATGTAGTGATAGTGATAGTGATAGTGATGATAGTGATAGTGATAGTGATGGAAAACTTACAGCTAAAGTAAACATAATAAAAACAGTGTGTGAGACTGACAGCCAATTAAAAGTCTTCACTTCTAAAGAACAGATTGATAAAGTGTGTGTGAACAACACAATGCAATACAGCCACCAAGAAGAAACAGGATGACAATCAAACTTGACTTAATACATTTCAAGCAAAATCCCAGAATTAAAACTCGATTATACAAAACTTAATTAAAAAAGCTAAGGCTCATGCACTTTCTGGCCGAGGATACACTTGTCACGAAAGGATCAAAGTCATATTGTCTGCACATGTTATTAAAATGATTACTTGCACGCACTATAAATGAGTTTCGCCTATAATTCGTAGAGGTAAATGGAACGCACAGCGTTGAGTTCCATCGCTTCGACCTTACAGGAACATTAAAATAATGTAATGCAGGACCAGAGATTGATCGCCGATTAATAAGGGGTAATATATGATACCTCTTACAGAGATTGAGGTAATCTTCAGATCGGTACGGTACCTTCTGATGATAACACAAATACTTTATAAATCTTTTCTGGATGCTCTCTATACGATCAATGTATTTGTGGTAACATGGATTCCAGATCTCAGACGCGTACTCCAAGTGGCTTCTAACAAAAGTACAATATAGGATTTTTAATGTTTTAGCTTGACTGAAGCACTTGGAGAGCCGCATTATGAAACCTAGTGCTTTAGATGCTTTAGCGACTATGGCATCGACATGTAATTCAAACGTAAGCTTAGAATCGTGATATACACCCAAATCTCGGATGCAGTTCTTTCTAGGAAGTACTTGATCACCTAAAATAAAATATATAAATAATTAATGAAATGACTGCGCCGTTGAAAATTACTGGCGGAATGATGACACCATTCAACTTGTTGATACCGCGATGGCTGCCCAATATTACCGCTTGGCAAATATTATAATTGTAAATCGAAGAAACTCTATTCTCAACATTGTAAGGTAAGTCCTTAACTATTTAACTATGTAATTGTTTCATGGCAATTTCCTACTGATACTTAAGCACACGTGTATTTTATTTTTTCAGCAATCTCAAACGATAAAAATTACGTTCATGCGTGTGCGTCGGAATGGCTGGTTGTCTGTGGCGTTGGTCTATGAGAGTTGATTCGAAAATTGCTACATAATTGCTTATATTTGCTAAATATAATAAATAATTGCTACATACGATATATATTTAGAACTAAATTTTTTTTTTTGACCAGCAATCCTGACGTTTGGTTGGCTGGTCACCTCCTAGTTTAAAGTCAAGCATGCAGAGTTTACCGAAATGTATTGCGTCAATAATTGCTACATATTTACTTCATTTATCTAATTTAGTTGTAACTTCAAACATATGTTAAATAAAGGATGTAGCAATTATTTAAATTATCCCAAGGAAAAGTGCCTGATTAAATAATAAAGGCAAATAGTTGCAGTGTGTCTTCACTCAACGGTATTGCTACTTTAGGAGGCAGGAGTTTTAAATTGTTAAATGGCATGTTATGAGTAGGTAAGTGGATAATAAGCACATTAAAAGGAAATCGTAAATAAAAACAAAATGTGGGTCGTTCATAAGATTCAGTTTAATAATATTACAATTTACTTAAAAAATATTCAATTATTAATTTACGTTTATAATATATGTTTTCAAGTTCCCAAAATAGTTTAAGTTCTGAATCCAATGTTTGTATGAGATAACATTAAGTTCGGTTAATGTGTGAAGCCTTTTTATTAACTGCTCCCGATATGATCCAGCCAAGTTTCGTGTTTTGCAAATATGGACCATAAGGTAAACGGATAAGGCCTTCATTAAGCAATTCCCAAAATTTATCTGCACCTATGAGTAAATGTATATTGTTAGATAAATAAAAGTCGGGATCAGCAAGTTGAATATTATCTGGTAATTGAAATTTATGATTAATAGCGACCCGCCCCGGCTTTGCACGGGTGCAATGCTGATACTAAATATACTACATAATCATAAAGTGTTGTAGGGCGAAGCGCGGCCTTCGACGCACTATTTAGGTATAGGCACGCGCTCCCCGGCCCCCCGGCCAGTACCGCCGCATCCGCTATGTCCCTGGCGTTTTAAATCTCTGATATTAAATTACATGCTGCAAAGGGCCAAATTGGTCTATATTACATGCACAATGTATTTAAGGTACTTAATTGGATAAGTAATAAATTAAGGATAAAAAATGGTAATTGTGGGTTATCCTCAAGAGATAGACATATACCATCGCGGACTTTTTTGTAGACCTTTTTAAGGTGTACAATACTGTAGTACATTATTTTGATCTATCTCGTAGGGTTCAGCCAGCGTTTGCAATGTAAGCGCAAAAAAGTGTGTTTATTTACGACCTTACGTAAAAACCTTTAAGATTATCTGTGTTTCTCTACTATATTATGCATGTATTATACATATAAACCTTCCTCTTGAATCACTCTATCTATTAAAAAAACTGCATCAAAATCCGTTGCGTAGTTTTAAAGATCTAAGCATACATAGGGACAGACAGCGGGAAGCGACTTTGCTTTATACTATGTAGTGATGTGATAGTGATAGTGATGGAAAACTTACAGCTAAAGTAAACATAATAAAAACAGTGTGTGAGACTGACAGCCAATTAAAAGTCTTCACTTCTAAAGAACAGATTGATAAAGTGTGTGTGAACAACACAATGCAATACAGCCACCAAGAAGAAACAGGATGACAATCAAACTTGACTTAATACATTTCAAGCAAAATCCCAGAATTAAAACTCGATTATACAAAACTTAATTAAAAAAGCTAAGGCTCATGCACTTTCTGGCCGAGGATACACTTGTCACGAAAGGATCAAAGTCATATTGTCTGCACATGTTATTAAAATGATTACTTGCACGCACTATAAATGAGTTTCGCCTATAATTCGTAGAGGTAAATGGAACGCACACCGTTGAGTTCCATCGCTTCGACCTTACAGGAACATTAAAATAATGTAATGCAGGACCAGAGATTGATCGCCGATTAATAAGGGGTAATATATGATACCTCTTACAGAGATTGAGGTAATCTTCAGATCGGTACGGTACCTTCTGATGATAACACAAATACTTTATAAATCTTTTCTGGATGCTCTCTATACGATCAATGTATTTGTGGTAACATGGATTCCAGATCTCAGACGCGTACTCCAAGTGGCTTCTAACAAAAGTACAATATAGGATTTTTAATGTTTTAGCTTGACTGAAGCACTTGGAGAGCCGCATTATGAAACCTAGTGCTTTAGATGCTTTAGCGACTATGGCATCGACATGTAATTCAAACGTAAGCTTAGAATCGTGATATACACCCAAATCTCGGATGCAGTTCGTTCTAGGAAGTACTTGATCACCTAAAATAAAATATATAAATAATTAATGAAATGACTGCGCCGTTGAAAATTACTGGCGGAATGATGACACCATTCAACTTGTTGATAGATGATCAAACGAACTTACCTGATGTTCGATCATTATTATATGAAGTGTCTCGTTCTCGATACATGTTATTAACCATGCAGCTACCTCGCGTTGGCTGGCAACTATACGCTTTTTCAGACTCAAAAAGTATATGGTAACACTGGCTTTGCTCTCCTGTCAAACTTCATTCCTTTAGAGTCTCATAGGTTATCTCAATTTTACCTAAGGGTGGGATGGGTAGGGAACATGTATCGAGAACGAGACACTTCATATAATAATGATCGAACATCAGGTAAGTTCGTTTGATCATCTATTATACTCAGTGTCTCGTTCTCGATACATGTTATTAACCATGCAGATGTTCAGAGAGATGGTAAAGTTGAGATAAAACATAAAATAATTAATTAGGTATGTTATATACATAAGTACATGCATGCACTTGTGCAGTCAACTCTTAATAGTTAGATGCAATCAATTAACCAAACTAAACTTGAGTTTCTGCTTTGAATTATAATAATAATAATAAATAAATGCGGACATCATCACATACATTGCTCTGAACCCAAAGTAAGTAGCTAAAGCACTTGTGTTATGGAATTCAGAAGCAACGAAGGTACCACAAACACCCAGACCCGAGGCAATGTAGAAATTTTTTTTTTTTTTTTTTTTTTTTTGGTTTCTACATTGACCCGTCCGGGGATCGAAACCGGGACCTCAGAGCTAGCGACACCTTGAAACCGGTGCGTACGCCACTCGACCACGATTCCACGACTCCTTAATCAACAATCCTAGTAGGTAACACAATGTTACAAGATAGCCAGTATTATTGACAGAAAAACAATCAATGTCTTAAGACTCTTCATAGCAATCCTGTGAACATAAGTAACCAGTATTAAGTTTAAATTATTTTGCATTAAGCACAACAAAACCTGGCTAAACTGCTAAATAGAAAAATACTAATCTTGCTATTATTTATCCAGCAGTCTGTGTTATTACATCTAGAACAAAATCTTTTGTCTTAACCATAGGTGTAATGGTATGGCGTGTACTATATGCCCTGAAAAAACATTAGCATCAATACCGCCTACCGAAACAGTACTTTCTAATCCATCTTCTACTAGTGACTGGAGACAGAAAACCAATTTAACTATGTGTGAATGTTCTTCATTCAAAAATGTGATATACTTAGGTAGTTTTCTTTTTTTTTTTTTTTTTTTAACTTGTTTCAGTTGTTGCACTGCATAGGTATATAAATTATTTAAAGTATTCTATCTCTAGAATCTTAAGTAAATATTAGGCTGAGAAAATCTCAATTGATCCAAAAAAGCTAAGTAAAAATTTGGCTGCATACAGCCCATTGCCGGGTTTTTAAACTTATCAGTAATGATAATATTGGCACAATCTTAACTCAACTTCACTTAACCCATATTCAGTCATCTATTTATTTTAATAAACATAAGTAAATTATATTTTAATGAAAGAATTTTGTGCCCACTGTGTCTTGCCTAGTGCAAGCAAAAAACCATCAGATTCTTGGTGAGGCTACCAAGACTTACCTAACCATTTCCCTGTCCTCATGAGTCACATGAACACTTCCATTGTTTAACTATTGTGTCTATTGGCGGGACAGTTAATTTGTTAATATTATATTAAGAATTTGATGTTGTGATTCACTTGAAATTTTATTTGGATCCTATGTTATATGACAATTTGAAAATAGTGGTTTAAAATTCACCATATATATATGAAGCTTATCCCTAAAATAGGCATTCTTATGTGATCCCCTCCCCCAATTTTAGAGCCTATTAGCAAAGGGGCTGACTTATGAGTAAAGCACTATAAGCAGAGCCTGGTATAAATACTTTGTTAAGAATGCATAAATCATGGCAAAAGTGGAGTGCCATAGGCCATAGGTCCATACTATATATTTTTTTTTTTTTTTTTATATAGATGGTCCAGCAAAATTTATAACACTTGAAAATTTGATGTTGGTGATTAGCGTCTATCATCCACGCTTGCCTGATAAGGATTGCAGCAATCAGAGTATGTGTGCTGTATAAAGAGTAATTTAATCTCTGGAGGGAGAACTTAAATAGTTCTAGTCTATACAATTCAATAAACATATATTAGCTTTGATGTGAGCATATTCAACACCGGAGATGCTCCAAAGGTTGTGAAGGCCAACGGTATTAGTTGCCGTTAAATGAGTTCGACTTTATTATTTTAATTTGAATAGATAAAACCCATATAATAAATATTCTTGCCACATCAAAGTAAAAGTATTAAGAACCTCTGGACCTGGAATTTTCCAGGAGGCATAACATATATACATTTCATATTAATTAGTATGCAGTATAAATTAAGTACCCTTTATAAGAATTTCTAAGTTCAAATATAATTTGCAAGACTATTTTATTATTAATTTCCAACCTATTATTCATTCTGTGGGATTTTTCTTAAGTCTTTTGTTTTATTTAACTTAATTTGGATTCAAAAAACCAAATATCTCTATCCTTAGTCTACAGCCATTTATGGATGATGATAGATTAAATATGGGTGCTGAGTGCCACACATTCCCTTAATACAGGATATTATACTTTCGTTCCTCTTGAACTTCTTGTAACAGAATGTCAAGGTATTGCTTATCTCTTGGAAATCTTATATTGCTAGGGATATTATAAGCTATTTTAATTTTGTAATATTGGATGTTATCTCTATCTAGTGTATTTAAATATTAATCAAATACACTCTAATGTCCTTGAACTCAGTTGTTCTTGTAAACATAAATCGAGCACTTCTGGAGGCTTCAAAATCAAAAATTATTTATTTAACTTAGGCTACAAAGTAGCACTTATCAAACGTCAAAAACTATTACAAAAGAACAGCATCCTAGGGGCTTTGCTTCTCAAACCATCCTATGTAATATTTAAAACAATTATTTTAATAAACAGTTTTGACATTGTTGTACATGCTGTACATGTTATTTGATAATAAATAAATCAATTACTTAGCCCATCACTATAGATCCAGCTTTCTATCTGAATGTTAGTATACTTTAACTACATCATGTCAGTCAATTACTTATTGATAATTATGGTTTGCTTAATTTGTAAACAAGCCATAGGTATATACAATAACATGTGTTAGCATGTCTGTTGTAACTAATTTTCCAATTAACTTTTCCAGATTATAAAACAAGTTTTTAGAAACCAAATATAATGATAAGTTGTTTCTTGCATATTTTTTCCCTGTAATATGACTAATAACTAAAGCCTATATCAAATTAGGAAGTCTAGATACTGAACTGACTAGTAACCTTACTTATCTTAGACATGCCACCACATTTGCATAATTTTACCCAATTATTTGGTGTATATTACAAACCCTATACCATAGGGTATTATAATTATAAATTATAATTTATCATAGTATGATAAATTATATATTTAAAATTATATAATTTATCATACTGATAAAATAGGTAC
The DNA here is from genome assembly GCA_905475315.1 of Autographa pulchrina. NCBI lineage: Eukaryota > Metazoa > Arthropoda > Insecta > Lepidoptera > Noctuidae > Autographa > Autographa pulchrina. Next base: position 19,816,243 of record FR997761.1, on the reverse strand, counting down.
TTTCCACAGTGTGGATTAACTTTTACTAGAATGCATATGATTCTTATTAACCAATCATACAAATTAATCAATGTACTACTGCTGTCATTGACCATTGATATAGTCCATCATCTTGAAATAAGCTGTATCTACAACCTTATTTATTTATATACATTATTTATCTATTTATTTTTAAGTAATCCTGTTTGTATCATGGTTTTGACGTGTGATGTTTTGTGATGATTTGGTCTATGTCAGGATATAATAAACCTCAATATTAATAAATTTCTGAATGCTGAATGCATATATCAGAATCTTATTCAGCTGATTTAACTGAATTTGATGATGACACAAAATTTTGGTTGTATTACTTTACCAAAGTATATAAATTCATAATAAAGTGATTAATGGCAAAACTCCTCATTGTAGCCTCACGGACCACATACTAGTAAAGGATCTCTTCTACCTATCTCATAGGTGATAAAGTCCAATGATCACGTCAGAGCCTCTCGTACCCCATACGTGTATGATGTCCAATCTAGTATCTTGCTAGCCTTCCGGCGTGACTTACCCCTATGTGGGAACACCAGACATCTCCTGCAAGGCCTTGGTTTTCTTAGCACTGGACTTAAGCCTTGAGGACCAGATCTTCTTCTAATGAAGGTGACCTTGTGACTTTCCATTTGATTGTAAGTTTCTTTATAGATTGGCCACTTTGTTGGCATGTCTTCAACACTTTAATTGTATTTTTATCGTAGTTCCATAAACATATTAGTATTCAGATTTAAACATCTCCATCAGGATTTTACTTGTTAGTAGTGAGATCAATGTCACTTGGTCCTCAGATACATTTTATAATAATAATGATTACACATTACTTGTAATAATATGATGCCCAGTCAGTTATAGTTTTTATTTTGTCTCCGTTGATTATGTTGTCTTGAACTGAGGCTGATATATCCTGTTTGAGCTTGAGTTTATTATAATGAACAGTTTTCAGTAATTGCTTGTTCCACCAAGTTTATCTATTGTCGTTCTTTGAAACCAATGATTTCTATTGCTCAGTTTATAACCAATGAGGTTAACATTTATTGTCTTATACCATATTCATAGGCTTATCAGACAGAGGCTTGTCCAGTACATGAACACTGCACTCATAGTTAGTGTTTCTGAGGTTTAAACAGGATTATCCATTGTAATCTGTATTATAATACAGTTCTTATAGGTAATGCAGCCTGGGCAAGTGATTAATGACAAAACTTCTTATCGTAGCCTCACGGACCACATATAAGAGTAAAGGATCTCTTCCAGCTATCACGTAGGTGGTAAGAGTCCAATGATCACGTCAGAGCATCGCGTACTCCATACGTGTCGACCGGTACGGGGTCCTCCCCGGATCTCTTCAACCTATTTCGTAGGCGATAAGAGTCCAATGATCACGTCAGAGCATCGCGTACACCATACGTGTCAACCGGTAACATTAATCACAAGACAACTTTTTACTATAAAGGTGCTGTATCACTCCTATTATTTGACGAATAGTCATCCTTCTGAACAACAACGCTTACTTTGCGTTCGATTTTATATATTTTATACTCGTAATACTGTAAAATACTAATACTTTTTCAACAAACACAAAGATACGCAGTATCAGTTGCCACGCTAACGAAAAGAATGAAGTTTGACAGGAGAGCAAAGCCAGTGTTACCATATACTTTTTGAGTCTGAAAAAGCGTATAGTTGCCAGCCAACGCGAGGTAGCTGCATGGTTAATAACATGTATCGAGAACGAGACACTGAGTATAATACCGCGATGGCTGCCCAATATTACCGCTTGGCAAATATTATAATTGTAAATCGAAGAAACTCTATTCTCAACATTGTAAGGTAAGTCCTTAACTATTTAACTATGTAATTGTTTCATGGCAATTTCCTACTGATACTTAAGCACACGTGTATTTTATTTTTTCAGCAATCTCAAACGATAAAAATTACGTTCATGCGTGTGCGTCGGAATGGCTGGTTGTCTGTGGCGTTGGTCTATGAGAGTTGATTCGAAAATTGCTACATAATTGCTTATATTTGCTAAATATAATAAATAATTGCTACATACGATATATATTTAGAACTAAAATTTTTTTTTTGACCAGCAATCCTGACGTTTGGTTGGCTGGTCACCTCCTAGTTTAAAGTCAAGCATGCAGAGTTTACCGAAATGTATTGCGTCAATAATTGCTACATATTTACTTCATTTATCTAATTTAGTTGTAACTTCAAACATATGTTAAATAAAGGATGTAGCAATTATTTAAATTATCCCAAGGAAAAGTGCCTGATTAAATAATAAAGGCAAATAGTTGCAGTGTGTCTTCACTCAACGGTATTGCTACTTTAGGAGGCAGGAGTTTTAAATTGTTAAATGGCATGTTATGAGTAGGTAAGTGGATAATAAGCACATTAAAAGGAAATCGTAAATAAAAACAAAATGTGGGTCGTTCATAAGATTCAGTTTAATAATATTACAATTTACTTAAAAAATATTCAATTATTAATTTACGTTTATAATATATGTTTTCAAGTTCCCAAAATAGTTTAAGTTCTGAATCCAATGTTTGTATGAGATAACATTAAGTTCGGTTAATGTGTGAAGCCTTTTTATTAACTGCTCCCGATATGATCCAGCCAAGTTTCGTGTTTTGCAAATATGGACCATAAGGTAAACGGATAAGGCCTTCATTAAGCAATTCCCAAAATTTATCTGCACCTATGAGTAAATGTATATTGTTAGATAAATAAAAGTCGGGATCAGCAAGTTGAATATTATCTGGTAATTGAAATTTATGATTAATAGCGACCCGCCCCGGCTTTGCACGGGTGCAATGCTGATACTAAATATACTACATAATCATAAAGTGTTGTAGGGCGAAGCGCGGCCTTCGACGCACTATTTAGGTATAGGCACGCGCTCCCCGGCCCCCCGGCCAGTACCGCCGCATCCGCTATGTCCCTGGCGTTTTAAATCTCTGATATTAAATTACATGCTGCAAAGGGCCAAATTGGTCTATATTACATGCACAATGTATTTAAGGTACTTAATTGGATAAGTAATAAATTAAGGATAAAAAATGGTAATTGTGGGTTATCCTCAAGAGATAGACATATACCATCGCGGACTTTTTTGTAGACCTTTTTAAGGTGTACAATACTGTAGTACATTATTTTGATCTATCTCGTAGGGTTCAGCCAGCGTTTGCAATGTAAGCGCAAAAAAGTGTGTTTATTTACGACCTTACGTAAAAACCTTTAAGATTATCTGTGTTTCTCTACTATATTATGCATGTATTATACATATAAACCTTCCTCTTGAATCACTCTATCTATTAAAAAAACCGCATCAAAATCCGTTGCGTAGTTTTAAAGATCTAAGCATACATAGGGACAGACAGCGGGAAGCGACTTTGCTTTATACTATGTAGTGATTGTAAACAGTAGTATTAGTACTTTGGATGTCATAGTTTTAACTGAACCGAACATATATTATTCGTTATTATCATTTTACAATATTCCCGGATACAAAATCAACGCATATACGAGAACAGGCCGCAGCGGTGGGGGTGTCCTAGTGTATACCCGCGCGTCGCTAGGTGCCTGTGTGAGCGAGACAACAACACTCGCTTCTGGTATGCAAGCGGCGGAGTGCGTTTCCATTACAATCAAACAACACAATGAAAAAATATACCTTATATCTATTTACAGACCACCTAAAATTAATAAACAAGACAAAATAAAACAATTCATTACTGAACTTCGTAATCTTTTAGAGAAATTGCCTCGTAATTCAAAAGTAATAATGTGCGGTGATATGAACATAAACCTTTTAAATCACTCCGATCAAAATGTAATCCTGTATGAGAATTTAATTTCTGAATATGGTTTCACAAAATGCATAAATGAGGTAACAAGACAAGAAATATTATTAGGCAAAGTGGTCCAATCCTGCATAGATCACATATACATAAGAGCAAATAATATATATTGTATTAACTCAGCTGTAATTAAACACAAAATGTCTGATCATTACTTCGTATCAGCTGTAGTGGAATGGAAACGCACGCCGTCAAAATACTCGTCACAAAATATTAGGCATAGTGGAATCTGCGCGCACAGTAAGCGAGTGCTTGACAACAATATGGTCAGAGAAAGACTATTACAGGCTGATTTTGACGGTCTGTTATCCATCGAATGTCCACAGGAATTATATAATGCCTTCTGCCAAATATTTTTAAATATATACAATGATTGTTATAAAACTATAAATAAGAATAATAGTGAAAGAAACAAACCGTGGATTCATAATAACTTAAAAGCTATGATAAAGGAAAGAGATAGACTATTTCAAATATGGAGTAATGAACCAAAAAACATGTTAAGAAGACTGAATTACACTAAATTTAGGAATAAATGTCAAAAAGCAATAAATAGAAGTAAAAATGAGTATGATAAGGATAGTATTTTAGAATGTAAGAATAATATAAAGAAGTTGTGGGAAAAAATAAATAGCCTAATAGGAAATACAAAACAGTCAATAGATAATATAATAATTTCGAATATGGATAGATTAGGAACTACTAAAGACATAAGTAACGTTTTTGCAAAAACTTTCTCAGAAGAAATTAAACAAATAAGGCACAAATGTAATGAAACATGGTTAGACCGAGGACAGTACATAAAAGCATTAAATATGTGTATAAGATGGCAACCCGTCACCCCTAGTGATATAAAAAGTATTATTAAAAACATGAATAGTAACAAATCACCCGGTTCTGATCTTGTGCGCATGTCAGATATAAAAATTGTTGTAAATAAGGTGAGTCCCGTGTTGGCCAAACTTATGAATATGTCCGTGAGTACACATAAATTTCCGGCTAAATTAAAGGAAGCAATTATTCGTCCAATACACAAAAAAGGAGACTATAAAAACGCATCTAACTACAGACCTATAGCTATACTCTCAAGCATAGATAAAATAATGGAAAAATGCATCGTCAAACAATTAGGTACATATTTACAACAAAATAATATTATAGACAATTCGCAACATGGGTTTTTAAAAGGAAAAAGTACAGGAACATTATTATCAAAGTTTACAGACGAGATTAACAGTTACTTAGAGGATAAAAAAATTGTAATAAGTATATTTTTCGACTATAAAAAAGCATTTGATACTTTGCAAAAAGCTACTCTTCTTAATGCAATGGAGGAGTGTGGCGTGGGAGGAGCACTGAACCAATGGTTCCGTGACTACCTCACAGACCGCACGTACCGCGTGAAGGTCGGCGACGCGCTCAGCGACAGCATGCAGGTGTGCAGCGGGGTGCCGCAGGGCTCGGGGTGCGCGCCTCTCTGCTACCTCATGCACGTGAACAGCTTACGAGGAGTGCTGCAGCATTGCTCAGCTTACATGTACGCGGACGACCTATGTGTACTGCGCGCGGGCACTGACATTTATGAAACTTGTCAGTTAGTTCAACATGACATAGACGCAGTTGTGAAATGGTCGCACGACAATGGCATCATCCTCAATTCCGAGAAAACAAAACTTTTAATCATTCGTTCTCCATATTCACAACTAAATATCTCACCACTTAATTTATTTACTCATGAGTATTATTGTCTACATAAAAACTTAAAAGACTGTAATTGTAAACCTATCGAATGTGTTAAATCTGTAACCTACCTTGGAGTAAAAATAGACGAAAGTTTTTCATGGTCTCATCATATAAATTATATTTGTAATAAGTTAAGAATATTGTTGAGCAAATTCTATCATTTAAGTTACCGGGTCCCTATCAAGATATTAAGATGTATTTATTTAGCTCTAGTTGAATCGGTAATAGGTTATGCTCTCGACAGTTATGGACTAACATTTAAAACCTACATTGATAAAATAGAAACCCTACAAATAAGATTTCTTAAATTATTGGTTACAAAAAAGACTAAAGCAAGCTGTAAAGATGATTATAGAAAACTGTTTAAAATATGTAACATATTACCTGCTAGTATAAAACACAAATACCTCCTTTTATTAAACCAACATGGCAAAAACGAGCATAACCTATCACTGATAACAAATAGTCATAATACTCGGTCAATGACCGCTGGTAAATTTAATGTTCCTAAAATTAGTAATTACTTTGGTGATAGAACACTCAAAAAACGTGTGCCATATATGTTAAATAACTTGCCAGCGGACATTAGGCTTGAAAAAGATCACCTGAAATTTAAAAAGAATCTTAAACGCTACATTATATCTAGACTATAAAATAAATATTTACTTAAATATTTATTAAATACACATAGCTGGTTAATATAAAAAATATATAAATGTAAAGCTGTCAATTACTGTAAAAAATACTAAAATAATAATGTATACTACACATATTATAAAGATTACTAATAATATAATTAAGTAAAAAACTAAAGCGGCGCTCCCACAGTCAAACCACTGAACTGGTTTTGTGGGATATTGTATTGTGCAACATATTATGTAATGTTTTAAAAAATAAAAAATAAAAAATAAAAAAATAAAAAAAATAGAATAGAATAGAATAGAATATTTATTTGCACAAAAACATGGTATAAAGGATGTTACAATAGTCCAATTTGATCACATGTTTAGCTAAAATAATGTAGCATGCAAAATAATAATTGTTATTGAATTGTTAAAAAAAAATTACTTAACATTTTTTAATAATTTTAACACTATAAAAATTATTATCATTTAACCATTATTTTGTGCAGTTTTATTTTGAACTGTCTTGTATTTAAAGTTTTAATTTGACCTGGTAACTTATTATAAATTCTTACACACATGGCTAAACAACTTTTATTGTATTGTGTTAGTCTTGGGATATCACTAAGTACAAGCCTGTCTGGGTTTCTTCGATTCCGAGGATTTATGTCATTAATTGTTTTAAATAGCTCTTTATGCTTCCTTACAAACATGCCTACTTCATAAATGTAAAGAAATGGTAACGGTAATAATCCAAGTTCTTTAAATATAGGTTGACAAGATTCATCCATCTGTAGTCCACATACCCTAATACACTTTTTTTGCGCAACAAATGCTCTATTGACGTCTGTACTATTACCCCACAACAAAATGCCATATCGCAGCACTGACTCTACATATGCATGGTAGGATATTACAGCTGTTTTGACATTAGTTTGGACGGGCCTGTTGGTCTAGTGGTTAGTGACCCTGACTGCTATACCGGAGGTCGTGGGTTCGATTCCCACCCAGGACAAATGTTTTTGTGATGAGCACGATCACTTGTTTTGGTTGTCTGGGTGTAATTTATCTATAATATGTATGTATTTAGAAATATATAAGTAAGTTTATCAGTTGTCTGGTTACCATAAAACAAACTCTGCTTAGCTTGGGATCAGATAACCGTGTGTGAGTTGTCCCGGAATATTATTATTATTAGTAACTTTTTTGACCTGTCTCAATGCATACACAAATTTGTTTATTCTATTAGTCACACCATCTATAAGGTGCTATAAAAACATCTGCCACGGCTTTAATGGGAGGTAGTATTGTGTTTATAGATTACAATAGTATAGATAAATTATTGATTATTTATCATATTTTTTTTCATACAAAAAAAAATAACGTATAAATTTGAATTGATTTATTAGTATAAAACCATCCCGTGTCCTAAGCTGTTGCCGCTCCGCACCGAATTCACGTAATTTGTGAACCACGTTACGCAGAATAGAGTCAATGTTAATTTAACAATTTTATTTTCTAAAATTTAATTAACAGTTCCGGGGTACGAAAGTTCTTCACTATTGTAATCTATAAACACAATACTACCTCCCATTAAAGCCGTGGCAGATATTTTTATAGCACCTTATATATGTACTTCCAATTCACTTCCTTATCTATCGTTAAACCTAAAAACTTTGTGTTTGCATGTGTGTTTGCATCACTTCATTTATTTTTGGTACATTGATTTTAAAATTATTTTTATTGGTAGATTTATTGAATTGAATATATACTGATTTATTTTTAAATTATTTATGTCAAGCCATTTAATTAATATGTCGATTGTATTATTTATTTCAGACTCATGATTAATAACGGCATTATTACATTTATCAGAAGCAACTATAATAGATATATCATCTGCAAACAATATACATTTGTGATGAATATTATCGACAATGTCATTTATATACAATAGGAATAATACAGGACCTAGTACACTTCCCTGTGGTACACCGTATTTGTTGTGTCTATATTGGGAATAGTAAGGTATCATATCTTTTTTATCATTTATTTTTGTAATTGTCACACATTGTTGTCTATCACTCAAGTACGAAGATATCCACTGTAATGCATGTCCCCGGATTCCCATGGATTCTAGTTTCATTAGTAACAGATCGTGGGAGACGTAGTCAAATGCTTTTGACATATCAAAGAATAATCCAGTTGTTAAATGTTTATTATTTATATTCGTTAATATAAGTTTTATTAAAGAAAAAATGGCAAGAGTTGTTGATTTCTGTTTTTGGTAACCATGTTGCTCTTTTTAGAATGTTAAAGGGTGAATTTCAACAAATGCCATTTTTTTTTATCATATCGGTGAACTTTTACAATTGTAAGGTTTTTGTATATTTTTCTGGTTTTATGTAATCTTTAGGATATCAAATATCCCCAAATTTAATATCATCAACGTATCATTTAAGACTAAGGAGTAAATTCAGTTTGAATTTCGGTTTCCACCGATATGAAAAACCGGCACCGACTATTTTTTCTGTACACCGATATGATAAGTATATCCACCGAAATGATGTACATAAGTAGTATATTATTGGGCATTCTGTCCCACTTGTTCGCTCATGCTTGCGCATTCGCGACGTGAGACAGAATGCCCAATAATATTTCTGGTAATTAGGTCTTGGGCATTCTGTCCCACTCTTGTATTACGCGCTCACAACTGGTACAATCGTCTGTGATACAGATTTGTGTACGCAGTATGCTTTTTCATCGCAATAACAATAGGAACCAACAGGCAATGATTGTATTGATTTGTAATGTGTTTGTTACTGCGCGCTCACAACTGTTACAATCGTCCGTAATACAGATTCATGTATGCAGTATGCTTTTTCATCGCAATAACGATAGAAACCAACAGGCAATGTTTGTCTTTGTAATATGCTATTGCGCGCTCACAACTGGTACAATCGTCTGTGATACAGATTTGTGTACGCAGTATGCTTTTTCATCGCAATAACAATAGGAACCAACAGGCAATGATTGTATTGATTTGTAATGTGTTTGTTACTGCGCGCTCACAACTGTTACAATCGTCCGTAATACAGATTCATGTATGCAGTATGCTTTTTCATCGCAATAACGATAGAAACCAACAGGCAATGTTTGTCTTTGTAATATGCTATTGCACGCTCACAACTGATACAATCGTCTGTCATACAGACTGGTGTACGCAGTATGCTTTTTCATCGCAATAGCAATAGGAACCAACAGGCAATAATTGTATTGATATGTAATGTGTTTGTTATTGCGCGCTCACAACTGATACAATCGTCTGTCATACAGACTGGTGTACGCAGTATGCTTTTTCATCGCAATAGCAATAGGAACCAACAGGCAATGATTGTATTGACATGTAATGTGTTTGTTATTACGCGCTCACAACTGATACAATCGTCCGTGATACAGATTCGTGTATGCAGTATGCTTTTTCATCGCAATAACAATAGAAACCAACAGGCGATGTTTGTCTTTGTAATATGCTATTGCGCGCTCACAACTGCTACAATCGTCTGTGATGCAGACTGGTTTACGCAGTATGCTTTTTCATCGCAAAGCACATAATAAAAAACAAACAAAAGGTATTAAGATAGATTAAATTGTATTCAAAATATAACAAGTTATTGAGACTAGAACGAACTAAACATTGGAGGCTTCAAGAACAGCTCATCTGCGGACTGCACGAACGCTTGGAGTTTACGCCACTGGCTGGTGTCACCCTCAGTCTGGAATTTTATTCGAAGTAGCGCTTTCCTCCATAGCTCTTGAGAGTCTGTTTCACGAGCGTCATTTGTTTGATACACCTTGAGGTCAATATAGTACTCGCCAGAGGTGTTTGCAGTCCGGCGTTCGCTACCGTTTGCTATTCTTGTAACGAAGAACGTGGACAACACAGGCGTCGATGTGCCATCACATTCATCGTCTCGTTCATGTCGGAGCCCGAATATATCAAGCTTATTTATTTTTTTGCTGGAACAAAGAGTAAATAATAATGTTAACAACTTGTACTCGTATACTACCTAACGATAATTTTAGGAACACGTTTAAATTTACGTAGGTACATGTTTTGTTAAGAATCTGGGATACACAAAAGTTAAAATATCGTATTAGTTACCTTATAGTAGCGGATTTTGTAGTTGGAGCAGTCTTGCGCTTGCCTGTAGATGTTGTCCGTTTTTGAGAGCTTTCTGTTTTGCGTTCATTGTTGAAGGAAATGATGTCACTCTCGCAGTCAGACCTGAAAGTTTAACAAATCAATTGGTTATAATTATTTATTGAACGTAATACAGTAACACAATAATTTTATATGAAATAAAATGTTTGTGTATTGTATTCGAAGGTTCGATCACATCAAACACTCGACAATCTAGATATAAATTAATCAAGTAATAAAGACAATACTTACATTTTAACTGGTGTGAATTCTAGCAAATTGAGCAGCGGTGATGTACGAGTATAGTTTATTTACACAAAAGATACTCAGAATTGAAACTGTTGTGTTGATGCACGGTTTACTTTCTAGATTTTAGCTGAAAACCAGTAGCTGGGGTATGGTATTGTACCAAATATTATATCAGCACTAGAAAGTAAACTAATGATCGCTAACAAACATGCCTTTGCTTATAAGCAAATGTGATGTGATTCCTTGGATAATTTAAAATGTTAATAATCAAAGCAAACATACTAAGCGACACTACCATTTCTCGGGTACGTATTATATTCGTGTAAACGCAAAAAGTACCGACTAAGGGATTCATTTGTTGTCAGTAATGACTTCATATATTGCTTTACGTGATCAAGTTACATCGTACGATTTTATACTTGTTGCTAATTTAGCATAATTCATAAGGGCTATCATTTTTATAGATATAAAATTGGATTAAAATAAATAGTCTGATAGGTTTTTTAAAGTAAATAAAATACTTGAAAACATGATACCTACTCTAGGATTTTTTATTAAAGTGAGAATGTTTTAATATTTAACCAAACAAAAGAATGATTATAATACACCACCAATAGATAACTTTAATTTGTATTAGTAGTGAACTTTAGTAATTCAATCTTTATTCGTTTGAACAAATAAGACATCTTGTTATTTCTGTAATGATAATATTATTACTAATCTGCTGCTAGCATGGGGCAAGACGGAGCTGAGAAGATTTATCTTCGGGAGTGTCTGACACCATCTACGGCCTATTTGTTATGGAAAACAAAAGAAGAACTAAAAGGATTGTTTAGCTACATATGGTGCAAACACGGAAATATACTAGTGCGTAAAAGTGAACAAGAAAAAAAAATAACCACAATTCGCTCGATAGCCGATATTGAGAAGGTAAAATCATCCCATGATAAGGAATAGGTGAGTTACACACTTTCGTATTGTTTTTTATGTTTCTACTGCCAGCGTAAGTACATAGCTAAAATTGTTTACCTAATCTGGATACAACAAATCATAACATAATAGAAACCAATTGTCAGACATGGAATGATTTTACTTCTTACATACCGGAACCCCAAAAATGTTTATACTTTCTACATGTAAACGTAAGATCAATCAAGATAAATTTTGCGCAAATTGAATACATCGTGTTAAACAGTAAACATACAATTCAAATTCTGTTATTAACTGAAGTGAACATAAAGAATGATCTAGTGCAAATGTTTGAGCTTCCTGACTATAACCTTCATTCAGAATTAAGAACCAATAGAAGAGGTGGGGGGGTGTTGTTGTATATTCATAAGTCTGCATCTTTTATGAGAAATAGTAACTTATATACACAAGAGTTTGAATATGTGTCCGGTGAAATAAGTATAAATTGTCTGAAAGTCGGCCTGTGTGCCGTATATAGACCGCCTGACACCTCCAAACACCGATTTATAAAAGAGTTATTGTCCATAGTAGCAAATTATCCCATAAAACAGGATTATGTAATAATGGGAGATATGAACATAGATCTAAAGTTATGTAACCCCATAGTGAAACAATATTTAGATTCGTTGTGCACCCTGGGATTAATTAGTAGTGTTAGTTCGTATACGCGCATAGAAAAATATGGTGATAAAATAACAAAGTCATGTATAGATCATGTGTTTATCCGAAATGCTAGTTCATATGACATTTATACATCTGTTGTTAATACCTCGCCGGCCGACCACTGCATAACCGGTTGCGCGATAATGAACGCGGTAAACAAGCATGACTCACACTCTTCTAGTCAATTAATAACAAAGATAGATAATCGCGGTGTGCACAATGAATTGAATAATATCGACTGGACTATACCTCTGCAATATAGTTGCCCTAATGAAATTGTTACGTTCTTATATGCAAAATTTAATTATGTATATGGTAAATGTAAATACACAGTTAGTAAAAGCAGTCTCAGTAAACGTAACACATGTACGTGGGCCAATAAAAGACTTAAAAAGATGTGTATGAAGCGTGATTCACTTTACAATATTTGGCTCAAAGATGAAAATAACCCACAAAAAAGATTGTTATATAATAGATATAGAAATAAAACTAACAAATACACACAATTTATAAGAAATAAACAAATAATGATGGAAGTTTCTCAAAATTTCAAAAACAGCAAAAAGATCTGGAGCATTGTAAATAGTCTAACCGGGAAAATTATGCAACGTATTGAACCCTTATTACTGGTAGCTTTTCGAACGAATCCATTAACACTAGCTAACACCTTCGTATCAGAATTTAATAGTAATATTGAGAAGATAAGCAATTCATGCGATGTACCTCTTCTAGACAAACGGACGTACGAAATAATTCCTGACAGATCGATAAGAGTCAAACCAGCGCGGGAAGATATAGTTGAACAAATTATCAAACAAATGAACGATAGAAAAAGCCCGGGTTATGACGGGATACGAGCTAAAGACATTAAGTATATTTCAGATAAATTAGTTCCAGTTATTACACATTTAATTAATAGTTGCTTGCGGACTGGTACCTATCCTGATCTTTTAAAGATAGGGGTAATACGTCCAATCCACAAAAAGGGTCCACGTGATGACGTCAATAATTACCGTCCAATCACCATTTTATCTTGTATTGATAAGATCATAGAACGTTATATTGGTAATGAGATAAATAACTTTTTACAAACACACGGCGTAATTAACAATAAACAGTACGGATTTCAGAAAGATAAGAGTACAACACAACTATTACGAGAATTTACGGATGAAGTTAATAAACATCTAAATGAAAAAAAACATGTATTGGCACTTTTTATAGACTTTAGCAAAGCGTTTGATATGCTCCGTTGTGATACACTCTATGATAAATTATCTCAAAATGGAATACAAGGACCCTTATTAGAATTATTAAAAAATTATCACACAAACAGATACAGCGCTGTTAAAATTGATAATGAGCTTAGTGCTAAGGTCCGATCAACGCAAGGAACAGCCCAGGGATCAATAATAGGACCAACAGAGTACTTGCTTTATGTTAACGACATGACTAATGCTATAAACTCGGGATCCGTATACCAATTTGCAGATGACACGTGTATCTTAGTCGCTAATAAAAACATCTCCGAAGCCCAAAAATCCCTACAAATTAACTTCGATCAAATGTGTAAATGGGCCCATGACGTTGGATTAGTTATTAACGCATCTAAAACCAAAATTGTTCATATACGTTCATCACACAATAAATGTACCACTACACCGACAATTGTAGCACATGAACATTCTTGCCTGCATAGCTCGTCAAAGGCTTGCACATGCCCACTACTAGAAGTAGTCGATAAGCACACATACATCGGTCTAATAGTTGATAGCCGATTCTGTTGGGGACCCCATAAAGAATACGTTTGCAACAAGCTGAGGTCTATTATAGGTAAACTTAGCATCTTAAAGTTCAAATTGCCTTATAAAACACTAAGGATGTTATACATGGCCCTGGCAGACTCGGTTATCAACTACGGTCTCAGCAGTTATGGGAGAACCTACCATACATACTTGTCAGATATCTATAAATTACAATTAAGAATGTTAAAAATTATTACACCTAAACATATAAAAAATAAATTTAGAAACAACGACGATGATCTGTTTAAATACTGTAACGTTATGAATGTCTTCAATAAAGTTGAGTATTTCACCCTAGCAGAAGTTAATAGACCTGAGTTGCTAACTGAAAAAACAAGACCTGATTTTTTGAGATTGATAACACAAAAAAATAAATACATTCTACCAAAAACCAACAATGTGTACGGAATGAGGGTTGCAGAATATTTAGTGCCTTACTTTCTTTATAAACTTCCAGAAGACTTACAAACATTATACAAAACGAGTTCGAAAAGCTACAAGAATAAGTCAAAATATTTCTTTACACATAAAGTTACTGTATAAATACTATCATGCCAATTTTACTGTAAGTTAACATCAATTGTAATAATAATTAAATGAACGGCTCGTCAGCACACAGATAAACCCTGAGAGGTTTTCGTTGTGCGGCAATAACATTGTTAATATAGATTAAGAATTTTGGAAATAAATAAATAATAATAATAATAATAATAATAATAAAAAATATTCAATGAGTGACAACCCTACATAAAATATTTGAATCAACAATACAAGCAATTTGAAACTTAGTTACATTCATAATTTCGCAATTATTGCAGTATGGTGGACCTATGTAATAATAAATAATTTTTATTTGCAGTTTACTTACTAAACTAAACTTAAATTAATAAATATTATAATGTACGTGTAAATCGAAGAAACACTATTCTCAACATTGTAAGGTAAGTCCATAACTATTTAACTATTATTTCATGACCATTTCCTACTGATACTTAAGCACATGTGTATTTTATTTTTCAGCAATCTCAAACGATATAAAATACGTTGATGCCTTCACGGAAACAGTGAACGTCGCACAGTAAAGAAGATTGTGAAATTTATGATTTAGAAATATCTACAACGATCATCTGAGATTATCCTATTAAAAGGTAGGTAATGGTCATTATCATTCGGTTTTAGAGGTTTAAATTTACTCAACTAATAATATTATAATCAGGTATTTTTTAAGATAATGATCTTATGTATAGTTTTCTAAAGTAAGGAGATAAAAAGGTTCTTGTAACCGCGAGCGTAAGTAAGAATTACATTTTCTGTACGTATTCTAATCAAAGTTTCATGTTTTTTTCAGAAGCAGAACAGAGCTGTTGCTGTGGTGAATGTGATGAAAATATAACAAAGTCTAATCGCAGCAGGCAACAGATCCAGTAGTTAAGTTTTAGCTTTTAAAATTAGTACCTATATACCTTGTAAGTAACGATTACTTTATATTTTTGTAAGTTTCAATTTGTTTTTTGATAAAAAATGCCTTTCTGTTCGGTATGCAAAATTGATGTTAATTCTCGCACTTGGTTTACGCATTTACGTACTAATAAACATAAAAATAATAGCATTGTACCCCTCGATGACAAAATTGAAATTATAGATACTTGTTTTAAAGGACGTATTGTAAGTTATCGTATTAAAGCGTGCGAAAATAATATTAATGACTATCCAGAATCTTTTTTAAATAGTATCAAAAAAGATGTAAATTCTTTAATAGACAATTCACTTCAAAAACATACATCGGTCAAGGTTAACTTTGATTATTACGGTATTTTTTTGATGTACAAAAATGATGTTCAAGAACTAAAATCTTTTGCAACAATAAACATCATTGTTCATTGTAATTACAATTTTGATTTGTTGTATCAAAACTTTTCAGTTCAGCTTTTAAAAAAAATTGAGGAATTTCAAGAAAGAGATAGTGGATGGTCATTTTTACATAATTCCTATTTAGAAATTAACATTAATAAATATCAACCACTTAGCGGATCAAAATTTTTAGATTTACCTAAATTCATAAAGAGCAAAAAAGCTTGTTTGAATATTCAAAACAATGATGATTATTGTTTTTTATGGTGCATTGTTGCTGCCTTATACCCTGCTACGCATCATTCGGAGAGAGTAACTTCTTATCCACATTTTCGCGACGTCTTAAACATTGATGGCATTGCTTTTCCAATCTCTTTTTCAGACATCAATATTTTTGAAAGACACAATCCCATGATACAAATTTACGTTTATGGTCTAAGAAATGGTAAAACTATAACAGGTCCACTGTATAGACAACGAAGTTAAACGAAGGGTCCAAAATTATTCATTTGCTGTATATAGAAAATGATAATTCATCTCATTATTGTCTCATAAAAGATTTACCTCGTCTTGTAAAAAGTCAAATCACAAAACACCACAGTAAGTTGTATTTTTGTGAAACCTGTTTATTGTTTTTTCCTGATCAAGAAAAAATTAATAAACACCAATGTGGAGGAGTCGTAACTGTTTTACCAAATAAGGGGTCGGTTATACAATTTAAAAACTATCAAAGAAAACAAAATGTTCCATTTGCTATATATGCTGATTTTGAAACATTACTTAAACAGATTTGTAACCATGAACATGACACCGCGAATACGCTCCGCTTACAACGACACGTTCCTACTGCATTTGCATATAACATTGTTTCTTCGATGGATGATAATTTAAATGAATTTAAATCGTATCGTGGTATTGACTGTGTTTCAAAATTCATTGATTTTCTTACTGAAGACGTTAAGAAGATTCATAAGATATTAACCGAAAATGTTAGGATTAAATTTTCACAAAAAGATGAGATCGATTACATTCAAGCATGGCAGTGCCACATATGTGATCTTCCCTTGTGGAATAACAAAGTTAGAGATCATTGTCATATCACAGGTCGTTATCGTGGCGCCGCACATAAACATTGTAATTTACAGTATAAAGTACCTGTATTTGTACCAATTTTTTTTCACAATTTATCAGGTTACGACTGTCATTTATTCATTAAAAAATTAGGGGAAATTCCAGGCAAGTTAACCATAATTCCAAAAAGTAAAGAAAAATACATTTCGTTTTCCAAATTCATATTGATCAACGATAGTGAATACGTTCATGTTAGATTTTTAGATTCATTACATTTTTTAGGTACTAGTCTAAACTAGTCAAACTTGCAAAAAATATGGCTATTGAAGATTTTAAAAATATGCGTTACCATTTTCCAAGCTATGATCACTTTCGATTGCTTACACGAAAAGGTGTATATCCTTATGATTACATCAGGGACTGGAAATGCTATGAGGAAACTGTCTTGCCATCACAGCGTTTCTTTTTTAATTCTTTAACCAATGAAAGTATTTCCTCGGAGGACTATGAACACGCTAAGTTAGTGTGGAATGCATTTAACATAAAAAAATTAGGTGAATATACTGACTTATACTTAAAAACAGATGTACTTCTACTAAGCGATATATTTCAAAAGTTCCGGAAAACTTGCAAGTTACATTATAAGCTCGATCCCGCATTTTATATTACCGCACCGAGTTTATCTTTTGATGCAATGCTTTTAAAAACTGGGGTTCGATTAGAACTCATAGATGATCTGGCTATTGTGCGAATGATTCAAAATGGTATAAGAGGAGGGTTATGTGTGTGCTCACACCGTTATGCTAAAGCTAATCATAAGTATATGTCTTCTTATGATTCAACAAAACCACCGTGCTTTATAGTTTATTTGGATTGCAATAACCTTTATGGTTTTGGTATGTGTCAATATTTACCCCACTCGGATTTTAGATTTTTGAATGCAACAGAAATAGTGCAATTACATAATAATATTAACACTATAAAGGATGAGGCAGAATGGGGTTTCATATTAGAAGTAGATCTGTTGTACCCGGAATCCTTACATACTTTGCATAATGATTTACCATTTTGTCCTGAAAAATGCATTCCACCGGGTGGTAAAACGAAAAAACTTATTTCCAACCTTTATAATAAGTATAACTATGTAATTCATTATGTTCACTTAAAAAAGTGTTTGGAACATGGATTAATATTACGTAAGATTCATAAAGTTATTACATTTAGGCAAAGTGCATACTTGAAAGAGTATATTGAATTAAACACACAACTACGACAAAAGGCAAATAATGTATTCGAACAAGATTTTTTCAAGCTTTTAAATAACAGCGTGTTTCGGAAAACACTGGAAAACACAGAGAATAGAGTGAATGTTCATTTAGTTAATACTTGGAATGATTCTAATAATGTTACTAAAAAGTGTCACACCGCTGAAAAACTAATTAGCAATCCTTATTTTCATAGTGCTTCAGTTTTCTCAGAAAATTTAGTAGCGATACAAATGAAACCTGATCAAATAATTTTAGACAAACCTATTTATATTGGCTTTACCGTTTTAGAATTATCTAAATCGCATATGTATAATTTTCATTACAATATCATCAAACCCTTTTATAAAAATAAAGTAAAGTTATGTTATACGGATACAGATTCCTTAGTGTATGAGATATTTACATCAAACTTTTATCAAGATTTGAATTTTAAGCTTTTAGATTATTTTGACACTAGTAATTACTGTATCGATAACGAATTAAAAAATACCTCAAATTAATAAAAAAATCCCTGGATTATTCAAAGATGAGATGGGAGGAAAAATCATCATAGAATTCGTTGGTTTAAGGTCAAAATTGTATTCTATTAAAACTCCTGATTATGTAATTAAGAAAGCGAAAGGGATACAATCTAGTGTAGTACGTGATTTAACAATTAACGATTATTTTATTTTATTTTTATTTATTTTATTTCTTAAGAAAACTTACAGCTAGGATACAGATAGTTGACAGTTAGTGAAAGAAGGCCAATTAAAAGTTTTCACTGGTAACATAGGTATAGCACAAGAAACAGTTGAAAGGCAAGAGACAGTAAGAACAAGAAAAAAGCTTCAATGATTCACAAAGAAGTTTTTACATAATTCTGATTTTAGTTTAGGTACACTGGTAGAGAATAAATCAAAGTCAGCAATACTCTGGCACATGGAGTTGTATGTCTTGCTAGCTCTTATCATATACGAGTTTTGTCGATAATTACAACGCACGGAGGGAACATACAGTGGTTGGTGATTTCTTAAGGTAAAGAATGGAACACGCAGCCCAATCTTACTCATCATTTCAGAACAATCGGTTGAACCATTAGCCAATTTGAACAGGAATACCATATCGGCAATTTTTCTCCGCTCAATAAGTGGAAGAATATGAAACTTACGGCAGCGGCTGTAGTAGTTAGGTAGGTAGGTTTTTGATCTATACTGAATGTACCTCAAGAACTTCTTTTGAATACTTTCAATGCGATTAACGTAAATACTGTAGATCGGATTCCATACTGGCGAGCAGTATTCGAGATGACTACGCACAAAAGCACAATAAAGAATTTTTAGCGTTTTGATACTCTTAAAGTCGGCTGAAATCCTCAAGATGAAGCCTAGTGCCTTGGAAGCTTTTTTAATTATATTATCGATGTGTGTGTCAAAAAGAAGTTTCGAGTCAAAAGTAACGCCTAAGTCTCTAATAGTATTAACTCTGGCTATTGGAGTGTTGACTAGTTTATAATCGTAAAGGATAGGTTTAGGCTTACGAGTGAAAGTGCATGTATAACATTTTGAAACATTTAGGTCCAAGCGATTGACCACACAATACTCTTGGAATCTGTCCAGGTCATGTTGGAGACGTTCAGCATCTTCATAAGATCTGATTTCGCTTAAAATCTTCATGTCGTCAGCAAACAAGAGAACTTGTGAGTTAGAGAAACATGAAGAGACGTCATTGATGAAGATGTTGAATAATAAGGGTCCCAATAGCGATCCCTGCGGAATACCTGAGGGGATAATCATAGTTCTTGATGTGTATCCATTCAGAACAACAGTTTGACATCTGTTAGCCACATAAGATGAGAACCACCTGAAGAGGCTTCCACTGATACCCATAGCCAGTAGCTTGTGCAGAAGTATAACATGATCCAAACGATCAAAACACTTACTGTAATCTGTGTAGATTACATCCACCTGAGTGCGACGAGCCATACACTCAGTCAAATAGTCGCCGCAAAGAATGAGATTGGTTGTTGTAGACCGACCTCGCAGGAAACCATGTTGGCGGTCACTGATGCTTAGTTTAATACTGGCATAAAGCTGCTTGTAGATTATTTTTTCTAATATTTTTGCGAAGATGCATAGCTTAGATATGGGCCTGTAGTTCTCCACAAGATCTCTAGGCCCTTTTTTGTGGATCGGAGTGATTAACGCCGATTTCCAAATAGTAGGTACCTCACCCAAATTGAGGGATCGCCTGAACAGAAGTGAAAGAGGAGTAGCCAGACTTTTGGCACAGTTGACTATGAAAAGTGGCGGAATATGGTCCGGTCCTGCAGATTTTGTCAAGTCAACTGCTTTAAGTAGATTGTAAACTTCTAATTCATTCACTTCGACTGAGTATATGTCCTGAGCAATATCGCCCAAATGTATCTTGGAAGCCTGCGTGTGGTTAATAGTAGGATCGTCATTACCGTCAGTACTACTAGGGGAACTGAGAAAGTTAGAATAGAAGTAGTCGCAAACATGTTGCAGACATCCTCTCCTATATTTGAAGTGCTATTTCTATATTTAAGTAAGAAAGGATAGGCATTAATTTGATTTCTTGATTTGACGTACGACCAGAAGGCTTTGGGGGACTTATATATGTCTGCTTCAATTTTAGAGATATAGTAGCTAAACATTTCACTTTCAACTTCTTTGGCACGCTGACGGAGCAAAACAAAAGACTCGTGATCAGACAGGTTTCCGTATTTCTTAAATTTTGCGTGATACTTCGCTTTTTCTTTTAGAATTTTTATTAGAGGCTGCTTGTACCAAAGAGGGTACTTGCTACTTGCAACTACCGTCTTAACAGGTACAAAAGAATCACGTAGTTCATTGAGAGTATCATAGAAAAATGATACAGCATCCTCGAGAGCCCTAGTACTCACTTCATGGTGCCAGTCGATCTGGCTCAGCTGGTGATTAATAATCGTAAAATCAGCCGATCCATATAAAAATTTTATACGAGGGCGCACCGGAAGTGTATGAAGTTCCACAAAGTCGGCAGACACACAGAGAGCCCTATGATGTGGATCTTCCGGCACCAGGGGATCGGTGCAACTTGCGACTGAGACCTCGCTATCAGATAAAACTAGATCTAGTATTTTATTGTTGACATTTACGTGCGAGTTGTATTGCAAGATATTGCAAACGGAAAAAATTTCGAACAAATTAACCTGAATGTGACCTTGGATATTGCTAGGGCAAACAGACCGACCATCATCATCTAGTTTCCAGTTTATATTTGGGAGGTTAAAATCGCCAAGAATTAAAAATTTGTCAGTGGGATGCTTCTGAACAATATCTATTAGATTATTAGAAAAATTAGTTAACTGACCTGCTTGGGAGTAGCCAAGATTTTGATTGCAGATGTACACTACACAAATATGCACTTTATACGATACTCGCGGTCTCTTCCTGTGAAGGGTGAGAGTTATCCACAAGTCTTCGGCAGGCGAAAACCATTCACTGCGGATATCACTGACTAGTTCGCGTCGCACTGCAATAAGTACACCACCCCCAAAGTTTGCTTCGTACTAGAATAATTTCTGTCGCGCCTCCACACAATGTAACGGTCGTCGAATAATTCGCTGTCTTTAATACCCTCAATAAGCCAGGTCTCAGTTAGGCAAATAATATCGTAGAATTGAACACACACATTACGATAAAATATTGTTGCTTTTGTACGCAATCCCCGAACGTTTTGGTAAAACACACTAATAGGTGACATCGCAAACAGAAAGATAACGTATTAGTACTTCAATGTCAATTGAAATGTGAGGTACATTTAGTTTAAAGCAAAACGAAAAATTAATATACATTACGAAAATGAGCGAGCTCAAGCCGATTACAACCTTAAGTTCATGCGAATAGAATCCAATAGTAAGATAGCTTTGGCCAACAGCGAGCGATAAGAGAACAAAAGGGCAGCGGTAAAGGAATGTGCATAAAAAAGTGGCACCAGAGTTTCTCAAACTATTAGCGTAGTGTGTGCGAGTATACAAGTACGACAAGTTATAACATTGATACAAAATTAATTGAAAAACTTTTTGAATTGAGTCTCAATTGCTAGAGCAATCTTGGCTGTATATGAATGATTTCTGTGCCATAGTGCGAATCAGGAAAACCGAAAAGGTCTTGACTGATTTCGTTACGTTACCTTTTTACTTACGCATAGTTAAGTCCTGTTCCGCTTTTATGTGATGGGTTGGAGACGTAGTATTTTTCTTTATAAGGATTTTGCAGCCAACTACCCAAGTGTATAAAAAACCTCGTTCTTTAGCTATTTTTTTTGTTTTGTTTAATAGCATTTTGTTCTCCAAAGTTAGATGATCGTTGACGTAGATGATACTGTCGGACTGCAAACCCAACTTGCTTGCAGTTATTGATGATTTAAGCTTTTTTGCTGCAGCCACGAAATCATTTTTAAGGTATCTATTCTGAATTGAGCAAATAATATTTTTATTCTGTTCGTTGTTTCGCGTCGGTACTCTCGCTATAAAGTTTATCTGTTCTTTAGGGATACTGCATCCAATGATGTCCCCTATCTTGCCAATGATTGAGAACAGGTTTTCAGAATTAGTCGTTGGAACACCCTTTATTTCAAGGTTATTCATTCTTGATCTTTGCTCAGTTTCTCGATGTAGATCCTCAATTTTAGAGCATCGATCATGCAACACTGACAGCTCGTCCTTAGTTTTCTTAATACAGTCCACTTCCCTTTCCAATCCTGATACTTTATTTGTTAGTGTCTCCACCGAATGATCCAGAAACTCGACGTCTGTCTTAAGACTCGAATACTCCGATCTGATCGACTTCAGCTCCGCCAGTTCTGATTGGATAGCTTTCACGTTCTCCATTATAGCAGGTAAGTTTTTCATCTGGGCTGAGAGGGCCTTTAGTTCAGACATGATAGATTCCATGTCAGCTGGGCCATGTCCGGTCGTAGCTGCAACCGTAGAAGTGGGACGAGGACTGGATGCTAAGGAGGATTTGCAATTACTGCATTTCCAGGTATTCTTGCGATCCCCTAATTTCCTCCATCCTCCTTCAGTTATGCCAGCGCAGGGAAAGTCAAACTGTCCCAGGCATCCCACGCATTTAGCGCCATCCCTACTCTCAACTTGGCAACGCTTGCATTTAAACATTTTGCGTAGGTGATGAAAACTTTGAGAATCGTAGTGAGGTAATTAGTCGTTCACCGTGTCGCGCAGCGCGAGCGTATGCGTGCGGCCGACTCGCTGTCTACCGTCTACTGACTTATGAGAATGTTTTGTATAATAAAGGAGTCATTCGAAGGAAAAATATATTGTTCAAATCAATTAAGCACGAGATATTCATGCAAAGTGTAAATAAAATTGCACTCTCTGGAAATGATGATAAACGAGTATTATCTTCAGATAACATTTCAACGCGTGCATGGGGTCACTCTGCTATTTTAAAAGAAATGTATTAATGAATAAGATTTTACCACGTAAACCAGATTATATTTAAATTAGAGTTAGTTGAAAGTGTATTTATGTGAATGTCGTAAGTTATTTTATAAGTTATTTTAGTTTTATTGTGTAAGAATAAAATGATATTATTATAATAGAAATAAATGTGATATTGTGAGAAACCATAATTGTTTTATTTATTCAGCTTTACATTTTTTGTTGATCATGAATACAATAACCCTTCTTTTTTTGCTTCATCGCAGTCGGGTAAAAATCAAGTTGCGACATGTGTTAGAAATTATACTAGAAATTACAAGAATGTATTTTATTTATTATAAGATGTAAAACTGATAAATCAAACGGAAGTTGTGTAATTACTAGTTGTTAGGAACTAATCAAATGTATTTCTTTTAAGTTGGTACACCGATTTATTAAACGGAAGTCGGGTAAATCGGATAATTATTTTTGTGTATGGCGGCTAGACGTGACAAAGCACAGTCGAACCGGGAGCGTTGAGCCGATCAGACGTTGTTTAACAGTTGGTGTGATTGTATAGTTTTTGCCAAAACGGCTACTACCTAAAGGTATGTAAAATGTGCTATTTAAGTGATTATTATATTTCAAAGCGTAACCATTATTATGATCAAATGTTAATAAATGTTATTATTGCTATTCTGTTTAAAATGTGTGCATTTGCTACGTAAAGTAATAAAAATTGTGAGAACCAGTCTGAAGTTTTATTATAATTTGTACCTACCCACCTTACAACTCAGAAGTGGGATTGACGGGTTTTCGTTTTTTTTTTTTTCTCTCTATACAAGAAACGAACTACTCGTTAATCCCTGCCCACAAATAAATTAAAACTTTGCTTTTAAAACAAAAAAAAGGTTCAGACTGACTCTCGGTAAACAAAGATAAAGTTTTAGGTTAGACAGTTTCTAGAATAATTCTGATGCCGATACTTGGCAACTGATATCGCAATATTCGACAACGGTAAAATAATATTATGAAGTCTTTAATACATTACGTATTTAATAACAATCCACGTGTCTTGTGCGTGTGCTGCATGTAGGCTTGGCCAGGGCACTCCCTGGTAGCTTGCTATCAGCCGGTGCTGTATCTCTTGTGGGATAAATACCGCAGGGGGTATAAAAGCTTCATGGATTGGAATACTGCGTGATACTAGCAGAGAACTAAATTTGATCGGGGCACCCCCCGATAATTTTTCTCTTTGCGTGGAGCGTATTTAACGGGGCTACTCTCCGGAAATGCGTTCCCTATCACGCAGCATTCTTGTATTATTAGTATAAAAGGTTCATGGATTGGAATACTGTGTGATACTTACTAGCTGAGAACTAAATTTGATCGGGGCACCCCCCGATAATTTTTCTCTTTGCAAAGAGCGTATTTAACGGGGCTACTCTCCGTAAATGCGTTCCTTATCACGCAGCATTCATATATTTTTACTATTTATTTAAGTTTCTTTTTACTTTTTTTTTCCTCCTTAAATCTTGACGAATGTTGCGGTAGTCACATACACATAATGTGCATCACATTAATGAAGTTGCATGAAATAAAGAGGTTTTCTAATATAACTTATCCTGGTACATAGTAACTATAATTCATACTTCAACTTAATCATGTTAAACCCGAATAGTTTCGGAAATACAAGCGATGCTGATAAGTTTCAGATTAATGGGTGACTCCGGGTCCGACCGTGTATCGGTCAATGAGCCTGCTGACAGCAATCGCAGCGATACAGGCAGACAAAGGCTGACTACGGAAAGATGTCACAGTGGTCATGCGGATGGGAGTCGTCGAGAGAGGCAAGTCCGTGATCTTTCTGAATCGAGCCAGAGCGAGGGAGTGGAAGGGAGCCGGCGAGAGAGGCAAGTCCACAAACGTTCTTATTACTCTAAACCCAGAAGCCCGAGTAGGGAGGTGTCGCGGCAATGTAAAAATTACAGGGAGTCGCGACATCAAGACTCGGCACCATTAAAATCACGGAACATCTATTCACGCGGTAGTACCGATGGAGATTCTGATCATAGTTTGAGAAGGTCTCAAATAACACGGAGATCCAAAAGGTTACGCCGTCTTGCTAGGACGCGTAGATCCTGTAGTAGCTCATCGGATGAGGAAGAGCGACGGACAAGGCGAAAGCGCAGTCTGTCCTATTCTAATAATGATGGTGACTTACCACATAAGATAAAACGGCGACATCGTACCTTGTCCCGTCGCTCGAACCTCAATAATAATAATTCATTAGATAATTTAGGCGATCTGAAAGCTATGTCTGGTGGCGACAAGTATATTTTAACTAAGCTCTTAAATTTATTAAATAATGTTAAAGGACAGTCGACCTCTAAGCTTTCTCTTACAAACGTACTGCCAGAGTTTGACCCAATCTCTAAAGACCAAACTATAATTACATGGCTTACTAAAGTAGAAGAATGCGCGGAAATTTACGGATGGAACGAACGCGAAATCATACATTTTGCACTGCCAAAATTATCAGGCATTGCAAAAACGTGGTATCAGGGGCTTGATACAGTTCTTTACAGCTGGAATGAATGGAAGAGAAAGCTTATAGAGTCGTTTCCATGTAGGACTGATTATGCTGAACTATTGACAGAGATGTTGGCCAAGCGTGCACGTTACGGCGAGTCACTTGAGCAATACTACTACTCCAAAATAAATTTACTTAATCGTTGCGGTATTCGGGGTAGGAAAGCAGTTGACTGTCTAATACATGGCATCGAAGACCGTGCTATAAAAGTAGGTGCGCAAGCTGCTCAGTTTAAAGGACCGGAAGATGTCTTGAAATATTTAAAAACCGTAAAAGTAGGTCACAGTAGAGAGCCCGATAAGACAAAACCGGAACGAAAATTCCCAAACCAAACTATTGCAAGTAAAAAGACGGACATCCTCAGTAAAATAAAGTGCCATAATTGTAACGAAGGTCATAAAAGTTACAAATGCAACAAACCTTCCAGCAAATGCACGTTTTGCGGTAGAGTCGGACATTTAGACACATATTGTAGAACTAAACAAAATACCGAACCCAGCGAGAGAAAAGCAGGTACTGACACTAGACAAGAAAAGCAAGTTGCTTTCTTAGATGAATCTGAGAAAACGAACGCAAAGTACCTTATTCAAGTAGAAATAAAAGGCAAACCGTTAATTTCATATGTGGACTTAGGTAGCCAGTGTACTCTAATTAAAGAGTCTGTAGCCAAGGAATTAGATTTACACTATTATTTTGATAGAATGCCAGTTCTGAGAGGTATAGGGGGCTTTTTTTGCTTCATCGCAGTCGGGTAAAAATCAAGTTGCGACATGTAGCAGGAATATTATTACTAACAATGTTTATGCCGATGTAATATGAGCGTATATGTATTTCATCACTCGGATACATGTAATGCTTAGTTAACAACTTTCGGTAGTCAAAGAACATAAGCAAAAATACAATCATTTGAAACTAACCACTGTAAATTGCTAAGTTATAGAATCAGGCGTTACTTTGCGGAAATCCATGACATTAAATATTATTGTTTGAAAGATATTTAGCTTTAATTCCGCTACCAAAATCCAAGCTTGGAAGCAGGATGCAGTCCCACCGTCCCGCCCTCATGCAATATGCGCATGCAGGAAAGCCCACCCTCCCGCCCTCATGCATATGCAAAATACAAGAAAAGTGAGACAAAAGGGGGGTAGCATGCCATGCAACCAAACCAATACTCGACACGTGTTTCGCCCCTCCACGGGGCATCCTCAGGAGATGTTGACTCGACAACCGCTCGGGCGCGAATGAGCCAGTTGTACGGCTCTCGCCCCTTTATATAGCGCAATGATGACGCATTGGCAACGGTCGATACAAACGTCACAAAGACGTCTGTATCGACCTACCTGCAATCATACTTAAAAGAGGTGATGTAATTAAGTTAGTTTGTTCATTCAACAGTGTATAGTTATTATTATTATTATGTTTGGAGATTTCTAACTGCTCCAACACACACAACCGGAAACTTTTATCACATACATGGAGAATGTTGTACGTATTATTGTCGCTCAAAGAATGGCCGCCATTCAGAAAAATCACATTTTGCTAAACATTTAATCGATACCGGCCATTCCTTGAGCGACAATAATACGTACAACATTCTCCATGTATGTGATAAAAGTTTCCGGTTGTGTGTGTTGGAGCAGTTAGAAATCTCCAAACATAATAATAATAATAACTATACACTGTTGAATGAACAAACTAACTTAATTACATCACCTCTTTTAAGTATGATTGCAGGTAGGTCGATACAGACGTCTTTGTGACGTTTGTATCGACCGTTGCCAATGCGTCATCATTGCGCTATATAAAGGGGCGAGAGCCGTACAACTGGCTCATTCGCGCCCGAGCGGTTGTCGAGTCAACATCTCCTGAGGATGCCCCGTGGAGGGGCGAAACACGTGTCGAGTATTGGTTTGGTTGCATGGCATGCTACCCCCCTTTTGTCTCACTTTTCTTGTATTTTGCATATCCATGAGGGCGGGAGGGTGGGCTTTCCTGCATGCGCATATTGCATGAGGGCGGGACGGTGGGACTGCATCCTGCTTCCAAGCTTGGATTTTGGTAGCGGAATTAAAGCTAAATATCTTTCAAACAATAATATTTACTGTAAATTGCTTTTTACTGTGTTTACATTACGATTGATTGTCTTGTGCACCAATATGTATTTATTACATAAAGGTTAGAAGATATTGCATTCGATACTTATTGCACTGCATAAGAAATTCATTTTATTTAATCATTTACTAAATATAGTTTGCTTGAAGTACTTGTACCTGCACATTATATTCAACATGACTTCGGTAAGTAATTATTTTATATTTTCATACAAATGTTGGTGTTTTATGCAATGTAAATATTTAACGACTTGTTATAATATTGTTTCAGCGATCGGGATCAGAAATCGTTTTTAGCCAGTATGCTCAAGATCCTTACGAAGAATTCAATGAGATGCTACGATGCGATCGTGAAAACGCCAATCGAATGGCGAAAGAAAAAAAGACGAAACCACGTCGTAAAGACACCGTGAACAAACCCAACTCCACTCAGTCTTTCGTGATGAGCAGACACCAGCGGCGAGGCATTAAACTGATCAAAATATCAGTAATTGACCTGTGTAATAACTCGCTAGGCAGCGACAGTGACAATGAAACTGAAAATGTGATTATAAGTGCGCAGTACATAGTTAGAGGTGGTGGACCCTATAGTGGATGAAACTGAATCATTAGTTAGGAAAATATCTAAATCGTTAATAGAATATAGTGATTGAAAATATTTGTATTAAGTATTTGTAAGTTTTTGTATGTGGGATAATAAAGGTACGTAAGAGGGTGACTATATTGTTTGTGGTAGAATAGTATATAGTTTTGTGTTTTTATATTTAGAATAGGAATAAACATAACTGTAAATAGTATAGGGTTATTATAAAATAAACGCATTATTGTCATTTAAAATGTTTTATTTTTATATCTTAAAACTAATAAACAGATACACCTTTAGTTATTCCTCTAAATACTTTTTTATACATAATACGTTTTTAAGAGCACACTGTTTGGAATGTTTATTACAACACAAGTAACAACCCCCGCACACAAATGTTTTTCAAAACGATCTTCACTAGGGAAAAACACTAAACAGGTTTCGCAAAAATATATCTTACTATGATGCTTTGTTATTTGGCTTTTTACGAGGCGTGTCAAATCTTTAATAAGACAATAATGAGATGATTTTGAATTTTCCAAAAACAGTAAATGAATTATCTTGGATTTATGATTAATTTTATCGGATTTGTATAGAGGACCCGTTATAGTCTTACTATCTCTTAAACCGTAAATATAAATATTTAAAAAAGGATTGTTTCTTTCAAAAGTATATATATCTGAAAAAGTAATTGGAAATGATATATCATTTACGTTCAAGACGTCGCGGAAATGAGGATACGATGTTACTCTCTCAGGATGCTTATTGGTTGGATATAAAGCGGCAACTACACTCCACAAAAAACAACACTCGTCATTATTGTGAATATTCAAACATGCTTTCTTATTTTTAATATATTTCGGTAAATCTATAAATTGTGATCCACTAAGAGGTTGGTATTTATTAATATTAATTTCTAGATGTGAATTATTTAAAAACGTCCATCCGCTATCCCTTTCTTGAAAATCATCAATTTTTTTTATTAACATCGATCCGGCTTTTTCATAGATAGACTTGAAATTGTAATTGAAATGAATAATAAATTTTTTTGTTGCAAAAGACTTTAACTCTTGTACATCATTTTTAAACATTAAAAAATAAGCGAAATATTCAAAATTAATTTTAAAGAATAATGTTTTTGAAGCGAACTATCAATTAAAGATTTAACTTGATCATGAATACTTTTTAAAAAACTCTCTGGATAAATATTTATTTCGGTTTTAGGTGCGGTAATCCGATAACTTGTAATACGTCCTTTCAAACAGGAATGTGTTAGGGTTCATAAATTTTTACAATAATTCATTCAAATATTTTTATAATTAGTCTAATATTATCACTTGCAATAGTTTATTTAATTCGTGTACCCATATTTTGTACAATAACTAAGTGAATAGTTTTATTAATTTAGTCGAATATTTTTATTACCTGACATTATTTTGTTTTTCAACGATGGCAACTCGATCAAAATATTGTGCCGGGTAGGGTTTAAAAGCAAGTGTTGACCGGTGACTCGCTCTCTTGTGTGTCGAAAATCGTAACGGTTAGGAAGTCAAGGTTTACAGTGTAAGAGTATACCTAAGTGCTATTGTACCTAATTATTCTGTTCTTTGTTCTTTCGACAAATAAATAACGTTGTATTCGACATCTTCGGTTGTGTTATTTTCTACTCAAGATCACATCGCCTGCTACGTGTATAGTTTACAATTCAGAAGTGGAGTAACAGCGCGATTAACGCGTAAGTACACGCCCGTTAATATTTAAATATCTACTTGGTTCTTGTAGTTTAAAGTTATTTTATTGTGTTGTAAGTGGGTCGGTAATAATTTAACGAATCAATTCATTGTACAGGGTTTTTATTTGATCGTAATACAGTATTTAAGTAGTCATTGCAAAAGTAACTACCCACTTAGTTATTTATTTGATAAAATTTTTAGATTTTACATTGCATTTCGTATATCTTGGTAATAAAATTTTGTGTTGTGGGTACATTAAACTCCATCAAAACTAGATAGTAATATTCGATAACCAGCTGACTTATTAGGTGCCTACTATACATATTACTTAGATTTTTTTTTTCTTTTCTTTCATTTTTCTACGAGCCAGTTGATCATGGACGAGACATTACCGCGTGGAAGTCAGGATTCGGGCCGAAGAAGACTCCATACGCCCGAATCTATGGAAAATAGAAGTCGGAATCGAATAAGAAGCCGCAGTCCGCCTCGCTACAGGGATCGAGAACAAGAATCAAGCAGTGAGCGGGTGAAGATTCTGGAGCGACAGTTATTGGAGGAACGGCAACGACTTCTTCGTCTCGAGAGACGAAAGGGGAGCAGCGGTCGCTGTGACGAGCGAGCCACCTCGTCGCGACGGGTCATCGAGAGACGCAGCCGCAGCCGTCGTTCGCCGAGCCCGCGTCGAGCGACACCGGAGCAGCATGTCGAGCATCGTGCTGAGCGTCGAAGCGTCGCCGGAAATTATACAAGGTCACGTAGTCCTTCCTTATCTAAACAGCATTTAGTTAATATTTTCAAATGTTTAAAAGACAGTTTGACTTCTCAACCGTCAACTCAACATAAATTGTTATCGACTCAAAAAGTCGACCATATGAACATATTGCCTAACTTTAATCCATCAACGAAGAATCAACGCATTGATGTCTGGCTTAGAAAAGTAAATGAATGTGCGAGCATGTACGGTTGGGATGACAAAACTATTGTACATTTTGCTATGCAAAAACTCCAAGGCCTTGCTAAAACATGGTATGAAGGACTAAATTCAGTGTTGTTTTCCTGGCGCGAGTGGCAGGAAAAATTAATGAATGCTTTTCCCTGCGAGCTAAATTACGGTCAGGCCTTGGAGGAGATGCTTAAAAGAAAGACTAGATATAATGAGCCGATAGAGGTTTACTTTTATGAAAAGTTAGCTTTAATTAACCAATGCGATATTGTCGATAAACGTGCAGTAGACTGTATAATTCATGGAATCAGTGATAAAACTCTTAAATCCGGTGCCTTAGCATTGCGGTGCTCTCACCCCGATCAACTTTTACAATTTTTAATAAGTAGTAAAGACTCGTGTCAACCTTTAGATCGATATCAGAATAGGAACAAAACCGACAATGTAAATACTTCTAGTGGCCAGCTTAATCATAGAACAAACACTAAACCAAGCACCGCCTCAGGCTGCTATAATTGCAAAGAGAAGGGTCATGGTTTCTTATTCTGTCCCAAACCTCTTCTTAAGTGTAGCTTTTGTTATAAAGTAGGTCATACTGCGGAAAACTGTTTTAGTAAATCTGAAAACAAAGCTGTGAAACCAAGTGGTACTGTATCAAATACTATGTGCATTGATGTTATAAATTCAGAAAACTTATCGAGTTCAAATTCTAAGTTTATAAAAGAAGTCATAATAAATAGTAGGTCGTACAGAGCTTTTGTTGATTTTGGAAGTGAGGTTTCGCTTGTGAAAGATTCCATGGTTAGGAAACTAGGTGTTACACATGATTTTCGTCCATCGTTACTGAAAGGATTCGGGAATGGTATCATAGAATCATTGGGCTCATTGATGCTTAATGTTAGTGTAGACGGAGTTATTGCTCAAGTACAATGTAAGGTTATATATGACGATTTGTTAGATTCTAGTATTGACATGCTCATAGGCCAGACGTATACAGAACAACCCCACATCTTAGTTCTTAAGAATTCGAGTAATCTTCAGTTTATAGATTCCGGTAGGGAAATGCTGTTTGCAGATTTTGACTTTGTTGAGCTCACGTACGTGATCAGAACTAGGGGTATTATCGAGCTTTATGGCCCAGCTTCAGTGAGGGCACGCATAGAACCTCCTTTTAGTGGTAGTGTTGTTTTTAGGAATAGTGTTGCTGGTAAACCAACCAAACAGTACTTTATTAGTGGAGGAATCCATAAGTGTCAAGGTGATTTTATTGACATAATTATGTCACCGTGCTCAAACCAATGCTGGCTTCCAGCCAATAAAATCCTATGTCGGGCAAAGCAGGTTGAAGTTGTTAACAGGGTAGTAGTCAATCCTCCCGAAATGCCCGTGACAGTGGAAGGTGATTTCGATGAAAATCTGATTCATGTCGGTGATAGGGTATCACATGATGTAAAACAGAATTTGCTCGATTTATTGAGGAATTACAGAAGCTGTTTTGCATCATCGCTTAGGGATTTAGGTTGTACCAATGCGACTGAAATGAAAATTGAGCTGAACAGTCAACGCCCGGTAGTTTATCGCCCCTATAGGTTGTCACACCATGAGCGCGAAAAGGTCAGGTCAATGGTCAATGAAATGATGGATGCAGGTATTGTTAGGGAGTCAGTTTCTGCGTATGCTAGTCCGATTCTGCTAGTTCGGAAGAAAGACGGTTCACTCAGAATGTGTGTAGACTATCGGATGCTCAATTCCATTACAGTAAAGGAGAGGTACCCAATGCCTGTAATTGAAGATGAGATAGCACGTCTTACTGGGCAAGCTTGCTTTATAACTTTAGATTTACAGTCAGGATACTATCAGGTGCCTATCTCGGAACAGAGCAAACATCTTACTTCATTCGTTACCCCGGACGGCCAGTTCGAGTTTAATCGAATGCCGTTCGGTTTGGCTAATGCACCCGCCGTCTTTCAACGAATGATTAATTCGATATTAGGGCCCGCGCGTTTCACTAAGACAGCGGCATACATTGACGATATCTTGATATTTGGAAAGGACGCGAGTGAGTGCCTAGAACGGCTTGCTGAAGTATTGGAAATTATTAAGAACGCTAATCTCACTTTGAACCTTTCAAAATGTCACTTCTTGCTAGACCGCATAGACTACCTAGGCTATGAAATCAGTGCAGCTGGAGTTAGGCCAGGCGAAGAAAAGATTAGTAGTGTGAAAAATTTCCCTAGACCTGAAAACGTGCACAATGTCCGGCAATTTCTTGGGCTGTCAAGTTATTTTCGCAAATTCATAAGAGATTTCGCTCGAATCGCTTTTCCTCTTAGTAAACTGTTAAAAAAGGACGCTGTCTGGTCTTGGGGTGACTCCCAGGACGAGGCTTTCCTAACCTTGAAGTCAAAGTTAGTTGATAGACCTATTCTAACAATATACGATCCTGCGGCAGAAACAGAGCTGCATACAGATGCGAGTAGGTTAGGCATTGGACGTATATTGTTACAGCGGTTGAAGGAGGGCGAGCCATTTCGTCCAGTGGCCTATTACAGTAGGCAGACTTCTCCTGAGGAGAAAAATTTTCATTCTTACGAATTAGAAACCCTTGCGGTAGTATGTTCTCTACGTAAGTTCCGTATCTATTTGTTAGGGAAAATGTTTAAAATCGTTACAGATTGTAGTGCCCTACGTTCTACGTTTTCGAAGCGTGACCTGATCCCGAGAATAGCGCGCTGGTGGCTCTTGCTGCAAGAATTCCAGTGTGAGATTGAGTATAGGGCCGGTTCGAGAATGGGACACGTAGATGCACTATCCCGAAACCCTGAAAGTAGTCTTATGCAGGGCTCCGCTACCGTTATGTCTATAACTAGCGAGGACTGGCTACATACACTCCAACTAGGTGACTCTGAACTTTGTCGAATACGCAACATATTGAGTAGTAACTTAGATGAGAAGGGTCTAAAATATATTCGAGATAATTTTGTTTTGAGGGATAACAAACTGTTTCGTTGTGTAGGTGCTAACAAAGACGATATGCGCTGGGTGGTGCCTAAAGGTGCGAGGTGGCAGGTGTGTCGTATGAATCACGACGATATCGGTCATTTCGGTGTAGAAAAGACTCTTGAAAGAATCAAGAAAAACTAC
Source organism: Autographa pulchrina (assembly GCA_905475315.1). Classification (NCBI taxonomy): domain Eukaryota; kingdom Metazoa; phylum Arthropoda; class Insecta; order Lepidoptera; family Noctuidae; genus Autographa; species Autographa pulchrina. Next base: position 19,781,357 of record FR997761.1, on the reverse strand, counting down.
TGGTTCGGTAAAATGTCCAAGTTCGTAAAGAAATATGTAAACTCGTGCATAGAATGCGCATATGCAAAAAACCAGTCAAATACGCGTGAAGGTTTTCTACACCCTATTACTAAAATAGATGTGCCATTTCATACGATGCACGTTGACCACCTCGGGCCTTTTGTAAAATCTAAAAGGGGTTATACCCACTTGCTCGTCATGGTGGAATCGTTCACAAAATTTTGTTTCCTTAAGCCGGTTAGAAATACTAGCAGTACGAATACAATAAAGGCTCTAGATGATGTGTTCTTCACTTTTAGAACCCCTGATCGTCTTATTACTGATCGCGGTAGTTGTTTTACCTCTAACTCGTTTCGCAAATTTTGTCTAGATAAAGGTACAAAGCATATTCTAAACTCCGTATCCAGTCCTAGGTCAAACGGCCAAGTGGAGCGGTACAACCGGACCATACTAGATTCTTTAAAGGCTATGACCGTAAAATATGGCGAAAAGGAATGGGATAGTTTTTTAGGCAAAATTCAATGGGGGCTTAATAATACCGTCCATAAAACCACCGGTAAAACTCCTTCAGAGATATTATTTGGTACAGCAATTAATAGCGAATCGAACCCTATCCTTAACGAACTCTCAATAAATTCACGGGAGCAATGTGATGTTTCCACTATGCGCCAAGAGGTAAAAGAAAGAATCGACCGTGAGCAAGTGAAACAGAAACAAGCTTATGATAGAGGTAGACGGCCAGCTCGAACCTATTCTGAAGGTGACCTAGTTAAAATCACCAAAACTTGTTTCAATAACGATGGACAAAGCAAAAAGCTTATGCCTTCTTACATAGGACCTTATCGCGTGACAAGAGTCTTAGGCAAAGATAGATATAGGGTAGCACCAATCCCAGGTTTGGCTAGTACACAAAACAAACGGCCCACTACGGTCGCAGCAGACCGAATGAAGCCGTGGATACATATAGCTGCATTACAGGTTAACGAATCCGATCTCAGTAATACTGAGGATGACGACTAATAAGCAATGTATTCTTTGAAAATTTTACTAAATAATCCTTTCTTATGTCTTGTTTTGTGGAGGTGTGTGGCTACAGATATATTTGTTTTGTTACAGGTACGACACGAGAATCGATCGGTTCGTGTCTTGTAACCAAAAATAAGTTGAGTTAAAATTCTGCTGGCAGCCACAAGTAAATCGATCGTCTTGTAGGTTGACAGTAGAATCCCTGATTAATCGATCGTTCAGGGTTAAGTTTTGGGCAATCCGATTAATCGATCGTTCGGACCCCAAATAGATGAGTAACGTTAATGTGTAGAGAGAACGCATAAATCGATCGTTGCGTTCTGACACATGATACGTTGAGAGAAAAGCACTGATTCAATGAGTTTCATTCATGAGAAAAGTCTGATTATTATTTTTATTGAAGCTAATCTCGATTGTAAATACTGATCTAATTTCGTAAAGTTATAAATGTTTAATTATGTTTTACACTTACTTTAGATGAGATCATGACTCAATAGATGAGTCGACAAATTAATGTCACTGTTGTATACATTTTTCTTTCTTTATTTTTAATTAGTTAGTTCATTTTTTGTAGTATGTGTATACCTATTGAGATTTTTTTTTATTACCTTTCTGTACCATTTCAATTTTGTGATTCATGATTAATGATCAGATTCTACAAATACATACATTACAATTGTATTGATAATGTTATTCAGAGTGCATGTAACTGGCCAACACTTACTCCGATTGTTAGGGTGCCCTAGCGGCGTACGCGGGGACGCGCACGTTGTCAGGACGGTCGATTGTTAGGGTTCATAAATTTTTACAATAATTCATTCAAATATTTTTATAATTAGTCTAATATTATCACTTGCAATAGTTTATTTAATTCGTGTTCCCATATTTTGTACAATAACTAAGTGAATAGTTTTATTAATTTAGTCGAATATTTTTATTACCTGACATTATTTTGTTTTTCAACGATGGCAACTCGATCAAAATATTGTGCCGGGTAGGGTTTAAAAGCAAGTGTTGACCGGTGACTCGCTCTCTTGTGTGTCGAAAATCGTAACGGTTAGGAAGTCAAGGTTTACAGTGTAAGAGTATACCTAAGTGCTATTGTACCTAATTATTCTGTTCTTTGTTCTTTCGACAAATAAATAACGTTGTATTCGACATCTTCGGTTGTGTTATTTTCTACTCAAGATCACATCGCCTGCTACGTGTATAGTTTACAAATGTATCATTTCGACGTTATCATTGATACGTATAGTACTATTATTTTTATGCTTATTAGTTCGCAGATGGTTACACCAACGACGAAAATCCACCTCAATGTTGCAAACCGAACAGAATGGCATTTTCAGAAATACGTTAACAAATTTTCTTAAAAAATAATGAGTTACCTGCTATTTCTTGATATATAGATTAAATTTGCAACTGTTTAAGTACGTATGATTACAGCAAGTAGGTTTTCTAAACTTCACGCTTTCAATTTATTGTTAGTTAGCTTGCAAACCGCCGTGCTCTGAAATCAGATACATAATTTAAATTAATATACATAAAATGATTTAAATAAACGCCTTATACTTAGTGGGTCAGCGCTGAAAACCAGCGCTGTTGTCTCGTGCCTGCGAGCACAAGACGCAGCTTCTATGCTGAGCGTTGACCCTTTCTCGCATAAGCGACGCAAATGCAGCGTTTTTTCTTTATGTTCTTGCTTGTTCTGTATCTAGTCTTACCTGTTTGTTGTTTTTTTGCGTCCTTTTACTTGTGTGAAAAAATGGTTTTTCTTTCTTTCTTCTTTCTTTCTTTCTTTCTTCTTTCTTTCTATACTTGCGTTATAGGAGATAAGATAAGAAAAAAAAAATTACAAGTACAAATATTAATTATAATTTCAAAGAACTGTGAAACCATTCAATCAGATAAAAATTTGATCACTATCATGATAATATGATAAAACAATCACAAACCTTCAAATATTCACAAGACAACAATTTCGTCTTTTAATTATTAGATCTCCAAGTAAGATAACACTCTTCTTGCGTATTTTATGCTTCTGGTTGCCACCTCTGCTGATCCACAATTCTTAATAAGTAATCGCCTGAAACAAAAAAAAAAAAAAAAACACATTTATTATATTAATTCTTATAATGACTTATTCTGATAGTTTAATAATGTTTAGTAATAATGCAACTCAAATAAAAATTACATCTAACAATTACCTTTTAATAATTCTGCTAGCAATTACTTTTACTACAATTATAATAATTTATATTTAGTTAGTAGTCTAGTTCATTTAAAACAAAATATGTATTATAATACAGTTTTATAAATTAAAGACACATTTGCCAATAGTGATACCTAATGTGTATTTGCTCAAAACAAAAGTATCGTATTAATAATTGTAACCTCACACCGGAAAAATGAAAAAAATTATGATTTTCAATAGGTACTTTGATTGCGCAGTACACAACTGTATATTGCAAGAATGCAATTTCAAACAGGGTTGACATCCAAATGCAAATCAATCATATATTATTATAATTAGCTTTTCCTACATTTGAACCGACTTCCAAAAAGGAGGAGATTTACTATTCGATAATTTTTTCATTGATAACATAGATATTTTAAATTGATTGATAATATTTATTGTACCATAAACATTTTGGAAACAAATCATATAAAGTTAAATTTTTTAATCAAATAGAGATAATTGATTATAATCTGTATATTTCTCTACATGTAATTACACCATAGTTTAGAGATGTTTTTTTTTAATTGTCTATCAACCCTAGTCTTCATAGAATTTACCACTACTTGATAATTAATATTAAAGTATCATATGTCCCGGTTCTATGGTTACTGCTACGCTACTTTATCCTACCTAACCTAGGCACAGGTATTCCTAGGAGGATATTAAATAAAAAGGTAGGTAGGCAGTAAATTGGGGCATTTATTATAAAAAAAAATATGTACTAAAATAGCTCGGTAGATGAGGGTCGTAAATAGATTAGGTTAGAGCCTATACAGCGATTAAATCCTTCTCCTCACTGGTCTAGCACTCCCCTGACGTCACTGGACACGGCTGGAGATGAGTGCTCGCGTGTTGATCGCCAGGTCTGGATGCAGGTGCAGGAGTAGGTGGTTGACTCGCTACTGTCCACCGCGGGGAAGCGAGTTAATCAAAGGCGAATCTTGAATGTAGAACTTGAACCCTGTAATGCGCAGCAAACGAATGCATTACAGACTGGTCGTAGACGGCGAGCACCCACAGCAACACTTAATATAGGGAAGCACTAAATATGTAGCCGTGTTGCTGTGGATGTTCACTATCAGATACGGAGATAACAATATTAGCGATTTTATGATTCAAACAATTGAAATTTAAATAACTGTAATAATTTGAAAAATGAATATTATGTAATTACAAAATGTAGGGTTGCACTAAAACAGAAAATAATGAGCGTCGAATCGAAATGAAGATAGGTTGGAACAGAACACAAAATATGCAGAATGATAAAATCTAAGGCCTAAAGCAAAGCGAAGAAAGCCGTTAGGGTTTGCTGAGCTATCCGTTAATTTAAAATTGTGCAACACTTACCCAAAAAAAGGGGTTCTCCAATTCACACACAGAATATAGGTGATAATTATTTATAAAATTAAATGGTCGAGGGAACGGTAGTGACGCCGTTAAAAGGGTAATTAACTCGATTACGAAGTAAGTAGCTTAGAACTTATTAATACTATCCGTTCGTATTAGTGATCGCGATAAAAACTGACGTGCGCTCGCCTCGACAACCAGAATCGTCCTGCCTGCGGCGACGTGGAAGTAGGGATGCGCCGATCCGATCCGATCTTTTGGAAAATCGGATCGAAAGCCATACGATCCGTCGATTTTTGGATCGGATCGAGACAATACGATTTTTTGGCGGATCGATACAAAACTTTCAAGATCGGATCGCATGGATCGTATGAACTGGACGGCGGTTTACCTACATCTACTTACGATTTTGTTAGGACCGAACTTGATCATTTGTTTACGTTACGTTCCAAACTTGTGCGGCGCCGGCGGCGGCATCTTTTGCGGGTAAATATACAAGCATCTTACGATTTTTTTTTTGCGATTTGTACATATTGTGTCATGTGATACTCACATTACAAAGGCGACCATAAGACTTGTTCGTGTTTATAAGTGCATGCAATGTTTTTTTTTTAATAATAAATATCTAATAATAATTGTGTCTTGCTTTTTTGCATCCGATCCGGATCGATTTCCTTGGTATCGGATCGACGGCATGCAATCCAATCTACGGATCGGATCGACGCATTACGATCCGATCCGATCCTTTAAAATCGGATCGATGATCTGGATCGCGCATCCCTACGTGGAAGCGTTCTCGCTACGGACCTTGCCCCCGCGCCGAGAACAAAGGAATTCTTTTCTGGGTGCCTAATATGATGCTTGTTTAAATACGTGCGTGGTGATAAATTGTAGCTGGACAGAAATCTGATTAGGTGCGTTCATTGCTAGTTTATTTCTTTTTTATTTTAATACTGTAAATAGTTTTTTTTTTTTTTTAAATAATATGATTATTAATTAAGTATTCTTATTTTTACGTTTTTTTATTTTATTATTAAGAATTAAGACATGTAACAATTAATGTTACACATATTTAAAATAATAAGTCAGATTGTAGGAAATAATTTATCAAAACGCAGCTAATTTGGTTATGGTTAGCATTTTCACACTTTAACAGTAAAAATGAAATCGTTAGTTCATCGATAATAAGTGCTATGCATGATAATTATATTGACAGCCCTGAATCCTTTTGCTGCATTAGCATATAAAAGTTCATAGTTTTAATTTTTTCTTTAAGTATAATACGTACAAATAAGAAATGTTTCATTTCTGTATTGTTTTATGAAATAAACTTCCTTTTAATTTAGCAAATTTACATGACTAATCTGACTTATAAGGTAGCGTTTTCGGCTCAATACCTACATCGGAATCGAGTTCGAGCTTCAGTTGAGAACCAAGTACATCGCTACAGTACAAGCATTCTACAGTTCAGTGCATCCAGTAATAGTTATATTGTTTTAATTATACTTCAAGTGACTGCTATTTAAAATGTAAGTCTTTATATTTTTTTATTGATTTCTTTATTCAATTTAATTAAACTTTACTGATATTTACTTTTAATCATATGTATCTAATTCTTTGCATTTATTCTATTGAATTTTATAGTTTTCTTATAAGTCAGAACCGATTATAAGTTCAAGTATTCGTATTTATTACAACTTAGTAAATTCCAAGTCGATAAACATTTTGTTTTTCCTTTCATTATAACAATTTCAAGTGATATTACTTAAACTTATTGAAACATGTTTAATAATTTTATAGGTCGGACTCTGAGTGTGATCAACGCCGCAACTCTACAGATGTTGAACGCAATGCCGAGCTCCAACCAAAACATTCTACCGCTTCGAGCAAGCGTAAATCTACTTCAGTCAAGAAATCCTCTGCTGGTTTAAGGTAATTATACAAAATTTATATGTATGTTTTAATGATATATATATGTATATATGATGTATTGAGCTCCGAAAACGCTACCTTATAAGTCAGATTAGTCATGTAAATTTGCTAAATTAAAAGGAAATTTATTTCATAAAACAATAAACAAATGAGATATTTCTTATTTGTACATATTATTATTATAGATATAGGTATATAAATTTCAACTTACTTACCTTTGATATATTCATACAGCATCGGTTAACTTATTTAACGTTCATTTTCATATTCTGATAAGTAATTTACAGCGAATTAACAATGATTTGTTTGTTTCAGAAAAAAGGCGAAGTCGTTGGACATATTCAATCTTAGTCGTGACCGTAGCGAAGATCCTTCCTCGGTCGTATTGTCTTCGTTCTTCGTTAATAGAGTCGCAAACGGTAACGAACGTCGAACAATAAACGCGGTGGGTGACTACCTAATCGATTTAAAAGTTTACCAAACCAACGATGCACGCAATACTGATTCACTTCTCTGGAAGAAAGCATTGGTTCGGATAAAGTTCCAAACGGACGACGATACACCGCAATGGCGCAAGCTTCAGTCTCTAGTGCAATCGGTGGATGCAATGTGTGAGAACCAACCAACATTTATGTCGAATTAACCTGTAAATATGCTATAAGTATAATAAAATAATATATTGTACATGATGTTTCCTTTCTCAGCTGAAACCTTTCGCATAAAGTTTACTGCAGCCGTTTTGCATTGCTAGTCGCAACTATAAGCGAAGTGTGAAGCTAAATTCTACTGATTTGCATTCATTCGTAATTATTTATTAATTTTTCATTATAAAACTGTAGTTACGTATTCCATCCGACGTCGTGTACAATTTAATTACCAGAAATATTATTGGGTATTCTGTCCCACGTCGCGAATGCGCAAGCATGAGCGAACAAGTGGGACAGAATGCCCAATAATATACTACTTACATATCCAGCGATATGATAATCTATCCACCTTTGAACATCAAAAAGGAAATAGTAGGTACCTATACATTTTACAAGGGTGACTTAGAACTGAAGACCTGAACTTAGGGTCTTATGTGGGTAGATCACATCCAAAGAGAACTGAGTTCTTAGAAATCTTAGACTCACCGAGATGATAAAATGATCTACCGATATGATAAAGCAATCCACCGATGTGACAAAACTGTGCGTTGATCATGAATCAAAACACCGATATTAAACATAAGACACCGATTGATTTTTTCTTATCATTTCGGTGTAAATTATCACATCGGTGGTAATAAAGACCACCGATTACAGCGATATGAGAACACCGACGTGAGAAATAACACACTTTTTAGAAAATTAGAAAAAATGCATAATATCTAGGATAAATTCAATAACAGACAATGAAGCTAATTCACTTACTACATCTGTTAGAACCAAACAATAATAATAAAACTACTCATTACACTAGAAAAATGGAACCACCGACAATATAAAATAATTGTCCGGGAGCAACTGAAATGGCGTACTTACGTTTTGGTGGGCAAATGGATATGCAGCGATTTGACACACTTCCATCCTGATTGCGCACTAGCACACACCAAGGAGGGATATACAATTGGGGTGTGGACGCTGTCCGACTCGTCGATGAAAAGTTCAAAGTTCAAAAAGGACAGCACCGATGTGAAAAAAATAGAGGTTTATGTATTTTATTTCTACCTTTGTAATAGTCCTAGGAAAATTATATTTTTGCCACAACACAAAAACTACCTATTGAATACAAAAAAAAAAAATTCAGAACTATATTCCTGTTTTCAAATACTAATTTCACCGAAGACAAAAAAAAAAGTCATCTGGGAAATTCACCCTAAATTTATTGCAGAAATCTATCATTCTTTTACATTTCTCATTCATTCATTTCATTGCATACACTTCTCAAATATCTTTGATATTATGGGTATTAAGGTTATTGGGCGGTAATTACTAATTTCGTATTTTATTCCTTTATTGAATAGTGGTTTAACAACTGAAAGCTTTAGTGCATCGGGGAAAGTTCCGCAAGAAAACGATAAATTAATTAAGTACGTTAAAATTTTAGTTATTTCGTCGACAGATGCTTTTACTATTTTGGTATTTATTTCATCATAGCCCTCTGAGCTTGTATTTCGTAGCGACATTATTTCATTTTTTTACCTCACTTTCCGTCATGGGTTTGAGAAACATAGAATGAAGAATGTTACTAGGTATGCCAAATCCCTTGAAATTGTGTCTCAGTAAAGTCTGTATGTATACAAATACACTAGTTTTTGTCGTAGTCAAAAATCCCAAGTAGTTTTGATTTTATACGCATTCAAAGTTTCGAAAAATATCGAGTCCCGCTAATAGTCACGTGACCGCTCGTGACGTCACGTTACAACGCGCCGCGCGGGCCGCGCGGCCGCGCCCCCGCGCTTAGTATCAAGTCGGCAGCGCTGTAGTAGGTGTAATAGCTTGCGCAGTATTTTGATGGGTTTTCGTCCGCGAATTACGTTAATAGTCCAATAATAGTAATTATTATTCGTTTAATAAAATGGATGAAGGATTCGAAAAAGGGCAATTGGATAATCTACCTAAAATAGATGGATTAATGGTTGCGCATTATTTATCAACAAATAGTAATTTCGTTGCCGCCGAAATGCGAGGAATAAAAATGCAAAGGTAAATAAACTTTCCTTGCTACTACCTACTCATGCTTAATAGTTTATCTGTTCTAAATCTTGTTTTATCAAACAAAATATCCAACTAATGTCGTAATGGAAGAATGCAACTCAAACAGAAAAAGTACTAGTTCGTCCAGATCCGTTCAGTATTATTTGCGTGAAAGATAACAAACACACACACACTCACAAACTTTCGCATCACTATCACTATCACTACATCACTATCATCACTATCACTATCACTATCACTATCACTATACATAGTATAAAACAAAGTCGCTTCCCGCTGTCTGTCCCTATGTATGCTTAGATCTTATAAACTAGGCAACGGATTTTGATGCGGTTTTTTTTAATAGATAGAGTGATTCAAGAGGAAGGATTATATGTATAATACATGCATAATATAGTGGAGAAACACTGATAATCTTAGAGTTTTTATGTAAGGTCGTAAATAAACACACTTTTTTGCGCTTACATTGCAAACGCTGGCTGAACCCTACGAGATAGATCAAAGTAATGTACTACAGTATTGTACACCTTAAAAAGGTCTACAAAAAAGTCCGTGATGGTATATGTCTATCTCTTGAGGATAACCCACAATAACCATTTTTATCTATATATATATTTATTATTTTGGATTGGACATTTTTAAAAGTATTAAATTATAATTTCGACGGCACGGGCGCGCGATCGCTAGCGGACTGAGTGAGCCAGATTGAGCGTGTTGTTGTGTCGACGTCACACCATCACCGGGCGTTTACAACTTGTTTTACTTCTAAATCGGAAACTAATTGACGTATCGAAGTAATTTTTTCACTAGTATTTTTTATTTTTGACAGAGAATATGGAGTGCTAATAATCAAAATTAGTTAACATTCTTCATTGTTCATTTTACTTATTATATTATATTTACCCGCAGTTCCATGCATGGCTATGTTTGTAGAATCAATGTAATAGTTATTAAAAGCGGAGGCTATTTCAGCGGGGTTAGTTATTAATATATTATTAATTCTAAGATTATCAATATTATTTTTAGGGCAAGTATGATTTATTTCATTTTGAATCACCGTCCACGTAGCCCTACATTTATTTTCGGTTCTATGGATAAAATTAATATTAGCATTCTTTCTGGAAATCTGGATGCATTTTTTTAAGATATTAGAGTACCTACGACAAATATTTAAGTTTATTATTCAAATTTTTACATTTATAGTATTGATATCGTATGGTACGTTTACTTTTGCAACTTACTCTTAAGGGGCAATTACACGACACAATTTCCAGTCAAGACTAGCTAGCCTGGCTGACAGACTAACTAGCACGCTCGTTATTACACCGGACTTAATATCGCATGCTACTCAATCGCCAGTGTGAAGTTTTTGGTGTTGGTCGTCAGGGAAACAAGGTGGACTATGTCGATATCGATATTTTTAGTAATGCGCTAATAAGTTATTATTTTTTAATAAAGAACAATGGCCAAATTTGTATAGGAGCTGGACTTGACTTTTATTTTTCGTGTCCCAAGACAAACTATAGTTAGATTAGTTTGTTTTTATATTGTAAACACCATCCCGCTTGAAAATCACATCTAAATAGCCACAATTTATTATAATAACGTCAACAATACTTTTGAGGTTAGGATCAAGAACTACCTTTTACCAGACTGCGACCTAGCCTAAAAGTGTGGTTAACGATGAGCGAGGAGGGTAATTAGCGATTTCGTTTCCATTTAATCGAATTCTCTGCGAGAATTATCCTAAAACTTGTCTGTCCATCACACTTACAGTTCGATGTCAAAAAGGGCCGTCTGTCAACCCGTTCGCGAACGGCTCGCGAGCTGCTCGTGTAGTGCTCGTTCGTCAGATGTGGACGCACCCTTTCAGTCTTCAATACTCAAGTTGTATATGTATTGACAAATCGAGTAATGGTTGCTTATAGGAGTAAATGAATTTTAATTTAGGAGTAGGTACTTAAATGAAAGAAATAGGCTTGACAAAAATACTTTTTATTCTTCATCCTCTCTTACAACTACAGCATCGAGAAATGCTGCTGGCGCTGATATTGTCGGCTGATGCCTGGCCCACCCAAGGTACCACACAAGCGTCATAACATGTGCACAGCACCCAACCGTTCTTCTACCAACTAAACAATTACAGCAATACTCTAGTATAGCTTCCCTTCCAGACACATTATTTTCAATTAATATATAAACATAATAAACTTTTCTCGAAATGTGTCTGGATTTAATTTTGCCTCTTATGAGTGAATTGTTTCCACTTCCTCTCAAACGATACTCTGTTACATTAATGTTTTCTTTGCTTATTTCAATTCGATACCCTCCGTGAAACCTGACATGTTCACTATAATAGGACCTTGCTTGTCGGATCTGATATGTTCCTAGGGCAAATAAAATAACTTCACTATATTCTAGACGGGGAAATATAATATTACTATTGGAATGAGCTGTAATACTAGTAAAATCAGATGTTCGTCTATTCATATTCATAGTGGTTACAAATTCAATTAAATTATTATTTAATGGGAATCGTTCCCTAATCACATTTATGATGTGCTCAGCATCATTCCTATTTTTTAACCGCACACCGAATTTATTTAAAAGGCTTGCAGCTATGGAAAACATTTGCATCATATGTGGAACTGTTTTATTAAAAAAATCTTGCCGGAATATTTTAAAGTCTCGTTTAAAGTACCCGTTAACGACTTCTACCACCCAACGACATATGGTCACACATCGACTCCTGTTAGCTTGCTCGGTGGTGAGCTGATGCTCACCTTCAAGCAAGGATTCCGGCATATACGTTTTATAGCTGCAAGCCTCTAACAAACTAATCGAATCTCTAAATCCCCTGTCTAGAATAAAAATATCATAATTTTGAAAGTATTGTCTGAGAGGAGAGTTTTCATCTCTGAAAAGAGATTTCATTATGTCTGCATCAGATGTGGTAGCTTTGTATGGGCCAAAGCAGTCTACAATGTAGCCATCTGGTGTCACCAGCAAAAATGGTTTTAACAAGTTTTTGTACTTATGTAAGGAATATGTATCCTTTTGGAACATATAATTGGAACTCTTGTTTATATAAATATATGTCCCATCACATATAATTATTGTATTTTCATTATTTTGATTATAAATCGCATTTGGTATCATTAAATTGTGTTGCAACAATTGTTCACGGGATATGTGTTGGAGTCCTAGATTTCTAGGCACAAAATCCTGTACCAATATCTCTCTAACCTTATCCATTAATCTTTCTAATGTTCGTCTCGGAACCATTAATAACTGGGATAACCAGTCATCTGAGTCACCAGTTCTCATCTTCATTAGAAGAGCACCAAAACCCAAAATGCCTCTATATGCTTCAATAAGACGAGGAACTTCATAAAGTAAAAGTTCAAATTGGTTTTTATTCATTCCAAGCCAATAATGAAACAAATGTTCATCAATTCTTTCAACACTTTCCATACTCGAGAAATCGAGAAATGTGTTAAAAGCATTTATAAAAGAAAGTGCATGTTCCACTTGGTCAGCCGTAAATGTTCCTAAACTATTTTGAGAATCGAACAACATATCCCAATCAGTACTAAATGTATGTTCTCCACAAATACGAGCATTTATAGGCAAGTAATATTTATGTTTGCTAAGAGTTGTTGCTCTTAGAGGGTCAGAAATCCTGTGCGAATCGGTGTTCTGGCAACCAGAAAAAACACAATGTGCTGCAGTGTTAGCCGCTCGTCTATAGTGCGGTAAACTAATCAGTCCAGGTACTTCGTCAGCTTGCTGGTCTGTATTTGGAGAGCTTTCAGGTTCTTGGGGTTGAGGCTCTGGCTCTGACTCCTGCTCCGGCTCTTGCTCCGGCTCTACCTGCTGCTCAATATTTTGCTGCAAATTATGTGTAGCAGCTCTCTTGAGTCTCAGCCAACAGGGATGACAAACATGGTCTGTTGAAGTTGCCTGAAACAACCATACAGCCTTGTCTTAATATAAATGTTCCAGCTCATTATTTTTAAACTCAAGCAAATAAAATCATTGTTGATAAATTCACTACAACATTGAAACAAAAGGAAAAAGTAATAATAAGCAAATCATAATTACCTGCCGTGGGGCAATTCTATTTTCAAGTTCAATATGTATTGCTTGTTGCAACTGAGATGGATTCTCTCTCACAATAAGGTCATGTTTACGGTTCCGCAGAGAACTTCCACAAAGTATGCAAACATGCATGTGGCCACGGGAAGATGAGGCACCAGATTCATTAGCTAATCCGGAGTTGACACATTGCATTGCCAATTGTTTACAGGCATCACATATGTAATCTTCTTCAGTGATCTAAAACAAGAATTAGAGTTTTATTAGTATGTATGATTGTGTGTGACGGTTTATGTTAGTTGTGTAATAAAATAAGAAGGTATGTAAATACGTACTATTATTGGAGAACTCCACTCGCAGATCTTAGAAACCACTCTGGTATCCAGTTCAAAAACGAGATGGCGGCGAAGTGTATCAATGCGTATGTTACAATTAACACATAGCAATCGCAGGGCTAATTGTGTAGCTGTAGTCTGCATGATGTCTCTCACAATTATCCAAGATACAAAATCGGTATCCAGAAATCAAAAGCACAGAATAATCGTCACAAGTGGTAGTTATCAGTCCGTTAAACAATGCCGAGGTCAAAACAACAGAAGGAAATCCAAAATAGTACAGTACGTATCACAATCCACAACAACGAGAGAAGCGAATAGATAGATAGATGACGCGAATGATTGCCGGATGTCAATCAATGAATCAATGGCGCGGATCGATGACCACAGATTTTGTAACTTGTCTATGACAAATGACGTTCCGTTGTACGTAGTTCAACAAACGCTTAGCTTACTATGAACCTACATCATTATTTTTATGACAATAATTCAGTGCATAATAAATATAGTAGTTGATTTGATGCCTACAAACTAATTGGATTGAATTACAATTAACAACTATTCAGAAAAACGGAAATAATTATAGTCTTTGAATATTGAGTCAATTCATACGCGAAATGAATCGTCTTTAGGTGCGTTCTAAAACTATTATTTTGAATAATTTCGAAACATTTACAAAAACCAAAATAAATGGATATCTTTTTTTTTGTGGCTACTTAGAGAGGTATTTCTTGTGTTTTTTAAGACCTTAAAAAATAAGGATATTTTTCATATATATGGCATATTGGGACGCCATCGTTTCGTCATCTGGTACGATTTGGCCAACCTCCTTTAGGTTTACCAACATTTTGACACATACTTAACGTATAGACAAAGATTTAGTTTTAAGTAATGTTATGTTGTATTCGCATTATGAAAAATATAGTTATTTGTTTTATAAACACATAAAATTAAGTACAGAAAATAAAATCAAATAAAAGGTACGCGAATAATAGATGTCTAGTCTAAAATCTACTGAAAAGTTACAATTTTTTTCAATAGTGGAGATGAATTGACAAGTTAAAAAAAATAACCATTAGAATTATAAAAATAATGAGTTTCGAAGGTGCAATCAACGCAAAATCCTAAATAGTGTATATTATATTTCATCCTATTTTTCCACATGTGAATTATTTTAGCGGTTTTGAAACTGCACATGTCTTACGTAAAGATTGCAACCCTAGGTGTATCCGTCGGGCCGTCGGTAGAGTTCAAATCGCATGATTACAAAATCAAAAAGTGCGGCAGCGTGCTTGCTCGTCGCGAGAAAGTCTAGTCGAGACTTTCTGCGTGCTAGCTGCGTGGTGTAGGGTTGCCTCCTGCAATTTATTATATAGTATCGTACTATGTTCATTATAATACAATAAATTGTAATATATATAATAGGAAAATAATATGGTACGAAAAATTGGTACTACATTTTCAACGGTAAATCAACTGTAGCACTTTTTTATTTTCAAATATTTAAAAATATACTGGAATCTTTGCACTAAGGTAATATATAAGACATTCATGGCAATGTTTAGTTTCAATAAATTTAATTAATTACTTACTTTTAGTTAACAAAATCATATAAAGGATAAGCAAATAATAGATATTTTAGTCTCAAAAAAAACTACTGAATAGCGATAAATGCTTTTCAATAGCAGATATCAATCGAGAAGTTAAAACAAAGTACTAAAAAAATAATAAGTTTCAAAAGTCAAATCGCAAAATCCAAAATATGAAATAGAAAAGTAATCAAGGTATATTGTAATTTTAACCTATTATTAACAATTGCATGAAATAGTTTACTGCACCTGTCTTACGTAAAGATCGCAACCCTAGGTGTATTCGTCGGGCGGCCCGTAGAGGTCAAATCGCGTGCTTACAAGGTTAAACAGTCCGGCAGCGTGCTTGCTGGTTTTCGAGAAAGTCTACAGAGACTTTCTGCGTGCTAGCTGCGTGGTGTAGGGTTACCATTTATAAACCACTCCACATCTTTTTTTACACATTACTGTCGATACTAATATGATTAACAGGAAAGGGTTTTTTTTATACCAAGTTTATAAGTTTCGATAGTACTGGAAATTCATTATTTGGTGTGCGCTGAGAAAACTATTAATGATATATAAAAAATATGTTCTACATGATTACAGTACTCATTCCTACCTACAAATAAGTCCGCGAGGTACTATATCTAGCTATCATAGTTAAGTCATAATAGTATCCTTCGTGTTCCTAAAATATGTAATTAGATCGCCGGTAGAAACAGAACTTTGTTAAATTCGTATCTTAGTATTAAATCTTATTTAAATTAACAGTTTTGTTATAATGAGTATTTATGAAGCAGTGAAATAGTGTTTAGTAGGTACTTACTTTCAAATAGGATATTATTATCACTATCACTACATAGTATAAAGCAAAGTCGCTTCCCGCTGTCTGTCTGTCTGTCCTTGTATGCTTAGATCTTTAAAACAACGCAACGGATTTTGATGCGGGGTTTTTTAATAGATAGAGTGATTCAAGAGGAAGTTTATATTATATGTATAATACATGCATAATATAGTAGAGAAACACAGATAATCCTAGAGGTTTTTAATGTAAGGTCGTAACTAAACACATTTTTTTGCGCTTACATTGCAAACGCTGGCTGAACCCTACGAGTTAGATCAAAATAATGTACTACAATATTGTGCACCTTAAAAAGGTCTACAAAAAAGTCCGCGATGGTATATGTCTATCTCTTGGGGTTAACCCACAATACCAATTTTTTATCCTTTACTTATAAATTATTTACGAAAAAACGATTTTGAGCACTACAGCATTAATTCTTATCCAATTATTATATGGCCCTTTACAGCATGTAATTTAAATGAATATTTTCGAAGATTTAAAATGCAGGGACATGGCGGTTGCGGCGGTACCGGCCGGGAGGCCCCGCCGGGGGCCGGGGGCGCGTGCCTATACCAAATAGTGCGTCGAAGGCCGCGCTTCGCGCTACGGCACTTTATGATTATGTAGTATATTTAGTATCAGCATTGCACCCGTGCAAAGCCGGGGCGGGTCGCTAGTATTAGATAATTAATTTCTTAGTAATCACGCGTATAAACATTCAATACGAGAACCGTTCGGCGCCGTGCGCTGCCGCAGCGCTATAAGCTTTCCTGTAAATATTTTAAGGGTATATATGCTTTGTGTTGTTTGTATATATACTTTCACTACAGTATAGTATCGACAAAGCAAATATCGATAGTTGACGACACTAGACTGAACAAACCGGTGAGCTACCGATCGCACTGAGAAAGCACGCTGGTTAGCGTGCTTGCTGGCTTACGCTTATTACACTTTGAGTTGTCTTATTAAGACAGACTGAAATCGTCTCATCTAATAGCTGCTTTAGACCTTTTGTGATCCAAGTTTGTTTGTTTTTATTAGATATTAAGATTAATTTTTATTCTTTTTTTTGGAAAACAAAGTTTATATAATATACGAGCATTTCTCTTTTTTTTTGCCATTACACATTTGTTGAATGTCCCATGATTTTGTAGATGAATAACTTTGGTCTAATCTATAAATTACTGATACTGTGTTACTAAGACGCACTTTTGTTATTAAAATTCACAGACAAAATTTTTGCAAATAATAAATACATAGTCCTTAAATAGAAAATCAACTAAATATAAACTGTCGAAAATTGCAATTGTATGAAAATTCGTATGTCCCAGTCTACCATTCGCAATTTCAAACTTAATTATTTTGATATAGTTCAAAGAAACTATACTGAGATTTTGACTATAAATCGTATTACATGGTAAGACGTTTCACGTAGTGTTTCTTTTTTGGTAATTTGGTTAAAATTTTACGGTTATTAATTAATTTTAAACATGTCCCAGAGAAAGTTCCAAAAATGGATTTCCATTTTTGTTACCCATTTTAGAGTGAAATATATTAAAAAACACCAATTTAGTTATATTTTTTTGAACTAGCAACAACGTAGATGTCATTAAATGCCGCCATATTAATGTATCGCGTCAGTTGTCGTTCCGACGTTTGGAGTGTGTGACACGTACTCGTTTTGGAGCGAATCTCATTCCGACTTTTGTTATTGCTGTTTCAAGGTAAGTTGACAATATTTACCAACTCTTTTTATTATAGTGCAATAGTTATTAGCTTGGGATAAAATTTAGTGTATAACAATAGAGGTAACTGCAATTTTAACTACCACAATAATATTTTTATAAAATCAAACACGTGTTTCGTTACTTCCTTTTTTGTTACTTTGGGGGTAGTAACGTATAAGCGGAAAAATTAAGTAACAAAAACGGAATTATAAAGCTTTGTTTACAATTTAACAGCACAAGAAAATGCCACTAACACCGGCAGAAAAAATGAAGCGATATAGAGAAAAAATAAAACAGAACCCGGATAAGATGGAAGAAATAAGAAAGAAAAATTTAGAAAGAATAAAATCAAAATATAAATATAAAAAAATATCGGAAATGACTGTAACAGAACAAAAAAATCAGAGAAAAAAGTGGAAAGAAGAAAAACAAAAACAAAAGAACAAAAAATCTCAAAACACAGCATGCAGCGGAAGCTCTTCAACCACAATCACTGATACTTTAACGGAGACAACGGAAATATCAATGGGAACGTCTTCCTCGGAAATAACACTATCTGAAACAATATTAAGATTGACAAAAACTGTAAAAAGTCTACGAAGGACTAAAAATAAATTAAAAACCGAATATGACAAAGCAAAAAGTCGAATTGCGCATTTAGAACGAGCTAACGAAACTGCAAGAAAAAAGATATATCGACTGCAAAAACACGTAACGGAACAAAAAAAGAAATTTGAGACTGATCTACTAAAAGAGAAAGCCAGAAATGAAATCCTCGAAGCTTCTCTGAAGATAACCTACAAAAATTGTGAAAATAATAAAGAAAGAGACCTAATAAAGAAAATTGCACAAAATAATTTGGTGATAAATAGCAAAGCACAGGAGTCTGTTTCGAAACAAATTGGTATACGGTATAGAAAGAAAAAATCTGTTAAACGTGTAATATCAGACTTAAAAAAATCTATCATAGAATTTTACCTCCGAGACGATGTTAGTAGGGCCACTGCAGGCAAACGTGAGTGCAAAACATTAAAAAAAAATAGAGAGCAAATAAGATATCTTAATGGGTCTTTACGAGCTTTACATGAGAAGTACAGGAAAGAAGGTGGTATTGCAGCATTTTCAACATTTTGTCGATTCAAACCTTTTTATATATTAAGTCCAAGTATACACAACCGAAACACATGTCTCTGCATTAAACATTCAAACATGAATTTAAAAATAGAAGCACTGTATCGTCATAAAATAATCGATTTTCGTAATTCGCATACTCTCTTGGAAAAAGTAGCTTGTGATGTAAACAATTTTGATTGTATGTATGGAATATGTAATAACTGTAATAACAATAATTTAATTAACTATAATTTAGAAAGTTCAGACGATCGAAATATTACGTGGCAAATGTGGGAAACGAAAAAACACTCATATAAAAAAAATACCGAAGACGGAGAACAAGAAGTCAACACCAAAAAGACTGTTAAGTCGCTCAAGAACGCAACAGTTACACAATTAATAAAACTATTTGAAGCTGACATCGCCGGATTTAAAAAACACAGTTTTAATGCGTCGCATCAAGCAAAATCTTACAAAATCTGTATTGACAGTTTGATGGAAGACGAAATAGCCATTCACTGTGATTTTTCTCAAAATTACGAATGCAAAATGTCAGAAGAGGTACAGTCGATGCACTTTGGTGCATCAAAGACGCAAGTTACTCTGCACACTGGTGTAATATTTTTTAAAGGAGGTCAAAAGTCCTTTTGCACTGTTTCACCTTCCAATGTGCACCAGCCACATGCTATATGGGCTCATCTAAAGCCAACAATTATAAATTTAGGTAAAACTTTCGTTTCGAATATTAAAAGAATTCACATATTCTCTGACGGACCTAGTTCTCAATACCGACAAAAAAATAACTTTTTTTTGATTAATTATTTTTCGACATTCTATAATGTTGACATCACTTGGTCGTTTTTCGAGAGCGGCCATGGGAAAGGGGTGGCTGATGCCATTGGAGGAGTTGTAAAAAGGTGCCTCGACAGGCAAGTTTCTTACGGGCAGGATATTGTAAGCGCTGCAGATGTGTATTCGACATTGCAGTCTGCAGTTAAAGCTGTAAATGTGATGTACATAACGGAAACAGAAATTGATGCTATAAAAGAGTGTATACCTAATAATCTCAAAACTATAAAAGGAACAATGAACATCCATCAGGTTATTTGTAAGCGTGGCAACGATCATATTCAGCATCGTATATTGAGTTGTTTTTGTAGTTCAACTAAAATGTCTTGTACTTGCTATGACCCTATCGAACATAAATTTGAAAAAAATATAAATGTTTTGCCACAATTTGACCACGATGACTCAAATGAAACAGCGATTGTACATGTTGAACACGAACTCCAAGAAGAAACAAACTTCCAAGTCGACATAAATAACGAGACACAATCATTTATGCTACCTCAATCTACAAATTTTAGCAGTGATCACTGTTTCATAAACGATATTAACATGACTACTGACTTACCAATTATATGCATTGAAGATGACGATCTACCTGAACCATCAACAGAAAAAAACAAAAACGAAAATAGCAGCTGTTTAGAATTTTGTAGCGAAAGTAAAAATGTAGAGCATGACAAAGAAAACAGAAGGAATAATGATAACCTAGCATCTACTCAAATAGAACCATATCCAACAATCTCAAAAAATCGTTTGGAGTCAGGCACTAAAATTGAAAAACCCATTTTGTCTAAATCGTTGACTTACGTTGTGACACGTAAAATAGCTTGCAGTAAATGTAAAAACCCCTCATCATTGCACAATTTAGTAAAGTGTATGAGCTGTAAAAAATACTTTTGTGTAACGTGCACAGAAGGTCAATCTTATTTTGACTATATATGCAATATTTGTTTTGGAGAAGATTAGAGTTCGAGCTCGTGTTTTAGAGAGTTAAGTAGTATTAAAGTTTGTAGTTCATTTAAGTGGATCAGAATTTCATGTTAGAGAGTATATTGTTTTTTTTTCAGGAACCTGAACCTATCCAAGTAATTTCAAAATGGTCGTTTACATTGATATTGACAAATGTATTGATAAGAATGATTTGAAAACATTTCTTAAGGAAAATTTTGCCTGGCCCTGGTCATCAACGCATTTTATATTGTCAGAGTTTTGTGTCAATTGTGGAAGTCGTACAGAAAATTGGTTGAGTGCAATGCCATCTCATTTTGTGATGACCATGAATAGAGAAGATGTAAAATATTTAATGAAAAGCAATTGGTTTTGGTGCAAAGCATGCTCATATGTCAGCGTATATGATCATTATCCTTATGATGAGTGCCAATGCTGCAATAAATTAGGTATTTTGTAGTTTGTTTTCTGATCACGTGTACTTAAGAGTGTATGCTGTTTTTTTTTTCATGTTATAATGTTTATATTGTTGTTTGTTTGTCAAAAGTTTTAGATTTTGCTCTCATAAATGCGAATAAATACTGAACTAATATTAATTCTGTTACCTGTACTGAATCCGTGATAACAGGGGCCCGAGTCTGCTATTTACACTCCGTGTCAGTGTGCTCATAGTTGCATCGTCCGGCGGCGCTCGGGCCCTCTCGGGTGCACTCGGGCCGGTTCAGGCGCGTTCGGGCCGCCCGAGCGCGCCCGAACCGGCCCGAGTGCACCCGAGAGGGCCCGAGCGCCGCCGGACGATGCAACTATGAGCACACTGACACGGAGTGTAAATAGCAGACTCGGGCCCCTGGTTGTGCATCGTCGATGTCCCTGGCACCCAGTAGGAATAGTTAATATGTGATACAAATAAGACTTTATACTGAAGCTACTACAAGTATGTTAAATTTTGGCTATGTTAAGGTGAAAGCTTATTGGTAGCCCGCGAAAATCAAATATTCTTCTGTTTTGGCAATTTACAGGTAAGCGTCAGGTTGTAACTTGAACATAGTATGATTCGAGCATTAACAAGTAAGTTTTAACATCAATATAAACCTACGAAAAATCAATACATCGCTTTAATTTAGATTTAGTAGTAGTAGTAATTTCGGAATGGAATTTCGCGGGCTACCACTACGCATCCACCTTCATCACCTAATGGTTATGTAATACTATTAAGCTACGAATATTTCTATTTTGTTAATTTATAATCCTAAAATAAGAAAATGACATAAGATTGTCAAGTGTGATCTGGAATAAATGTTAAATTCTTAGATGAATGATTGGTCTCGCGCGCTCGATGCGCTAGACCAATCATTCATCTAAGGTTAAATTAATAAGTGTACAAAAATACGTAACAATGAGTCTGATTAGAATATAGTTTATTAAACGTTGATTATGATTAAGCACTAATCCATACGCATCCACCTTCATCACCTAATGGTTATACTATAAGCTACGAATATTTCTATTTTGTTAATTTATAATCCTAAAATAAGAAAATGACATAAGATTGTCAAGTGTGATCTGGAATAAATGTTAAATTCTTAGATGAATGATTGGTCTCGCGCGCTCGATGCGCTAGACCAATCATTCATCTAAGGTTAAATTAATAAGTGTACAAAAATACGTAACAATGAGTCTGATTAGAATATAGTTTATTAAACGTTGATTATGATTAAGCACTAATCCATATTTTTATTTATTCATATCTTTAATCCTTAAAACTCATCTCATCTGCCTAGCCTTTTCCCAACTATGTTGGGGTCGGCTTCCAGCCTTACCGGATGCAGCTGAGAACCAGTGTATTACATGGAGCGACTGCCTATGTGACCTCCACAACCAAGTTACCCGGGCAATTCGATGCCCTTGGTAAGAGTGGTTGTCAGACCTTCTGGCTTCTGACTACCCGTAACGACTGCCAAAGATGTTCAAATGACAGCCGGGACCCACCAATTTTACGTGCCTTCTGAAACACGGAGGAACTCGTCATGACAAGATGGTCACCCATTTACGGACCGACCGCGCCAAGCATTGCTTAAACTTATGATCGATCGATCCGCGCGGCTGTTACTTAGCCACGAGCTCCTCTTTAATCCTTAAAACTAAAACCCGAATAAAACTGAAAAATCACGTTCTAAAAAGTATGAAAAAAGAAAATATTCTCGTCACAATGATGTTCAGAGAAAAGCCGTGGTCGCATATGCCACTTTGCCCTAAAGTTAATGATCCGCTTATACTGTTAGGTGGGTTCTTAAGCCCTTTCGTTTAATACCTAACACGCGATGACTAAAAAATAGTCGGGTAAAAATAACCATTGTAGACCCAACCTTATGTTTTTTATTTTGTTACTAATTATTCCTTTTTTGTTACTGTCCCAAAAATTTTCCGTCTTTAAACTCACTTTTTGTATTTATTTATTCAATATAAATTAACATTACTTGTACAAAATATCAACTTTGCTAAAAATGTTTATAAAAAGTAAGCAAAATTTTCCAATTTCGTATATTTTTCATATAATCAAAACTTTAAATTGACTTTAGGTTAAAAGTAACAAAAAAATGTTAAAGCACCCAGATTTGAAATATTTGTCACTATTCTTAGTAGCTCTTTGCGATGATTTTATTAAACTTATCATGAATTTTATGAAACATAACATTTTAGCCACAGAATTAAGCGACTTTCAAGTTTTTTTTACCAATTAAAAAGTAACAAAATAAGAACGCTTAGTCTACCTTGATTTGGTTTTTTATAATTTTAATATTAAAATCTTAAATCAAATAGAATTCCCGTAGAAAAGTTAAAATACTCATAAAATAACCTATCAGATTCCATGACCAAATAAGCAATTTACTGACATTGTTATTATTGACGATTTTTTTTAAATATGGTAAAAAATAAAAGAAACGCTCATACAATAGAATTCGTAAAAACTGTTAAACGCAGTGTTAGAATTTGTGTTTAAGTAAGTTTCCGCCCATGATAAGTTTTTCAAGCATTCTTTAAACTTAACAATGTTCTCTAAGCTATAGTCTCTTTTATAAATATAATAAATTGCTTGTCTCTGTGATACAGTCTTTAACGGAAAGATCAGAATTTGTGCCGTATCATGATCGCAAAGATGAAGTGGTAATATTTTAGCAGATGCATATGGAATATTGCTAATGATTAAATCAATGCACGACATTTTTCTTGTAGGCTCCGTAATGTGGATTTTCATGCCGTAATTGTAAGTTAAGTCTTGTAGTTGATTTGAAATTGTATTCTTTTTTAGTGTATTTATGTTAAAGTCCCCGGCAAGGACTATACGCGTGCCTGATTTGTACTTTTTGTTTATATAAGGTGCTATAAAAATATCTGCCACGGCTTTAATGGGAGGTAGTATTGTGTTTATAGATTATAATAGTGAAGAATTTTCGTACCCCGGAACAGTTAATTAAATTTGAGAAAATAAAATAGTTAAATTAACATTGACTCTATTCGGCGTAACGTGGTTCACAAATTACGCGCAATGTGACGCTTCGTCAATGAAAACAACTGCTATCTCTTTCCATCTTTTCTGTGAATGAAAACTGTAATTAGCTGACTAGTTCGTCACTACATAATCTACTAGGTACGCAATAATACGCAGGCATACAAGTGTTTTAAAAGTGCAACTACTTACCAGCTATAGCATTCTTCAAAAAAAACTGACGTAGGTATATAAGATGATAAACTTGTGTGACTGACAAGTTAGTGTAAGAATTGCATTTTTTTTTTCTTATCACTACATCACTACATAGTATAAAGCAAAGTCGCTTCCCGCTGTCTGTCCCTATGTATGCTTAGATCTTTAAAACTACGCAACGGATTTTGATGCGGTTTTTTTAATAGATAGAGTGATTCAAGAGGAAGGTTTATATGTATAATACATGCATAATATAGTAGAGAAACACAGATAATCTTAAAGGTTTTTACGTAAGGTCGTAAATAAACACACTTTTTTGCGCTTACATTGCAAACGCTGGCTGAACCCTACGAGATAGATCAAAATAATGTACTACAGTATTGTACACCTTAAAAAGGTCTACAAAAAAGTCCGCGATGGTATATGTCTATCTCTTGAGGATAACCCACAATTACCATTTTTTATCCTTAATTTATTACTTATCCAATTAAGTACCTTAAATACATTGTGCATGTAATATAGACCAATATGGCCCTTTGCAGCATGTAATTTAATATCAGAGATTCAAAACGCCAGGGACATAGCGGATGCGGCGGTACTGGCCGGGGGGCCGGGGAGCGCGTGCCTATACCTAAATAGTGCGTCGAAGGCCGCGCTTCGCCCTACAACACTTTATGATTATGTAGTATATTTAGTATCAGCATTGCACCCGTGCAAAGCCGGGGCGGGTCGCTATTAATCATAAATTTCAATTACCAGATAATATTCAACTTGCTGATCCCGACTTTTATTTATCTAACAATATACATTTACTCATAGGTGCAGATAAATTTTGGGAATTGCTTAATGAAGGCCTTATCCGTTTACCTTATGGTCCATATTTGCAAAACACGAAACTTGGCTGGATCATATCGGGAGCAGTTAATAAAAAGGCTTCACACATTAACCGAACTTAATGTTATCTCATACAAACATTGGATTCAGAACTTAAACTATTTTGGGAACTTGAAAACATATATTATAAACGTAAATTAATAATTGAATATTTTTTAAGTAAATTGTAATATTATTAAACTGAATCTTATGAACGACCCACATTTTGTTTTTATTTACGATTTCCTTTTAATGTGCTTATTATCCACTTACCTACTCATAACATGCCATTTAACAATTTAAAACTCCTGCCTCCTAAAGTAGCAATACCGTTGAGTGAAGACACACTGCAACTATTTGCCTTTATTATTTAATCAGGCACTTTTCCTTGGGATAATTTAAATAATTGCTACATCCTTTATTTAACATATGTTTGAAGTTACAACTAAATTAGATAAATGAAGTAAATATGTAGCAATTATTGACGCAATACATTTCGGTAAACTCTGCATGCTTGACTTTAAACTAGGAGGTGACCAGCCAACCAAACGTCAGGATTGCTGGTCAAAAAAAATATTTTAGTTCTAAATATACATCGTATGTAGCAATTATTTATTATATTTAGCAAATATAAGCAATTATGTAGCAATTTTCGAATTAACTCTCATAGACCAACGCCACAGACAACCAGCCATTCCGACGCACACGCATGAACGTAATTTTTATCGTTTGAGATTGCTGAAAAAATAAAATACACGTGTGCTTAAGTATCAGTAGGAAATTGCCATGAAACAATTACATAGTTAAATAGTTAAGGACTTACCTTACAATGTTGAGAATAGAGTTTCTTCGATTTACAATTATAATATTTGCCAAGCGGTAATATTGGGCAGCCATCGCGGTATCAACAAGTTGAATGGTGTCATCATTCCGCCAGTAATTTTCAACGGCGCAGTCATTTCATTAATTATTTATATATTTTATTTTAGGTGATCAAGTACTTCCTAGAACGAACTGCATCCGAGATTTGGGTGTATATCACGATTCTAAGCTTACGTTTGAATTACATGTCGATGCCATAGTCGCTAAAGCATCTAAAGCACTAGGTTTCATAATGCGGCTCTCCAAGTGCTTCAGTCAAGCTAAAACATTAAAAATCCTATATTGTACTTTTGTTAGAAGCCACTTGGAGTACGCGTCTGAGATCTGGAATCCATGTTACCACAAATACATTGATCGTATAGAGAGCATCCAGAAAAGATTTATAAAGTATTTGTGTTATCATCAGAAGGTACCGTACCGATCTGAAGATTACCTCAATCTCTGTAAGAGGTATCATATATTACCCCTTATTAATCGGCGATCAATCTCTGGTCCTGCATTACATTATTTTAATGTTCCTGTAAGGTCGAAGCGATGGAACTCAACGCTGTGCGTTCCATTTACCTCTACGAATTATAGGCGAAACTCATTTATAGTGCGTGCAAGTAATCATTTTAATAACATGTGCAGACAATATGACTTTGATCCTTTCGTGACAAGTGTATCCTCGGCCAGAAAGTGCATGAGCCTTAGCTTTTTTAATTAAGTTTTGTATAATCGAGTTTTAATTCTGGGATTTTGCTTGAAATGTATTAAGTCAAGTTTGATTGTCATCCTGTTTCTTCTTGGTGGCTGTATTGCATTGTGTTGTTCACACACACTTTATCAATCTGTTCTTTAGAAGTGAAGACTTTTAATTGGCTGTCAGTCTCACACACTGTTTTTATTATGTTTACTTTAGCTGTAAGTTTTCCATCACTATCACTATCACTATCATCACTATCACTATCACTATCACTACATAGTATAAAACAAAGTCGCTTCCCGCTGTCTGTCCCTATGTATGCTTAGATCTTTAAAACTAGGTAACGGATTTTGATGCGGTTTTTTTTAATAGATAGAGTGATTCAAGAGGAAGGTTTATATGTATAATGTATAATACATGCATAATATATAGTAGAGAAACACTGATAATCTTAGAGTTTTTTATGTAAGGTCGTAAATAAACACACTTTTTTGCGCTTACATTGCAAACGCTGGCTGAACCCTACGAGATAGATCAAAGTAATGTACTACAGTATTGTACACCTTAAAAAGGTCTACAAAAGGTCTACACATTAAAGAGCACGTGCCTATACCAAATAGTGCGTCGAAGGCCGCGCTTCGCCCTACAACACTTTATGATTATGTAGTATATTTAGTATCAGCAATGCACCCGTGCAAAGCCGGGGCGGGTCGCTAGTTATTTATAAACAGTAGTTATTGAAATAAAACTACTTTTTTACCGATGTTGTCGCGGTTTTATTAAAAGTCCGTAAAAAAGTAGTTCAATGTCTAACATTCGCGTAAATCTAAGAAACCAACCAGTAGGTACTTAGATTAATATCGAATAACGATAAATTACAGTAACATGGCGTGTTTAAAAGTTAATCATTTTATTTACAACGATTGCACCGTATTTACAGTTATTTACTCACTCCCTACCTAGTACCTGTTATCTACAAAACTGTTGCCGCAAGTCCGCCTTCGCGTTGCACACAGATGAAGGCACGCTTGCATACATGTCTCTTCACTTTATTTAATGTGTCTGTTTCACTTTTCACTTGCCTAAATGCGCGTTTGATGCGCCTTTTTAGTTCTACCACACTTCTAATATCATGTCCGGTTTGGCCGTACACAAGGTCTTTCACACGACCCCACAAAAAAAAGTCTAGAGGGGTTAAATCCGGCGAGCGAGGAGGCCACGGCACTTGTGAAGTGGTAAGGATGGAGCCCTTCACGATTTAAAAGTCGCCGCACGTAGTTGTCGCTCACGTCGAAGACTCGAGCAGCATCCCTGGTGCTCGCAAGAGGATGACACTGAAGCACTTCCTCTTCGAGTTCGGCCGAGTATGAAGGCCTGCCTGCGTCAACCGGAGGCGGGTCAAAGCGGCCGTGTTACACCGAATTACACTCGCGGTAGCACAATACCATTTCAAGATATTCTTGATTGGAATACTGTCGTCTGGGAGGCATTTTTAATGAAAGCGCGCAGCATATTGCTGTCGCTAACCGCTAAAACTAACTTCCGAACGCGCGGGCGGGGAGCAACTGACTGGCGACCCGAGCGGCCGGCGGCATCCTTTGATAGGAATGGCAACAGTGTATGAACGGCGGCAGCGTGGCGGCGCGGGCGGCGTTTTGCGAAATGTTTGAATTCGGTGCGGAGCGGCAACAGCTTATGACACGGGATGGTTTTATACTAATAAATCAATTCAAATTTATACGTTATTTTTTTTTTATGAAAAAAATATGATAAATAATCAATAATTTATCTTTACTATTGTAATCTATAAACACAATACTACCTCCCATTAAAGCCGTGGCAGATGTTTTTATAGCACCTTATATAGTGTAATAATTCATTAAGTTTGGTTAAAAATTGTGTTGGGTCAGATTTTGGTGTCCTATATATGCAAATGACCAATAATTTATTAGACATCAATTGAACACCACAAACTTCAAATGTGTTTTGCGCTGCATAACCTTTTACAAATAATAGTTCTTCGAATATTAAACTTCTTTTGACTAGGATACAACTTCCACCTCTTTTTTTTTTTCGGCAAAAATTTATGGCCATAACATAGTCATGTATTTTTACATAGTTTTCATGCCCCTTTTTTATAAAAGTTTCCGTTAAGCAAATTACTTCTGGGTCAAGTTTTGTTTCTTCAAGTTCTTGTATTGTTAGTTCCATTATCTCTCGTTTTGACATGATACTAGCAATATTCTGGTGAAGAATCTTAAAGTTACAGGAATCAATAGAATTAGATGTCTTAGCATCGAAAAAACTGCTCGCCACTTTGTTTTACGCGGAAGTAATAAGGTATAGTGCCTTTTTTAAAGGTTTGCATTGGTGGTTCAGTGCTGCAATTTCTTTGTATTGTAGTGTCAGGGCGATTAAAATAAAAGGGTATAGTTCCTTTTTTAGGTTCATTAGATTTTTTATCTAACCTAGAAGTTGGATTACTACGCTACTACGTTATTAAGTCAGCATTTTCATTAGAGACGTGTAGAATATTCTGGAATAAATTGTACTTAGGTAGCATTTTAACTTTTGCGCAATAGGTTATATGACACCCTTTGTAACAGCTAATTTTACTTACACATTAATGTAATATTCATTCTGTTCTGAGACTTAGCTCTATAACCATTGTAAGCGGGTTTTTATTAAATAAATTTATTTTTTATTTATAAACCGTCTCTCCATACCTTGACTCATTCTTCGATAACAGTATTTGAGGTAGGAAGTTGATTTGTAAACTGGTCTTTGAAATATTTTTCATAAGAAGAATTGTTTAAATTATTTATATCGAGAACTGTAATGGGACAACGAGATAATGCATCAGCGTTAGAGTTAAGACGTCCCTGTTTATACATGATTTCATAGTCATATTCCTCAAGTTTGAGGCACCAACGGATAAGTCTACTACCTGGATCCTTTACATTAAATAACCACACGAGAGGTCTATGATCCGCAATTTTTGCATGTGATCTTGTAAATTTTGACTATACACTATGCAATCATCTAAGGAAACATAGCAATGAAGGCCTTGTAAACCTGATAACACGGTGTTCATGAGCCGCTGAAAAGTAGCAGGGGCGTTTTTCAGCCCGAAAGGCATTCTGGTGAACTCATAGTGTCCGGAGACGCTAGAATTGGTAGAAATAGTAAACCCTGTTTAGGTGCGTCCTGGGGACAAGTTTTGAGTTGGTGAAACCCGCTAGTAAGATCTATGATGCTAAAATATTTAGAGTGACCTAATTGATCGAGAATATCGGTGATAAGAGGCAGTGGATAGGATTCTGAAACGGTGACGTCATTAAGACGGCGATAATCTATGACTATTCTCCACTTACGTTTGCCAGATGCGTCCATTTTTTTCGGAACTACCCAAACTGGGGCACTCCAAGGTGAAATAGAAGGGCGGATGATGTCTTGATCGAGCATCTTGCGAATCTGGGAGTCTACTTCCTCCTTATGGCACTCAGGGAAGCGATAACATTTAACATGAATAGGTGGCGCATCACCTGTATTTATGGTATGTTCGATTGCGCTTGTAAAAGTTAAGGGTTCACCTTCAAGGTGAAAGATATCTGTATATTGAGAACAGCATTCTAAGAGAGCCTTTCGCTCTTCGTCATTAAGATGTGAGTAGCGAATAAGGTCTAAAACTTTGTTTACACGTTCAGATTTAAAACAAGGAATAGGGTTAATGTTATGACAAGATTCAAGGTCAGAACACTCACGTTCAAGTGGTGTTAGTGTTACATAGTAATCTTTTACCTCAATATCAGTTTCCGTGGTATTTAGAATAGAAATATTGATTTTCCTATTTGGTTTAATAGAGACTATGCAATTAGCAATATAAACACCTTCTTGTAAGATGTTATTTAGTACGAGAGCTTCGTTGTTATGATAAACTTCGGGCGAGTAATTTGATACAGAGCACTCGATAACGGCTTCTGATCGAGCCGGAATAAAATATGTCGGCTGCGTATAAATAATAGGGACGCGGTGATTCATTATTATAATAATAATATTATATATAATATAAATAAATAATATAATAAATAAATAATATAATAAATAATATAATAAATAAATAATATAATAAATAAATAAATAATATAATAAATAAATAAATAATATAATAAATAAATAATATAATATAAAATATAATTGCCCGGCTAGCTCAGAATTTTTAATCATTTTAAATTTACTTTACCGAAGTTTAATTGTTTGTTTATAACATTGTAATTTTAGAAACTAAGGGAAGGGCGAGGCAATCCCATCACAAGTATTCTATAACTTAACGTGGATGTCTCAATTTTTGTGTTGAATGACAATGTGATTGGAAACAATAAATGATTATTATTATTATTATTATGATATAATAATAATATTATATATTAATAAGCCAATTGAGAAGACTACTCTCTCCAAAACACATTATACGACTGATGATTCCGGTTTGAATAATTTAATAAATAGGTATCGATTCTAGTTTGTTGTTAACTAGCGACCCGCCCCGGCTTTGCACGGGTGCATTGCTGATACTAAATATACTACATAATCATAAAGTGTTGTAGGGCGAAGCGCGGCCTTCGACGCACTATTTGGTATAGGCACGTGCTCTTTAATGTGTAGACCTTTTGTAGACCTTTTTAAGGTGTACAATACTGTAGTACATTACTTTGATCTATCTCGTAGGGTTCAGCCAGCGTTTGCAATGTAAGCGCAAAAAAGTGTGTTTATTTACGACCTTACATAAAAAACTCTAAGATTATCAGTGTTTCTCTACTATATATTATGCATGTATTATACATTATACATATAAACCTTCCTCTTGAATCACTCTATCTATTAAAAAAAACCGCATCAAAATCCGTTACCTAGTTTTAAAGATCTAAGCATACATAGGGACAGACAGCGGGAAGCGACTTTGTTTTATACTATGTAGTGATAGTGATAGTGATAGTGATGATAGTGATAGTGATAGTGATGGAAAACTTACAGCTAAAGTAAACATAATAAAAACAGTGTGTGAGACTGACAGCCAATTAAAAGTCTTCACTTCTAAAGAACAGATTGATAAAGTGTGTGTGAACAACACAATGCAATACAGCCACCAAGAAGAAACAGGATGACAATCAAACTTGACTTAATACATTTCAAGCAAAATCCCAGAATTAAAACTCGATTATACAAAACTTAATTAAAAAAGCTAAGGCTCATGCACTTTCTGGCCGAGGATACACTTGTCACGAAAGGATCAAAGTCATATTGTCTGCACATGTTATTAAAATGATTACTTGCACGCACTATAAATGAGTTTCGCCTATAATTCGTAGAGGTAAATGGAACGCACAGCGTTGAGTTCCATCGCTTCGACCTTACAGGAACATTAAAATAATGTAATGCAGGACCAGAGATTGATCGCCGATTAATAAGGGGTAATATATGATACCTCTTACAGAGATTGAGGTAATCTTCAGATCGGTACGGTACCTTCTGATGATAACACAAATACTTTATAAATCTTTTCTGGATGCTCTCTATACGATCAATGTATTTGTGGTAACATGGATTCCAGATCTCAGACGCGTACTCCAAGTGGCTTCTAACAAAAGTACAATATAGGATTTTTAATGTTTTAGCTTGACTGAAGCACTTGGAGAGCCGCATTATGAAACCTAGTGCTTTAGATGCTTTAGCGACTATGGCATCGACATGTAATTCAAACGTAAGCTTAGAATCGTGATATACACCCAAATCTCGGATGCAGTTCGTTCTAGGAAGTACTTGATCACCTAAAATAAAATATATAAATAATTAATGAAATGACTGCGCCGTTGAAAATTACTGGCGGAATGATGACACCATTCAACTTGTTGATACCGCGATGGCTGCCCAATATTACCGCTTGGCAAATATTATAATTGTAAATCGAAGAAACTCTATTCTCAACATTGTAAGGTAAGTCCTTAACTATTTAACTATGTAATTGTTTCATGGCAATTTCCTACTGATACTTAAGCACACGTGTATTTTATTTTTTCAGCAATCTCAAACGATAAAAATTACGTTCATGCGTGTGCGTCGGAATGGCTGGTTGTCTGTGGCGTTGGTCTATGAGAGTTAATTCGAAAATTGCTACATAATTGCTTATATTTGCTAAATATAATAAATAATTGCTACATACGATGTATATTTAGAACTAAAATATTTTTTTTGACCAGCAATCCTGACGTTTGGTTGGCTGGTCACCTCCTAGTTTAAAGTCAAGCATGCAGAGTTTACCGAAATGTATTGCGTCAATAATTGCTACATATTTACTTCATTTATCTAATTTAGTTGTAACTTCAAACATATGTTAAATAAAGGATGTAGCAATTATTTAAATTATCCCAAGGAAAAGTGCCTGATTAAATAATAAAGGCAAATAGTTGCAGTGTGTCTTCACTCAACGGTATTGCTACTTTAGGAGGCAGGAGTTTTAAATTGTTAAATGGCATGTTATGAGTAGGTAAGTGGATAATAAGCACATTAAAAGGAAATCGTAAATAAAAACAAAATGTGGGTCGTTCATAAGATTCAGTTTAATAATATTACAATTTACTTAAAAAATATTCAATTATTAATTTACGTTTATAATATATGTTTTCAAGTTCCCAAAATAGTTTAAGTTCTGAATCCAATGTTTGTATGAGATAACATTAAGTTCGGTTAATGTGTGAAGCCTTTTTATTAACTGCTCCCGATATGATCCAGCCAAGTTTCGTGTTTTGCAAATATGGACCATAAGGTAAACGGATAAGGCCTTCATTAAGCAATTCCCAAAATTTATCTGCACCTATGAGTAAATGTATATTGTTAGATAAATAAAAGTCGGGATCAGCAAGTTGAATATTATCTGGTAATTGAAATTTATGATTAATAGCGACCCGCCCCGGCTTTGCACGGGTGCAATGCTGATACTAAATATACTACATAATCATAAAGTGTTGTAGGGCGAAGCGCGGCCTTCGACGCACTATTTAGGTATAGGCACGCGCTCCCCGGCCCCCCGGCCAGTACCGCCGCATCCGCTATGTCCCTGGCGTTTTGAATCTCTGATATTAAATTACATGCTGCAAAGGGCCATATTGGTCTATATTACATGCACAATGTATTTAAGGTACTTAATTGGATAAGTAATAAATTAAGGATAAAAAATGGTAATTGTGGGTTATCCTCAAGAGATAGACATATACCATCGCGGACTTTTTTGTAGACCTTTTTAAGGTGTACAATACTGTAGTACATTATTTTGATCTATCTCGTAGGGTTCAGCCAGCGTTTGCAATGTAAGCGCAAAAAAGTGTGTTTATTTACGACCTTACGTAAAAACCTTTAAGATTATCTGTGTTTCTCTACTATATTATGCATGTATTATACATATAAACCTTC
The DNA here is from genome assembly GCA_905475315.1 of Autographa pulchrina. Taxonomy (NCBI): domain Eukaryota; kingdom Metazoa; phylum Arthropoda; class Insecta; order Lepidoptera; family Noctuidae; genus Autographa; species Autographa pulchrina. The sequence goes on along the minus strand of FR997761.1, from coordinate 19,747,019 downwards.
ATCTTGAATCACTCTATCTATTAAAAAAACCGCATCAAAATCCGTTGCGTAGTTTTAAAGATCTAAGCATACATAGGGACAGACAGCGGGAAGCGACTTTGCTTTATACTATGTAGTGATAGTGATGATGATAGTGATAGTGATATTATTTATATTTAATATTACATTCGATTTATCAATCCAACTGCTTTCAGCTGAAGACAAACCTAGCCATTTAACTAAAACTCTGTTACCTTTTCTTCTAAGAACTTTCTCAACTAGATAAACATCGGGATGTTTTGTTTTTTGAAGTTCTTGTGTATAAAATGCACCTAAAATATTTATATTTTTTAATACTTCTTGCACAATGTTGCACAAAGGCGGACTTAATGCCAGAAGGCATTCTCTGCCAGTCAACCTTAGGGTGATGGAGAAACAAATCGTGGTAGATGCACGAGTACAAAATTGAAAAAAAAAGTAAATAAATTATTTATACTTAGGTATAAGTATATAACATAAGACAAGATAAATATATAAATACATAAAAGACTTCTAATAAATAGTAAAAACGGCTAAGTACCAGGTGAATTGAAGAAGGAAGAAGGGATATTTTTTAATTAGAACTGCTAAATTGATTCTGCCAGATTTTGTTCATGAAAATAGTCTTGAATCTTCTTTTTAAATGAATAGCGGCTCGATGCCATCCTGATCTCCGTAGGAAGCGAATTCCAAAGAAGTATAGATTGGACAAAGAAGGTAGAGTGAAGAAAGTCTGAGCTGTGGGAGGGGCATAGTAGTAGTCGATTGTTAAAAGAACGAAGACATTTAGAGTGGTTAGAAGACAAGAATTTGAAGTGAGAAGTTAAGTAAGAAGGACAGTTAGGAGAGTAAAGCAAAGAAAACAGATACGTCAGTATAGGTAACCATTTCAACAGTGACCTGTGGGCGGAAACGTGGTCATATTTCCGAGTGTTGAAAACGAATCGAATGCAGTTATTCAGAAGCCGGTCAAGTTTGTTGAGGAGATCTGCATTCAGGTCATAGTAACACACATCACCATAGTCAATTATGGGAAATAATAAGGATTGCACCAGCATTGCCTTCGTAGTAGATGGTAAGAAGTTTTTAAGGCGATACAGTAGTAGTATATGATTGGGCATTCTGGACCACTTTTCGCTCGGCGAAACAAGTTCGCCATCGCGGTGGTCCAGAATGCCCAATCATAAACGGTCGACTCGATCAATGATATTAACGCTAATGAGAACCTAACAATGAAACTCGGTTTTAGCTATAGATATGCGATGCGTTTTTGTCATCGATCAGATTGGGTCGTATATCGATATTTTCGAACGAAATTAACCATCGCTCGCGACGCGATGGTGGTAAACAACGTAATGCGTCCGTGTAAAGATAAACGATGTCGTGTGTTATTCTACTCCTACGTTCGTACGTTCTAGTTAGACAGTGGCGTAGAATGTATACAACTGTGTTATAATCACAACTTTACCATATTTAATTGCGTCTGTATGAGATGTGTGTGAAATTAAGTATGGGTATGTGTAGTAATAAAAACATCCGTTGAAATAAAACCATATTATTATTCTTTATTTTTCATAAAACATAGGTTTGTCGGGGAACAAAACATCTGCAGAACGTACAAACTCCTGCAGTTTTCGCCACTGAGGAGAGTCTATGTCAGCCTGGAGTTTGATACGTACGATTGCCTTCTTCCACAGCTCTAGCGAGTCGGTGTTGCGCGCGTCGTTAGCTCGGTACACCTTGCAGTCGATGTAGTATTCACCGTCGGTGTGGGCTGTGCGTCGCTCGCACCCGTTACCCACTCGGTACACGAACAGCGACGACAGGCACGCTCGACCAGATGATCCCTCTCCGACTTCCGCGCCTGTTTCGCGGCCCTTATTGATACCGAATATATCGTTATCACTCAAAGATTTTTTACTGAAAAAAAAAAAAAAAAAAAAAAATCAACAACTTTTGTTAATTTACTAATTAAAAACCTAATATTGTTGGATACTGAACTGTGTGGTAAAAAAATGATATTAATAAGGCTTTCCCATAATCTCGAAGAGTATAACGCCTAACACCTGAAAGAATTATCCGTTACGAAATACTTATTGCTGGTCTAATTTGTAGGTACTTACAGTAACAATAACAATCACTACACTCATGAGACAAACATAACGAAACATGTAAAACAATAGATAAAATACCTGTGACGGTTCGATTTAGATTTGCGTTTTCCATTGCTTTCTGCAGGCTTACGACCAGTTTTCGTTTTTGTTTCAATGGTTGATGGTTGTTGATAGTATGAACCCTCAGAATCGGACCTAAAACAAGAATGTGATACAAACGTTTAAATAAATTAATAAGTTTGCGGTGGTTCTAAAAGAGTTTCGAATGTTTTATACTTACATTTTTTCCTTGATTTATAAGGGACTTACTCAACTTCAAGACGACAACAGTAGCAGCCACGATGATTTTCTTAAACTGCTGTTGGTGATGACGGTTGTCGACACTGACAGTACTGACTGAATGCAATTTACTGATCGCGGATCACGAGTGCGCGACTGTTACGAACTATTACTTAGTTCCCTTGAATAATTATAATGATCATAATCAAAAACGTAGTGACTTATAAGGCTGGCAATGTCTAATATGAAAAGTTACTTAAATTCTTTAGGTTTTATCGTGTGATGGAACTTTTTTATTTAGTCGTATTATAGACCTTCAAAAAATAAATACTAAGGCAAATTAAAGTAGAATCAATTGCTGATGCATTGAAAACACTTAGGGTTTACACACCGTTTCTTTACAATTTTCATACAACGCTTATGATACAAGCAGCATAATGACAGCCCTATGTAAAAAAGCTGACTACCTAACATTAATAATGTTAGGTTGCAATAGGTGTTTGTAGGCACGTGTACAAATTTCGCAATAATATCGGAAGCGCTGAAAGTTGATATGTAGCATTAGTATTATTACGAAGCGTCGAGCGTTGTGGAATCTTACCGAAATAAAAAAAATATATTTTTTTAGTAAATGTATATGTTACTAGTAAATACGTATCATTACAAGTGTAATATTGAAAAGGTGGACATTGAACAGGTAATTATTATTTTAATAATACAATTTTAATAATATGTTTTGACACTTATTGTTAATGTGTGATTTAAATAACAATATTTTTATTCTTTTTCAGCTACACATGCATCACAATTTACAATTGTATAAAACGATGAGATTGAAGATTTATCTCTAAGGAAAATATTTAGAAGTCCATTATTTTTATCCGATTATTTCTACAAGTGCGTAAGATCAAATAATTCTCAGGTAAATATATATATATATATATATACAATTAAGAACCTGTAACTTAAAGTTTTTGTTGAATAATTAATCCAAGTATATATCTTATAAATCTTTGCATCTTAATTTCCAGAATATGGGTGTATACAATACGTTTAAAACTAAAAAAATAACAAATGAGGAACGGGATCTACAACTGATCAAGATTTTTATTTATGTTGATGGTTCTAACGCATTTTCGAAGCTGTAAATCTGTATGAAAGGTATATATGTGTATATACATTATACACAGCATATTATAATTTAATATCACGATTTAATATCGATACTTGTGTCTAAACGCTGAAATAACTACCGATTAATCCTTGGCCATCAATACTGATTTGTACATTCAATAACAATGCCTTACTGCAAAGTGTGTTACGTATCTGTAGATAATCGTCACTGGTCTGGTCATTTACGTAGTAATACACATAAAAACAATAGCGTAGCTCCTTTTAGCAGTAATGTGAAAATAATTAAGTCCTCGTTCAAAGAACGTATTGTAAGTTATAGGATTATTGCTACTGAGAAGTTAGTCCATAAATTTCTAATAAAAATCCAAGAACAAGTCAAGGATCTGATAGATCAGTCACTAAAAAAAAACACGTCTGTTAAAGTTAACTTCGAACTATTTTTGATTTTTCTTTTGTTTAAAAACGATCACCAAGAAATTAAATCATTTGCTACAAAAAATTTTGTTATTAATTTAAATTACGATTTCGATACAATTTTTAAATCAACAATTTCAATACTTCTCAAAAAAATAGAAGAGTTTCAGGAAAGAGATAGCGGTTGGACCTTTTTAAATAACTCCTATTTTGAAATAAATATTAATAAATATAAGCCTCTCGGTGGATCCAAATTTATTCCTTTACCAAATTTTATAAAAAATAAAAAAGCTTGCTTGAATATTAAGAACAACGACAAGTACTGCTTTCTATGGTGTGTTGTGGCTGCTTTGTATCCCGCAACTCACCATACCGATAGAGTTTCATCATATCCTCGTTTTCAGGATGTTTTAAATGTTAATGATTTGTCATTCCCCATTACATTCACGGACATAGCCAATTTTGAAAAAAATAATCGTAACATAAATATTTATGTATATGGATTGAAAAATAATAAAACCATTATAGGACCATTATATAAAACAATTAATAAAAAATCTAGAAGCATCCACTTATTGTATTTAGAAAATGATACAAATTCTCATTACTGTCTCATTAAGAATTTACCTCGTTTAGTTAGAACTCAAATTTCTAAACATCATGGTAAATTATATTATTGCGAATCTTGTTTATTGTTTTTTTCTACTCTTAGTCAACTTGAAACACATCTGTGTGGAGGGGTTGTCACAATTTTACCAGATAGGGGATCAGTACTAAAGTTTAAAAATTTTCAAAGAAAACAAGACATTCCATTCGTAATTTATGCCGATTTTGAAACACTGTTAATACCGATTTCCGGCAATGATTTTGACACTGCTAATACAACATACACTCAGCGACACGCGCCAGCCGCTTTTGCGTATAACATAGTATCATCTTTCAATGATAATAAACGGTATGTAAGTTATCGCGGTGAGGATTGTGTTACAAAATTTATAGAGTTTCTAACTCGGGATGTAATTGAAATATATAAAATACTAACTAAAAACAATCCTATGATATTTACTGATAAGGATGATGAGGATTTTAAAAATGCAATTAAGTGTCACATATGTGAAAACTTGCTGTGGTCTGACAGAGTTAGAGATCACTGTCACATCACAGGTAATTACCGTGGCGCAGCTCATCGACATTGTAACCTACAACATAAAATACCAAAATTCATACCAATATTTTTTCATAACTTGTCAGGATATGATTGTCATATATTTGTGAAAAAATTAGGTGAGATTCCTGGTCAAATAAAAATTATACCCAAGACAAAAGAAAAATATATATCATTTTCAAAGTTTATTCCCGTTGCAGATAATGAATATGTGCAATTAAGATTTTTAGATTCTTTTAATTTTTTAGGAACCAGTTTAGACAAACTAGCTAAAACAATGCAGATAGACGATTTTGTTAATCTTCGATCTCATTTTTCGGATAATAAGCATTTTAGTTTGCTGACACGAAAAGGTGTTTATCCCTACGATTATATGACCAATTGGAAATGTTACGAGCAACAGACGCTACCGCTAAAGTGTTACTTTCACAATTCTTTGACAAACGAAGACATCAGCGATGACGATTATAATCATGCAAAAACTGTTTGGAATTGTTTTAATATAAATAATTTAGGAGAATACACTGATCTGTACTTAAAAACAGATGTACTTTTACTAACAGATATTTTTCAAAATTTTAGAAAAACTTGTAAACAATATGAAACTTGTAAACTTGACCCTGCATTTTATATAACGACTCCTAGTCTATCTTTCGATGCAATGTTACTTAAAACAGGCGTTCAATTAGAACTCTTAACAGATTTGGCGATTGTTAAAATGATTCAGGATGGTATTAGAGGAGGTTTATGTATGTGCTCGCATCGGTATGCAAGAGCAAATCATAAATATATGCCAGAATATAATGCTGTAAAACCAGATTGTTTCATAGCGTATCTAGATTGTAATAATTTATATGGTTATAGTATGTGTCAGTATTTACCATATTCAAGTTTTAGATTTCTTAATGAAAACGAAATAATTAATTTACGCGTTCAAAATATTAAAGATAATGCAGACTGGGGCTATATATTAGAAGTTGACCTTTTATATCCTGATCATTTACACGATCACCATAATGACTTGCCTTTTTGTCCTGAAAAATGCATTCCTCCAAGTGGTAAAACCAAAAAACTAATAGCAAATTTATATAATAAGTACAATTATGTTATACACTACGTTCATTTAAAAAAGTGTCTGGAGCATGGTTTAATATTACGTAAAATTCACAGAGTTATTACTTTCAAACAAAGTCCCTATTTAAAACAGTACATAGAGTTAAACACTCAATTACGACAGAAGGCAAAAAGTACATTCGAGCAAGACTTTTTTAAATTATTAAACAACAGTGTCTTTGGTAAAACATTGGAAAATACCGAAAAGAGAGTCACCGTACATTTAGTTAATCAATGGAGTGATAAAAGAAATAAAACCAACAAATCAATATCCGCTGAGAGGCTTATAGCTAATCCTTACTTTCATAGTGCAACAATATTAACCGAAAATTTAGTTGCTATACAAATGAAACCAGATCAAATAGTCTTAGATAAACCTATTTACATAGGATTCACAGTTTTAGATCTTTCTAAGTCCCACATGTATAATTTTCATTACAATGTTATAAAACCTTTTTATCATGATCGAGTACGCTTATGTTATACAGATACGGATTCTTTTGTGTATGAAATATATACCAACGATTTTTATTGTGATCTAAAACGCCATTTCTTGCAATACTTCGATAGCAGTAACTATGATAATGAGAACGAATTTGAAATACCTCTAATCAATAAAAAAAATCCGGGTCTTTTTAAAGATGAAATGGGTGGTAAATATATCTCTGATTTTGTAGGGTTGAGGTCAAAGCTCTATTCTTTAAAAACTTCAAATAGAGTTATCAAAAAAGCTAAGGGAATTAAATCATATATTATGTGCTCCGAGATTTAGACATAACAGACTATGAAAGCATTTTATTGGATGGTGGAGTTATTCGAAGAAAAAATATTATGTTTAAATCATTGAAACATGAAATTTTTACACAAAGTGTTAATAAAATTGCATTATCTAGTAACGATGATAAACGAATTATTTTGAAAGACAAAATAGCAACGAAAGCCTGGGGTCACTCATTCATAATTGGGTAATCAATAATGCGTCATATCTTGCAATTATTATATTATTGTTAATTTTTTAAGGTATTGATAAAATTAAGAATTGTCCTATATAAATACCGTACTTAGTTAAGTAAATAATTGTATTAGTGTTAATTAGCATTATATTAGTTAGCTTTAGGTTTTAGAAATAAATAAAGAGTTTTAGTATTGTAATTATTTGTAATAAATGTGTTTGTTATATCAATTTACTTGTTTTATTTGTTTACCAGATAAAAACCCTTTATTAAATTTAAAAATGCGAAAGCAACTTTGTTTGCTACCTATTATTAATATTTGGTATTAGAATGAAAAAAATCGAAAAAAAGAAGCTTGTAGGGAGTCGAACCCGAGACTTTCTGCATTGAAGTCCGTTAGTTTCACCACTGGGCTATCTAAGGTAAATAATCAAGTTTCATGTTAATACGTGTTGCTCAAATGTAATACGAAACTGTAAACCATCACGTTCATTGACCACAGCATCGAGCAAAAATGCATGGTTTACATTTGTAGGTGTCGCAATTAATGCAAGCTACATTCTATTGTTCGATGATTATTAAATTATTTATGTAGTCATTTCTTCACGTGTGTCTGTTTGTTAACGATATTTATATTAATTTTGTTATTTGATAAATATTATTCAGTTTAGATACTACATACGCGCTACATCACATAAACATGACTTCGGTAAGTAAATAATACTAATTAAATTTAATTATTATGAAACATTAATTAAAATATGTATGATACATTATTTATTGAATCTTGTGATTAGAGATATATATCGCAGTGATTTAAATGATTACTGCGTTGCTTGTACTCTGCTGAATGTTGTGGATTCGATACCACCCGGAACAAGAATTTCAATGGTTTAGAAAATAAATATTTATCTGAGTCAGAGTGTTATTTTAATTGTTGATTAAAATTGGTAAACCTTTTTATTGTATTAAATAACCTATTTATTGTTCTGTTTAATTTTATTTCAGATAGCAGGATCTGACATTGCGTTTAGTCAATATGCTCAGGATCCTTATGAAGAATTTAATGAGATGATTCGATGCGAACGCGAGGCTAGCAGTCAGGTTCCGAAAGAAAAGAAGTCTACGTCTCGACGCAGGGAAAAATCTAAGAAACATAATTCGACTCAATCTTTCGTCATGAGTAAACATCATCGGCGAGGCAGTAAACTAATAAAAATTTCAGTGATCGATTTGTGTAACAATTCTCCAGACAGTGATAGTGACAGTAATAGCGATAATGTTATTATCCAAGCGCAGTACGTGGTTAAAGATGCGGTTGACTTTATTATGGATGAAACAGAGTCGTTAGTTAAGAAAATATCGAAATCGTTAATCGATAGTGATTTTTAGAAGCCTTGTATAAATATTCTGATTTTTAGTGCTTATTGTAGTTGTTAAATTAGAATAAATATTAGGTTAAGTTAGTTTTTAATCTCTAATGTAACTTTGTATTTTTGTATCGTAATGTTATTTGTAAACAGGGGTTTTAAGTATATAAATTCTAAGAGAATAAATGCATGTTTTCTGTATTAAATTTGTTTTATTTTTTTAAAACCGTATTACATACTTATAGCTAACTTACAAACTTATAAAATTAAAACTTTAAAAACTTTTTTATACATAACACATTTCTAAGTGCACAATGTTTTAGATGATGATTACAATTAAAAACAGTTTTTCTATCGCAGTACTTTTTAGCTAACACAGATAGTTTAGGACAATTTTCTTCATGAAGTTCTAATACATTACAGTTCACACACATCTCTTTTATCCACTTCACTTTTTCTGAACCTTTTACATAGATATTCTTATTTTCTAGGTATGGTACGATCATGCGTTCGAATTCTCTATAATCAATATAGCCTTCGCTCCAACGTAGACCCATATTTTTTTCCAACCATTCCACTTGTCTCTTTTCATCTCTTGTTAAGTATGTGAACTGGTACGGTGGTTTAATTAAAAACGTTTGTGTATATTCACGTGTGGCAAAAGCTAACTCCTTTACTATAAAATTATTGTAGAGATCTTTAAATCCTTGTACATCTAATATGATTGTATCGGGATTCATGATATTTTCCTTACAATATTACTCAAAGGTTTATACTCAATTATACAATCGTTTAATATAAGACAGTATGCAGAGGTTTGGTCTGGTATGTCCAATTCACTCTCGATTTCCACTCTCACATCCACCACAGGACCAGTTTTGAGGTTATCTGCTTGTCTAGAACAATCAACTACGAATAGCGGCGCTAGGTCCTTAAATTGTTTCTCACTTAGTAGGGGTTCCGAGCGCCTGCCATAATACGACTGTTGAAATCGAGTGTATTGCTCGTATATTAGTGCAATTTTGTTATTTGCAAAACTAGCGTTTAGGTTTTCATACGGAAAGTAAGTTGAATTGAGATACACTCTTACGTCACGAATATAACAGTGGTCGAACTGGGACATATCAGAACTTGCGTTGTTTTTTCTATTTGTTTGTAAACCAATAATTATGTATCTTGGTTTCTCTATTTGCGATGAAGTTTTAATAGACCATGTATGTTTTGTAGTTTTAGGTAAAGCAGGATATTCGTACAGATCCCAATTTCTGAATATCATTTGGAGCGGGCGATCTTTTTCTAACAGTTTTAATAAATTTAACTTTTCTTTGTCAGATACTTTAACGTGTGGTACGCGCCATATAATTTTATTGATTTGAACGTCATCTACAATCTCTCCGGTGTTGAGTTTTACAGCATTTAGGTTTGTGTTACTTCGCAACAATATTAGTTCGTGCTTACTGTTTATCACCACTTTCTTAAAATCTTCGGCAAAACCCATGATATTACAAAGAGGTATAGATGCGGAAAAGTTACCTCCATTAATATTCTTTATACCTTCAATGTTCCAGCCCCAAGCATTAGATATCTTTGATTCACTCTCATTCATCGAAATTAATGACTTCATGGTGGTAGTAACGCCGGCATTTTTTATTTTATCAATCTCTACTCCATTCAACTCGTACCTTATATCTTGGAACAAGTAAAGGAGAGCATTATTCGTAAAATGAACGCTAGAAGCCTTGTCTTTTGAGTCCTTTTTGCTAACAATTACAGTTCCTTCCAAATACAGAGTGCTAGCTGATGGTAGTACATATAGGTCTTGTTGGTTGATGGGTATGCGAATTTCATCGTTTCTATTAAAACTGGTCACGTAGGGCTTGTAGGAGTGAAATTCTATTCCTTCAACTGTATTGTCGTAAGTCGGAGCGGATAAAACGTCTAAAATATTCATTTTAACAAACCGATAGCTCTCAGGAATGCCTTATTATTATCGGTTAATTTTATTTTTTTATTAGAGCGAGCTCTTATTTTCTTGGTTGCTAAATTGGCACTGATATTTTTGACCTGAGGAGGCTCGTATTTATTGTAGTCAATCATTTTTTCGTCTAAGATGTAAATATAGTTGTACTTCTTCACCACGTAAATTTATTAGACGATTGTTAATATCTAACAGTCTGATATGTATACAGCTTATGTTGTTTTGATTGACTGGAAAGTATATTGCGTTCTTCGGGATTTCTATGATTCTATATCCAGGTGGTACATTGAGTGCAAATTCGTGGATAATGTGACTCGGTTCTCCGTTTATGTACGATCCGCTTATAATATCACATTCAATCCTGACCACGGTTGTAGGTAAAATGTTGACAGGAAACTGAGACACATGCCATTTATTACTTTTTAATATTTGTTTATCAAACCCTAGCAAACGTCTAAAAGTGTTTTCTTTCTCAAAATTGATGTCTTTCGTACATTGTATGGTAGTTTTTAAAGTGTTGTTATTGCAATCTAGTTTAATTGATGCACCTTTTATCTCGGATTTTAAATAGTCACTGATATCTTGCAATTCATAGGTTCCCTCCGGTATTTCAATGATTTCGGAACCATAGTAAAACTTGTTATTCGTTTCATCAATGTTTGGAATAGAATTAAATGTAGAGAAATGCAATAATGCACACTCATACTGTTCATTTAGTTGTAAAGTATTAGGATAGTACGTCGATAAGGTAGACGAGGTTCCGGTTATCGATAAAGTGAGTGACATCTTGCAAATGATTGAAATGAAAGAAACACGTTAATTTTATACATATTTATTCCAAAATTTCCACAGATATTCTTAACATAGATGACCACAATTTACTGTGTTAAACTTTTGATATCTTGTGTAATTGTAATAAACACTACAATTCTTAAAATATCGCATTAATTCCAGTGGAGGTTTTAAGTCTCCATAACTATCAAAGTATTCACAATAGTTGGATACTTTAACATAAGCTACCCAATGCGTTCCTTCATTTTTAGAATCGTCCAAGTTAACAATACCACATTCAATCTGCTTTGGCTTTCTTGGCAATTGATCCTTCATGTATACTCCTCGAAAGTGTGGGATGTCTCGTGCATGTTCTTGGATGTCGATATTAGTCAGAGGGCGATTAGGTAGCTTCTTTATCAGTTTTTTTGATGTTCTATGAATAATCCTTTACCATTTTTATGCGGTTTAATGTATAAACCCTTACCCAACGCTAAAGCCTCCATAGTCTTATTATGACGTTCTGTTTCTCGCAAATTTCGTTGAGCTGCTTTGTAATCATTAACGGTTTTTGCAATACCCGCTGCACCACCAGCCAAAGTGCCTAAAGCTGATAAACCAGCAAAAATTGGAATTAAAGGCAAAATACCTCCAGTCTTTGGTATGGGTATGATTCGCGGTACCCGAATTTTCTGAATTTTTGGAAATATCTTTTTTGCTGCTAAGTAAGCAGCATTAATTAACGCTTTACTGTCTTTGTGTTTAATTCTCTTAATTTTTGATTTTATTTTTGATACAAAATTTTGAAACGTTTTAATTCCGGCACCAGACTTTAGTTTGGCTTTCATAACTTTGCTCACTAGCCATGAGCTAAGTTTTTCACCTTTCCGAGCATCCTTTGATTTAAGTCTTTGTTTTGCCATATTCATTAGTTGTAAATCAGCTTTGTGACGATGTGATAAGTCCGTGTGGTTAGCGTATGCAATGTCGTGGTGCATACAAGCTTCATCCAACTTATTAATACCTCGGTCACCGCGTAATAAACGTTTTTGGAGTTTTGTTCCGGGTCCGCAATAATTATATCCAGGCAAATGAAGCTCGAACGGTAAATTTTCTATTATACTATTAACTAGTCCACCACCTTGCATTGTACAAAGCGCAATGAAAAAATATTAAAAAAAAAAATGATTATATACTTATATAACTCACTCCACTAATGCAGCTTTGTCAATCCAACTATTTTCAGTATTGCTAAGACCCAACCATTTCACATAAAGTTTTGTTCCTTTCTTTTTTAAAACTTTCTCTATCAAATAAACACCAGGATAGTTCGATTTTTGAAGTTCTTGTTCATAAAAGGTTCCTAATATAGCTTGCTTACGTTGATCTTGTATATGATATGTCACTGGTGTTGTATTATTTATCTTCTTTACAGTAAAAAGTTCTGTCGACCAATTAGGAGTATAACCTTTCTCAAAATTGTGTTTGTATCTGCTGATACGGACATAATCACCAATTTTAAACTTAGGTTTACATGGAATCGATACATGTTTATGTGTTTTCAAAATATTTTCTTTTATTACTTGTTCATTAGACTTGTTTACATCGATTGGTTTAAATTGAGTAGTTCGATGTTTTGTGTGGTTATACGATTTCAGTATAACTTCTAATGGTTTACCCAGCCACTTATAGTTTCCATTAAGGCTAAAATATTTGTACAATTTATTTTTTATGGTTTTAATTAGTCGCTCAACAATCGATGCTTTTTTGGTAGAAAACGAGGAGTAATGGTTAATTTTATTTGTTTTCATAAGCCCTTGAAATGTGTTATTATAAAACTCTGTTCCCATATCAGTTTGTAAATTATTAGGTATTCGATGAGTGTTAAGTAATATTCTTTCAAATGCATGAGCGACATCAAGTTTATTTTTTTATTTTAGCGGCTGCGTCCATGCATATTTTGAGAAACAATCGATCACTATTAAAATATAATTATAGCCCTTGTTATATTTTCTTAGGTTTTGCATATCCATCAGATCAGCTTGCCACAAGTCGTCAATACTTTTTAGAACAACGAAACGTCGAAGGAAATTTCTTCGTGCAGTTTTGTGTATTTCATTCACAATTTGCTGTTTTGACATAATTTACAGTTTTTAAGCAATTTATCAACATCTGCTTTAGTATAAAACTTTTCTTCCAAATGATTTAAAACCTCAGGTATCTTTGCTTTTAAAGTAGCTTGAACTGTCTTTTGTGCATCTAACGTGAGCTGAGAACGTAATGCACCAATTAGTTTATTTAATTCATGTATCGTATTAGCACTTAATCGATCTACGTAATCCTTGTTCACGGCATCGTCTCCATCTACGGGAGATCGGATCCCCCTCAGTCTCGATGCTTTCAAATCAAAGTCCCCGCTTTTTGATTTTAACAATGCATTATCATTAAATTCAAATAAATCTGGTAAACGCAATCTCTTGTGAATAAAATGACCGAATTTGTCTACATTCATCTTTAAGGTGTATTGTTTTGAAAGGTTGACAGTAAAATGAAACACAAACGATTTATGTATTTATTATATTACTTTCACGCAATTCCTCTATTATAGATATAATTTCGTTGTTAACCCCTGTGTTACCAGCATCTTGAGATGCAATTAGCAATTTTAGTCGTTCTACCAATTCATTAGGATCATCCCAATATATAAAATCTACATTCTTCTTCCACATTTTTGTTAAAGGTAGTCCTTTCCCTTTGGATTGAATAAAAAGCGGTTTAATAATTTGTAAATATTTTAGACCCTTATTACTTTTTATCGGTTTACTAGGATCATTATCTCGACGATGTGCATTAGTATCCAGTAGCATTGATTTATAATGTTGCATATCACTCTCTGTAACCAAACTCAAATCTATATTCTTTTTCAGTAGCAACTGTTTTAATCCAGGCGTAGTTCGATACTTGCGATCTGCTACTATGATGTATTCGTCATTGACAATTATATGAGCAGAACCCAACATCAACTTTCCACGATCGTATCTGACACCAAATGGAATATCTGCTAACGCTTCTGGGGAAACTGACCAGGATGTTGTGTTGCAATCTTGTTTTTTTTCACCTAGTGATTTATAAGAAGAGTCACTGTCGACCTCAGAATCATAATCGTCTGTATCGTTGCTTTCTTTGTCACTGAAAACTTCTTTCTGCAAAGTTTTATCTATAAAGGGAAGTTCAATTTCTTCATCTTCGATATTTTGTGGAGCAGATTGTTTACTAATATTAGCAATTAAGTTTAAGGGTTCTGTTACAGGCTTGAAAACTGATTCCAGCGCCTCTTTATTATTTATTTCAATATCCTTCATTTTTCGTACTTTTTTCTTCACGACTTCTGTCGCTTCAACGATTTGTCTTTTCAAAGATTTTTCCATATTGATGAAATAGATAGTGATTGATTAAGTATCCTAAGTAGAATAATTAGAAAAGATAGGGTAACGGATTTAAATAACAATGATTTAATCAAAAACTACAAAGGTGTCAAATTTATTTCTATAACAACCTTTATTTTTAGAGCAATCCTTATTAATCACAACAAAACTGAAGGGATCGTTCCATATTTTTGAACACATTTCACGAAATTCAATCCATGACATATCAGTGTTGACATGTTCTTCGTAAATATGCTTCAAATTAATTTCATCTTGCTTAAAAAGTATGATTAAGTTCGCGTTGTCTCTTATTAATTGTTTGGGAATTTTACTATACGTTTGATTTAAATAAAAACAATCGATGTATTTGTGTCTTCCCATTGCAAAGTAATCACGCATATTGTTTTGATTCTCACATGCGACATCATCAAATATAATCACAGAGTCGGGTTTTGCGTCCTGAACTCTTAATATTTCTTCATTTTCCTGATATTTCCGAAACGAAATACCCGGTACTCGTTGCAAAACTTTTTCTAAAAATATGTACTTGGGTTGGTACAGGGTTTTTGAATAAATATAAACATTTCGAAATCTTAAACCATTTTCGTGTATAAGAAGACTAATGAGTAAATTTGTTTTTCCGCAATTTGACGGTCCGCAAATTATACAGCGTACTGAATTAGGTAATAATTCACTATGACGAAAATCAGTTTTACTAAATTCATCACATATTATGTTAACATTCAACGATTGTGGTTGTTTTACAAATTTCATGATAATTGTGTGAAACAGTTCGATTAACAATGACGAATATTATTTTAGATTAATATTTATAAACCATACCACTACCACTGTATATTTTGCGTAACTAACATTAACCGAGTTAACCGTTTATGATTGGGTATTCTGGACCACCGCGATGGCGAACTTGTTTCGCCGAGCGAAAAGTGGTCCAGAATGCCCAATCATATACTACTTACAGTGCCCGTAAGGTTCCTGTAACTTTCTGGTTGACACTCGCAACCTGTGACTGCCAGCCCAGCGTAGAATCGATGAGTAAACCGAGGTCCTTAACACTAGAGCTTAGTGGAATGACTGTACCATTGAAAATTACTGGCGGAATGACGACGCCACTCACCCTGTTGATACCCCGATGACTGCCCAATATCAACGCTTGGCACTTACATGGGTTTACAGCCACACCAAAAGCCTTCGACCAGTTGTTAATAGCGTCAAGAACACGATTGACCCTGCCGACGGCATCGGTGATATCGTCCACACTGGACTGGGAGTACAGTTGCAAATCGTCAGCGTAAAGATGATACGAACACTGAAGGTTGAATGTTATGAGATTAATAAAAATAGAAAAAAGAAGAGGAGAAAGAATACCGCCTTGTTCCCGGGACGCCACATTCCAGTTTACTCCATGCTGAAGAAGAGTCACCAACACGGACCAACTGCTGGCGGTCCCGAAGATAAGAAGAAAACCAATCCAACGCTTGCTGAGAGATCATAAGATAGGACAGGATAGAGGAAAGGATATCGTGGTTGACGGCATTGAAGGCATTTGAGAAGTCAATTAATACCAAAACAGTAAGCTTGGAGTCCTCCATACCCGACCTAACATCGCCAATCACTTTAAGGAGGGTGGAAACGGTGCTGTGTCCAGGCCTAAACCCAGATTGAAAACGGCTGAGGAGATTATTTCCGTAAATGAAAGCTGACAACTGCTTATGGACACAGGCCTCTAGGGTTTTGGATAGAAAAGGAAGGATAGAAATTGGACGGAAGTGGTTAGGGAGAGAGGGATTGGGGATCTTAGGTAAAGGCCGAACGAGGGCTTTCTTCCATAAACACGGAAAAGCCCCGATGTCCAGTGAGGAGTTAATGATGTGGATAATGGCTGGGAGAAGTTGATCGAGGATGAGGACGATCATCCCGGACCCGCGGGAGTGGTGCATCCTGCGGGAGAGGGGTTGCTGGACCCCTACCGGGCGCGTCCCTAGGTTGCGGATAAGGGAATGCCGCACAGATATGTGCGGTACCGGTTTACCGGCGCGGACAGCTCCAGCAGCGGGGTCGCTCCTCAGCCTGAGGATGTGACAGCCGCGGCGGGTCTGGTCAGTGTCAACTGCTGGCTAGACATCGCGGCCTGCCGGCGTCTCGGACGTATTCCGAGTAGCGGCGGCGGGCGGTGAGTCTGCCCACATTCTTGTGGGTGGACGGCGGGGTCTGATCTGTCCAGACCGCCGCGTGGTGGTCACCTGCTGGCGTCTCGGACTCATTTCGGGTAGCGGCAGCGGGTGTCGTGCTCCCTCATCCGTCCCTCTTGCGAGGAAACGGGTGAGATGAGCGGTCGTGCGAGTTCGGTCTGTGTTTACTGCGGGCCGGATATCGCAACCTGCCGGCGTCTCGGACGTACTTCGAGCAGCGGCGGCAGGCTTTGGGTCTGCCCACTTCTCCATGTGGTGGGCGGACGGCGGTGGCCTATCTGTCCAGGTCACCGCGTGTTGTTCGACCTGCTGGCGTCTCGGACTTATTCCGAGTAGCGGCAGTGGGTCGCTCTCTCTCCATGCCCCCATGCGCGCGGGGGACGGTCGAGTGGAGCTGTTGGGCGAGTTCGGTTAGTGGTTTTGCTGGCTGGACATCGCGGCCCGCTGGCGTCCTGGACTCATTCTGGGTAGCGGCAGCGGGCGTAGTGCTTCCTGCTCCTGACCTTCTTTTTGGGGGGGATGGTAGAGGGAGCGGACGTGCGAGTTTGGTCGGTGTTTTTGCTGGCTGGACATCGCGGCCCGCTGGCGTCCTGGACTCATTCTGGGTAGCGGCAGCGGGCGCAGTGCTTCCTCCTCCTGACCTTCTTTTTGGGGGGGATGGCGGAGGGAGCGGACGTGCGGGTTTGATCGGTGTTTTTGCTGGTCGAACATCGCGGCCCACCGGCGTCTTGGACGTTATCCGAGTAGCGGTGGTGGGCGGTGAGTCTGCCTACTTTGTGGGTAAGACGGTGGGGTCTGGCTTTGTCCAGATCGCCGCGGGTAGGGCGATCGCTGTCGGTCGCGACCCGCTGGCGTTCTGGATATTCCGGGTAGCGGCAGCGGGGGGGTGGTGCTCTCTCTCCTTTACCTCCTCGTCAGAGGAGGAGCGGTTGAGGTGAGTGGTCGTGTGTGAGTTGGGTCGGTATTTTGCTGGCCAAACTCGGTAGTGGCTCGTCGGCGTCTCGGACGTATTCCGAATCGCGGCGACGGCCGTTATGTTTGCCCTCCTTTCTCTCTATTCAGAGATTGGGGGCGCATTCGCGGGCGGCGGGCCCGATACGTCGGGCAGGACTCCGGTCACCGCCGGCCGACCCGTAATCCTGTCCTTTTCAGGACGGGACCGGGGGCCGCCTTCCCTTACAGGAAGGGGGCTACGTGGAAGAAAACCACTATAAAAAATTACCCTGAAGCCTACGCTTCCGATGCCCGGCTAGGGGCTGCATGGCGGAGGGGTACTCCGTCGTTAGGGCATCAAACAAACAAAATCATGGAACAGACAGACGCAAAACATACTCAGCAAGCGGGTAGGGAGGCCTCAGGTCGACCAGAATCCCGTGGCTCTTCGGAGCTCAGGCGCACGTATTTGCTGGCGCCAGCATCTGCCTCGGTGAGTGGGGAGACCCACGAGCCGTCATTGGGAGGGGAGGGGAGGGTGACTCGGTCTGCGAGCAGGCTGAGTCACGAGGAGAACATTGCGAGAGAGCCTCGAGTGGTGCTCGAGAGGCTCGCCATGGACGCTCAGGCGACGACCACCGGTCGCCCTGAGGAGGAAATGGAGTTTGAGGTGCCGGCGCCTTGCCGGTCCCGAGACAGCTCTGTTTCCGGGAAGGTCGGCCGGAAGCGTCCACGACGTGAACTGGTCGAAGAGGACGACGTGGGTAGCCGCGCCGCTTCGGGCTGCGAGAGCGATGCCTCATTAGCATCGTCGACGCGGTCCCGCGGTCGTGCGACCCACGGTCGTTACGTAGGGCTCAGCCGACAGCGCGAGCTGTACAGGGCGCTCGCCGCTGAAGCGGCGCAGTCACCTGACGCCAGTGCGTCGGCAGGGAAGGAAGAGGAGGAGAGACAGAGGAGGGAGGCTCGGGCGGCTGTCCGGGACCTCATTAGTTCCGGCACACAGCCGACCGACCCCTCCTCTGTACAAAAACGCATTGACAGTGGTCTCCTGCCGATATTGGAGGTAGCGCGCACCTCCAAGAATATTAAGGGGACCTTCATCAAGCGTTTTAAGGATGCGGTGGAGCTTATCCAGGATGGCGTTCGCTCCCTGACAAGCTCTACTTGCGTGGAGAAGTTGCTCGCCGAGAACGCTCGGCTGAGCAAAGAAGTCGAAGACCTCAGGGGCCAGATGCTCGTGGTGCGCGAGCAGACCCCTGCAGCGTTCGACATGGCCGAGTTCCAGCGGTCCATCATGTTGTCGGTCGGGACAATGATGGACGCCAAGCTGGCTGGGGTCAAGGAGCTGCTTCCGCCGGAGCGGGTTTTACGCCCGCCCCTGGCGGCGGACAGGCGAAGCTGTGCGGAGGTTGTGGGCAGAGGGCCCAAACCAGCCGCAAAGCAGCCCGCCAAGCCCGCACCCAAGCAGCCTCCAAAAGCTGCGGAGAAGCCGAAGTCGGCACCAAAGCCGACTTCCAGACCGGCTCCGAGGCCGGCTCCCGGCCCGGCACCGAGGCCGACTCCCGGCCCGGCACCGAAACAGCGACCTGGACCGGCCCCCAAGCCGGCTCCCAGGGCGGCTGCAAAGGCTGCCACTGCCAAGCCTGCTCCAAAACCGGCTTCAAGACCGGCGCCCAAACCTGCTGCACCAGAGCAGAGTGCGGGTACTGATGAAGCTGGAGGCTGGACTGAGGTCTCCCGGCGGAAAAGGGTGAGGAACAGGGTCAGGACAGAGGCCCCCAAACCCAGACCCGCCAGGAAGACATCGTCCAAAAAGCAGAGCGGCAAGCAACGGAGGAAGATGGCCCAGAGACAGCGGCGTGCGGCTCAGACGCCCGCCGTTGTCTTGACGATTGAGCCCGAGGCTGCCAGCCAAGGGCTCACGTACGCCCAGGTCCTGGAGAAGGCGCGGCGACATATCAATGTCGCCGAGCTGGGGATCGACATGGCGGTCGATCCTATCAGGATCAAAAGGTCCCAGACGGGAGCTCGAGTACTCGAGCTTCCCAGGAACCTGAGCCGGGAGGGGGCGGACCTGATGGCCGAACGGCTGAAGGCCATCTACGAGGATGGCACAGTGAGGGTCCACAGACCTTGCAAGTGCGCGGAGCTCCGGGTGACAGACCTGGATGACTCCGTCACTAAGGAGGACCTCACTGCAGCCGTCATGGCGAAGGGCCAGTGTCCTCCCGGCACGGTGACGGTCGGCGAGCTTAGGCTGGGCCCCGGGGGCATGTTCACCGCCCTGGTGAAGTGCCCGCTGGTCGCTGCCCCCAAGCTCGTCACGACGAGGGCCAAAAAGTTCTTGGTCGGATGGAGCTCCGCTCGAGTGGTTCAACTCGCAGCACGGCCCATGAAGTGTTTCCGATGCCTGGAGATCGGACACACTAGGCCCGTGTGCACCGGCGAGACGGACCGCAGCGGGCTGTGTTACAGATGTGCACAGCCCGGCCACAAGGCGGCATCCTGCAGTGAGCCCGCCAAGTGCCCCATCTGCGTGCAGAGGGGGCGCAAGGCGGACCACCAGATCGCCGCCCGCATCGTTCGGCACCTGACGGGCACGGGACCCGACTTGTCGGCCTCCCAGTTCGGCTTCAGGGCGGGCCGGTCTACACTGGACGCCCTGAGCCACGTCAGGAAGTTCGCCGCGGAGGCTGCGGCGCGGGGAGGAATGGCGCTAGCGGTGTCGCTCGACATCGCGAACGCCTTCAACTCGCTGCCGCACCAGTGCATAGAGTCGGCGCTTCGTTATCACGGGGCGCCCCTCTACCTCCAGCACATCGTGGCGGACTACCTGCGCGACAGACATGTCGCCTACACGGGAGTGATGGGCCCGCAGCTGCAACCCACCGGGCGCGGTGTTCCGCAGGGGTCAGTCTTAGGACCTCTCTTGTGGAACATCGGGTACGATTGGGTGCTTCGCGGCGCCCTCCTCAGTCAGATGGAGGTCGTCTGCTATGCAGACGACACCCTGGTGTTGGTCAGAGGGACCACCCAGGAGGAGTGCATCCGGCGTGCTACCTGCGGCGTACAGCTCGTCGTAGGTCGCATCCGGATGCTTGGATTGGACGTCGCTCTGGGGAAGACCGAAGCACTTTTGCTACATGGCCCCCGGAGCAGACGTACGGATTCGTGCCTGACGGTGGAGGACGCGAGGATCCCACTGTCGGGTACGATGAAGTACCTCGGACTGGTTCTCGACGGGCGGTTGAGCTTCCGGGAGCATTTTCAGCGGTTGGCGCCGAGGCTTCGGTCCGCCGCTGCGGCCCTCGGAAGGCTCCTGCCAAATGTCGGGGGCCCCGACGTCGGGTGTCGCCGTCTCTATGCCTCGGTCATTCGATCGATGGCTCTGTACGGCGCACCCATTTGGAGTGACCGACTGACGGCCGATTACCACGCAACCATTGCAACGCATTACCACGCGCCAACACTAAACGCGGATGACGGTGCACGGCGGTTCAGGTTTAGTCAGTAAGAGTCTGACACTACCCATCCGCTCCCCCGAGTGGGTGGGTGTCCATGAGGATTCCCCCGCCTTATCAAAAAAAAAAAAAAAAAAAAGGATGAGGACGATCATCCGGCGGCTGATGCAATCGCACCCCACTGCCTTGGATTTAATAGAGAGGATAATCTTTTTAATGTCTTCACAAGCGATTGGAGAAAAAGAAAAGCAAGCTATATCAGGACGCGTTAGACCAGCAATATAGTTATTGGTATCCCGCTGAGTTAGATGATCGAGAGTAGAAGAGGTGGAGAAATGTTTGTTCAGATCATCTAACCCAATAGTAAGTGGAAGGTCTAGATGTCGCGCTCTGCCGATACCGAGAGTACCAAGGAACTTCCAGATATCGGCAGCCGAAGTTGAAGAGATATTATTGTGAATATAACGGCGTTTAGCGTTACGTATCATCTGGTTACACCTATTTCTGGCAATTTTGAAAGATGCCCAGTTGTCATCTGTACGGTCCCTCTTGAATAAGCGAAAAGCACGGTTTCTGCGCCTCATAGCCATTGATATGCCCTTTGTCATCCACGTTGCTGGTAAACGTTTTAATTTTATTTTTCTTACAGGAGCGTGTGCGTCGAACAGCTTTGTTACCACCTGGTTGAAAAAGGACACCTTATCATCCAGTGTAGTAGCCTCTATCAATGGCTCCCAGCATACATTTTCCGCATCCTTTTGTAGTTTCTCCACATCTAAACGGGCAAAGCTGCGCATTGAGAGGATCTTAGGTTTGGGTTTAGGGGGTTTCAAGGTATATGATAAATAAATTAGGTCAGAAACCGGAGGCATCAATTTGACCATGGGAAGATACGAGAGGAAGTTTGGAGACGAGGATAAGGTCAAGCCATGTGTCCTCACCAGCTACATTGTGGTGTGTAGCTTGCAATGGCAAAACGTGTAGGCTGGCTGACTCCACAAGGTATTTTAGCTTGCGGGACCGATGGGAATCAAGGACAAGGAGATTTGTGTTGAAATCGCCCATGATGATGTGGTGTGCATACTCCGACCCTAAAGATTCAAGAACCGATTCGAATTCAGTGAAATAGTCAGATCCTGGAGGGCAATAAACCACACCGAGTGCCAGCTTAGCCCCACTGACACAAACCTCAAGAAAAAGAAATTCAGCAGAGACATTGAGATTGGGAGAAGAAATAGCAACTATTTTGTAATTAAAATCACTGCGTAAATATACAGCAACCCCACCCCCTCGCCTATTCACACGATCATTGCGAATGAGAATAAAACCAGGAAGGGGGTAGGTTGTTGAAGGAAGATGAGGTTTGAGCCAGGTTTCAGAAATCAGAAGGGCATGAACATTGCTATTAGCGAAAGCTTCGTGAAGCTCACTATAGTGGCTTGGAACACTTTGAGCATTAATATGGCAGACATTAAACTGCCTATTTAGAGAAGGACAAAACTTTTCGCGCAAAGAGTCACCGAGTGTGTTACCAAGAGAACAAAAGCTTATATCTGAAGAATAACTGGAGTTATTGGCAGAACAAAAAGATTCATTATCAGAAGAAGTCATGTAAAATAAATAAAATAAATAATAACAATAAATAATTAAAAATAAATATTAAATGATAGCGCAATTTTATCAATATGCACCACCCGCCAGCTTATCAATACCACAACAAACATTAAACAAAACAAAAGAAAATTCATCTAACACAAGATACAAAATGAAAAGCAAAACAAACTAACAGAGAGAAACAAATAAACACACTCAATTTTATTAAATAGTGAGTAAGTATGTACTTTGTATGCATATGATAATTAAACAACAATAATAATACAAATTTGAAAAAAAAAGAAGACAAAGCACTTCAATGTAGGTGAAACGAAACGCAACTGACACTCTCAGGCGTTCTGACAGCTGTCACTGCAAAGTGAACAGCAGATGGATGACATCATGACAGTGACACAAGCAACAAGAGTAAAGATATTCTAAACACAGGGTAAACATATAATTTATATTTAAAGTTATAATTACAATAAAAAGGGAGGGTAAACTTGTGAAACTGTTACTTATAAACTAGAGGGTAAGACTATGACAAAGAAAGCGTTACATGCCAGATACTACATTGTTAGAATACGAAAGAGTAATGATTTGAAGCAACATGAGTATTATGGTGAGTAGATAAAATTGAGTGTGCTACTTATCGTCACAAGGCAGCTCGTAATATAACTATTTCCGGCTTCTTTCAGCCGCAGGTCCAGTCGCGTTTCTACCCGCTGACGACGACACACACTACAATTTTGGGAATTTGCCGATCAGAGACGCCAGCTCCTCCCCAGATGTTATTTTATGGCGACTGCCGTCCGGAGTCTTGATGCAAATGACCCCATCCTGAGTCCAACAGGACCTCATCCCGAAGTGCAGCCTCGCTCTGCTAAAAGTGGATTGCCTGGTCCTTGTCAGGAACTCCCTGACTGATATAGAGGACCCCTTCAAACCCGTCTTCGCTCTCCAGACATTGTTCCTGTCATCAGCACTAGAGAACCTAATGAGAATAGGCCGGTGATGGTCCTTGTTGAGCGCCCCAAGCCGATGGCAGACTGTTATTGAACTCCCATTTAAGCTTTTAAGTGCGAGCCTGTTATTTAATATGTCAACTATGACAGCTTTGCAGTCCTCGCCGTCTACATCAGGAACTCCAAGGAAGACCAGAGCTTTTTGTCGGTGCCTAGTCTCCAACACATCCAGCTGCTTGGCACACTCAGCTATTTGTTGCCGCAGAAGACCCAGCATGGAGAATACTAGCTCTCGGAAAGTGCGGAACTCTTCAGCAACTTTTGCCACTGTGTCCTTGGCTGGCCCGGCACCCTGGATTTGTGCTTCTAGGTCACCCATCTTTTTTATGAAAGTGTCTTCAAGGCTCTTTTGTACCATGATGATCTCCGACAATTGTGACATTTTGTGTTGTGATGTGATTGGTGTGTGCAGTGCAGGTTAACAGCTGGCAGGTGGTTTTTATTTAACTATTGTCACATTCAATGTGCTACAAAAGTAAGTCGCAACTTTTAACGATTATTTAGAACAAAAATTAACCAAATATTTGTAAATAACTAATTATTGTGAATTTATTAAATTTCCGAATCGGAAGACACGTCTGTACTTTATTTACACCTACCGCCGAAAAAATAGGGCGACCTCTGATAGTATCTTCAATTAAGTAAGTTATGGGAGCTGTTTTTTGTATTTCACGAATTTTAAATAATTCTGTTGACCAGTTGGGAGTGTAACCTTTTTCAAATGTTCCTTTGTATTAACTGATACGCACAAAATCACCTACTTTGTATTTGCTTTTTAAATTATATTTTTTTAGCAACTTTAAATACCTTTCTAATATAATTTTTTTATTAATATTGTCCACATTAGCAGGGATTTCATTGATAGTGCGATGGTGAGTGTGATTGTATTTGTAAATAACATCATTTAGGATATTATTTATCCAATGAGGAAGATGAGCATGTTTTTTTTATCATCTAGAAAAATCAAACTAAAAATTAGAAAAACAATGGTGAAAAAATTTTAGCGATATCTCAAAAACTCTATTTTTTACGAATTTTTAAAGTCGGGCATTCTTAAATTTAGTTTTGGTTCGCCCGATCAACGCGTGACGTCACAACGCCCGTCCTCCGCTCCCGTACATACGATCTCGTGCAGTATTTTTATGTTACTCGCATATTTTTGTAGATTTTGCTAAATATGGAAAAAAGAGTAGCGTAAAGTTACTGAATAGGTTTCTTTGTACTAATACAACAGTTAGCACGCCAAAAAATATATCTTTACAAGCTTTTATTTAACATTCAATGTATACGTTTGTACCTACAGCTACGAGTGGAATCTTGCAACTTAATTTTGAAACAGATATCTTTAACTGATTGAGCTGAAATTTTGTATATCTGTTAAGTTTGGATGACAATATAATTTTATAGTACTTTCGAGCTGATCTGATGATGGCGCCAGAAGGTGGCCCGAGGAACTCTCTAACTAAATGACGTAATCGCATCGCGTTTGGGCTTGTTTGATAAGTCTACACTATTGCTGTGAGCTTAGTTAAATTTGAAGCTTGTGTTTAAAATTAATTTATATTAGAAACTGAAAACTGATTTGTGCCCGAAATTACAAAAAAAAGTATGCGCTCGTGTATTATATTGTCGTAAATTAATGAAAAGGAAGAACAAGTCGTCATTCTTGAAAAGATCGTTTCAATGTGAAAAAGAATGCTAAAACTTTATTTCTATCCATAGCGGCCCGTCCCGGCTTCGCACGAGTATTTAACAAACATTTTAAAATATATTAATTTTAATAAACACTCACACAAACACGTTTTTGAATGGGGTACAAAAAAAGAGTAGGTACATTAAATTTCATTATAAAGAAAATTGGATTGTTATTTCTTTTTTTATTATTGTTTATGAATCTTTCTATTACATTTTATATTTTATTTTAGTTTACTCCCCTCCCGTACTCCAGTGACGTCTACATCGCATAGTTAGCCGAGCGGAGAGAGCGGCCACCATTAACCAAGCGACTTTTTTCTAATATTTACACTTTTGAACTCGTGTTATCTTTCGAATGTAATGTCCAAATTGAAAAATTCAAGTTATATAATGGTATTATATAACTTGAATTAATATAATGTATTGATATAATAATAATATATAATATAATGTATTATATTACGAGCAGGACAGATAACAATAGCAGAATAAAAATAATTATTATTAAAAATTAAAAAACACGCCTGCCATGTAAAAAAAAATAAAAACAAGTCAAATATTTGCAGTCGGGGTCGGTTACTTGGAACAATTCATTACAGGTCCCCCGACTGCAAATATTTGACTTGTTTTTATTTTTTTTTACATGGCAGGCGTGTTTTTTAATTTTTAATAATAATTATTTTTATTCTGCTATTGTTATCTGTCCTGCTCGTAATATAATACATTATATTATATATTATTATTATATCAATACATTATATTAATTCAAGTTATATAATACCATTATATAACTTGAATTTTTCAATTTGGACATTACATTCGAAAGATAACACGAGTTCAAAAGTGTAAATATTAGAAAAAAGTCGCTTGGTTAATGGTGGCCGCTCTCTCCGCTCGGCTAACTATGCGATGTAGACGTCACTGGAGTACGGGAGGGGAGTAAACTAAAATAAAATATAAAATGTAATAGAAAGATTCATAAACAATAATAAAAAAAGAAATAACAATCCAATTTTCTTTATAATGAAATTTAATGTACCTACTCTTTTTTTGTACCCCATTCAAAAACGTGTTTGTGTGAGTGTTTATTAAAATTAATATATTTTAAAATGTTTGTTAAATATTCGTGCGAAGCCGGGACGGGCCGCTATGGATAGAAATAAAGTTTTAGCATTATTTTTCACATTGAAACGATCTTTTCAAGAATGACGACTTGTTCTTCCTTTTCATTAATTTACGACAATATAATACACGAGCGCATACTTTTTTTTGTCATTTCGGGCACAAATCAGTTTTCAGTTTCTAATATAAATTAATTTTAAACACAAGCTTCAAATTTAACTAAGCTCACAGCAATAGTGTAGACTTATCAAACAAGCCCAAACGCGATGCGATTACGTCATTTAGTTAGAGAGTTCCTCGGGCCACCTTCTGGCGCCATCATCAGATCAGCTCGAAAGTACTATAAAATTATATTGTCATCCAAACTTAACAGATATACAAAATTTCAGCTCAATCAGTTAAAGATATCTGTTTCAAAATTAAGTTGCAAGATTCCACTCGTAGCTGTAGGTACAAACGTATACATTGAATGTTAAATAAAAGCTTGTAAAGATATATTTTTTGGCGTGCTAACTGTTGTATTAGTACAAAGAAACCTATTCAGTAACTTTACGCTACTCTTTTTTCCATATTTAGCAAAATCTACAAAAATATGCGAGTAACATTAAAATACTGCACGAGATCGTATGTACGGGAGCGGAGGACGGGCGTTGTGACGTCACGCGTTGATCGGGCGAACCAAAACTAAATTTAAGAATGCCCGACTTTAAAAATTCGTAAAAAATAGAGTTTTTGAGATATCGCTAAAATTTTTTCACCATTGTTTTTCTAATTTTTAAATTTTTTGCCATGTAAAAAAAAATAAAAACAAGTCAAATATTTGCAGTCGGGGTCGGTTACTTGGAACAATTCATTACAGGTCCCCCGACTGCAAATATTTGACTTGTTTTTATTTTTTTTTACATGGCAGGCGTGTTTTTTAATTTTTAATAATAATTATTTTTATTTAATACCTTTTTTGTGAACAACATAAAAGCATGACACAACACAAAAAAAAATTTCGTTCGGAACCCTTTGCAGGCGATTTCGACTCACACTTGACCATTTTTTAATGTCCACATAGCCTATGTCACTCGGGATAACTCAAAGCTTCTAATGATACCACAAACATTGAAATCGGTCAAGCCTTTTAGAAGTTATGGTGGAATAAAGAAACTCACAAACATACATACATACATACATACCTACATACATGAACCCTGAAAACATAACACTCCTTTTTGGGCAGTCGTGTAAAAAAGGGGAGGCCTATACCCAGCAGTAGGTGATTCCGGGCTGATATGATGATGGATGATGATATAATGGTATTAAAGCAGTCTTAAATATAAAGCAAATTATTTTGATGAGGATTACTACCAAGGTCAAACACAAGGTCGCCATTTCCAGCGACGTCATTGTATTTTTTTTTTAATGAAAGAACACTTGTTGCATTATTGGAGTTTTAGTAAGGATCCCTATTATTATTTTAATATAATATAGGCTACTTCACGCAACGATAGTGTAGCTAATCAACAATGAAAGATTTTTTTAAATAGGTATAATAATTTCGTAGCCTATTCAAAATGCAACCAAAGAAACAATCAATCAAATCTTGCCTCTTTCTTATATTATCATAGATATCTTAATATGAAATTACAAACACACTTTAGGTTAACAGCATTACACTAACTACAAATACGGTACATACTTACGTAAAAAAACATGTTTTAATTTTTTTGTTTGGCTCTGAAACGAAATCTCTGAAACGGCTGGACCGATTTTGACAGAACTTTCAGTCACAGATAGATAATGCAATAGGAAGTTTAAATTTTATTTATTTTAAAAGGGGATTTTGTGAAACATTGGGGCACATATACTACTGAATATTTAGCATTCCGCTGCTTTTCATGTTCTCGAACATGAGTAAAATGTTCAACATAGAAATCTACCTATCTATACTGATATTATAAAGCTAAAGAGTATGTTTGTTTGCTTGAACTTGCTAATCTTAGGAACTACTGATTCAGACTTTATAACACTACGCTGCACCCAATAGGGCGAAGCATCAATGGAAAATGTAACAAAAACGGAAAAATATCCCTATTTGTGAACTTCCGTTGCGTGCGCAGCGTAAACGGTTGAAGTTAGGCAAAATTCATGTATGACGAAATTGTTCCTCTTTAAAAGTTCTAAAAAAAAGTCAGCGACAACATATGGCTATCTTTCAAGATTTAATACTATAACCCTATTTTTATGGAAATCAACTTTGTTTTAAATTATGAATTATTTGCGAAGGCGTTTTGTCAAAATTATACTAATCCTTATCTAAATAAATGTGATATTAATCACAAGTATTTAATTGTGAACAAAATTGTCTTTGACATTACTTGATTTCCATCAACATCTTAGGAGGTATCATAATTTTAAAATAACCACCGGCCGGCCCGAGCGCCCGTCGCCTGCGGTACTGCGGCGTGACGTCACGACAGGTTCTCGGCCGGCTCAAAAAGTTATCGGGGGATACGAAATTGAAAAATTTATAAAAAATTAACTACTGGAGATATCGACATAATTTTTTCGCAGTTATTTTTTTATTCACGTAAATTTTTTGATAAGCCAATAAAAATGCGTTTTTTTTTTATTTACATCTTCCTCATTGTAATTGCCTTTTAAACTAAATTCCTTATAAACTTTAGATTTCAATGTCCTGATAAATCGTTCAACTATTGAAGCCTTTTTTGTTGAGAAGGTTGAATAATGATTAATATTATATGATTTCATAAGCTTCTGAAATTTGTCATTATAAAATTCTGCTCCATTATCCGTTTGCAGATTTTTAGGAACACGCCCTTTATCCAACAAAAATTTGAAAGAGTTACACAAATCTTCTTTGGTTTTACTTCTCATAGGAAAGGCCCAAGCATATTTCGAAAATGTATCAATAACGACAAGAATATATCTGTAATTTTTATTTTCTTTTGAAATTGATTGCATATCTATAAGTCTGCTTGCCACAAGTCATCTATATCTTTCATGATAACATGTCTTCGTGGATAGTTCACCCTTGCATTTTTATGAATTTCGTTAACCACGTCAGCTTTCCTCATGTTCACAATTCAGTATACTTGTCTTGAACTCAGCTATTATACTGAATAAAAAGCTTATTATTATGACTATTTATTATTTAATTATATCAGCTTCTTTTAATTCTTCGATTATTGATAAAATTTCGTTATCATGGTTTGTATTACCAGCATCTCGGGAAGCAATTAATAGTTTCAATCTGTCAACCAGTTCGTTAGGATCATCCCAATATACCAAGTCAGTGTTATTTTTGTATCTCTTTAGCGTTGGTAAGCTTCCTCCAAATTTAGTGATAATACGGGCCTGTTGGTCTAGTGGTTAGTGACCCTGACTGCTATACCGGAGGTCGTGGGTTCGATTCCCACCCAGGACAAATGTTTGTGTGATGAGCACGATCATTTGTTCTGGTTGTCTGGGTGTAATTTATCTATAACTAGCGACCCGCCCCGGCTTTGCACGGGTGCATTGCTGATACTAAATATACTACATAATCATAAAGTGTTGTAGGGCGAAGCGCGGCCTTCGACGCAGTATTTGGTATAGGCACGTGCTCTTTAATGTGTAGACCTTTTGTAGACCTTTTTAAGGTGTACAATACTGTAGTACATTACTTTGATCTATCTCGTAGGGTTCAGCCAGCGTTTGCAATGTAAGCGCAAAAAAGTGTGTTTATTTACGACCTTACATAAAAAACTCTAAGATTATCAGTGTTTCTCTACTATATATTATGCATGTATTATACATTATACATATAAACCTTCCTCTTGAATCACTCTATCTATTAAAAAAAACCGCATCAAAATCCGTTACCTAGTTTTAAAGATCTAAGCATACATAGGGACAGACAGCGGGAAGCGACTTTGTTTTATACTATGTAGTGATAGTGATAGTGATAGTGATGATAGTGATAGTGATAGTGATGGAAAACTTACAGCTAAAGTAAACATAATAAAAACAGTGTGTGAGACTGACAGCCAATTAAAAGTCTTCACTTCTAAAGAACAGATTGATAAAGTGTGTGTGAACAACACAATGCAATACAGCCACCAAGAAGAAACAGGATGACAATCAAACTTGACTTAATACATTTCAAGCAAAATCCCAGAATTAAAACTCGATTATACAAAACTTAATTAAAAAAGCTAAGGCTCATGCACTTTCTGGCCGAGGATACACTTGTCACGAAAGGATCAAAGTCATATTGTCTGCACATGTTATTAAAATGATTACTTGCACGC
This sequence comes from Autographa pulchrina, assembly GCA_905475315.1. NCBI lineage: Eukaryota > Metazoa > Arthropoda > Insecta > Lepidoptera > Noctuidae > Autographa > Autographa pulchrina. Next base: position 19,715,939 of record FR997761.1, on the reverse strand, counting down.
ACTATAAATGAGTTTCGCCTATAATTCGTAGAGGTAAATGGAACGCACAGCGTTGAGTTCCATCGCTTCGACCTTACAGGAACATTAAAATAATGTAATGCAGGACCAGAGATTGATCGCCGATTAATAAGGGGTAATATATGATACCTCTTACAGAGATTGAGGTAATCTTCAGATCGGTACGGTACCTTCTGATGATAACACAAATACTTTATAAATCTTTTCTGGATGCTCTCTATACGATCAATGTATTTGTGGTAACATGGATTCCAGATCTCAGACGCGTACTCCAAGTGGCTTCTAACAAAAGTACAATATAGGATTTTTAATGTTTTAGCTTGACTGAAGCACTTGGAGAGCCGCATTATGAAACCTAGTGCTTTAGATGCTTTAGCGACTATGGCATCGACATGTAATTCAAACGTAAGCTTAGAATCGTGATATACACCCAAATCTCGGATGCAGTTCGTTCTAGGAAGTACTTGATCACCTAAAATAAAATATATAAATAATTAATGAAATGACTGCGCCGTTGAAAATTACTGGCGGAATGATGACACCATTCAACTTGTTGATACCGCGATGGCTGCCCAATATTACCGCTTGGCAAATATTATAATTGTAAATCGAAGAAACTCTATTCTCAACATTGTAAGGTAAGTCCTTAACTATTTAACTATGTAATTGTTTCATGGCAATTTCCTACTGATACTTAAGCACACGTGTATTTTATTTTTTCAGCAATCTCAAACGATAAAAATTACGTTCATGCGTGTGCGTCGGAATGGCTGGTTGTCTGTGGCGTTGGTCTATGAGAGTTAATTCGAAAATTGCTACATAATTGCTTATATTTGCTAAATATAATAAATAATTGCTACATACGATGTATATTTAGAACTAAAATATTTTTTTTGACCAGCAATCCTGACGTTTGGTTGGCTGGTCACCTCCTAGTTTAAAGTCAAGCATGCAGAGTTTACCGAAATGTATTGCGTCAATAATTGCTACATATTTACTTCATTTATCTAATTTAGTTGTAACTTCAAACATATGTTAAATAAAGGATGTAGCAATTATTTAAATTATCCCAAGGAAAAGTGCCTGATTAAATAATAAAGGCAAATAGTTGCAGTGTGTCTTCACTCAACGGTATTGCTACTTTAGGAGGCAGGAGTTTTAAATTGTTAAATGGCATGTTATGAGTAGGTAAGTGGATAATAAGCACATTAAAAGGAAATCGTAAATAAAAACAAAATGTGGGTCGTTCATAAGATTCAGTTTAATAATATTACAATTTACTTAAAAAATATTCAATTATTAATTTACGTTTATAATATATGTTTTCAAGTTCCCAAAATAGTTTAAGTTCTGAATCCAATGTTTGTATGAGATAACATTAAGTTCGGTTAATGTGTGAAGCCTTTTTATTAACTGCTCCCGATATGATCCAGCCAAGTTTCGTGTTTTGCAAATATGGACCATAAGGTAAACGGATAAGGCCTTCATTAAGCAATTCCCAAAATTTATCTGCACCTATGAGTAAATGTATATCACTACATAGTATAAAACAAAGTCGCTTTCTCTGTCCCTATGTCCCTTTGTATGCTTAAATCTTTGAAACTACGCAACGGATTTTGATGCGGTTTTTTTTAATAGATAGAGTGATTCAAGAGGAAGGTTTATATGTATAATACATGCATAATAAAGTAGAGAAACACTGATAATCTTAGAGTTTTTTATGTAAGGTCGTAAATAAACACACTTTTTTTGCGCTTACATTGCAAACGCTGGCTGAACCCTACGAGATAGATCAAAGTAATGTACTACAGTATTGTACACCTTAAAAAGGTCTACAAAAAAGTCTGCGATGGTATATGTCTATCTCTTGAGGATAACCCACAATAACCATTTTTATCCTTTATTTGTTACTTATTGACGAAAAAGCGAATTTTAAGCAATACGGCATTAATCCTTATCCAATTAAGTACCTTAAATACATTGTGCATGTAATAAAGATCAATATGGCCCTTTACAGCATGTAATTTAAATGAATATTTTCGAAGATATTACAGATTTAAAATGCAGGGACGTAGCGGTTGCGGCGGTACCGGCCGGGGGGCCGGGGAGCGCGTGCCTATACCAAATAGTGCGTTGAAGGCCGCGCTTCGCCCTTTACACTTTATGATTATGTAGTATATTTAGTATCAGCATTGCACCCGTGCAAAGCCGGGGCGGGTCGCTAGTTGTTAGATAAATAAAAGTCGGGATCAGCAAGTTGAATATTATCTGGTAATTGAAATTTATGATTAATAGCGACCCGCCCCGGCTTTGCACGGGTGCAATGCTGATACTAAATATACTACATAATCATAAAGTGTTGTAGGGCGAAGCGCGGCCTTCGACGCACTATTTAGGTATAGGCACGCGCTCCCCGGCCCCCCGGCCAGTACCGCCGCATCCGCTATGTCCCTGGCGTTTGGAATCTCTGATATTAAATTACATGCTGCAAAGGGCCATATTGGTCTATATTACATGCACAATGTATTTAAGGTACTTAATTGGATAAGTAATAAATTAAGGATAAAAAATGGTAATTGTGGGTTATCCTCAAGAGATAGACATATACCATCGCGGACTTTTTTGTAGACCTTTTTAAGGTGTACAATACTGTAGTACATTATTTTGATCTATCTCGTAGGGTTCAGCCAGCGTTTGCAATGTAAGCGCAAAAAAGTGTGTTTATTTACGACCTTACGTAAAAACCTTTAAGATTATCTGTGTTTCTCTACTATATTATGCATGTATTATACATATAAACCTTCCTCTTGAATCACTCTATCTATTAAAAAAACCGCATCAAAATCCGTTGCGTAGTTTTAAAGATCTAAGCATACATAGGGACAGACAGCGGGAAGCGACTTTGCTTTATACTATGTAGTGATAGTGATTAATTTACGTTTATAATATATGTTTTCAAGTTCCCAAAATAGTTTAAGTTCTGAATCCAATGTTTGTATGAGATAACATTAAGTTCGGTTAATGTGTGAAGCCTTTTTATTAACTGCTCCCGATATGATCCAGCCAAGTTTCGTGTTTTGCAAATATGGACCATAAGGTAAACGGATAAGGCCTTCATTAAGCAATTCCCAAAATTTATCTGCACCTATGAGTAAATGTATATTGTTAGATAAATAAAAGTCGGGATCAGCAAGTTGAATATTATCTGGTAATTGAAATTTATGATTAATAGCGACCCGCCCCGGCTTTGCACGGGTGCAATGCTGATACTAAATATACTACATAATCATAAAGTGTTGTAGGGCGAAGCGCGGCCTTCGACGCACTATTTAGGTATAGGCACGCGCTCCCCGGCCCCCCGGCCAGTACCGCCGCATCCGCTATGTCCCTGGCGTTTTGAATCTCTGATATTAAATTACATGCTGCAAAGGGCCATATTGGTCTATATTACATGCACAATGTATTTAAGGTACTTAATTGGATAAGTAATAAATTAAGGATAAAAAATGGTAATTGTGGGTTATCCTCAAGAGATAGACATATACCATCGCGGACTTTTTTGTAGACCTTTTTAAGGTGTACAATACTGTAGTACATTATTTTGATCTATCTCGTAGGGTTCAGCCAGCGTTTGCAATGTAAGCGCAAAAAAGTGTGTTTATTTACGACCTTACGTAAAAACCTTTAAGATTATCTGTGTTTCTCTACTATATTATGCATGTATTATACATATAAACCTTCCTCTTGAATCACTCTATCTATTAAAAAAACCGCATCAAAATCCGTTGCGTAGTTTTAAAGATCTAAGCATACATAGGGACAGACAGCGGGAAGCGACTTTGCTTTATACTATGTAGTGATGATAGTGATATGTATGTATTTAGAAATATATAAGTATGTTTATCAGTTGTCTGGTTACCATAACACAAGCTCTGCTTAGCTTGGGATCAGATAACCGTGTGTGAGTTGTCCCGGAATATTATTATTATTATAATATTATTGTTTAACGATTCAGAAAACAATGGTCTAATTATTTCACGATATTTTATACCTTTATCGCCTCTAATTTGTCGATTAGGATTGAAATCTCTCTTATGTGCATTTGTATAATGCAACATATCTTTATAGACAAGTTTATAATATCTTTGCTTGATATTAGTTTCAAATCAGGTTTTCTTCGAAGTAAAAGTTCTTTTAAACCAGGAGTTAAATTGTAGCTTTTGTCACCAACTTTAATTAAAATGACATTATCATCATTCACACTATCGATTTTAGAAAATGAAACTATTGAATTACCCATTAGTAATTTTTTGTTTGCACTCCTTATTCCAAATGGTATATTTACCATAACATAACATAACATAACATACCATCACGCCTGTATCCCCGAAGGGTTAGGCAGAGGTGTACCAATGTACACCCACAGTTCGCCGGCATGTTTAGGTCCCATGTAATAGGGGGCGAGCCTATTGCCACTTACCGGGCACAAATCCAAACTCCGACCTGCTACTGAGAATTTCTTAGAAAAACCCAATAACGCCTTGGTCGACTTAGGAATCGAACCCAAGACCTCTAGCGCAGCAGTCACGCTTAGCACCACTAGGCCAACGAGGCAGGTATATTTACCCCATCATAAATATCATGGATGTCACTGCCCTCCAATGATATTTCTAAATCATCTAGTAATTCTGTCTGGGGAGACTTTTTAACGAACTGCTTAGAATTCAGTTCTGGATCGCAGCATTCTTCAAACTTTGTAGATGAGCTAGTATTAATGTCCAATTCCATGTCTTTAAAATTAGAGTGAGAATTTCCTAAATTTTGTATTTTTTCTATTGTTTTGTTCGAATCGACTAGGGTTTTAAGGGGATCTGTACGAGCACACTCGACAATTTTGTGCTGACGCCCGCGATCATATTTACTTACGTTATTACTTTATAACATATGCATTACTGTAATAAGTTCAGTTCAATAAAGCTGCTTGGTGAATACACATGTCGCTGTTTTCTTCCATATTAAACATTAGGAGTCTCGGTGCACAGCGCACCTAAGCGGTTGGACTCCACATAATTTTGGCCCTTCGAGCTCTAAGTGAAGTGTGAGAGAAGGTGTCTTCATTAATAGCGAATCGGCTTGGCTGGCCTCCCACAAGCGGGTCTCACCAGTCAAGTTGAGAAGTCGTACATGTTGGTGGCGGACTTCAGCTCACACGGAACTAACAGAACCAGTGGACATACAAGACCATTGCAAACTCTTCTATCAGTGACAGTGATTATTGACAAATAGTTTCTTCTACACATCTACTACAATGGAAGGACTGCTACAACGTCAACACATCATTGCTGAAGCTATACAGAAGTTATCTACAAACATCAAGAAAGATTCTGCAATTCGTTATCGTTATACGTTGCTAATGTAACGTACATCAAGTGCGCATCATATTCAATAATAACAATGCAGACGGATAAGCATTTCGCTCGATTCGAATCCGATTTCTTAGTATGCAATGCATTATAATTTTTCTGGACATCTGTAACGCGTTATATTTACTCGTAAGATGAGGTGTCTACATTTACGCTCGACAAAACTTGTGATGTGTCATATAGTAATCCAATCTGTTCAGACATTTGTTATACTTGCTTTGCCGAGTAACATTTGTATACACTTTGTTGTTCTCGTGTCTCTGTTAGATGAAACATTGCATCACGATTATATTCCCTATATTGAAGCAGTAGGCAGAAGTATACACCGCTATGTTTAAGTCCCATGTAATAACACTGCATATTATTCTTTTGTTTTACAAGTAAACTTAATAATAAATAATTAATATTATAGGTACAAGTAGATATTAGGAGTAACTAGTAATAGTAAGTGGGCTGCCTTGTTGGTCGAGTGATCGTAAGCGCGACTTTTTGAGTATGAGGACCTCACACATCACATACAGTTTTTAGGTTTATTTAAGCCATTGGAATGTGGTATACAGGCTTCCCCACAATGATTTCCTTCACTGTCAATGCTGATGATTTTTATTTTAAAAGTCAAAGTCCTACAATTAAAGTTCACAAAGCAAAGGGGCGACGAGAAAAAAGGCCGGTAATAAAAAACTAACTAACTAACAACTAACGTAACAACAAAAAACAATAAAATATTTTTTCTTTTTACTATCAATATCATGTGAAGGCGAGTGAAACACTACACATAACTTCGAAAAGTAGTCGAGTAGATTCGAACTCGCGTCCTTTCGCATAGAAGGCGAGCTTTCAAACCACTAGACTATCACTGAGTACAGAAGTACATACAACTTCCTTTTTAGAATTTCATCTCAGGTATCTGCGACAATACGGTGCCGTTTCCTAATTGGTAAAATAATGTTGTTTTACCATCTGATTCAAAATGAACTCTTTGTACAGAGTACATAACGACGTAGTTCTACAAAGTAAGGAATTTTATGCGGCTCAGCCAAATTATACAAAAAAAAATGTTTCAAAGTAATTTATTTGTATGGCCGCATTCGTATTGCATCTCGCCGCTAGAGGGCGATATCGGTAGTTCACTTAGAGCACTGCTCCTTAATAATAAATTTAAAAAAATAGTAAATTTGAGTGAAACGTTGTTGTGGTGACTGGATATTGGTGTTCACAAGGATATTTATCATTGCAAAAACCTTCTGTGCCCTGTGTGTGACTGAATCCTAAAGTGCCGTTTGTTTTGTATGCTGCCTGCAGTCTCGGGAACTTAGTAATCAACATAAGTGATTGAACCTTATTGCAGCCTCTACAATAATTCCCCGGACTATTTTGAGAGTAGTGACAACATTTCTTATGAAGTAGTGTGAAGTGTCAAGTATTTGAACTAAGGATAATAGCAAAACAAATTAGATCAAACTTGCAAGTCACTCAATTTTATCGATTTGCATTTGCGCCATCTGTTGACACTGCGCTGAACTGCATTGCTAGTTATACTGGTTCATTGATCAGCACGAGTTGACGTTTCCGTGCGATCGTACCTGCACCCGTGGTGATTACCACTGAGCAAACTAGGTGGCGTTGGTAGTGGGTTGCATACTCGTATTTATTTGTTTACATCGAGTTGCACTATGAACTGCTGCCAAGATGAACCGGCCGCTGACTTTCTTAACATTCTTCTATGTTATATCTGCGGTGGAAAATACCATTACGAATGCCTTAATATATCACATAGCCAATATGCTGCGTTAAGTGCTGAGTACAAGGCTTCTTGGAGATGCCCACCATGTAGTAACGTCACTAGGCGGACTAAACCAAATGTAAATACACCGGTGCGTAGCTACACGGAGCTCCCAGCTGATGATAACCTAATGAATATGTCGTGTGATACCCTTGAAGAACGTAGTCTTCAGGGAACCTACACAAGTCCTGGTAATAACGCACAAAATTTAGTCAACTGCGCACAACCAGTCTCTAGCTCGGACTTTCATAGATTTACAAGCGATCTTAACGAAACCCTTCGCCAATGGAGGATAGAAATGAATACAGATCTGCTTCATATCCGTGACGAGATCAAATCCACCATGGCTGGCATACAAGAGCAACTGAGCGCAGTACGTGCCGAACAATCCCTTTTACAGCAGAATATGCATGACATACGCAGCGATATTACTAGCCTTCAAGCAACTACCCATGATCAGGCGGAACAACATGACATCCTCAGGAAACGTGTCGACGAGTTTGATTTTAGTGGGTCAGCAAGCGTCAGTTCGGTTGTCAGTGCTTTAGAGTCAAAAATTGACACTTTGGAACAACAGGCACGTCAATGCAATGTCGAAATAGGGAATTTACCCGAAAGGCGCAATGAAAACCTATTAACTCTGGTTGAAGCAATCGGGCTTGCCCTTAACGCTCCAATCTCACAGCAAAACATTGTTGCGGTTCATAGAGTACCTCACGCACACCAATTGAATACTAGGCCAAAGAACATCATCGTCAAGTTCTCGTCCTGTATACACAGAGACAACTTACTAAGCGCCTTTCGCAAAGCCTCGTCACTCAAGACGGAACACATCGGCATAACTGGAACTTCGTCCTCTATTTATATTAATGAACATTTAACCCTGAAAAAGAAGCAGTTATTTCGGAAAGCCCGCGAAGTTGCTAAAAACCATAACTTCAAGTACGTGTGGATTAGAAATGCCACAATATTGGTCCGTGAGCGTGAGGGTGCGGCTTCGTTCTCAATTCGTCGAGACGACGACCTCAACAAAATTAGATCAAAGTCAAAATCAGTTGAACCAGTGCCTGACTTCTCTAATTGACACTGTTTTCACTTGTGTTCACTACTGTTATAGCTTGAACGAGGTTTTAAACTTAATTATTTATTCTTATATAATTGATCATAATTTTGAATTAATTAATTTACAATCAAGTATATTTCTATGTATATTCTCTTATTGTACTCAATTTCAATGTTTACAATTTTGTTCAACAGTTTGTGATAAGTTTAATGTCATGCTTACTATTTATTTGATAAATTTTATTATATCTACGGGCAATATCATGATTCCACTATATTATACAATTTTATACTTATTATCCTCTGACTTAAATGAATTAGTTGTGATAATCTCTTGTTATGGATAGTACCGATAACTTACTTATACAGCGTGGCGCTACAATGGTGACATTAATTTAACACACATATACGTTTTCACATTTTCGTTCCATGAAGAAATTATGTTTTAATTAAACGTCATTATTTGCGGATTTATTTAAAGTTTTATAAAATAGCATTTTGGAGCAACCTGTACGTAAAAACTGTCGCGCAGCGGTCATCTGCCGAGGTCACGGATCATAACATCGCATCAATGAAATTAAAATGAATAAGCAATACTTTAAAGGAAAGAGATATCCCTTTGTCGGCGACCGGGCGGCGCAGGCGACGCGCCCTCCCCACCCCGTCGCGTCGCAGCGAAATCAAATTCTTTTTTTGCATTTCTAGTGCTAGCCTAACTCGTGCCCTTGACACTCTTCTTCATAGTAGTGCGCATAATTACGTCGACTAATTTTGTAAATGTTTCCGCGAAAAAGACGCTTACCTATTGTTTTATTTATTTATTTTAGTGTAATGAGTAATAAGATTATGGTACTGCGATAAAGACGCTTTGTTTTGTTTTGTTCTTCTTATTTAGTAGGTACGTTGACATCTCTTGCGATACGGACGCTTTTATTTGTGTTATTAGTGCTTGTGTAAACTTGTGATCGTGATGGCAAATACACATCCAAACTACACAGCAGCTGAATATGCGGACATGATCCTAATTTACGGAGAATGTCGTCAAAATGCCGCTCTTGCGATAAGGACATATCGCGAGAGATATGGCGGTTCAAGACAGTGCCCTACTAATCCTCGCACTATTGTAGGAGCTCTTCAGCGCATCCGCGAAAACCGGCCAGTGGATCCTAGGTCTCAACGCCCTGATCGACCACCTACACGACAAAACCCAATCCAGTTAACTGAAAATGTGCTGCAATATTTCCAAAACCAACCCAAAACTAGCCTCCGCCAGAGCGCTAGGCATTTTCAAGTACATCACAGAACCGTCCATAGGATATTAAAGCGCGAAAAGTGGCACCCATTCAAGTTTAGAAAAGTACATACTCTGCTATCGCGTGATAAAATTGATCGAGTGAATTATTGTCAGTGGTTACAGAGTAAAATTGAAGAGGACAGTGACTTTCTTTCCCAAATTTGTTGGACTGATGAAAGCACGTTCACCAGAAACGGCATGTGGAACCAGCACAACCTACACCATTGGGCACCCAAAAATCAAAATCCGCGCGTGTGGCGGGAGTCAGCCCATCAGTACAGATTTTCTGTAAATGTTTGGGCAGCTATTCACGGTGACAACATCATCGGACCCGTATTCATTGATGGGGCTTTGAACGGAGAAAGGTTTCTTAATCTACTAAATGATACGGTGTCAGAATACACAAATAACCTTAACGTCCATCAATACCAACGAATGTGGTACCAATTAGATGGCGCGCCAGCACACTCTGTAACAACAGCCAGGCAGTGGTTAAATGACACGTTTGGTGCACAATGGATTGGTAGATTTGGACCTCGTAGGTGGCCAGCAAGATCGCCTGACCTCACCCCACTCGATTTTTTTTTCTGGGGATGCATCAAAGACGATGTGTACGCGGAGAACGTGGATTCGGTTGAACAATTACGCCATCGAATAATAAATGCGTTTGAGAAATTGAGGGCAATGGCTTTAACTGACAATTTATTTTCAAATGTGCGGGAAAACATGAAACGCCGTTTAGCTCTTTGCATCCACCAACGCGGTGGTCTCATTGAAAATAAGAAAATTTAATAATTAAGACAAATAACTAACTAATAAAAGCAGTGATTAGTGATGACAGTTATAACTATTAGTAACAAGAGAGGGTGATATGATAAGTGTTTGACTAAGCAACTCCGCTGTAGGTATCACTTGCGCCGCCCGCCGCTGCTCGGTTTCTTTGATTATACGCCGCGCGCCGCGCGCCGTCAAAGAATCGGACCGATCACGAGTAGGTACAAACCGTGTTGCGCGGTTGCCAGCGCGTGAAGCGACGCGTTGCCGCTCCGAGTTAACGTAAGCCAGCTAGGTAAGTAATATCATGAATGATTTTTTGCAAGGGTGATCCCAATTTTAGTTACATTTTTATCATTTAGTTTGTTTGAAAAAAATTTTTTTTTCAATATACGAGTTATTTTAACCTATTAAAATTATTATGATTAAAGGGCACTAGCCCTACACGTGTGTTAAATTAATGTCACCATTGTAGCGCCACGCTGTATACTACCAAAATTGTAGGGGCATCCGAACTAAGTTACACACATTACTCGTGAATATATTGGCATTCTCTTATGACATCATCATACTAACGGAGACCTGGCTTATACCCGAGATAGCTAATGAGGAATTTATAGACCCTCGTTATGCTGTATTTAGATGCGACCGGAATCGCATCACTACAGGTAAGAGAGATGGGGGTGGGGTGCTCATAGCTGCACTACGTGAGCTTCAAGCAACTTCTCTAGAATTCCTCAATAATCCACTTTATGCTCCTCCGATCGGTATTGAACACCTTATGATCGCACTGCCTAGCAAGCTTGATAAACATAAAATTCATGTCGTTAGTGCAGCATATATACCTCCAGGCTCTAACAGTGAAGTATATGTGTCCCACTTTGACTTTCTAGAGGACATCTTACATGGACAAAACATAATGAATATTTATATTATAGGTGATTACAACTTACCTTATATAGCCTGGAATAAAACTTCCACTGTACAAGCCGCATGTGTTCCCTGTTCTTGTTCACATCCTGTTTGCTCTGAACTTTCACTACTTATGTCCTCGCTGGATGCCCACCAGTATAATATGACGCCCAATGGTAATGGTAAGATTTTGGATCTTTTTATTTCTAACACCTCCTGTTCAGCCAGCGTTCTTAATGACCCATTATTACCAATTGACCCGCACCACCCACCCTTTGTTATAATCGCCCCCGTTAAAGTGTCTATCACTACAATGAGGAGAAAACCTCTGCATAAATATGACTTCCGTAAAGCCAATTACAATCTCATTAATAAACATATCGATGAAACTGACTGGCCTGCCCTATTTGACAATCTCTCATCGGAGGAAGCTGTGGATACCTTCTACGCTGCCCTGAATGAAATCATTCGCCCAATAGTCCCACTTGCGCGAACTCGGTCACTCGACTTTCCTGTCTGGTTTACTCCACAGTTAATCAAAATATTTCGCAAAAAACAACGGCATTGGATAAAATGGAAACAATATAAAAACTTGTGCGATTACAATTATTTTTCAGAATGTAGGGCCATCTTCAAAGATAAGTGTAAGGAAAGCTACGCGTCTTATATCAACTCTGTTGAAGACTGCCTAATAGGTAACATAAAATGCTTTTGGTCCTATATTTCCAATCGCAAAAATAAATCAGGCATTCCGTCCGTGATGCAATACCAGAACGTCAAGTCGAGTGATCCCGATATCGTGTGCAATATGTTCTCGGAATTTTTCTTTTCAGTCTTTGAGCCCGTGTCCCCAGCTCTTCCAGTGTGGAGCCCGCCTCAGTACTCTGATGAAAATGCTAGTCTTATCAACAATCTATACATATCTAAATCTAAGATACTTAATGAGCTAAAACAACTAGACTCCACTAAGGGTGCTGGACCTGACGGTTTTCCACCGGCTTTTTTCAAGGCTATAGCTGTTAGTATATGTGAACCGATATACATCATTTATAACAGGTGTTTGCAAGAAGTTTGGAAGCGGGCTTACATCACACCAGTTCATAAAGGTGGCTCGAAACATGACGTTGATCAATATAGACCAATATCAATTCTGTCGACCTTGTCTAAGCTTTTTGAAAGACTTGTTCACAACGAAATTTACCCAATCTTGCACAATGTTATCTTACCTGAACAACATGGATTTGTTAAGCGACGCTCCACAACCACCAATTTATTGATTTTTTCTAACTTCCTTTTTGAAAATATTGATAAGCGCGTGCAGGTAGACACAATTTACACAGACTTTCAAAAAGCTTTTGACAAGGTCGACCATGAAATCCTGCTAAACAAAATTGCGTTCAACGGAATACGCGGAAATCTATTACGTTGGTTTGCGTCTTATATAAAAAACAGGACTCAAAGTGTCGTGATCAATGGTCACATGTCTTCCTCCATTGGTATCACATCTGGAGTACCCCAAGGTTCAATACTAGGACCACTTTTGTTCGTCTTGTACATCAACGACATCAAGAAATGTTTTAAAAATACCCATTTTCTATTGTACGCTGACGACTTGAAGATATTTAAGGCGGTGCGCACTGTTGACGATTGCCATTCCTTCCAGGAGGACTTGGACAGACTGACTGATTACTGCACAGCCAACAAATTACATCTTAGTGTTCCCAAGTGTAATTATGTTCATTTCACGAGGAATATATATGTAATTAATTTTGGCTACAGCCTTAACGGTATTCCGCTAAATAATATCCCTCTTGTAAAAGACTTGGGTGTTCACTTCGATTGCAAGCTTTCCCTAAACTTGCATGTTGAGGGCATCGTCAACAGAGCGTTCAAAATGTATGGCTTCGTAATGCGGTCTTCAACTGAGTTCAAGCGTGCCTCTACCTATCTCTATCTCTATAAAACACTCATTCGTTCTCAGTTGGAGTATGCTGTTCCCATCTGGAACCCGTTTTACCAAAAATATAACGTCTTGATAGAGAAGGTTCAACGTAAGTTTCTCCGTGCGATGTTTTATAGATGTCATGGGACAAAAACCTCATTGTCGTATCCTGGACTATTGGAAAGGTATAAGCTTGTGAGCTTGGTGAATAGACGTAAGTATCTAGAGGCCAATGTACTCTACAACATCGTCCACAACCACTTTGATGCCATTGATCTCACGAGTAAGTTGTGCTATTCCGTCCCCCGGACTGTTAATGTGCGCAAAGTGCGTGCAGGAACCCTGTTCGCGGTAAATACGTGTCGGACAAATTCTGGCCTACGTTGCCCTATTCACAGAATGGTGGAATCATATAATGCCTACTTTGTTACGATTGATATCTTTGCATGCTCAAAATCAAAATTTAAATCCAATGTTATGAATTTGTTATTATAATTTGACTGTTACATTTTTACATCAACTTGTTATAATTATCTATTAATCATTTTAATATTTTTAACCAGTTTGTTTATCTCAATTTGAATTAATCATTTAATTTTTATTATTTTTTTAAGCTCTATTGGAACTGCATGATTGTTTCTCTAGTGGCACCTTATGTTCTACAATGTTGTTAATCCGTGGATAATGTAGTGGGCTGCAATATTGTTCCATATCATAATTTCTATTTATGTGTGTTATTCTTATATTGTAGCTGTTTTTTATCCCTAATGAAATAAAATAAAATAAAATAAAATAAAATACTGTTATTTTAAGATGTTTCTAGTTGGTCACTGAAAATAATGAATAATAAAAATTATTTACACCAAGAAATCTTTGTTCAAAGTGTCAAATTCTCAGGATCCTGTACTGTCCCTCGGACAAATTCTAGTAAAAAGTGCGTCGTGATTTATTAAATTTTCTGTATCAAGGTCATTATGATACCCAAATTAATGAGTTAACTATTTCTTCTTGCTAGGTAGAATAATTATTATCTTATTTACCCAAAAATATATTTAAAAAATCTTGTCAACATTTTGTCCCCACTATTTCATATCAGGATCCTGGTCGGTGTAAAATAAGCAAATACCAGCTAGGCTTATTGGCGTACGATGTTGCTGTTCAGCTGAGTCGATCAGACGTACGAAAGAGACTAAGAATATCATCTAGCTATTCGCACCTAGCGCGTTGTTTAGTCAGCCCGGCGCGGTCAGCAAGGGAAGTGGTGTCGTAATCAGTGGAGTTCCCAGTATCCTGGTTAGATATTTTTTTACTTAATAAATAAATAATATGAGTAATTATAGCGTTTTGATATGAAAGTTGCTGACGCAAAGGCATAGTTTTGCTTAATTTTGGTTTAATGTTATAAATTGATCAGTTTTTTTAATATTAGACAGAAATTCTCAGGATCCTGGTCTCAGGTTCCTGTCAAATTGAATCCCAGGATACTGAGAACCATCCAGGATCCTGATAAGTTCATACTAAAACATTGTTTCTGCGTAAGATAATTTACAACTTTCTACCTATAAACATTAAACTACGTATAAAATAATATAAGAAACCATTTGAGTAGCTGTCGTAATTAAATATCTACAGATAATTAGCATTGGCACTGGTCTACTTTTAGTATTCACGTTATCTTTTAGAAACTTCGGCATAAAGCATAAAGCATAAAACATTAATTTTACCGATCTTAGCAGTTCCTAGTACTATTTTGATTATAGTTATTTACACTACAACTAAATTTATGCCATGCCATATAAATCTTTAATAGTCAAATAACATTGATTGTACATATATTAGTGTAAAATTAAGTTGGTTGCATTGCACTATATTTTGAACACTAAATATTATATTTTGTTGTACAGAAAAAATGGCGAAACCAAAGAAACAACTGACAAAAGAAGAAATATTAGAGAAAAAAAGGAAAGCTGAAAAATTAAGGTACGAAAAAATTAAAAATGATCCTCAGAAATTAGCAGATGAAAAAGAAAAAAGAAAGCAAAAATATAAAAAAATTAGAGAATGTGGCAAAAAGAAACTAGTGTCTGAAATGACTGCTCGTGACAAGAGGCAAGCTCGGAAAAATTGAAGGGAATACTCAGACAAATCCTACAAAAAGACAAAGTTAAATGCTCTCTCTCTCTGTTGGGAAAAGCCAAATGACGAAGCTGAAGATCGACGATGGCAGCATCATCTCATCGAAACTGGAGATATTGAGAGAGCTCGAGAGGTTTTACGGACAGCTGTACACTTCGACACGGAAACGCGTTGTCAGTGTGGCTCAGGACTCTAGAGCCAAACTGACCCGGCACTATACTGAGGACATCCCAGACATCAGCCTGTACGAGATTAGAGTTGCTCTGAAACAGCTTAAAAACAAATATCGTGTCCCACCAGGTGGGTCTTAAAATGAACATGGCTCGAAGTTGTCGACCACTACGTCTATCTTGGACAAATAGTTCAATTAGGCCGGTCCAACTTCGACAAAGAGGTCGCCCGAAGAATCCAACTCGGATGGGCAGCGTTCGGGAAACTACGCGACATCTTTTCGTCCAAAATTCCGCAGTGTCTGAACACACAGGTCTTTGACCAGTGTGTGTTGCCAGTGATTACATATGGCTCTGAGACGTGGTCGCTAACGGTTGGCCTTTTGGCGAGGCTCAGAGTCACTCAACGAGCTATGGAGATTCAGATTCAGATAACTTTATTTGCTTAAACATGTGTATACATACAAATATAAGAAAAAGATGCATGCAAGGTGTTACAAGTAAGTAAATTCGTGCTTACATGTTTACCATATTGTCATGGTGTGCAAATGTTAACAGGCATAGAACTAAATATTTAAAATTAGTACATATCATTTTTGAGACATACATTGATAACCGTAAACAAATCTAAACTAAAATAAGTTAAATTGATTTACAATTACATAATTAATTCTTATTTTAATTATAATTATAAATACAAAATGTCAAATATTCAAAAAATTTATACAGTCAAATATTATTATACTATGACATATTCAATAAAAGTTAAATTTCACTATTAAATTTGTCAATGTCAATTTATAATGATTCCTTTAAAAATTCATTTACATTATAATATGCTTTATTTACTAAAAAGGACTTTACTTGTCTTTTAAATGCCTCAACGTTAAGCTCTTTCCAGCTATTGGGAAGCTTATTGTATATAATGGGAGCCATACAAAAAACACCCTTGCGCATAAGTACAGTCCGAGATCCATGTAGACAGAGTTGGCTATTGTCACGTCTATTTCTAGGGAATAAGTCTGCCATGCGGGGAAATAGATTAGGATTTGATTTGACAAATGTCGCGATTTCTAAAATATAAATCGATGGCAACGTCAAGATCTTATGACTTATGAAAAGAGGCTTGCAGCTATCAGTCATTTTTAATGAAAACATTGATCTAATGCATTTTTTTTGTGCTTTAAATGCGATTTCTTTATCAGTAGAGTTTCCCCAAAACAAAATCCCGTATCTGATAATAGGTTCTACTATACCGTAATAGGCGGTTTTTAGGGCATTTTTATGCAGTATACGCGATAGTTTATAAAGCGCGAACGCACTATTACTTAGTTTTTTGCAAATGATCTCTATGTGAGCCTTCCAGTTTAAATTACGATCTATAGTTAATCCTAGAAACTTAGTGGAATTTACTGCGTCAATTACATTATCAGTATATTTAATTTAAAAATTTGGAAATTTTAACTGCCTTTGGCTGAAATGCATTATTACTGTTTTATTTAAGTTGATTCTTAGGTTATTTATTTCTAACCATTCAATTGCTTTTTCTAGTGTATTATTTATTTCAGTTTCATACATACATTTATTATCGCAAGGAATAGTAATAGTGCTGTCGTCTGCAAAAAGTGTCATGGTGTGTTCAATACTTTTAGGAAAATCATTGATATAAAGAGTAAAGAGTTGTGGTCCCAATACACTTCCTTGCGGTACACCATAGGTGACGTCACGCTCCCCAGACTTAAAAATTTCTTCGCGTTTAATGCTCGTATTAATTGTCGTTATTTCTGTTATTTGTTTTCTATCTTGTAAATATGATTGTAAAAGCTTTTGAACATTTCCTCTTACACCATATGCTTCGAGCTTTTTTAAAAGAATGTCATGCTGGACATAATCAAAAGCCTGCGTCATGTCGCAGTATATTGCGCAGACAGGCGTATTTTTATCCATGTTTAACATAATATTGTGTAGGAAGTCATAAATCGCCATATTTATTGTTTTATTTTTTCTAAACCCTTTTTGTTCATCACAAAGAATATTATATTTATCTATATATTTGCTTAGTTCTTTGGATATGTATTTTTCAAGTATTTTAGAGAATATAGATATTAATGATATTGGTCTATAATTTTGCAATAGGTCTTTCTCTTGCTTCTTATGTAATGGCTTTATTATAGATTTTTTAAGACA
The DNA here is from genome assembly GCA_905475315.1 of Autographa pulchrina. Classification (NCBI taxonomy): domain Eukaryota; kingdom Metazoa; phylum Arthropoda; class Insecta; order Lepidoptera; family Noctuidae; genus Autographa; species Autographa pulchrina. Next base: position 19,698,238 of record FR997761.1, on the reverse strand, counting down.
ATCTGGAAATGTTCCTTCACAAATACACAAATTCATTATGTGACTCAATGGGCCACATATAATATCTGCGACAGACTTAATAATCTTTGTGCTAACACCATCATAACCTACACTCTTTGTGTTTCTGAGGGCCAAAATTATTGTAAATATATCTATAGGCAAGCTGGGGGTCATGAACATCGAGTTCGTTCTATTACGGATATGGTTGACATTTATCCCTGAGGGGTATGGTTGAATTTTGTCAATAAAAAAATCATTGAAAAGGTTTGTAATTTGTTTTGGATCCGTTATAACAGTATTATTGATACGAATTTTGTTAATGCTATTCTTAGGAGCATTTAATTTGTTTACATTAATAATTTCCCATGTAGTCTTAGATTTATTGTTGGATGTATGTATTTTATAGGTATTCTGTGCTTTTTGTGTCAAATAGATGATTTTTTTTAGCACATTAGAATAATTCCTAAATTTAGTTTTATTTACTTGAGTTGGTTTCAATCTGTACTGCCATAATAGATGACGTTTCCGTGCACTGCATTTTTTTATGCCGCGCGATACCCATTTTTGCTTTTTGAATACTCTCACATAGATTGGTATTTCAGGAAAACATTGTTTATACAAAAGCAAAAAAATTTCTGTGAATGCATTGTATGCTTTATTAGGATCACTAACTTCATATACGTCTGAAAACGTCAAACTACTCAAATATGATTTAAACTTCTTTATATTGTCATTGTTATAGTCACGTCTAAGGATCCGCCATTGATTTATTGAACAAACAGTACCAATAGGGCATTTGAGAAGTTGAGCTGTATGGTCAGACAGAGCTAATTCAAGCACAGAAGCTTTAATGGACTTGCTAAAATTATCAATGCATGATTGACTACCAAGGCGAGTTGGCTTATATAGAGCTAGTTTTAAGTTATAATTAAGTAACAATGTTTCAAATTCAATTGATTGCCTATTTCTCTTTAACACATCTATATTAAAATCTCCTGCTAAAACAATATTTTTATAGCACTTCTTTACAAGCATACGTAACAATATATCTAGTTTTTTAATACACTCATTGAAGTTGCTGGCTTTGGGTACCCTATATACACAAACAATTACAGTTTTGTACATCGTTAATTCGATGGCACAGCATTCGAAAATACCACTTACTGATAACTTTGCTATTTTTTGCAGTTCTTTCCATTGATGTCCTTTTCTTACGAGTATACATGCTCCTCCTCGTTTGCTAGCCTTACGACTGAAGCAGGTCGTTAAGCAGTAATCCTCTATGTTGAGATGTTTTTCATAACCCTCCATCATAAAATGCTCAGTAACGCATAAAATATCTACGCATATATTCTTATCGAGTAGTTCATTCAGACAGACTGTAAGATTGTCAGATTTTGCTAACAACCCAGCTATATTTTGGTGTAAAATGTGAAGGTGTTTAGTCAAGAAAAAAATTGTCATTAATTTTGGTGGTTTCTTCCAATTCACTTATACCAATTTGTGCTGTGCTAGATTGGTTTATGATATCAGTAATTAAATCTAATAAGTCCTTGAAGATTCTCGACAGACCGTGATTATTTATCGAGCCAGTGTACTTATTAAACATGCTGTAGTCGTATTCAAGATTTAGATTGCTGTCTAAGAGAAACGCGTGCTCATGTGTCAAAATATCCAGATACAGTAGGTTATTAAAATTCTCTACTCGGCAATTAAACAGACTTGTATCAAAGGGGCACTTAAATGTAGGCAGACACATTAGTATGTTAGTGTGCTGCACGGCTTGTAACACGTCTCTTATGTGGAAAATAATGTCATAATAGTTGTTGGTCGTCTTAAAATCTTCTTCACCGAGGAATAATATACAAAAATCGTCATAAGTGTAGTCATGTAATTTTGTATCAAGACCCTTAAGTAGCTGTTTTATGCATCCGTAAGGTGTCAAATAATGGCATAGGCTGTAGCTGTTTTCAAAGGTGTTCTCAGCGATGGACAGTACATTGTTCTTTATGTTACTACTTATAACGCATATTTTATGCTTGGCCACACTACTTTTTTTTAGTGATATATCGTTATTATTACAGCCACCTTTTGAGGATATCGATTTTGTGTTGTTAACCTGCTCAATGTAATTTGTTGTTTGTGTCGCTGCGTTTGATTGCTTTTTTTCTGTTACAGGCGTTTTATTTATTTCCAATGTATTTATTTGTGATTGTTGTTTATCAATAACAGACTCACCTTTCTTATTATGGATAGAATTACGTTTTTTCTCTGGGCGTGGAGTCAAATTTCTTATTTCTGTAGAATTAATTTCTTTGTATGCATTTATTATTTTAATGTATTTTTGCAAGTCAGTTTTTAGTCTGAAATTTTCAGAGTTCAAGTTTTCGATTTCCTGGTGAGCGCTCTGTAAATCGTTAGATAATGTTTTGATTTTTTCCTGAAGATCAATATTTATTTGACTGGAATTTAGTGACGTATTTGGTAGACTCATCATCGTCGTGTCAAAAAGGGTTGAATTGTCTAAATTAATTTCGCTTAATGAGCTTGATTTGAATAGTTTTTGGTTTCGGAAAGTAATATTTTCATCCATATTTATTACTTCTCGTAATTAAAATTACAAATACAAGATTCAAAAAAATTCAAAAAGAATTTCCAGCTGTTGGGATCGATCTTGAAACACGTCGTGAAATGTGATTAAGCGTAGAACTGTTTACCCAACTAGCTATTTGACTAATTGGAAACACTGTTGAATTCCTGGATCCTAATGTAATTGTGCACTTTTAAATAGTTAAGCAGCCGTTATTATGACTAACATGTTAGGAATTTTTGCACTGTTTCTTTGTTCACTTCGCTTTACAACATCAACCTTTTTATTTTAGTTTTGTAATTGTTTATTCACTATTTGAGGTTGCAGATTAGTTTATTAGCGTATAACAGTTATTTTAGAACATAAACATTTAGTTCACACACGGTTTTTTAGTTTATTTACAAGTACTAATATCAATGTTTTAAACTTGAGTTTTTGTATAAAGTCGCAAACACATTCACTAGATAACGATGTCACTGATACTTTTTGCCTGTTTACACATTTTAGTCACACACTGAATGAAATATTTGAAAACTTTATAATTTTAAATAATTATTTTGTACGGAGTCGATCTTAACGTGACAGCTAGCGCCATCTGTCTGTCTGTATGGAGAGAGCTATGCTCGGGGTTTCTTATGGGAAGAATATGCAAGTTGAAGTGGCAATGGGCAGGCCATATCGCTCGAAGAACCGCTAACCGCTGGGGAAGAAAGGTTCTCGAGTGGCGACCACGAACCGGAAGACGCAGCTCAATGATCATTTGATGACTAGAGTTCCTGTTCAAGACTGTTTAAACATAGAATTAGTATCTAAGCCAAGCATAAAGCTATTTTTTGTTATTATTAAAGGTACTGGTACTATTAAAACTTAATACAAATTCTAAAATTCATGTAATACATGATAAATAAACGTTGATCTCTATAGATTTTTATGGTTTTTCTCAGTTTCCTGGTGACCTTCTCAGTTTCCTGTGGCTTGATTTCTTTAAAATGGCTATAAATCGAAAACTATTAAATATTTTGACTGTTCCGCTCTAGGTGCGCTAAAAGACGTTGTACTCTTGTTATTAGACTGAATTCCGCAAACAGAATGTTTAAAAAAATGCTGGCCGAAATCAAACTCATTTTCGTCCATAGTTTGTAGAACTACCCTTTAAATATCATTTTCGGCATCTATAGGTCGGGATTCACCTATACAATTTTTTTTATTTTTTTTCTGCGGTAATTTCTAATGATTTTCCTTATAACACTTTTATTCTTTGGAAATTTTTCATTTTTTATTTACTAGAAAAATAACGTAATACATTATTACGAATTAAGTTCTGTGGCTACATTTCGGTAAAGTAATAATACTGTTAAATATATCAGAAAAAAAATCTGGTTAATGCGATTACAGGTTTATTATCGTAAATATTGTGGTAGTAATTTTCGGTAATACACTGTTACAGTTATCATCCCGGTAAAAATTCATACCTTACTATACGTATCGGCGGGAACTTGCTCGCGCTCGGCGAGTCAAGGACGCGTTTCTACATGTAACGCAAATTACGCACACTAATAGATGATCAAACGAACTTACCTGATGTTCGATCATTATTATACGAAGTGCCTCGTTCTCGATATAATTATGTTATTTACCATGCAGCTTTCTCGCGTCGCTTGGCAACTAAACTCTTTCAGATCCAAAACTAAACGAAGTATTAGTGTCACACTGTCTTTGTTCTCCTGTCAAACTTCATTCCTTTAGAGTCTCGTAGGTTATCTCAATTTTACCAAGGGTGGGATGGGTAGGGAACATATATCGAGAACGAGGCACTTCGTATAATAATGATCGAACATCAGGTAAGTTCGTTTGATCATCTATTATACACTCCATGCCTCGTTCTCGATATATCGCACCCTCAGTGGAAAAAAGTCATAAGCCAGAAATGTAAATTTTTCAGTACGGCCAAAAAACTGGTTTTATGGAAATATTTACTTCGTCTTTGGTCGTAGAGGAAAGATTCTTATATCAAACAAAAGGGGAAAAAACATTACACTGCGTGTTGTTTTTAAATTAGTGCTAATGTTTCCAGTTTATTAGGAATCGTAGAAATAAGATATTATGCTATTTTTCGTTATTTAAAAAAAAATATGGTTTTTTAATAATAATCATAATAATAATCATTTATTGTTTCCAATCACATTGTCATTCAACACAAAAATTGAGACATCCCCGTTAAGTTATAGAATACTTGTGATGGGATTGCCTCGCCCTTCCCTTAGTTTCTAAAATTACAATGTTATAAACAAACAATTAAACTTCGGTAAAGTAAATTTAAAATAATTAAAAATTAGAAATAAAGAACAAAATTAGGAACAAATTGGAGCATGTGTGTATGAGTGTGTGTGTGTGTGTGTGTTTGTGTGTGTGCGCGTGTGGGTGTGGGTGTGTGTGTGGGTGTGTGTGTGTGTGTGTTCGTGAGTATGTATGGTGATTGTGAGACTTTCGCTAACAAATACGGGCTAGGATAAGTTCTGTTTCATTGTATGATATGTTATTCAACCACTCAGTTAATGCTTTCTTACAGTCGTAAAGCAACATGGGATAAATATTTAATTTATGGTTTAATTTGTTATATATATAAGTTGACTGGGTGTTAAATTGACGTCTGGCAAAGATAGTTCTGACCATCGATGAGTGGGCCACGATATCTTTACGTCTTCTGTCTTGTGTCGTAGCATCATATGTTAGTGATTTATGCAGGGTTAAGATTATATTAAGTATATATAATTTTCTGACCGAAAGTAGGTTACTGGTCTTATAAAGGTTGTCTGTAGGATATCTAAAGGGCTTATAATACATAACCTTTATTAGAGATCTCTGGGCTCTTTCAAGATCTAAGAATTTGGTTTTCGTGGCACCACCCCAAACTGGTATACAATAGGTTGTGACCGATTGTGCGAGAGCGATATAAATTTTGTTAAGCAACTGGGATGGCACTACATGACGCAAAGTTTTGAAAATCCATATTAATTTTCTGATCCTGGTCATTGTGTTTTCAATGTGGGCATGCCAGGAGAGCCGTTGGTCAATTATTATTCCTAAATATTTAATTGATCTAACTTGCGTGATGCTATTACAGTTACACTGATAGGGTGGATTAACACACTCATGGATCACGATATCAAAGTCTGAACCTGGCTGTGACCTCTGGTTGGGAGTAAAACAGATGAAATTTGTTTTGTCAACATTAAGCGATAAAAGACTTGCGTTTAGCCAACCGGCTATCTCCTTCAAGCCACGTTCAGCAGTCTTCTGAACGGCATTCCAGGACTCATCGGTAAATACTACTGCAGTGTCATCAGCATATGAGTAGATTCGTCCGCCGCTGCACCCAATATTACATAACTCATTGATATATATTAGGAACAGCGTCGGACCAAGTACACTACCCTGTGGCACCCCAAATTCAACCCTTTCTTCATCACTGAGGTATGATTTTCCAAGTTTAACCTGTTGTGTTCGATCAGATAAATAACTTTTGAAGAGAGAAAGCTCTAAGCCCCTTATGCCGATCGATTCAAGCCTGTGCAGAAGGATTGGGACAGAGACGGTGTCAAAAGCTTTTTTTAGGTCCAGGAAAACTACTAGGCATTTTAATCCCTTATCAACATTGACAACAATATCATTAGTTAACGCTTTAACAGCGTCTTGCGTAGAAAGACCCCTCCTAAAACCAAATTGTGATTTAGATAATAAATTATATTTGTTCAAGTAACTGATAAGCCTGCTATTTAAGATTTTTTCACAAATTTTTGCAATGCATGATATGACGGATATCGGTCTGTAGTTGTTGACATCGTTCATGTCCCCCCCCTTATGCACAGGCGTGACTATGGGTCGCTTAAAAGCAGCAGGGAATTTTCCAGTTTCAAAACACAAGTTAACTAACTGAGATATAAGTGGGACAGTAATGTCTCTAGAGATTTTTAGAAATCTTATCGGTATGCCATCCCAACCAGGTGAGCTCTCAGAATCAAGGCCCATGAGTATGCCATCCACCTCCATTGGATCAGTCGCAAGTAGAACAAAGGTCGAAGCAGAGCAGTGTGAAGAAGTGTGGTTTGGATGAGTACCTTTTCGTATTATCTCATCGGCCAAGATTTTGCCAATTTTCACAAAGAACTGGTTAACGAGGTTTAATGAATTTAAGGGGTGCGGCGTAATATTGAGGAGAGATATACTAGATGATTTGGGGGGTTTGAACTGTGTAATATCATTAATCTTTGACCAAAGTTGTTTCGGATTGTTTATAGAGGCATCTATTTGTTGTGCAGTAATTTCGAAAACGTCTGTATGTGATTTTTAAAATAATATTATAAGGGTCTGATATGGTTCGCGATTGCATTTTGTTCCGGAGATTTATGCAGCGACGTGCACCGATAGTCATCCAGGGTTTAAGTAACTTTAATCTGTTAGGGATTGATTTAATTGTAGTATTAGATAGGAGGGCCTTATTAATAACATCTATAAATTTGTTAGCTATGATGTCAGGGTCTTTATACAAGTTAAAAAATGTCATGTCGGTACTTATAAGACTAGTGTAGGCATTGTCAAAATTTGTTACACATTTTTGTTTGTCAGATTTTTTACTTAGAACTGGTTGGCTGGTGGTTATATTAGTTAATACCATAGCATGGTCAGTAATGGACGTCTTTAAGATACCCACAAAGGCCGAGTGACATCTATTGTCCATTTTTATAATAACATGGTCTAAGCAATTTTGCTCCCTAGTGGGTAAACAGTGACCCGGCAATAGTCCGTGCGCTGCAAGCATGTTAAGGTAATTCAATCTATTTCCACGCTGCTGTGAAACTTCTAAATCTTTTATTATTAAATTAATATTTATGTCACCTACGATTATGATGTTATTGTGTGATTCCAGAGTACTAAGATGCAAATTTAGTGAGTTAATAAAACCTTCAGCACAGGCATTGGATGGAGAACGGTATATACCTAACACTGTATAGTGATTTATTGTTACCTGGATAGCTGATGCATTCACGATGGCAATTTCTGTTACCTGAGCTGAGAGGCCATTCTTTATGTACGCCACAACTCCATCATTTTGATTATACTGATTCTTTGTACAGTAAGAAGAATAATTATTAAGCGAAGGGATCTGTTTATTACAGTTAAGCCTACATTCAGTCAAAATGATGACATCGATATCGTGCTTTATTTGTAATAAGTTAAGTTGCAGGTCGTCAAAATTACGGTATATACTCCTAATGTTTTGCGTTACAACTGTGAGGTTGAAGCTGTCGGTATGTAAATAATTATGAACCTCGTCAATACTTATTATTCCTGACTTTGAGATCTCGATTTCATCTAAATCCTGTAAAGAATTTAAGTTACTATCCATTATCGAAAGAATGATATAGTTGGTGCTGCATACCATACATGAAATTTGTTAGCCACTGAGGGATATAAAAGTATCCATATTTCAATTGTTTTTTACTTTTGTACATAAGTGAGAGTTTGTTAAGGTTTGAAAATACGTAAAGTCTTTGTGTAAGTGAGTATGTAGTACGAATGAGAATGTAAAGTTGTGTGATGAACATTGGTAGTTGTTTTGAGTGTATTGTGAAGTTATGACATATTGTTACCATAAATAGTTGTTGAACACGCCCGATTGTAAAAAAAAATAATACTTGAAAATTAATGTTAGGATATGTACCTTTGCTAATGAACAAAAACAGGCACTTAGATAGTTAGTACATTCAAAAATTACAGGTAATACTTTGTAGATTTTTACATTCAATAGTCATTTTTCTTGTCTAAGTTGATGTACCTGAGCTTCATTTTTGATAAGAATGGCCCGTGAATTCTCATCTCGTTTCACGAAGACTCGTCCAAACGCAGTCCAACAGAACTTATATTCCTTAGTTTTGACTAAGTCCCTTGCTAAAAAGTGCAGACGATTTCCTTTAGATGTAAGCTGTTCGGATATAAACACGGGGCTATCTTCATTGCTAGTGAACCCTAAATGTTTAGCCTGGAGCTTGGTTTTGTTTTTTATATTATAGCTCTTGGCTTTCTGAAGAATATCTGATTTAATGATAGAGGACCCCAATTCAACAATAATGGGGGTATTTTTAACTTCTGGTTTTTTCCCTTGAATTCTGTGAATATCTTTTATGTCTTTCACATCTAGATCAAGACTAATGTTCTTTGAAAGGCATAAGACCATGTTTATAAGATCATTACGTGTTTCTTGCGGTTTCCTAGGAACGTTCTTAAGCTCAATGCTAGTTTTCTGTGAGCATCTTTGGAGATCTTCCACTTTTTCTTCCAGTATTGTAATGTATTCCCGATCTTTTTTACTCTGCAACTCAAGGGATTCGATCTTTCTTTGAAAATCTGCATGTTGATTAGTCAGTTGAGTGAGAGAAGCTTCTATTTTATTATTTGTCTGATGAAGTTCTTTTAAGTTAGTTGTTAAAATCATAAGTTCCGATTTTTGAGCAGACATAAATTTGGAAAACATCTCCTTCATCTCTTCTTTAAACTTATTCAATTCCACAGTAAAATCATCTTCCTCTCTCCTCCTTATTGCGCGTAGAAACAAAATTGGGTGGTGTCTTGCTGGTATTCAATCCACACAAATTTGGTTCCGACAGTGATTTATTTAGGTCTTCTACCGACATGTTGAACAAGTGTCCTTGTTAATTGGGCTACCACTCGTATAATATTTTATGTACTTGACAAATAAGCAATAACTTCGGTCGTGGGCTTCTCTGATGAGTTGCGTCGGTTAGTTATAGATCAGATAATGAATCTAAATTTCCAAAAAGTACTACTTGTTGCGGGGATCGAACTCGAGACTCAACGCACCATTGGGTCACGGCAATGCCTTTAGACCACTGTAGCTTTAGAATTTGTAGCGAAATAGATGCTTCCTTTCTAATATTTTAAGGAACCCAGACGTGTGTCATTGACCCATTCAAGGTCAAAAACACTTCAACACCGAGACAAAGAAATTATTTTCGTTCACTATTAGAATCTTTGTAATGATTTTGCTTATAACTCCGTTAATAGTTAATACACTGATTTCGTTTTTTCACTGTTTGCTAGAAGTATTGTTGAGCATGTGATAGTGAAACTTTAGAACAGATTACTGCACTTTAAACTATTTAGCCAAAATAAAATGTTCGCGAGCACAAAAACACGTCCACTCGATACGGAGTCCGGCGGGGTGGTTTTTAAGCATCAATACTTAAGATAAGTTATATAGTTTCCGATAAAATCGCGAATATTCTTAAAAAACACAATGTTTTCGTTGCCTTTCGATCAGATCATAACTTGCGAAATCTTTGTAACGGTAAAGATAAATTAGACAATTAAAAAAAATCCGGTATTTATAAATTAGTATGCAATGATTGCAACGGGGTCTATGTAGGTCAGACAGGCCGTAACTTCGAAATAAGGTATAGGGAGCATGTTGCCGCTTACAGGAATGGCCATTCAGAAAAATCACATTTCGCGAAACATTTAATCGATACCGGCCATTCCTTAAGCGACAATAATACGTACAGCATTCTTCATGTTTGTGATAAAAGTTTCCGGTTGTGTGTGTTGGAGCAGTTAGAAATCTCCAAACATAATAATAATAGTAACTATACACTGTTGAATAAACAAACTAACTTAATTACATCACCTCTTTTAAGTATGATTGCGGGTAGGTCGACACAGACGTCTTTGTGACGTTTGTATCGACCGTTGCGAATGCGTCATCATTGCACTATATAAAGGGGCGAGAGCCGTACAACTGGCTCATTCACGCCCGAGCGCACAGAGTACTTTTATATATATAGGGAAATAGAGACCTCTCTTGATGGCTAAAATTGGCAATCGTTTTAGAACGCCATCTTAATCCATTTTACGGAACTAAACTGCACTTATACATACAAATAAGACGTATAAATACATACCTATAGCAAAGTATAGGCATACCTAGTAATCGATAACTTACTAAATGCGTAGGATTTATTTGTTTGGGTATAATGAAAAAAGAATTACTGAACAGTTAATGTTTTAATTCAAGGAACAAGTGCATAGGGTATGTTCCTTGAATAGAAACAAAAAGCTGTCAATAATTATTCATGAGCAAACACAAATAAAACAAAACAGATGATGATTACACGTTATTTTATTTAATATTTTTTTCATATAACATTTCTTATAATATTTTTTTGCATTGAGTTTAAACTTATCCTCATCGTCACGGCAGTCCAATTTTCCATTTAAAATTTTATTGATTTCTTTACAGTAATTATATAAAAAGAACCTTACAGTAGTATTAATCAAATAGTCTATTAATTCATTTCTATGTTCCTGACAGTCTATGTAATTAAAATCAACGAACATAATTACATGCGTTTTTATTAGTTCTTTTAAATATTTTTTTTCGAAATAATCTTTAATTATCTTAGAAGCAATGTCTTGGACTGCCGAAATGGTAATAACAACCGATTTCGTGGGACTGCAAAGCCACTGTCTACCAGAATACTCCCTATATTTAATGTATTCTGTCCCTTCATTGGCAATGACACTTTCGTTACATTTTTTACAATTCCTGAAAACTTTTCTTTTGGAGTTTCTTATAAAATAGCCGCTAACATATTGTAAAGCGCCCATTATCCCCGTTATGTGAGTTGTCCCGGAATATTATTATATTATTATATTATACGGGGGTCATTTTTAGTATCAAGCTCTTCAATAACTATTTCTGGTATAAAATCTATATCACAGGTAGATATGGCTTTGCAGTCTTCAGAGACAATGAGGGCATACAAATTTTTGCCAAAATCCTCTTCACAATTTGCTCCCACAGGGGCATGGACACTTGACATGTTATTAATTAACATTGAAGTAAATGCACCTTCAAATTTTTCAGGTGTGGGATTCGTGTTGCGACACCCATGGCTCCTAATGGCACCAAAAAAGTTCTCTAGCGGATCCTGGTTAAGGTGCCGCATCCACACTGAGGTCACATTATACTGTGTCTCAAGATTTTTAAGTAAAACTTCATACCCGTCAAGAGTCCATGCCCAGTTAGACAATGTAGGTACATTTTCAGTTTTTCCTGAAATTGGATGTACAAATTTCATAGATTTTAATTTTTGTTTTGCTTCTGCCCACTCTTTGTGATGGACAGATTTCGGCGTAACCGGCCCCAGAAGTGGCTTTGCAAACATAACGTCTTTTTTGCTATAGCTTCCGTTTGAAGAGTCGAATAAATTGTCGAAGAAAGCCAAGACGTCGGCTGTTTCTTTACATTCTTCAGGAAGAATGCATTTATCTGAAAAAAGAAAAAAATCTACCTACATGAATACATGACAATGGTTATACTCTGAGTTGTCAGGGAATTTCGAATGCTGCCTACAGCCCCAATTAAAGCAAAAATTGAAACCAAATCTGGCTGCATCTGTTTAGTAGTAATATCATGTTCCTCATTAATTAATAAATTTCTTATAATAAAGATTATACACTGAAATTAGTTTAAAATTACCTGATAGGTATCCCATATTTGCTGCAATGGTCCTGCTAAATATTTGTGTTGCATATTTCACTTTCATCTTATTTTTGGACAATTTTTCGGGCAATACATGATTGTCTGTAAGCTTTGGTATCAGTCTTACACCTTTGTATCCTGGGTTTTCTTTATGGAGCAAAAGAATATGTTTCCATTTAGCAGTGTACTTTGTGGCATTTGAAAAATACTCCAAATCTTTTGTTAATAGATTGTTTCGAATACATTTTAGCAAATGTGGTGGATCATATAATGGAATAACTTCAGAATTATTTATAAGAACCACATTTTCTTTGGGTTCTTGTCCATTTCTTAAATAAGAGCCGCGTGATTCTTGCAACAGTAACTTCAAGGCTAACCTGTTGTTAGCACCTTGATCACAAACTGTAGCAACAACAATAAACCCAGCTTTTTGCAATTCTGTGACTATAACTTTTAATTGTTTCGCAATTTGTTGCCCAGTTGTAGCAGCTGCAGAAAAGCTATAAGAAACAGACTGTTTATAATTTTTTATAAGACCTCGTACCATGAATACTTGTGCATGATCAGCAAACTTTGGTATGGTTTCTTCACCATCTGTGACAAAGCCAATGACTTTGTCTCGTCTTTCATTAAAAGTAAAATTAGCTTTGAGGGACATCTCATCAAATAATACTACGCACAGTTTCTCCTCTGTTTTAATTTTTTCAGAAACATTTTTCAATTGGTCAAATATTTTTTTGTTTATGCCTGGTTCCACATTTGCTTGGATTAAAAGTTTTGCCAAGGTTTGGGGTGCAGGCAAAATACACAACTTGCGTAAAAATCTGTAGCCCTTTGGTGTTCTCTTGAATATGGATAGGGCTAAGATTTTTTCCTGTAGAGTAAAGCGTCTACCCTTGTTTTTTTTTCTAGATTCTCTAAACTGCATGAGTGTTAAGAGTTTTGCAGTGCTTGGCATTTTTTCCAATGTTGCCAAAAATGCTGGGTTTGTCGTAATATTTTTGGCTGCCTTTAAACTGACTGACTGCTTCTTAATACTGTTTCGATATTTACTTAGTTTTATCCTCATTTTTATTAACTTTTTCTGTAATCTAAGTTCTTCAGGAGTTACTCTTATGTGCTTCCTGACACGCACAGCAACTTTCTATGAAAAAGATTCTGGAAAGAGAAACAAATTTAAATACTTAGGAGTTAAGAAAAAATAGACCATTAATAAATCCCAAAAGCAATCATCAAAAGCAGACTGGAAAGAGAACTGCTATTCTTACGGTCAGTTTTTATTCCTAGTTCTAGGTTAATCTCTGCTAGTTCATAGTTATGCATATTCTGATAGGGTTGATGACACGGTTAACTAAGGTATGCATTATACTATGATAAGGCATGTCAGAGTATATGTATAAATATGGAGATAACATTTTCCAAATAAATAATTTTAATAACTGCTGAAAAAGCTGAAGTTGATGGAGTAACTGAGAAAGTTGATGTTGATGGTACAGGTATTGAATAATTTTGTATTTCTCTCAAAGGCTGTCTTTCAGTCAATATTGGTATGGACAAAGGACCTGAAACATATAAAAATGAAGACAATTATATGTTACTGCAACAAATGAAATTTGTTTTAGGTTTAAAATTAGTTTATTGTGTACTTTTTTATTTTTTTTAGTGTCTTGGCAAGTTTAATGTATTTGTATATGTATATATGTATTATGGTACTGCTATGTTGCTCAATCAATTGTAATCAAATAAGTATATACAGAAATGTGCCACATGTTGTATACCAATCATCTGGTTTTCAAACTATGGCCACATGAATAAATATCCAAACAGAGAACAACATCCAAAATGATTCACAATGAACATCCTGTTCTAGAAATTATATTATGGATAAATAATAGTAATATTTATTCATTATACTGGCGTGACTCAGTCACATATAATGGTTTACTAAGGTATGCATTATACTACGGTGGGGCATGCCAGAGTATACTAATAAGTATACTCTATATATGGCAAAAACATTTTTCCAAATAAATAATTTTAGTACCTGCTGAGAAAGCTGACGTATCAGCTGACGGGGTAACTGAAGAAGAGGTTGATGGTACAGGTATAGAAGAATTTTGTATTTTTCTCAAAGGTCTTCTTTCAGCAAATGAAAATATTGGTATGGACAAAGAACCTGCAACATATAAAATGAAGACAATTACATCTTACTGCAACAAACTAAATTTGTTGTACACCATTTTATTTTATTTATTTATAGTTACCATATAGGTAATATACTGTGCAGTTCGATTTTTAACTGACCTGGCAAATTTAATGTGGGCACTGCTATGTTGCTCAACCGATTGTAACGGCAACAATATTTTTGCTCAAAATGAGCATGGCATACACTGCGGTGTTTATAAATGTCATCATTGTCCAAACCAATGATATCACCTCCAATTGAGGTCACCCACTGGTTAAAGCGTATCCTGTCTTTCAATGGATTTGGAAACAAATGCATTGTTTGATGCGAATCTGAAACAAATAATCAAATATCCTATGAAAAATGTTTTGCTTAGAAAAATATAAATAATGCCTTACATCTTTGACTTGGGATTGAAATACAATATCTCAGGCCAACAATACTCTCAGTCTAGTCTCAGTGTCATAAATATCTTAAATAGTAGATATTATTTTAAATAATTAACAACTAGAACTAATTGTAATGAGATAGAAAGTTAAACAAATCCAAAACAAAACTGTGCTAACATTTTTAACTGACACTGACACTAAAGAATATAATACAATTATAGCATATTATTAAGACTAAAACGGACTGATATTTAAATAGAGCAAAATAAAAGTTTTTGTCAACACATAATTTAATTCCAGTTGACAGTGTAAATTAATATGAAACTATATTGAGCACTTTTATCAGTGTTAGTAAGGTTGATGTATCTACATAGCATCGTAGCCAGAGGTCCCCTGAAAGTTGCACCCCTAGCAGCCGCCCACCTGGCCAGCCCCTAGCTACGACGCTGTATCCACATAATTTCTGTATGTATGGATGGAACCATAACAACACAAACAATGCTTGTCTAATTATTTATATAATTACAAAAGAATAGTAATCACAAACCCAAAGACAAAATATGGTTACTCAGGTATTTTGGAAAAGTAAGAATAGGAGCAAAGTAGGTAAGTGGAAGTTCAATTTACGTGAATTAGTGGTTATGTATAGTAAGTGATATAAAGAACTGAATAAGTATTTTCAACACAAAACTTGGGAGTCTCTATCTCGTTTAGTAAACAGAACGACTAACTGCACTACCCGGAGGAGATACTCAACTCAACGGAATAGACAGCTACAGACACGGAATACACAATTATTAAAAGTAATTTCGGAAAATCACACAAAACTTTTGTTTCATTTTCATAAAATAACAAAACGTTGTTCCGGTATTCCGCTCCAGCGCAGTATCGAAACGCCAATTTTGATTGGCTGTCATGCACGTTCATAAACGTAAGGGACCGACGGAGTGACAGCGCTAGAACGTTACGAGTTTAAAAACCGATCGCACCGCGCGCGCGCATCGCACAAAGTACCTCGTTTATAAATCGTTTAATCATCTTGTTACCAAAACTGTGTCTATTCCGTGCAAATCAGCAACGAAGACAATCATCATCGCGAGAAGTGGAAGCTCAACGGCTGGTGCGGGTCGCAGTCCGAGGTATGTGCGTGCATTGTATCTTTACTGCGGTTACCTGCCTAGTACCTGAACAACGATATTAATCTTCCTTTTATCGTAAGACCACAACCTGGTCTCCCCAGTGTAGCAATTATATCGCTGCAGATGCAGCGAGTTGCCACATCTTTTTGGTGCCGAAACCCGGGAGCTTTCATTTCATTCTTACCGCCATATTGATTTATCTGGTATTTTCTGGTTATCAATCGTAGCTTAGAATAATCGAAATCAATCTACTGTTTTAACAAAACATATCGTAAATTATCGCATTCTAAGTTATTCCAGTGCATCAAAAATTACCTGTTTTCTCAATATTTCATTATACCTACTTTCCTACGTCACGTTTCTCGACCTTTCTATCACCATCGAACAAGGATTTCCAACCATTGGATATTTCCGACCAGTTTGCCTGTAGGTATGCAGATCTTACCACAAAATAATCGTACTGCATATAGGTACTTACTAGCTTCTTAACGTTGTACCTATCGTGGCATAAAGGTGCAATCACTATTACCTAAAATTATCGGTGCATACTTTTATAATTCACAATAGGTAACTTAAGTTAAATTATTATAAGAATAAGAATAAGAATAAGAATAATTTATTGTTTAAAAATTACATACAATGGTTTGATTCCTGAAACTCACACTAGGATTCCCTGTGTCGTGAGTTCCAGGCTCTTTCGTTACGTTGACAGTTTCTTTATAAAATTAATTACAGAAATATTAAAAATAAAATAAAAAACATATAACAGTAATAGTAATATGCTCATCCGTTATATTAAATTTCTATACTAATCTAACCAACTTAATAAAAGGATTACACAAAATAAAATAAAAAAAAAAAACATAATGGTCATAAGGCTTACAGGTCTCGAGTGTAATTAGTTATGGTATATATATATTTTATATAAATAGTCATAATTGTATATAATAATAAAATATATAAATTATATAAATAGACGTATACATCAAATGATTGGTCATGTACCTATGATAATAAAGATATGAAGTCTTCAGTCAAGTCATAGTCCAAAGTCAGAAGCCATTTAGTTACCACAAATTTACATTTAGTTATGGTTAGCAGCAGAATTTTGTGTTGGTCATTTACTTTTTTATAAATGTGCGGTCCCACAAAACCAAAAGACCTACTACCAATTGATTTATGGCAGCGAACCTTTTCCCAATGTATCCTTCGACCTGACATAACACAAGTACTCAGGGAGGTTTTGTGAAATCTTAGAATGACAGACAAGATATAAAGCTGTCTCACTCTTAAAACTCCCACTTCTGAGTATAGTGTGTTAGTGGGGTATCGGAAAGGTCGTCCATAGGCAACTTTAAGCAGAGCTCGCTGAGCTCTTTCTACCGCCATAAATGAGGTTTTGCCTGCCGCGCCCCATGCTACTATACAGTAGTTAAGGACTGATTGACAAAGGGAGTAGTAAACCATCTTTAGAACGGAGTCATCTGCAATCTTACCCAGTTGTTTAAAGATACGAAGCATCTTTCGAACCCTACCCCTTAAAGCACTCAAATGTTTTGACCATGACAAACGACTATCTACAAAGACTCCAAGATATTTGATCGAATCTGTCTGTTCGATGTATGGGCAATTGCAATTTTCTGGGTTGGAGCAGGAATGTAGCTGTAGACAAGCAACTCGGTTGGGGGACGTGCGTTTTGAGATAGCAAAGTTTATTGCCTTTGTTTTGTCTACATTTAGTGTAAGGAGATTATGTTGCAGCCAGTTCGCAACTTTTTTAATCCCGTTTTCGACTAAGACCTGTACTTCATCCCAAGTTTCCCCATAAAATACGATTGCGGTGTCATCCGCATATGTAAAAATTTTTGCTTGAGGGATTGGCATGTCGCATAGTCCGTTTATGTATATAATAAACAGGGTAGGACCCAACACGCTACCCTGTGGCACACCAAAGTTGACCATGGTTGATTCACTTGCATATTCCCCATAAATGACTTTTTGGATTCTGCCATTAAGATATGAGATAAACCAGTCCAAAGCAACGCCACGAACTCCTAGAAGTGTCATTTTTTTAATTAGGAGTTTCCTAGAAATCGTGTCAAATGCCTTGGCGAGGTCCAGGAAGATACCGGTACATGCCTGCCCTTTATCAAGGTTGTGGGATATGTAATCGGCTAAGTTGGTAACTGCATCCTCCGTGGACCTGCCAACCCTAAAGCCGTATTGATTTTCTGACAGTAATTTATTATTTTCAAGGTAACCAAGTAGACGCTTGTTTACAACTTTCTCAAGGATTTTTGAGAGAGCTGTCAGAAGAGAAATCGGGCGATAATTGGAAGGGACTTTGGGATCTCCACTTTTGAATATCGGACATATATTTGCAATCTTTACGCAGTCTGGTACCTGCCCCGCAGTAAGACTTAAGTTGCACAGGAATGCAATTGGGCCAACCAAAGCATGTGAACACTGCTTTAGAAAAGTGTTATTAATGCCATCGTAACCTGTTGCTGACGCCTTTTTAAGATGACAAATAATAGATAGTATCTCTTTTTCGTCAGTCGGAGCAAGGAAGAAAGATTTTGTGCCAGGGTTAACAGTGCTGTATTGCTCATTGTTTCGTGCTAATTCAGTTTCAGTTACGCCCAATACACTCAGTGTCTTTGCAGCAAGATTTTGGCCAACAGTTGTGAAATAATCATTAACATTATTTAATGTGAACACAGGGTTTTCGCTGCCTGTCAAAAGCTCAGGCTTTTCGGATATTTTATTTTTAATATTGCATATCTTTTTTAGTTCATGCCATAACTTTTTACAGTCACCCTTTGTCTCCATAAGAGTTTTACGGTCATGGTCTTGTTTTAGGTTTTTTAGTAAATTGTTGCAGTAATTTCGATACTTCTTATATTCATGTTGAATGACTTGATCATCACGATTTTCTTTTTTCTTTGCTTTAATGTGCATTAAGTCACGTCGTCTTATACACTTTAACAAGCTTTTAGTAATCCATGGCTTAATAATATCCACTGAGCTATGGCAAACACGGTTAGTGGTGTGTTGTTTAATTTTAGCTGAGAGTATTTCAACAAATGTTTGGAATGCCGTAGTAACATCATTCTGATTATTAAGCCAGTCCCAAGACTCATTTTCAATATCTTTTTTTAATTTTAAATAGTCAATGCGCACGTGTCGTTTTACAAAATTGGCTCTAACTGATTCTTTTTGAATGCCTAGGATAACTGTCTCATGGTCTGTTATGCCCGTGTCACAAACAATAACAGTAGCTGTCTTTTGAGTTTTTAGCATAATATGATCCAGGCAGTTATCACCTCTCGTAGGCAAAGTGTGTCCTGGAAAATATCCATAGTGGCCGGTTAAGTCCAGGTACTCAGTTGCACGTCTATCAGTACAATCAGGTTTTATGTCGATGTTCAGATCTCCTACAATCGCACATGTTGTAGACTTACACATCTCCATAAGTTTTGTTAAAGATTCGCAGAAGTTATTTATATTATAGAAAGATGGGGACCTATATAAAGCAATTAGCGACAGTTCATCTTTGACATTGACAATCAAACAGTTCGAGTCCTTACAGGATGGTTCTACCACAGAGGCTTGCAGAGATGTTTTGGTATAAACGACTATTCCATCGTTTTGGTTAAGGTAGTTTCTAGAACAATGATAATCGTAGTTATTAATTTCAAAACAGGTGCATGAGTCATCAAGCCAGCATTCAGTCAAAATAATAATGTCAGGTGAAAAAAGCAACCGGCTCAAAAGGACAGAAAAATTAACAAAATTCTTTTTGATACTTCGTATATTTTGGACCACAACCGTGTATTGACCTTCTATGTCACCCAAGTGCAGTTTACAGTCATCAATAGAAAAAAGTTTCATACTTGTTGTGAAGGACGTGTGATCTATGTCATCAATAACTTGTGCAATATTAGCCATCACAAACCTTAGTTTGGTGTATTATTATATGACGCAATGAGTAGTACCGGAGGCTATCGGTGTCTATTTGGTGAGTTTGGTACGGATATGAGTTTTTAATTATGACATAAAAAAAGTAAAAAGTGTATACAAGAGTTGTTGTAAAAATATATACTTGGTACAGAGGTTCAATTAATACAAAAACATGCGAGTGTAATTTATAGTGCATTGTTGTGAGGTACATGGTTATTATACATAATAATATGACAGGTATAAGCAAAAGATAATTACTATTTATATGGATATTATAAAAAAATAATAAGCACTTACGTTTTGAAGGATGAGCATACATAATATTTAAGTGGTTCGCGGATAAGAGGTTTAAGCTATAAAGTAGTCATTGGTTTGTATTAAATTGTAGATTCCGTAGAGTTTCCACAGATCTGACAAGAACTTGTTTGGCTCCTTCTGTTTTCCGTAAGAAAATGTTGCCATTCGCCGTCCAGCAGAACTTGTACCCTTTTTGTTTCGCGTATTCTCTTGCTTCATAGAACAATTTTCTGGACGTAGCGGGAAGATATTCAGCAACATATACTGGGCGTCGATCTCCGGGTAAACCAATACATTTTGTATTTAGGCGACCTTCGTTTGGGTGGATTTTATTAAAGTTGCGCACACTCGTGATAAGTTTGTTTTTGACCTGAACATTTACAAACTCTGCAACAATAGGTCTGATGGTGCCAGGTTTCCCGGGTAATCGGTATGCATCGCGAAGGTCGGTATTACAGAGAGTCATATCCACAGTTGCACCGACTTTGTTGATAAACGTGGTTAAATCAGACGCTGACTCATTTTCCATGGCAGGCACATTGCGGATCTCAACGCACGAAGATCGGGAAAGCAGTTGGATGTCCTGAATCTTTAATTCCAAATTAATTATATTGTCTTTTTGGAGTTGGTTTTCTTTTTGTAGGTTATCAATTATTTTCACCATGTCATCGTACTTCTCCGTGACGAATGTTATAGATTTTTCTATCTCACTATTCGATTTTTGAATCGCAAGATTCTGTAGTTTAAGTTCGGCTATTTCGGAAACCAACTTAGTTAGGGAGGTATTTTGATCGTTCGTGAATCTTGCAAGACGCTCCTCTTGTTCCTTCTTCCAGGTCGACAGCATTTGTAGTATTTCGCATTTTACGTCTTGAAGTTCATTACCAGGCGAGAATTCTGGGCAAGGGCGTTTGAAACGCGACGCAGTGTTAACGCTGCCGACTGGGCTGCTCAGTACCGCTGCGGGTATATCCGAGTCTGACTTAGCTTGCAGTACACTGGAGTTCACAGATGGCGAAGCCGTAGGCGAGTATTGAACGCGCGGCATTGTACGCAGTGTAATGTCGATTGCACACACGTCGTTAAGCACGGGTCCAGGGAGTATTCGGTGCGTATGCGGTTGTGTGTACAGCAGCACTTAGGCCCGCGCGCAAGCGGGAGAGCAATTATGACGACTGTCCTGCTCCTGCGTGGGGGCGGGGCTAGACCGGCGAGTTAAGTCTCCGGTGCACAAGCGCTGCGGCGATGGGTCGAAAATAATTAATATTTTTAACAACTTTAAGCTAAACTGGTCACTTTCGTTATACCGTTACGGGCTAAAGTTTCGTATGCAAACTTTACGAATTTATGCGCAAAACGAACACACGTTCACTCTCGAATAAGGCAACGGACGAAGAGGATTATATTATTATTATATAATATATAATAATAATGTATAACTATTAATATACTTACTTAACAAATTGAATTCATCACAGTACTTACGAGTATTATTACTCACTGTAGGTGGATCGAAATATCTTTAACCGCTTCTATCGACAGGACGTTTTGATTACCTACCTACGAGTGAATATTCTATATGGTTACGTGGTTATTTTGTTGTCCCTGCGAACACAAATTTAATTACCTACGTATGTAGCAACTATCGGATTTATAAACCATATAAGTTCATTTTCTTTATCCAATTCTTTATACATACCTACTATACATAGTATACAACGCTAGTGACCGGACACTTAGGTATATACTTACCGGTGTTATACATAGTTAGGTGGGTGTTTCATTCACTCATCTGTTCGTAGCGATAATACATACCTACCTAGATACTTACGCGCGGGTTTTAACGAACTTAAGCTCCGAAGTTGGTACCTATACGTTTGGGTAGGTACTTACTTACATTGTTTAAGTGATAATCACTCACGAATATAATATATCTACACATAGGTAGGTCATTAGTACCGGTTAGTTACACATTATTATTTATCTAGTTATTATCCGTAAATTTTAATATCGTATTACACCCACCAACAGTAAACATTTACGTAGCTTTGTGTTTGTAAACAACCATTTTACTAACATGTCGCTTCTCGGAAGAACTACTCGTAAAACTACTTTGAAAAAGTCTAAATCCAAATCGAGCGATATCGAATATTCGATTCAGGACTTACCGTCGTTACGTAGAAAACGAACCATTTTTTATAACCGTTTAAATAAAGCGTTGGAGGTAGGTATTTTAGCCAAAACCGATTCTAACCAACTAGATTTGTTTTGTTTCACATTTCCAAGAAATAAAGCAACATGCTGCTAATTTTGAGGATGCACATTTTACGATTCAGGAGATTCTCGATGATCCTGAAAACGAAGACAATGATATTCAAGAAAGGTTCGACGAAATGTACTACAGGGTGTTCTCAATTCATCGAAGTTTGTCTCAAGGTGAATCGACCCGGTCTTGCGGTACGTCTTCGTCGAATGTTCGTTTACCAAAAATCGTGCTTCCTAACTTTAGCGGTGACATAAAAAAATGGCCTGAATACTATGATACGTTTAACGCATTAATACATAACTCAACATCGTTAACCGACACGGAAAAGTTTCATTATCTCGTATCGTCACTGAGCGGGGATGCGTTGCTAGTTATCAAACCGTTCCCTATGACACACGAACACTATCGCGACGCGTACGAAGCACTTACCTCACGCTATAAGAATAAACGAGATCTTGCATTTACATGTTGGCGGAATATTTTAAAAGTTGACTTTAAGGTAAACAACGCACATGCATTCAGAAAATCACTTGATTTATTCGAAGAGAACTTAAGCATTTTAAAGACAATTAACTTGCCCGTTAGCCATTGGGATTTCATTTTAGTGTATCATATTTTATCTAAGATTGACCAAAAACTTCGTCGTGATTTTGAGGAGAAACATTCCGACGTGGAACTACCTACGTATAAACAACTGCAAGATTTCCTACAATCTAAGTGTGCGGCTTGGTTGCGTGATACTCATTTCGTCGAATCGAACAAACTTCAACCGGGGTCTGAACCTGCTCACTCACAGCATAAACCGCGTAGTTCTATTTCACATACACTTGTTGCCTCAACGCCCGTTTCTGATCAGAACCATAGTGAAGGTGGAGCGATTAGGGTCCCATACATTAAAAGGTGTACATTTTGTTCTGATTCCCATTCAATCGCCACATGTCCCGAGTTTCTTAAAAAATCATTTGACGAACGTTTGCATACGGCTACCGAGAAAAGGTGGTGTTTTAACTGTCTGAATCCATCTCATCAATTAAAAGATTGTAAGTCACTATTTTCGTGTCGAACATGCAAAAGGAAGCACCACACCTTACTCCATCGCGATAAGTCTAGTGAGTCAACTCAACCTACATCGGCTTTGGTGTCAAGGTCATTGACACATACCACCGTCTTACTGGCTACGGCAATAGTTCAAGTCAGGGATGCTTCGGGCTCAATGCAGTCGTTCCGGGCTCTTTTCGATACTGGAAGTCAAAGCAATTTTATCACGGAAACGGCAGTAAAACGTTTGACCTTACCACTTACTCCGGCTAACGACAACGTCAGCGGAATTGGAGAATCTGCAACGCCGATTCTTGGTGACGTCACTTGTTTGGTGGGCACTAGGGAAAGAATTTTATTTAAATTAAATTTGCACGTTATTTCAACAATATGTGGCGATCAACCCATCGCAAAACTTAACACGTCTGGGTGGACACACATTAGATCGATATCCTTAGCCGACCCTGGATTTGACATTCCAGGACCAATTGATATATTGCTCGGTGCGGATGTGTTCGCTGACTCGCTCCTCAATCAACACGTCAAGGGCAATGCAAATCAACCCACCGCTCTTAACTCCGTTTTTGGTTGGCTTCTCTTAGGCAAAACTCGTTTAGCTTCGAGCACCTTGGTGCACGCGCCGGTAAATAATGATATCCACCTGAACTCGTTAGTTCAACAGTTTTGGGAGTTGGACTCCGTGCCCAAAGCCTCCGTCTTCACTCCAGATGAAGCACTTTGCGAACAAAAGTTCTTATCAGATCATTGTCGCGATGCGGTTGGCCGATACACAGTGCGGTTACCATTTCGGGATAATACCGAACCCATTTTCGAGGGTTCTCGTGACGTTGCGCTTCGACGCTTTCATGCAATCGAGCGTAGGTTGTCTCGTGACCCAGAGTTACAGAAGCAATATGCGGACTTTATGTCAGATTACATTGAAACCGGTCACATGTCCTTGGTTCCCGTAAATGAACTTGGTAAAGGAAGGTACTATATTCCCCACCATTGTGTTTTACGTCCTGACTCAGCCACTACCCGTCTCCGCGTTGTTTTCGATGCCTCAGCTAAAGACGCCCACTCGCGGTCTTTAAACGACACTCAACTAATCGGTCCAAAGCTGCAGCCGAACATTTTAGAAATCCTTTTGCGTTTTAGAGTACACAATATAGTTTTCATGGCTGACGTTCGACAAATGTACCGTCAAATTCTAATTTCCTCGGCCGATCGCGATTATCAGCGCATTTTTTGGAGAGCCTCTCCTGCAGAGCATCTTCAAGAATACCGTCTGAATACTGTAACGTATGGCGTATCATCATCTCCTTTTCTCGCGTGTCGCACACTGCGACAGCTAGCTGACGACGAAGGCAATGCGTATCCGGTTGCGAGGAGGATTATTCTGTCTGACGTGTATATTGATGACGTAGCCAGTGGTTCTGACACGCTAGAAAACGCTCAACAAGCAAAAACCCAACTAATGGCTTTGTTCAAACTCGGCGGCTTTCATCTTAGGAAATGGGTATCTAACAACGCGCAACTTTTGTCTGAACTTCCTAGTGAAGATTGCCTTACTGGTTCGGTCTCTCTCGATAATTCTGAATCTGCGATTTTAAAGGTTCTCGGCCTCAAGTGGGACCCTTACACGGACGCATTCCTTTTCGAAATCAAGCCTTCTGATCGGCCATGTACCAAACGCTCCATTCTCAGCGAACTCGCTAGAGTGTTCGACCCTTTAGGATTCTTGTCTCCCATTACAATTCAAATCAAAGCATATATCCAAAAACTTTGGATCCTCGGTATTGGGTGGGATCAAACACCGCCTAATGAGGTTATCATTACATGGAACACTTATAAGGTACAGTGACCACAATTATCTAAAATTCGAATTCCACGCAGGTTAATCTGTTCTGATCTAAAGTCGTGCGAGCTTCATGGGTTTTGCGACAGTTCGGAGGTAGCGTATGGTGCTGTAATTTATTTACGAGTTACTGACATAAACAACCAGGTCAAAACCTATCTGGTCTGCTCTAAGGCCCGTGTAGCGCCGCTTAAACGAACTTCATTGCCTCGATTGGAGCTGTGCGCAGCAGTTCTTCTATCAGATCTTTTTAAATTTGTTCGTGACACTTGCCTCGATCGCATCAGAATCGATGACGTCTATTTGTGGTCAGACTCGACAGTAGTTCTTTCATGGTTGCGAGCCCATTCGTCTCGCTGGGTAACATTTGTCGCAAATCGCGTTAGTCAAATTCAAGATCTTACCTCAACCGCGTGCTGGCGCCATGTACCTTCTGGAGATAATCCTGCGGACATTTGCTCTCGTGGACAATTACCCAGTGAAATCGTTAACAATTCCTTATGGTGGGCGGGCCCTGATTGGCTCTGTAGGGATCATGGTTCCTGGCCTTCGAGATTTGACACTATATCTTGCGATGATGAGGTGCTCGTTGAATCTGAAAAACGCAAATCTGTAGTATTAGCAACAAGTCACCGCGATAAAACCATAACGGATGAATCATCCATTATCGAAATATTATTAAATCGCTTCTCGTCATTATCAAAATTGGTTAATGTTCTCACGTATGTGACTCGCTTTATTAATAATACCAGACATCCAACCCAGGTAAATCGGCAAAAGTTTCTTAATAACGTTGAACGTCATAACGCATTGATACAGATAGTAAAACACGTGCAACATCGCTCTTTTCCAGAAGAAATCTCTCAGTTGCAATCTAAACGGGCGTTACCTAAACCTCTTCGTAAGCTAAATCCGTTCCTTGATGACAAGGGTGTGCTCAGGGTGGGCGGTAGGATTTCTCGATCAGGCCTCGAATATGAACATAAGCACCCTGCCTTCTTACCTTCCGACCATTCCTTTACCTACTTAGTCATTGACTTTATCCATCGCAGTTGTTTACACCCGGGTATAAATACTACACATTTTTTACTCCTTCAACGATTCTGGATTATTGCTGCAAAACGCGTTATTCGTCGGCGCTTGTCCAAATGTGTTCGCTGCTTTCGAACTAATCCTCAGCCTTTACAGCCCTTCATGAGCGATCTTCCCTCATATCGCGTCAATCAAGTGAAGCCATTTTCAGTAGTCGGGGTCGATTTCGGCGGGCCGTTCCGTATTAAACTAGGTTCACATAGAGGCGCTAAAATGGACAAGGCGTATTTGTGCTTATTCATTTGTCTAGCGACCAAAGCTCTTCATTTGGAAGTGGTGTCGACGTTGACAACTGAGGGATTTATCGCTGCGTTACGACGTTTTGTGGGAAGGCGCGGTCGATGTAACGTAATTCACGCGGACTGTGGCAGAAACTTCGTTGGTGCTCACAACCAACTCTCAACATTAATGCAACGGGCTTCGAACACAGAAAAAATCGAATTCAAATTCAATCCTCCCGGCGCACCGCATTTTGGTGGCGTCTGGGAAATTCAAATAAAATCAGCCAAATCACACTTGTATCGAGTTGTGGGTGATCAGGTTCTGACCTTTGAAGAATTAACGACTCTATTCGTTCAAATCGAAGCCATCTTAAATTCGAGACCGCTTTACCCTATTAGCTCCGATCCAAATGATCTCACTTGTTTAACGCCAGGTCACTTTCTCACCTTAGAACCTTTAACGTCTGTTCCCGATGAAGATTTTTCTAACGTTAATCTAAATCGGCTTCATCGGTGGCAACTCATACAATCTTTTCAACAGAGTTTTTGGTCCAGATGGAAAACTGAATACCTCAACTATTTAACGCAACGCGCCAAATGGACGAAACACTCTAAACCGTTACAAGTAGGTTCCATGGTGATTATTAAGGACGATAATCGTGCACCTTTGCACTGGACACTTGCTCGAGTTGTAGATCTCCAAGTTGGTGCTGATGGAATAGCTCGGAGTGCATTGGTTCGAAATGCTAACAAACAAATTATAAACCGACCTTTAGTAAAACTGTGTCCTCTCCCTATAGAGGACTCAGTTTAGTTATTTTACCGATATCTATTAAACTAATCAAACCGTTAGTCTTAAGTAATAATCGTAGTTTACTAAATTTTGACCGTTTAACTTAAATTTACTTAAATATCGTTTTAGTCTTCTTTTTTTTTCTTTTTAACCAGAAAATACCATAGGCATTTTGGTGGGCGGGATGTTTCATTTTCATAAAATAACAAAACGTTGTTCCGGTATTCCGCTCCAGCGCAGTATCGAAACGCCAATTTTGATTGGCTGTCATGCACGTTCATAAACGTAAGGGACCGACGGAGTGACAGCGCTAGAACGTTACGAGTTTAAAAACCGATCGCACCGCGCGCGCGCATCGCACAAAGTACCTCGTTTATAAATCGTTTAATCATCTTGTTACCAAAACTGTGTCTATTCCGTGCAAATCAGCAACGAAGACAATCATCATCGCGAGAAGTGGAAGCTCAACGGCTGGTGCGGGTCGCAGTCCGAGGTATGTGCGTGCATTGTATCTTTACTGCGGTTACCTGCCTAGTACCTGAACAACGATATTAATCTTCCTTTTATCGTAAGACCACAACCTGGTCTCCCCAGTGTAGCAATTATATCGCTGCAGATGCAGCGAGTTGCCACAACTTTCATAAATAACCGACCGGCTATTACAAAAGTACTCTGACAGTTGGTAAAAAAAAATACAGTCGTAGCCCACGTGTGACCAGACATGCAAATCCATTTCTTACCACTTGAATAAACGCTTTTAGTCTTCTTTTAAGAATCACATGTTTAGGTACATGAAAAGCATATAACAACGTGTAAAAATATTATTTACAGCCACTTGTTTTTTTTTTATGCAAAGTTTGTCAGTTATTTTGTCCTACTATTCAGTATTTTCTGATTCCAAAAACTACTAAATAGTAGGAGTTCGAAGAATTGTCTTAAAAATTATACAATTATTTTTAAAATTCAATCTAGGTTCCGACTATATTAGATCACCTTCTTGATTTGGCGTCATTTTAATGCCAGCAACGCCATCTAAATGAGTTTTATGGAAGTACTACATTATAATGCTACTAAATCTAAAAGACGATAATTAGAATTGCCTGTAAACGATAAAGCTTTCCTATTTAAATTAGCACAGTAGGCCTACTGTAGTTACCGTACGTAATATAGGAAGATTGAATAGTCTGCCCGAGCGGTTGTCGAGTCAACATCTCCTGAGGATGCCCCGTGGAGGGGCGAAACACGTGTCGAGTATTGGTTTGGTTGCATGGCATGCTACCCCCTTTTGTCCCACTTTTCGTGTATTTTTGCGTATGCATGAGGGCGGGAGGGTGGGCTTTCCTGCATGCGCATATTGCATGAGGGCGGGAGGGTGGTACTGCGTCCTGCTTCCAAGCTTGGATTTTTTATAGCGGAATTAAAGCTAAATATCTTTAAAAACATTTAATCAATACTTAAGCCAAACTTTCCCGTGAAATTAAATATATTTTAAAAAGTAAGTTCAATTACAGGAATTATGAACTTCTAACACTGTCAATTATTGCTAGTATAAGTAAGATTATTGCGTTTTTTCTTTTGTTGAATTTGTTGTTTATGTTAAGTATCCAACACTCATGCCTATTTTCAATTTAAAGGCTTGTTGAGAGATCTCAAGTAAACAATAATAATTATTTTTTCCATTACCTGTGATAGAAATTTTACATGCATATTGACAGATATTACCTGAGAATAAATATTTACGACAAACGGAAAAAAATAATAATATTTTGTTTCAAATAATTTTTGTTATATCCAAAATAATCAGCATAGCTTTGGATACAATTATAGTTTGTAACATAAATAACAGTATTGAATAATAACTGCCAAGATATTATGTATTTTCAGTGAAGATTACCGTTATTAATATTTTTTGGATGAATTTCTTAATATTCAGCTTTAACTTGTAAAAATTATTAAAATACTTTATGAGCAATTTTCGCAACTCCATTTATAACAAATATTACTCTTATAAAATTAAATGCAAGAAACATTCACAAGTCAACAAAAAAAAAAACACTTTTTGTATCTCTTTGAATCAAAATACTGTTAGGCTAGTTTTTATTAAAAGGTATTTAGTTGTATTTTTAATGTTGACTAGTGATATGTTAACAAAATAGGGCCTTTGACACATGGCCTGACCTTTTGTTTTAAAATAATGATAAAAATACTAATAATTAAATATGTCATAATGAGATCAATAATATTAAATTAACTAAAAAGTTATTCTTCAGATGAATCAATTACCTCCAAATTTGTAGACTCAGTTGCTGGTAACAAATTTCTACAGAATGTTTGGTAATGTGGGGGTATAGCATTCGTATCACATAGGTTAATTAAATCCTTAAACAATGCGTTAGAAATAGTTAACAATTGAGTATAATATGCATGTGGAAGTTCATCAGAATCCACGATATTGACATGTTCGTTTTTCGTGTGCGCGTTGAAGTACGATTTATCGTATCTAATCCAAAATATTAATTGCTTTCGAAATCATATTTAAATAATAGTTTATTTGGTGCACTGGGACTTGTTTTGATTTCTTTGATGGACAGATGAAAAAAGCACTACCTACCTTAAGTTTAATTTCTAACAATACATATTATATTCATATTTTTCACAAAATCTTTAACTACCCCAATAGTCAACGAAAAAATCTCGGCTTAGCAACCTTCTCACTGATACTAAGTTTGCGTTAAAAATATCAATGTCGTGTGTTTTGCAAATCAAATTTAAGGTCTTACTTGCTCGCCATAAGAAAGTGTTTTTGCAAAGGCGGCAGTTTGCAAAGGATAATCATTATAGTTTCTGCTGGACCAGCAACGGAAATATTTTCCTCAGAAAACAAGTAGGTGACAAGCAAATCCTGATCAGCTCAGAAAAATGTATCCAAGACCTCAATGCCAACATACCTAAACTGAACATCTGACTAGCAAAATGCATGATATTTATGTCACTTAAACAAAAATACTCTTTACGATTTTTACAATTAGTTATTTACTTTATTACACACACTTACGTTTACCTTTCACAAACAAACAACACACATCCAAACACTGTCTGCAATAACATATCACACAATCCTATAATTGCTTACACATACACACGTAACCACTTAAAGGCTCTAATCACATTACTCTATTATTTAAAACACATCAGGACTCTTTTACCCCCTCGGACTCTTACCGGTTTATGCAAATTACTTTTTTTGTGGTTTTCTTTCTTCTTTTAATGGCTAACTTAATTAACGTCAATAATGACCTTGATCAAATAACCCAGGGAAAATCCTTTGTCTGCAGTCCAGAAGATTGTCTAAACTATATAGATACATCTGGAAATAATATAAATCTATTGCATTTGAACATCCGTAGTGTAAACAAAAATTTTACACACCTACAAGTACTGTTAAATCGGTTAAATGTGGATATTGATATTATTGTCCTAACCGAGTGCTGGCTCAGTAAAATTAACAATGTACCATATTTGAACGGTTTTGAGTCACACTTCACAAATACAAACAGTAATCAAAATGACGGAATAATTATTTATACAAAATCAAGCTTGCAAGCCACAGTATCCGAGCCAGACTTTGCGGGTGGAAACTGTTTAGTGTGTCACCTGGACAAAAGAATATCGGTGGTAGCGATTTACCGTTCGCCCTCATTAAACTCGAGAGAGAATTTTGACAATTTCTCAACTAGTCTCATAAATGTTTACGACAATATTAAATCTATATGCCCTAATATCGCGCTTGTAGGTGACCTAAACATAGACATAAAACAAAACAACATTAATGAAAGAACCTTGGACTATCTCACGCTAAATGCATCCCATGGTCTTATGCCAACACACTTGTTCCCCACTCGAGATGAGAACTGTCTGGATCATATATTCTTGAAATCTTATTTAACTTCGACTACAATAGTTTTAGAGGCACACATAACGGACCACAAACCACTACTCCTAAGTCTAAAAAATGCCAATCCGTCTCACAAATCATATGTAACTACCACCCTAAACCACAAAGCGATTGTGGAGGAGTTAGAAACTGTGGATTTTACGACAATATATGAGGTCGAGAACATAAATGAGGCAATGAACAAATTAATCGGTATTATTAAATTCGTTATATCAAACCATTCAAAACAAGTTAAAATCACAAGACAAAATAGAATCATTAAACCCTGGATAACCCCTGGTCTTTTAAAATGTATAAAGAATAGAGATAAAATGCACCTAAAATCTAAAAAATCACCAGACAATATTACAATTAAAACTACATACTCTCGATACCGTAATTTTTGCAATACCTTACTCAAGAAACTAAAAAAGTCCTATGAAACCGGCCAGCTTGAAAAAGCCAAAAATAATCCCAAAGTCCTATGGAAAACAATAAAACAAATAACCAATACCCATAAACCAAAACATAGCCCAGTGGAGTTACTCACAACACGGGACAGCCCAAAATCGGCGATTAACGGGGTAGGCCAATTTTTTGCCAACATTGGCAAAAACCTGGCTTCAAAAATAATAAATGAACCTGCATCATCACCGGCTAGTGGCCACCCCTCACTCTCACTTACGGACACCGGAAACTCACCTGTGAACTCGCTTACCATCCTGGAAGTAGACGAAGCGGATGTTGAGTCCCTAATCCTACAATTACGTTCCGACTGTGCAGTCGGCTGGGACGGCATTTCATCGCTTATATTGAAAAGCTGTCGACATGTACTGGTTCCACCAATTACTTACCTTTTTAATCGTTGCCTACAAGAGGGCGTCTTTCCGGAGGCCTTTAAAAAAGCTGTGGTCCATCCAATATACAAGGGAGGGAGCAGAGACTGTGTCAATAACTACAGACCAATATCGGTCCTACCAGCACTGTCTAAACTTCTTGAAAAAATCTTAAATAACTTTTTACGTAAATTTCTCGACAAACACCAACTCATTGCCAATAACCAATACGGTTTTCGTACAAGTCTATCTACAGAGGATGCAGTACTGGACCTCACGCAACAAGTTGCCTCAAATCTAGATAAAAAATCGAAATGCCTAGGTATTTTCTTAGACCTTTCGAAGGCTTTTGACACGGTCTCTGTTCCCAAACTCATCATGAAACTGGAAAGTGTCGGGGTGCGTGGAATGCCGCTAGAAATATTTAAGGATTTTCTAAAAAACCGTAAGCAATGCATTCAAATTGATACTCACCTAAGTGATGAGTTTCTCGTGTCCTATGGTGTTCCCCAGGGAGGGATCCTATCTCCGACTCTGTTTCAGATCTATGTAAATGACCTCTGCAGACTGAGTCTCCCAAATGGTAGAATTTACGCTTACGCTGACGATTCTGCAATTCTTGTTGACGGAATCACCTGGGACAATGTGAAAGCAAATGCAGAGGTGGCCATGTCTAAGGTAATGACGTGGTTGAACTCGAACCTTCTAACATTAAATTTACAAAAAACCACTTACATTCCCTTTGCTATACGAGGTAACGCTAAACCATCTACTTCTTTTAGTATAACTCCCCATTCCTGCACAAACTCGTCCACCCCCTGCACTTGTCCTCCGCTTGCTAGATCCGAAAGTGTAAAATACCTCGGAGTACACATAGACGAAGGACTGAGATGGGACCAACAAATTGACGCCGTCACCACCAGAACCTTACGTCTTATACACATATTTAAGTCTCTTAGAGTATCCGCCGACCTAAAAACTCTTAAGATGGTGTACCTTGCACTATGCCAATCGGTGATTGGTTATTGCATTGTTGCGTGGGGAGGTGCGGCTAAGACTAGATTTCTGAGGGTGGAAAGAGCACAACGAGCTATACTTAAAGTCATGACGAAAAAGCCCTACCGGTATCCAACAACTGAACTGTTCTCTGACTGTAAAGTACTTACGGTTCGCCAGCTTTATGTGCTTAAATCCACCCTCAGAAAGCATGCAGGCCTTCCCCCTCCTGTTACAAACAAACGCACGTACATTCCACCAAATATACAACACAATACCTCCTTTGCCAAACATCAATATTATGTACTAAGTACTCATATATATAAAAACATAAACAAACATCTTAATATTATAAATCTAAACTTACATGCACTTAAATCTAAAGTAACAGAGTGGCTGCTCCTTAAGGACTACACTTATACGGAGTCTTTACTTATCTATCTTGTTTAATACACACACACACGCACACACACACGCACCCTTACACACTAAAATACCCGCACACACCCTCACAAACACCCGCACACACACACACACACGCACACAACATACAATTTTACTCTTGTATACCATACAGTAGAACGACACAGTCCACTTGAGATATCATTGTTTTTGTTGATTACTGACCTTAAACTACCTCTTATAATACAGGTAAACCCTAGCTTAAGAGGTAGACTATTATTCTTGTACAGAATTTGCAACATAAACTTTTGATGTATTCTTTTTTAATCAAAATGTAATGCTGTTTTTGAAACTCTGTATGTTTTTTGTATTAATAAAGATTATTATTATTATTTTGACGATAATTTGACGAAACTAGTG
Source organism: Autographa pulchrina (assembly GCA_905475315.1). Taxonomy (NCBI): domain Eukaryota; kingdom Metazoa; phylum Arthropoda; class Insecta; order Lepidoptera; family Noctuidae; genus Autographa; species Autographa pulchrina. The sequence goes on along the minus strand of FR997761.1, from coordinate 19,664,260 downwards.
GTAGGTGAAGTGGTGCATAATGTCGCATAGCTTTGGTGGGAGTATTAAACCCAATTTTAGACAGAAGTTCGGGGCAACTTATACGGCCAGATATAATTTGTAGCATAAAAATAACGTCTGCAATTTTCCGTCGATTGCATAAAGGAAGTAAGTGAAATTTAGCACATATATTTAAATAATTATTAGACTTGTAATAATAACCTGTGCGATAACAAAGATATTTAATGAATTTTCTTTGGATGTTTTCCAACCTGTTGATATATTTGTCATACCTGGGATTCCAAATCTGGGACCCATATTCCAATAAACTTCGAACAAACGAACAGTATAAAATCTTTAACGTCTTAGCTTCCTTGAAGCTAGAAGAAACTCGCATCACGAACCCAAGAGCCCGCGAAGCTTTCTTCACTATGCTGTCAATGTGTTCGTCAAAAAGAAGCTTTGAGTCATACACAACGCCAAGGTCCCGTATTTTATTAGATTTCACGAGTGTTTGACCTTTTAATATATACTTAGTGGGAATAATACGGTTGCTCCTAGAGTAAGTGACAACAGAGCATTTTGAGGGGTTCAGATCTAACTTATTCCTCAGACAGTAGTCATCAAGACGTTCTAAATCACTTTGCAAAGCTTGAACATCTGCTTGTGATGAAATAGATTCATATATTTTCATGTCATCTGCAAAGCAAAGGAACCTGGAGTGATGGAAACATTTATCGATATCGTTCACAAAGATCACAAAAAGCAATGGACCTAAAAGGGAACCCTGAGGGACACCACTCGGCACTGTTACCCAGCTAGATATGTAATTTTGTATAACTACTGCCTGAGATCTGTTGGAAATATATGATGTAAACCAACGTAATAGGTCTCCCCTAATCCCCATTGACCCTAATTTTAGTATAAGGGTGGAATGATCTATTCTGTCAAAACACTTGCTGTAATCAGTGTAAACGACATCGACCTGCTTACCATCACCCATGCTACTAGTGATAAAATCATCTAAAAGGATAAGATTCGACACTGTCGATTTTCCTTTAACAAAGCCGTGTTGAGATTCGTTAAAATTATTTTTCATTGCGGCGTATAATTGCGTATGAATAATCTTTTCAAACAATTTTGCTATTATACACAACTTAGAAACAGGTCTATAGTTGGTCACCTCGGTTCTAGGTCCTTTTTTATGAACTGGTGTAATAAAGGCGGACTTCCAAATACTAGGCACTACACACTCAGACAGTGACTTCTTAAATAATAATGTAATAGGTACTGAAATAGATTCAGCACAATTAACCAAAAATACTGGAGGTATTTGGTCTGGGCCTGCTGACTTATTAAGGTCCAAGTTTTTTATTAGTTTTATTAACACCTCTTGATTGATAACTACACTCGAGATATCTGACACCGGTTGACCATTTTCGAGGTCGTATGTAGGAGAGTACTGAGAGGATTGCAAAAATGTAGAAAAGAAGTAGTCGGAAAATAGCTCGCAAATATCACCACCATCAGTGGCCATATTGGTACCGTAATTTATAGTACTCGGAATATTTCTGAAGTTCGACCTCGACTTAACAAACTTCCAAAAGTACTTAGGATTGTTTTTTATTGACTGCTCCACTGAATTTATATAATTTGAATAGCACTCACTCTCTAACTTTTTTAATCTATCTCTCAGTAAGTGATAACTAGACCTATCCGAAAGATTGCCATACTTCTTGAACTTTTTAAAATATTTATACTTTTCCTTAATAACTTTTTTTAATGCTGCAGTATACCAAATAGGGTAGCGGTCGTTCCTATGAAGTTTAGACGGTACATGTTTATTAATTATATCATTTAAGATTGAATAAAAGCTATTAACCGCAATTACAAGCGTTATTTATTGTTAACTTTAGATAGCTTATTGTAGACTGATTTGTTTCTAAATAGTTTTAAGATTTTGTTGTTTTTATATTAATTTCTTGTAATGTGTAATATGGGTGTATACCTGAATTAAACGATTATTATTATTTGAATTTTTCCGTATTTCGGTCTCTCTTTTATAAAGAGGTAGAAAACTAACACACGGGCCGTAGCCAAGTGTGAAAGCTATAATTTTATGTTGATGATGATGAGGCAAGAAACTTGCGTGTTAGTCTGCATGTGTTTAAAAGCGTAGCTTTCTGTAAGAGTGTAAGTGTGGTTTTGGGCATTTGGAGTAAATTAAGGTTGGGCTGAAGGCTCTTCGGGACTACACCAGTTGTCGATATGACAATGGGTATTATTTTAACGGATTCTACTTGCCACTGCCTTTTTATTTCAGTTGCCAGGTCTACATACTTCGACATTTTTTCGGTATAGGTAGTGACAAGGTTGTGTGTGTTACATACTGCTACATCAATTATAAATACGGACTTCTGAACTTTATCTAGAACGGTGATATCTGGTCTGTTAAAATGTACGGTTTTATCAGTAATTATTGTTCTATCCCAATAAATTTTTAAACTATCATTTTCTAAAACTGTGCTTGGTTTATATTTGTAATAAGCTATTTTTTGGGGGATGAAAGAGTTCTTGTGAGCTAAGTTTTGGTGTATTATTGCTGCCACTTGGTCGTGTCTGTGCTTGTAGTCGGTCTGAACTATGGACTTACAAGCACCTGTAATGTGTTGGATAGTTTCTGAGCTACTGTGGCAGCGTCTACATAAATCAGAGTTAAGGTTTGGAATACGGCTAATGAATTTTTGGTAGTTGCGGGTGTCAATTACCTGATCTTGGATAGCGATCACAAAAGCCTCTGTTTCTGGGAAGAGCTCACCTCGCCGCAGCCACTCGTTCGACGCATCCTTGTCGACGTGTTCTTGGCTGAGATCGGCGAGATGCCTCCCGTGCAGTGACTTTTGCGACCACATATCCATTTTCTGCTGCCTACTTATCAATTTTGCTTGAGATTCAAAGCGTTTTAAATTCAAAGGGGTTAACTTCCTATCTGTTTCTACTAAATGTTTGTGGAGTTGTGATTGTTCGGCTTTGGTATAAAAATATTTCCGTAGCTTTTCTATAATGTTATCGTGCAAATTACGTATGTCTATGAGGCCCCTGCCGCCATCTTGGCGGGGTAATGTTAGTCGCTGAACGCACGATCTGGGATGGTGTTTCCTATTAGCCGTCATACGAGTATTAATAATGCGTTGCAGCTTAATTAAATCACTTTGCGACCACTTTATAATCCCGAAAGAATAAGTAAGGACTGGAATTGCGTAAGTGTTAATGGCTTTTATACTATTTCTCGAATTTAAATGTGTTTTTAAATTCGAGAAATAGTAGTAATCTAGATTTAAATTTATTTGTTAATTCGATCTTAGCTAAATTTTGGTGAATTTGTTTGGATTGTTGGAAACCTAAATATTTGTATGTTCTGTACTCATCCATTGGCTCTATTCTTTCTCCTGTATCTAACGTGTACGTATTAGCTTGTACTTTACCCCTATTCATAGAAAATATTTTACATTTATCCACGCCAAATGCCATTTTTATGTCCGAAGAGAACATTTGTGTTAAGTCGGCTAGTTTTATTAAATCTGTATTATTGGCGGCATAAAGTTTAATATCATCCATGTAGAGTAAATGTGAAATAAGGTGGACAGAATTATTATATTTTAATTGAAAACCAATATTAGTATTGTTAAGAATTTCTGACAACGGATTTAGTGCCATGCAAAACCACAATGGACTTAGGGCATCCCCCTGAAATATGCCTCTCTGTATTTTTATAGGGTCGGTAGTTAAAGATTTATTATTAATGAGTTTAAGTTTTGTTTCCCAGTTGAGCATAGACGTACTTAAAAATACGATTATATCAGGGTGAATTTTGTAATGTTTTAATATATAGATTAACCAGCTATGGGGGACGGAATCGAACGCTTTCTTGTAGTCGATAAACATTGTATGAATATTTCTAGTTTTAGCCTGTTTCATTACTATTGTATCTACTGTTAATTGTTCTTTACAGCCCTGACTATTCTGCTTACATCCTTTCTCCTGTTCTGCAAGGATATTGTGATTCTCGAGATGTTTGTACATGAGCTGACTAATACATCCAGTAATAATTTTGTATATAGTCTGTAAGCACGTGATGGGTCTATAATTTGCAGGGTTTTTCGGATCTGAGCCCTTTGGTAGCATGTACGTAACTCCGTGTGTGATGAATGATGGCATAGTATGCGGTGACTGTATGAATTGGCAAATGTGTTTGTGGATAAATGGGTGTGTGCACGTAAATTTCTTGTACCAATAATTGTGTATATGGTCTGTACCAGGAGCCTTCCAGTTGTGAGTGCCATTGATGACTCGTGCAAATGTGTCGATTGGGATGTTTTCGAACTCCATTTTATCAATAGGTACAGTATCTGCTGTGTTGTGTAGCCAAGCGGCGTCAGCATTATGTTGTACTGGCTGTTCCCAGATTCCAGCCCAAAATTGTTTTAAAGAATCTGTCGATGGACCTTCAGAGGGTACACTAGTGTCATTTTCTATAAATTTACTTGAATTTCTATAAAATTGTTTTTCATTGTTAACAAACGTTGCATTTTGTTTTTTACGTTGTGTACAAGCTAAGTATCGTGTGAGTCTATTTGAAATTGCATTTAATTTTTGCTTTAAAGTGTCAAGGAAGTGTTGGGGTTCCGAATTTGGTTCTTCGTGTTTTGAATGAATTTTATATTTTATCATTATTTCTTCTACTGTTTTTACAATATTTTTACTTCTATTTCCTGATATGTATTGTGTGAGTCTCCCTATTTCTAGTCTATACTTTCCTATCCTACTTTCTATCCTTCTTTGCCAGGTAGGCTTTCGACTGTGACTACTTTTGTTTGTATTTTCTAGTGTGTTAAATTTAGTTCCATTACAGGTGGCAGCTGCGTATGCCGCTGAGTAAATTATGTTATGTAATGAATTAAAATCTAGTTCGTGGCACAAATGCTTGGGAAGAATCACATAATTTAAATAGTGCACAAGTTGAGCAAATTTACGAGACGTTTTTTGTTTAGGAATGTATGGCCTAGCTTCAGGATGTACATCACGAAATTGCGTAACAGCTTTATTAAACTCTACTTCAATATTATTAGGTTCCTCTAGACTATTTACCGTCAGGCTAAGTTCGTTACTGTTATCTACAGTTACTATTGTGGGGTCCTCTGATGGAGGGAGTGTAGAATCTAACGTAATGTCATGTAACGTTAAGTGCACTTGATCTGTTACGTAGATGTTTTGCTCTATGCCAGGCTGAAGATGATTATTCTGCGCTAATAGTTTTAATTCTACTTCCTTCTTAATTTCCAAAATTTTGTTTGCATATAATTTATTGTTGAAAACTAACCTTCTTTGATCTGCTATTCTCTGTTCAGTTAAATGAGACAGATGGGGATGTCTTTCACTAAATAGTTCAAACAGCTTTTTCCTGTATGCAGTCTTATTTATCTCTAATTCGGTGACTTTTAAATAACATTTGATAATATCTTCATTAATGTCCTCGGACCACTTCAGCCTGGTATTGATATTAGAATTTGTTTGTGATATGGTTTGTGAAGTGTATTCCATTTGGCTATGGTTTTGTGTGCTAGAGTATTCATTAACTTGTACTTGTTCCTTTACTTCAGAACCTACTTCATCCAGAACATGCTGTGGCAACAGTTTTCTCCTTAATATAGCCCTTCTCTGGTCTCCTAGGCGTTGGCGAGTAGCTTGCATCTCGGGATATATGTTATTAAATTCTTGGTGTAAAGGTTCTAGATAATTGTTCATGAGTGTTGTCTCACATTTGGTGATTATTAAATATGTGCGCCATATAAATCGATTCATATTTTCAGTCCATTTTTTGCGCGCACGTGATAGGCCAGCAGTGGGTGCAGGGTTGGTGGCTAATGCCTCCTGCACAACAGCTGTTGACCTTGTAGATCGACATGAGTATGTGGATGAAGGGGATGAAATGGGTGATCTGAATAGGGTATGAGTTGAAGATGGAGATGGGATGTCCGCGAAAAGTGAATGTTCGGAGGATGATGGTGAGGGTGATCGGTCGGATGTAGTAATTTTGTCGAGGGGAACCCGCCTGCTCAGTCCCCCGTGGCGACGCGTCGCCTACGGTTCGCATGCTGCGGCATCCAGCGTCGGCTCCAGATGCGCCCCGGCGACCCCCGGGCAGCGGCCGCAAACTATATCTTCTATTCTGACTTTTCATAATAATATATACTCCATTCAAGGAAAGGGTTTTGGGGATCTTTGTTAGGATAGGTGTTGTTAGTGGTAAGATGATAAGACCATATGACCAGTACCATTTATCCGGAAGCCCCCCCACCACGTCAAGGTGATCCCCCGGGGGGGTTATTATTATTATTATTATAAGTATTTTTATCATTATTTTAAAACAAAAGGTACAGGCCATGTGTTAAAGGCCCTATTTTGTTAACATATCACTAGTCAACAATAAATATACAACTAAGTACCTTTTAATAAAAACTAGCCTAACAATATTTTGATTCAAAGAGATACAAAAAGTGGTTTTTTTTTGGTGACTTGTTAATGTTTCTTGCATTTACTTTTATTAGAGTCTAATATTTGTTATAAATGGAGTTGCGAAAATTGCTCATAAAGTTATTTTAATAATTTTGACAAGTTAAAGCTGTATGTTTAGAAATTCATCCAAAAAATATTAGTAATCTTCATAGAAAATACATAATATCTTGGCAGTTAATCGTCCTTTTTTAATCCTCCGCAGAAGTATGCAGTCTTATGCTTGGGTGTTAAGAAAGGTCTCAGTATAACAAAGTAGTTATTGTTCTCATTTCATATTATTTTAAGTTAATAGGAAGTAAACACTCATATTGCTGCTTTATTTTTATCAAAATTTATTTTTAAGTTTGTATGAGCATTTATAATATAATGTTACCTGATTAATAAAACAAAAAAAAAAACGTTTTCGTGTATACAAGACCAGCGATGTAAAAAAAAGAAACGGATTAGAAGCATAATATTTGTTGCTGTTTATTTTGATCATTTAAATTTAACGATAAACGTCATAAAATGTAATACGTAATATTATTCGACACATTTTTTTGCGTTAAAACGTTTATTCTATTTATCCCTAAGAAAAAAGATACTGCATTCAAAATTCATAAAACAAATTTTCTTGCATAAATTCGTCAAATTCTTCAAGAAAAATATGAAAAAATCTGAAATATGCATCTTTATGGAGTTTCTTGCCGGCTCTTCTCCATAGGAAGGACACTTTGGAACCGAGCAACTAGAGTCAGTAGATTTAACGTAACGTTTCTTGAGCGCCTTTTTTATCTATAAAAACATTTTGATTTTGATTTTGATTTTGATTTTTAAACGTACTTTTCAAATATGTTAAAATCGGCAATTCAACGTAAAATCACTTATGCTTTTTTTTTCCACTGGGGGTACGATATGTTATTTACCATGCAGATGTTCAAGAGATGGTAAAGTTGAGATAAAACTTAAGATAAATAATTAGGCATGTCCTATACATAAATACATACTATGCACTTGTGCAGTCAACTCTTTCTAGTTAGATGCAATCACTACATAGTATAAAGCAAAGTCGCTTCCCGCTGTCTGTCCCTATGTATGCTTAGATCTTTAAAACTACGCAACGGATTTTGATGCGGTTTTTTTAATAGATAGAGTGATTCAAGAGGAAGGTTTATATGTATAATACATGCATAATATAGTAGAGAAACACAGATAATCTTAAAGGTTTTTACGTAAGGTCGTAAATAAACACACTTTTTTGCGCTTACATTGCAAACGCTGGCTGAACCCTACGAGATAGATCAAAATAATGTACTATAGTATTGTACACCTTAAAAAGGTCTACAAAAAAGTCCGCGATGGTATATGTCTATCTCTTGAGGATAACCCACAATTACCATTTTTTATCCTTAATTTATTACTTATCCAATTAAGTACCTTAAATACATTGTGCATGTAATATAGACCAATTTGGCCCTTTGCAGCATGTAATTTAATATCAGAGATTTAAAACGCCAGGGACATAGCGGATGCGGCGGTACTGGCCGGGGGGCCGGGGAGCGCGTGCCTATACCTAAATAGTGCGTCGAAGGCCGCGCTTCGCCCTACAACACTTTATGATTATGTAGTATATTTAGTATCAGCATTGCACCCGTGCAAAGCCGGGGCGGGTCGCTATTAATCATAAATTTCAATTACCAGATAATATTCAACTTGCTGATCCCGACTTTTATTTATCTAACAATATACATTTACTCATAGGTGCAGATAAATTTTGGGAATTGCTTAATGAAGGCCTTATCCGTTTACCTTATGGTCCATATTTGCAAAACACGAAACTTGGCTGGATCATATCGGGAGCAGTTAATAAAAAGGCTTCACACATTAACCGAACTTAATGTTATCTCACACAAACATTGGATTCAGAACTTAAACTATTTTGGGAACTTGAAAACATATATTATAAACGTAAATTAATAATTGAATATTTTTTAAGTAAATTGTAATATTATTAAACTGAATCTTATGAACGACCCACATTTTGTTTTTATTTACGATTTCCTTTTAATGTGCTTATTATCCACTTACCTACTCATAACATGCCATTTAACAATTTAAAACTCCTGCCTCCTAAAGTAGCAATACCGTTGAGTGAAGACACACTGCAACTATTTGCCTTTATTATTTAATCAGGCACTTTTCCTTGGGATAATTTAAATAATTGCTACATCCTTTATTTAACATATGTTTGAAGTTACAACTAAATTAGATAAATGAAGTAAATATGTAGCAATTATTGACGCAATACATTTCGGTAAACTCTGCATGCTTGACTTTAAACTAGGAGGTGACCAGCCAACCAAACGTCAGGATTGCTGGTCAAAAAAAAAATTTTAGTTCTAAATATATATCGTATGTAGCAATTATTTATTATATTTAGCAAATATAAGCAATTATGTAGCAATTTTCGAATCAACTCTCATAGACCAACGCCACAGACAACCAGCCATTCCGACGCACACGCATGAACGTAATTTTTATCGTTTGAGATTGCTGAAAAAATAAAATACACGTGTGCTTAAGTATCAGTAGGAAATTGCCATGAAACAATTACATAGTTAAATAGTTAAGGACTTACCTTACAATGTTGAGAATAGAGTTTCTTCGATTTACAATTATAATATTTGCCAAGCGGTAATATTGGGCAGCCATCGCGGTATCAACAAGTTGAATGGTGTCATCATTCCGCCAGTAATTTTCAACGGCGCAGTCATTTCATTAATTATTTATATATTTTATTTTAGGTGATCAAGTACTTCCTAGAACGAACTGCATCCGAGATTTGGGTGTATATCACGATTCTAAGCTTACGTTTGAATTACATGTCGATGCCATAGTCGCTAAAGCATCTAAAGCACTAGGTTTCATAATGCGGCTCTCCAAGTGCTTCAGTCAAGCTAAAACATTAAAAATCCTATATTGTACTTTTGTTAGAAGCCACTTGGAGTACGCGTCTGAGATCTGGAATCCATGTTACCACAAATACATTGATCGTATAGAGAGCATCCAGAAAAGATTTATAAAGTATTTGTGTTATCATCAGAAGGTACCGTACCGATCTGAAGATTACCTCAATCTCTGTAAGAGGTATCATATATTACCCCTTATTAATCGGCGATCAATCTCTGGTCCTGCATTACATTATTTTAATGTTCCTGTAAGGTCGAAGCGATGGAACTCAACGCTGTGCGTTCCATTTACCTCTACGAATTATAGGCGAAACTCATTTATAGTGCGTGCAAGTAATCATTTTAATAACATGTGCAGACAATATGACTTTGATCCTTTCGTGACAAGTGTATCCTCGGCCAGAAAGTGCATGAGCCTTAGCTTTTTTAATTAAGTTTTGTATAATCGAGTTTTAATTCTGGGATTTTGCTTGAAATGTATTAAGTCAAGTTTGATTGTCATCCTGTTTCTTCTTGGTGGCTGTATTGCATTGTGTTGTTCACACACACTTTATCAATCTGTTCTTTAGAAGTGAAGACTTTTAATTGGCTGTCAGTCTCACACACTGTTTTTATTATGTTTACTTTAGCTGTAAGTTTTCCATCACTATCACTATCACTATCATCACTACATAGTATAAAGCAAAGTCGCTTCCCGCTGTCTGTCCCTATGTATGCTTAGATCTTTAAAACTACGCAACGGATTTTGATGCGGTTTTTTTAATAGATAGAGTGATTCAAGAGGAAGGTTTATATGTATAATACATGCATAATATAGTAGAGAAACACAGATAATCTTAAAGGTTTTTACGTAAGGTCGTAAATAAACACACTTTTTTGCGCTTACATTGCAAACGCTGGCTGAACCCTACGAGATAGATCAAAATAATGTACTACAGTATTGTACACCTTAAAAAGGTCTACAAAAAAGTCCGCGATGGTATATGTCTATCTCTTGAGGATAACCCACAATTACCATTTTTTATCCTTAATTTATTACTTATCCAATTAAGTACCTTAAATACATTGTGCATGTAATATAGACCAATATGGCCCTTTGCAGCATGTAATTTAATATCAGAGATTCAAAACGCCAGGGACATAGCGGATGCGGCGGTACTGGCCGGGGGGCCGGGGAGCGCGTGCCTATACCTAAATAGTGCGTCGAAGGCCGCGCTTCGCCCTACAACACTTTATGATTATGTAGTATATTTAGTATCAGCATTGCACCCGTGCAAAGCCGGGGCGGGTCGCTATTAATCATAAATTTCAATTACCAGATAATATTCAACTTGCTGATCCCGACTTTTATTTATCTAACAATATACATTTACTCATAGGTGCAGATAAATTTTGGGAATTGCTTAATGAAGGCCTTATCCGTTTACCTTATGGTCCATATTTGCAAAACACGAAACTTGGCTGGATCATATCGGGAGCAGTTAATAAAAAGGCTTCACACATTAACCGAACTTAATGTTATCTCATACAAACATTGGATTCAGAACTTAAACTATTTTGGGAACTTGAAAACATATATTATAAACGTAAATTAATAATTGAATATTTTTTAAGTAAATTGTAATATTATTAAACTGAATCTTATGAACGACCCACATTTTGTTTTTATTTACGATTTCCTTTTAATGTGCTTATTATCCACTTACCTACTCATAACATGCCATTTAACAATTTAAAACTCCTGCCTCCTAAAGTAGCAATACCGTTGAGTGAAGACACACTGCAACTATTTGCCTTTATTATTTAATCAGGCACTTTTCCTTGGGATAATTTAAATAATTGCTACATCCTTTATTTAACATATGTTTGAAGTTACAACTAAATTAGATAAATGAAGTAAATATGTAGCAATTATTGACGCAATACATTTCGGTAAACTCTGCATGCTTGACTTTAAACTAGGAGGTGACCAGCCAACCAAACGTCAGGATTGCTGGTCAAAAAAAATATTTTAGTTCTAAATATACATCGTATGTAGCAATTATTTATTATATTTAGCAAATATAAGCAATTATGTAGCAATTTTCGAATTAACTCTCATAGACCAACGCCACAGACAACCAGCCATTCCGACGCACACGCATGAACGTAATTTTTATCGTTTGAGATTGCTGAAAAAATTAAATACACGTGTGCTTAAGTATCAGTAGGAAATTGCCATGAAACAATTACATAGTTAAATAGTTAAGGACTTACCTTACAATGTTGAGAATAGAGTTTCTTCGATTTACAATTATAATATTTGCCAAGCGGTAATATTGGGCAGCCATCGCGGTATCAACAAGTTGAATGGTGTCATCATTCCGCCAGTAATTTTCAACGGCGCAGTCATTTCATTAATTATTTATATATTTTATTTTAGGTGATCAAGTACTTCCTAGAACGAACTGCATCCGAGATTTGGGTGTATATCACGATTCTAAGCTTACGTTTGAATTACATGTCGATGCCATAGTCGCTAAAGCATCTAAAGCACTAGGTTTCATAATGCGGCTCTCCAAGTGCTTCAGTCAAGCTAAAACATTAAAAATCCTATATTGTACTTTTGTTAGAAGCCACTTGGAGTACGCGTCTGAGATCTGGAATCCATGTTACCACAAATACATTGATCGTATAGAGAGCATCCAGAAAAGATTTATAAAGTATTTGTGTTATCATCAGAAGGTACCGTACCGATCTGAAGATTACCTCAATCTCTGTAAGAGGTATCATATATTACCCCTTATTAATCGGCGATCAATCTCTGGTCCTGCATTACATTATTTTAATGTTCCTGTAAGGTCGAAGCGATGGAACTCAACGCTGTGCGTTCCATTTACCTCTACGAATTATAGGCGAAACTCATTTATAGTGCGTGCAAGTAATCATTTTAATAACATGTGCAGACAATATGACTTTGATCCTTTCGTGACAAGTGTATCCTCGGCCAGAAAGTGCATGAGCCTTAGCTTTTTTAATTAAGTTTTGTATAATCGAGTTTTAATTCTGGGATTTTGCTTGAAATGTATTAAGTCAAGTTTGATTGTCATCCTGTTTCTTCTTGGTGGCTGTATTGCATTGTGTTGTTCACACACACTTTATCAATCTGTTCTTTAGAAGTGAAGACTTTTAATTGGCTGTCAGTCTCACACACTGTTTTTATTATGTTTACTTTAGCTGTAAGTTTTCCATCACTATCACTATCACTATCATCACTATCACTATCACTATCACTACATAGTATAAAACAAAGTCGCTTCCCGCTGTCTGTCCCTATGTATGCTTAGATCTTTAAAACTAGGTAACGGATTTTGATGCGGTTTTTTTTAATAGATAGAGTGATTCAAGAGGAAGGTTTATATGTATAATGTATAATACATGCATAATATATAGTAGAGAAACACTGATAATCTTAGAGTTTTTTATGTAAGGTCGTAAATAAACACACTTTTTTGCGCTTACATTGCAAACGCTGGCTGAACCCTACGAGATAGATCAAAGTAATGTACTACAGTATTGTACACCTTAAAAAGGTCTACAAAAGGTCTACACATTAAAGAGCACGTGCCTATACCAAATAGTGCGTCGAAGGCCGCGCTTCGCCCTACAACACTTTATGATTATGTAGTATATTTAGTATCAGCAATGCACCCGTGCAAAGCCGGGGCGGGTCGCTAGTAAGAAATAAATATTGAATAAATTTACAAATGAGATAATAAACTGAATAAAATTACACATGAGAAATTAAAGCAGATTAAATTTGTATGATAATTTTAAGCTTAAATATTTTAACTATACATTTATTTTTAATTTCTCTAATTGAATTAACATGTATTTTCTTACAGCAATTTTACACATGAGAAATGAAAATTGAATAAATTTACAAATGAGACAATAAATTGAATAAAATTACACATTAGAAATGAAAGACCAGTAATATGATATATTTTTATGATTAATTTAAACGTTATATTAACCATAATATTATATTTGTTTTAAAAATCTAATTGATTATATCTTAGAAATGTTTTTTTGTAAATACTGCAATATTTATGTTTCATAGTTATCATCACACAATAGAACTAATATTCATAAATTAAATAGCTCATCAAGTTCTGAATTTAACAATGTTCAAGTTATTGCGTGTGCATTTAAAAAAAGAATTATAAGTTATAAAATAAAGCCGATTGTTTTTACTATTATCCCAGAAAAGTTTTTAAGCCAAATTTCAAATACTGTATATGATATTATAAAAAATGCTATTAAAAAACATAAATCAATTAAAGTAAATTTTGAACTGTTTATAACTTATAATATATTTTGCCCAAAAATGATGAAACATCTATGAAATCGTTTAACACAAAGTTTAATATTATAGTACAGAGCACTCATATTGCTGATGTTTACCTGAAATGTTCTGAGAAATTAATATCAAAATGTTCCGAGTTTGAACTTTCAGAATCAGGTTGGACAATTAATTTTATAAGTCATTTGGAAATAAATATAAATAAGTACAATCCTCTAAGAGCTGGAACTTACTTACCGTTACCTGCAGTCATAAGAAATACAAAGTCTTGTTTAAACGTATATAACAATGATAATCACTGTTTTTTATGGTGTCTTGTAGCTCATATGTATCCAACTGCGCAGAATCCTAATCGTACAAAATCATATCCACACTATACGAAGCTCTTTAATATAAATAATTTATCATTTCCACCAAATTTTAGTGACATTAAAATATTCGAGTTAAATAATCCATTTATTAGCGTAAATGTTTATAGTCTTGAAACAAATAATCATGTAACTGGTCCTTTATATTTGACATGTAAACGAAAACTTATCCATGCTAATCTGTTATACATATGTAGAAACGGTCAAGCACATTTTTGTTTAATTAAAGACTTTAGTCGACTTCTGCATCGTCAATTAACTAAACACAAATCGAAAGTATTTTTATGCGATGAATGTTTTTTATAATATGACAATACAGATAAATTAGTGAAACACAATTGTGGCAGAAAACAAACTGTTTTACCTAAAGAAAGTAGCAAATTACATTTTGTGAATTTTGAGAGAACACAAAGAATACCTATAGTGATATACGGCGATTTTGAAAGTTTGCTTTGTGAATATTCAGACAAAAATAAATCTCTATTTACTGAAAATGTACAAGTACATAAAGCTTCCTCGTTTGCTTACTATATTTGCTGCAAGTCTAAACCTGAACTGAATGGTTTTGTTAGTTACAGAGGTCCAAACTGTGCCCAAACATTTGTTGAAACAATAAAAAATGATGTCAAGAGACTTCATAATATATTACAAGATGACAAGTCTATGTTACCTCTTACCCCTGAAGAGTTAACTGTTCATAATAGAGCTAACACATGTCATATATGTAAAAATCCGTTTTTTAAGAATGATCAAATATCAGCGAAAATAACGAAACGTCGGGACCTAAAATCTAAATATAAACCGCGAAAAAATCCGTAAAAAGTAGTTTTATTTCAATGATCAAATAGTTAAAGACCATGACCATTTTACAGGTAAATATAGAGGTCCAGCACATAATAATTGTAATTTAAAACTGAAAAAATGTCAGTATATACCAATAATTTTTCATAATCTATCCGGATACGATTGTCATTTATTTATTAAAGAATTATCCGGTATCCTTGGTAGAATAAATTTAATTCCTAAATCAAAAGAAAAATATATATCGTTTACTAAGTTTATACCAATTGATAAAACAAACACAGCGCAGTTAAAATTTATAGATTCGTTTAATTTTTTGAGTACTAGTTTAGATAAATTGGCAAAAACTTTACATTCGAACGATTTTCATCACATGCGATTACATTTTCCTAAAGAAGATTTATTTCAATTAGTCCGTTGAAAAGATGTTTACTGTTATGACTATATAGATACATGGGAAAAATATAACGAAACTCAACTGCCCGAGCAGTCACATTTCTTTAATAAACTTACTGGAGAAAACATTTCAACAGATGATTATCAGCATGCCATAAAAGTGTGGGAAAGTTTCAAAATAAAAAATTTGGGGGAGTATACGGATCTTTATTTGAAATGTGATGTTCTTTTGCTATGTGACATATTTGAAAAATTTTGAGACATGAGTTTAGATTATTATAGTTTGGATCGTTGCTTTTATGTTTCATCCCCATCATTAAGTTGGGATGCTATGCTGTTATATACTAAAGTTGAACTCGATTTAATTTCGGATATGGATATGTACCAAATGTTAGAAGATGGAATTCGGGGAGGTCTTGCTCAATGTTCATTGAGATATGCTAAAGCTAATAATAAATATCTATCGTCTTACAATAATAATAATAATAATAATATTCCGGGACAACTCACACACGGTCATCTGATCCCAAGCTAAGCAGAGCTTGTGTTATGGTAACCAGACAACTGATAAACATACTTATATATTTCTAAATACATACATATTATAGATAAATTACACCCAGACAACCAGAACAAATGATCGTGCTCATCACACAAACATTTGTCCTGGGTGGGAATCGAACCCACGACCTCCGGTATAGCAGTCAGGGTCACTAACCACTAGACCAACAGGCCCGTCGAATAATAAAGAGCCAAGCACCTATCTGATTTACCTAGATTGTGTTAATTTATATGGATTTGCTATGATGCAAAAACTGCCCATGTGTAATTTTAAATTTATAAATGAAAATGAAATAATCAATTTCAATGTCATGAATGTATCTAAAATGAGTAAACAAGGGTATATTCTTGACGTCGACTTGTGTTATTCAGATAGCATTCATAATTCTCATTCAGATTTACCTTTTGCAGCTGAAAAGTTTTCGCCTTTGCAAAGTCAATGTAAAAAATTAATAGAAAATCTTTTACATTGAACTTTAAATACCTAGGGCATATAGTTACTGAGGATCTGAAAGATGTTGCTGACATGGAGAGAGAACGGAGGGCGTTGGCTGTCCGTTGCAACATGTTGGCCCGCAGGTTTGCACGGTGTACAATAGAAGTAAAAATAATTATTTTTAAAGCCTTTTGCCAGTCTCTGTACACCTGCTCCCTGTGGGTTCGATATACGCAGGGGGCATTCAACGCCCTTAGAGTTCAATATAATAATGCCTTTAGGGTTTTGTTGGCGCTCCCACGTTATTGCAGTGCTTCGGGAATGTTTTCCGAAGCACACACTGATGGCTTCACCACCATCCTTCGGAAAAGGACGGCATCCATGATGCGCAGGGTGCGTGGGAGCGGCAATGAAATTCTGAAGGTAATTAGTGATAAGCCGTGTTGCGCCATCTGGGCGCATTGGGTACATACACATGTGCATGTGCCCGGTGTGTCAGGTGAGCGCAATAAATATATGAATTGAAACCGTGTGTAATACAGTGTCTGTTACTAACCTAGTTTTTAAGTAATGTGTATTACTAACATCATATGGATCAAGGTCTGTAATAAAATTATTTTATTTTATTTTATTTTATTTATTTAAATCTGTATAACAAACATCGCTTTGTGATCCATTATTTGCATTTACAAGAATGTTTGAAAAATGGTTTGATATTACTTAAAATACATAAAATACTAACATTTCACCAAGATAACTTTTTAGAGCCATATGTTTCTTTAAATACTTCTCTAAGACAAAAAGCCAAGTCAGATTTCGAAAGAGACTTTTTTAAAAAGCAAAACAACTCTTTTTTCGGAAAAACGATTGAAAACAAACGAAAACAGTAAACAGTAAACAGTCGATGTTCGGTTAGTTCAGTTATGGAAAGATAAGTTAAATACAACTAACAAATTACATGGGGCAGAAAAATATATAAGTTCTCCAAACTTTAAAGACTTACTAGTCGCTATTCAGTTAAATAAGACAAAAGTAATTTTAGATCGTCCCATTTATATTGGATTTTCTATACTCGAAATTTCTAAAACACATTTATATAATTTTCATTATTCTGTTATGAAAAATATTTATAAAGATAAGTAATATAAAACTATGTTATACGGATACCGATAGTCTTCTTTAGCATATAAAAACAGATAATTTTTACGCTGACATGAAAAATAATATTATGTATTTTGATACAAGCAATTTTGAGGATAATAATATATATGGTATGCCAAAAGTTAACATGCAAATACCAGGGTATTTCAAAGATGAAATGGGGGGAGAAGTGATTTCAGAATTTGTTGGTTTACGTGCGAAGTTATATTGTATACAGTCCGAGAAAAAAACTATTAAAAAGGCAAAAGGTGTAACAAAGCCAATAACGAAAAAATTGGACATTGAAAAATATAAAAGAGCTTTAAATTATAATGAAAACTTAAGAGATGATATGTATGTTATACGATCAAAAAATCACTTCATTTTTACGCAAAAATTAAATAAGTTAATACTTAACAGAGATGACAATAAAAGGCAAATGTTAAAAAATAGTTTTGAGACTGTACCATGGGGGCACTATAGTACGATACTTTAGTTAGAATTAGTTATTAAGTATTTCAAAATTATGTTAGTGATAATGTATTGTGTGTGTTTAAATAAAAATTGTTGTGCTTAATAAATACTTTTCAAATGTATATTTTGTTTTTCTTTATACATTAGGAATACCTTAACTTTATTGGTAATTGAAAGGTAAATAAAAGGAGATATGAAAATGTATAATATTTTTTATTCAACAAAAAGTAATAGAACTGTACAATACATATTTAACACTATCTTATTACAATCAATCGATTATACAAACTACACATTATACATAAGATTTGTTTAACTTTAGTACTATTTTACTAACTAAATGATCAGTTTTGTCCATGATATCATCGTAATCACTTGTCACTATATATTGCACATTCACACTCGCATTATCAGTTTCAGCGTCTATGTCTTCCATATTACAACCATCCAAATCATAGACCATAATTTTTTACACGACTGCCCAAAAAGGAGTGTTATGTTTTCAGGGTTCATGTATGTATGTATGTATGTAGGTATGTATGTATGTATGTATGTTTGTGAGTTTCTTTATTCCACCATAACTTCTAAAAGGCTTGACCGATTTTAATGTTTGTGGTATCATTAGAAGCTTTGAGATATCCCGAGTGACATAGGCTATTTTTTTTGTGTTGTGTCATGCTTTTTTGTTGTTCACTAAAAGGTATTAAATAAAAAAATTATAATTAAAAATTAAAAAACACGCCTGCCATGTAAAAAAAATTAAAAACAAGTCAAATATTTGCAGTCGGGGGACCTGTAATGAATTGTTCCAAGTAACTGACCCCGACTGCAAATATTTGACTTGTTTTTAATTTTTTTTACATGGCAGGCGTGTTTTTTAATTTTTAATTATAATTTTTATTAGATGACGAACGCGCCCATGCTCCTTACGCATGATAAAAGATGAGTTTTTAAAAGATTTTCTTTTTTTCTTCTTCAATCTTCGCTCCTCTGTTTTTTGCTGCCGACTCTCCTCACGTGCTTTAGCTGCTACTTCCACATCCCAGCTCTGCCTATCTTGAGCATAGTAAAAAGGATTGGTAACAGGGTCTGCGTCTTCTATCACATTCTGAAAGGATAACAAGAATATTATAAATAAACAGCATGAACTATGGATTTAATGTTATATTTAAGATAATCCTAATATACATACCTCTAACCTTCGTGAGTCGACGATATCTAAAACGGGGCGGTAGGATGGTGAGTGTGACATGATTCTGTAAAAAATAATTATTATATAATTATTATAAAGTATTACTTTCAATAATTAATTAAATAAATAAAAAAAAATACTACGTAACTTGAAAATATTAAATCGTAAACAAAATGACCTGCTTATGCAAAGAACACCTGCGAAGTGATCGCTTATTTTATAATACATAAGTATAAACAATATTTAATGCACGATGTGTGGCACGAGTAATTACCTAACTCATATTCATACATACCTATCTTGTAAGATGAGAATAGAATCGAAATCGACTTAGTAATATGAGAAGGCAGTATTCTCACTAGTTAAATAATGAAACATGTCTAAACCTGTACAGAAATAGTAACAAAATGTCATGTTACATTTTACGTAATTAATGTGTTTAAAAGGTGTGTATAAAAGGTACACATAAAAACGTATGTAGCCATTCATGAAAATCATTGATAAGATGAGGTTGATTAATCAACCCATATCTCTGAAAGTTAATGGTATACAATTTAATGAACCTTCTCGTCAAATCAGACATAGTGCTTTATTACCAAATACGATTCGTTGTATAATATGCGGCCCATCCAACTGTGGCAAAACAAACGTTATTATCAGTTTACTGTTACATGAAAATGGTCTCAAATATAAAAATCTTTATCTTTACTCCAAAACTTCTTTTCAACCAAAATATCGATTTTTGAATGAAGTATTAAGAAGAGTTCCTCAGATTAACTTCTATGAATTCAAAGAGGATAAACATGTTATAGCCCCGAGTGAAGCTTTGACTAATTCCGTATTTATTTTTGATGATGTTGCACGTGAAAATCAAGTTAATATCCGTAATTATTTTTGTATGGGCAGACATAAACAAATAGATTCTTTCTATTTATCTCAAACCTATTCTAAATTCCGAAACAATTGTTACGTGATAATGTTAATTTTCTTATATTGTTTAAACAAGATGATACGACTTTAAAACATGTTTATGATGAACATGTCAGCTCTGATTTACAATGGAATCAATTTAAAGATATTTGTCTTATGGTTTGGAAAAGTCCCTATAATTTTTTAACTATCAACAAAGATTCCCCGATAAATAATGGAAGATACAGACAGAATTTCGATACCTTTTTTACTTTGAATGAAGTTAGATATTTATAAACGAATTTCATAGGAATACAGTTTAGTGTAAATCTAACCTTACTTGAATTCACTTGTTATAAAAGGAAGATGGAAAAAAATATTAAAATAGAATTAATGAAGTCTGTCGACTCCATAAAAAGTAAAATAAAACAAATGAAAAACCAGGAACATGAAGTCAACTTATCACTAAATAAAATGTTCAAACCTGTTTCGGAACCTCTCAATACCCTGGTGAAATCTAAAAGATTTTTAGGCAATAATGATAACGTGGAAAATGTAATATCCGCTAATTCTATGACAATGGAGTCAGACGAAATTAGTTCAAGTTCTTCGAGTAAGTGTGATAATTTTCAAGATGCTGTATTAAATTCTGCAAGCACTCCTAAAAAAGAAAAAGAAAATGACATAGAAACTTCTTTGGAAAGTGGAGACATTTATGGTATTTACGATGGAGTGTATGTGCCTTTTGGAATAAGAAACGAAAACAAAACTTTAATGATGGGCAACGAAGTTGTTTTATTTTCTAAAATTGATAGTTTAGACGACGATAATACGGTCTTGGTTAAAATTGGTGGTAAGACTTACAATTTAACCCCCGGACTTAAAGAACTTTTACTTCGAAAGAAACTCGATTTAAAGTTAATAACAAACAAAGATAAACTTGTCTTTAAAGATATGTTATATCACACTAATGCTCACAAGAGAGATTTTAATCCTAAAGGTCAAATAAGAGGCGATAAAGGAACTAAGTATCGCCAAATAATCAAGCCATTATTTAGCGAGACTCCAATAGAAAAAAAAACTGCCTAAACTGGGAGGTAGCTTGCCAAAGCTTAAAAAATATAAAACGAACACCGACTTGGTATATTGGGATGATCCCAATGAATTAGTCGAGAGATTAAAATTATTAGTAGCTTCAAGAGATGCAGGCAACACAAATCATGATAATGAAATTTTATCAGTAATTGAAGAATTAAAAGAAGCTAACATAATTAAAGAATAAATACTTATAACAAATAGCATTTAATTTAGTATTACTAAACCATTCATTATAATATATACTAAATATTTTATAATTTTTTTAACTACATGATAATATGTAAAAAAAAAAAAAAAATTAGAAAATAAATATTATTTAAAAAATAATCATAAACCATATGTATACAGAAATTTCTAAACATGAGTAAGGCTGATATAGTAAATGAAATTCATAAAAATGCGAGGGTGAACTTTCCACGAAGAACTGTTATTATGAAAGATATCGATGATCTATGGCAGGCTGACCTAATTGATATGCAATCAATATCTAAAGTAAATAAAAACTCTAGATTTATTCTTACAGTCATTGACACATTTTCGAAATATGCTTGGGCATTTCCTCTGAAAACTAAAAATAAAGATGTCGTATGTGACGCTTTCAAAAGATTGTTGGATGAGGGTCGCAGGCCTAAAAATCTACAAACTGATAACGGTACAGAATTTTATAATAATAAATTTCAAAAACTTATGAAATCTTATAATATTAATCATTACTCAACTTTTTCTACGAAAAAAGCTTCAATAGTTGAGAGATTTATCAGAACATTGAAATCAAAACTGTACAAAGAATTTAGTTTGAAAGGTAACTACAACTGGATAGATAAAACCCTCAAAAACATTATTTATAAATATAATCACACCCATCATCGAACAATTGATGAAATGCCTGCAAATGTCAATAGTATAAATAAAAAACGTATATTAAAAAGATATGAAACAATGGTGAAAAGAGTCAGTATGAAAAGCAAATTTAAATTGGGTGACTATGTGCGTATTAGTAAGTACAAAGGAACATTTGAAAAAGGGTATACACCCAATTGGTCAACAGAAATATTCAAAATTCGCACAATACAAAATACAACTCCAGTCACTTACTTAATTGAAGATGCGATCAGAGGTCAACCAATTTTAGGAGCATTTTATGCTCAAGAGCTTCAACAAACTAAACATCCTAATATATATTTAGTTGAGAAAGTTATTAAAAAGAAAGGCAGTCGGGTTTTCGTAAAATGGCTAGGTTTGTCTTACTATTTTATATATATATATTACTATAGGTTTCTGCTACTGAAAATAGCTGGATTGATAAGTCGAACGTTTTATGAAATTTTATTAACTTAACCTGCCAAGTGTCAAACATTTTTTGTATTTTGATACCTATTTATTAAGTTTTTAATCCTAGATTTATCAGTCTTATTATGTGTATTGGAGAGAGTAGTCTTCTCAACTGGGTTTTAAATCATTTACCATTTGAATTACATTTACCAGGATACAATTATTGTGGACCTGGTACAAAATTAATTAAGCGACTCAAACGTGGAGATAAAGGTGTAAATAAATTAGACGAATATTGTAAAGAACACGATACTGCATATCATAAGTCATCAAATTTAAAGGATCGGCACAAGGTAGATTTAATTTTGTACAAAATGGCGAGAAAGCGTGCAGTTGCCCCTGATTCCAATACGGGAGAAAAAATCGCGGCGCATTTAGTATGTAGGTAATGCTATGTTAGCGAAGATTAAAACAGGTTCTGGTCTAAAAACATGTAATCAAAAGTCTTCGAGAAAAATTATATCTGGAAAAGGTCTTAAAAAGAAATTTAAAAATGTAATTAGTGTTGCGAAAAAACGTATGAAAAAATTAAAACCAAAATGCAAGAAAGTGGCAATAGAATTAGCAATGGCCGCTGCCCGAGAATTAGCTGATAATTCATCCATTAAACTTCCTCGGGTTATTCCTATACCAAAAACTGGCGGAGTATTACCTCTGATTCCTATTTTTGCTGGATTATCAGCCGCAGGAGCTTTAGCAGGCGGCGCAGCTGGTATTGCAAAGACCATAAATAATAATAATAATAATAATTTATTGAAATAAAAAAAACGTTTACATAAAGTTGTACAATTCAGCTTACAATAATAAGTTTGAAGACAATTATAACTTAACATAAAACTAATACTAAGATGAAAATTTTATTGGTGAAAATATGCTGGTTAGGGATTACGATGTTCGGCAGCGACCCGCCCGAGCTAGGTTAATTTAAACCTGTGTTTCAGGCCATCACTATCTAGTCCAAATAAGTACTTTGGGATAGTAGAGAATAAAGTTAAAAATAAATGTGAGAAAAAGCTTAATGGTAAATTATTATCTAAAAGTAAAACTTGAAAATTATACAAAAGTAAACAATTACAGATCAGGTGTCGTCATGCCAAAATTTCTAAAAGTTTTTCAGTGTCTGTGTAATTGAGTTTTGCTAAATACATTTTGCTACAATTTTTGTACGTAACACTATAGAAGCTAAGTATCTTGTTAAGCCTATTATATAGAAAAGGTCCTAAAAATACATAAAAACGTTTAGCAAACGCATGTTTCGTTTGAGGAGTTATGCAAACTAGGTCCTTTCTTCTCTTGTCAGAGGGTATAGGGTCAAAAGGTAGTGCGGTGTGCTGGTGTAGTACTGTGTATAAAATATGTAATTGCCGTACTGTAAGCACACTGCATGCTGTATACAGGGTGGGGAGGACAATATGATCATAAATTAAACTTCGTATAAGTCATGATATTCCCAACCGTCACACAAAAAATCAAATGAATATATCCAGTAGTTTAGCCACAGGAAATTATTTTTCAGTTTAAGTATTTTCTACATGATGTATTTGTAAACAGCTGAGCGCGCTACAAGTTAACGACACACGTTGCCAGCTCGCTACTTTAAAAACCTATTTTCTCAAAAAAAGAGTCATAAAGCGTGTCGTCACAGCTAAATAATAAAAAATGCATGCGAAAGTTATTACTATCCTGTTACGCACTCATGTCAATCGCAAAATATGTATGTGCGAAAGAGATAGGTAAATTGCTTGTTTCTACTTTGCTTACACTTTGTCGACGTGTCTAGGTTATAGGTTACGCGGTCAGTGTGTCACCGGACCTCCTTCCTGCTGTGACGTGTTTTGTTTTCCTCTGGAATTTCGGATGCGCCCGCGCCCGTTTGAAGTCGCGGCGCGAGTGTTATCGTATCTTTGTTGTTGTGTTGTGTTGTGCGAAATTTGACGCTTTGTTTTAATAGTGACAGGACACATAAACGTATTATAGGTACTTAGTTAAATAGTGAAGTAAACTTTGCGAAATTAGACGCTTAATACTTGGTGTTTCAAGGTTTTATTATTAAATAATCATGCCTCGTTACAATTATACCGCTTCGGAATACACCGATATGATTTTAATTTATGGGGAGTGTCACGGTAATGCCGCTTTAGCTGTACGGACATACCGTGAGAGGTATGAGAACACGCGTATGTGTCCGACCCACGGGCGTACTATTGTACAAGCTGTCCAGAGGATACGGGAAAATCAATCCTTGATCCCGCACGTAGATGGTGCTCCTCCACGTGCAAATGTGATTTCAGACGAAAGAGTTATTAATTATTATGATCGCAATCCGACGTCCAGTCTGCGTAATGCAGGTCGACATTTTCATGTAAATCACAAAACCATTCAAAAAGTTTTGAAACGTAACAAACGCAGACCTTACAAGTACAAGAAAGTACAAGCATTGTTACCGAGAGATAAACCAATAAGAGAAACTTTCTGTCGCTGGTTGGAAACCAAACATCTCGAGAATACATTTACAAGGAATGGTTTATGGAACCGACAGAACCTTCGGTACTGGAGCCGCGTGAATCCGCATCTAGTTACTAGTAGTAAGCTAGAATAATAATATCTTTTAATAAATTGAAAGAAATGGCTGCTAATGGTGACCTATTATCAAGAGTGAGAAATAACATTATACGTCGGTGTACTTTATGTATTCAAGAAAATGGCGGACATATTGAAAATAAAAAAAAATAATGACTGGCGACATAATTATGTGATCGAAAAGTGATTATGAATAATAAATTGATTAGTGAATAACTCGCGGGTGAATGATGCCTGACTATTTGGTTAATATTCTGTGATTTGATTTGTGTAATTGAAAAAATAAGAATAATGGCGCCAAACATTACGTCGCTGCGTCGCCGTCGGCCACAGCTATAACATGAATGAAACCAAGCTGCGTTGCCGTTCTTATCGCCGTAAGCGTGCCGTAAGTGTACCAATTTTATACATGATGTTTTATTTTGTTTGCAGTTTTAAGCTATTTAGTTTGTTAGAAAAAAATGTTTTTTTTTAATTTCGATGTTCGGATTTATTTGATAGTTGAAAAATGTTTCTATAAACCAGTACTGCCAGTGTTTTCATTTAAAGTCGTATTGTCATCTTCACACTGTATAGCTGGTCGGTAGGGAATCTAAAAGGGCGAAAGGTAGCAACCTTTAGAACTGCTCTTTGAGCACGCTCAAGCGGCAGTAAAATGGTTTTTGCCGCACCACCCCAAGAAGTTATGCAGTATGTAAGAATGGATTGACACAAAGCTAAATATACCTGTTTAATTAATTTATAGTCAGCTATGTTTCGTAAATTCTTAAAAACGTAGATTAATTTGCGAACTCTCGTACACAGTAAATCAATATGTTTACGGAAGTTTAAATTTGAGTCAATGGTGACACCTAGATATTTTACATTGTCAGCTGTAGCTAAAGTAGGGCAAGAAAAATAAATGAGTTTAAGATGGCCAAAAAACTATATGAAGAATCAAAGAGACATAATGAAAAAATGGAAGCATTTGCATCGGAAAAGGACTACAACTTAAGCCGCATAAAAATGGGCTTGGAATTTTTGTATGGAGCGCAAAAAACTAATGTATCGGCTACCCAACCGTGCCCTAACTAATTTGGACATTTTGAAGTATGGAAGTAGTATTCCCTATTTTAGAGGTGTCTTTATGAGAGATGAGCTCCCTGGTTACCCCTTAAAAAAAGAATGTGGAGTAATTAATTTAGACAGTTCTAAAAATCCTGGTTCTCATTGGGTAGCCTATGCAAAATACAATGATTATATTGAATACTTTGACAGTTACGGCAATCTTAAACCTCCAAAAGAATTCATAAAATACTTAGGCTCTAAAGTCCACTATAATTATGATAACATACAAGGCGATAACCCTTTCAATTGTGGACATGTTTGTTTTAAATTTCTAGTAATGTTTTGGAATAGTTATAAAATAAATAGACATGATTCTATAAAAGTGTTCAGTATGCAAGTATGTCTATAACAGTGACGATCTCTGGCAATAAATCGGAATTAGAATCGTATTTTCAACCACCTCTGATTTTATTTGGAAAATATGAGTGTGGTTTACTATACTATTCAGTGTTAAACTCAGTGTCGAATACGCGTTCTAATAATAACAATAACTCCTCTGTGATAAGAATTGAATGTGATTTAATATACGGTTCCTACACTAACGGATTACCAACCCATATTATTCATGAATTTGTGTCTAAGAGTTCTGCAGGTCATCAGTACATAGAAACACCGCAGACCGTTATTTACTTTCCAGTGAACAAAAACATAATTTCGTCTATATCTATTAAAATTATTGATCAGTTTGGTTATTGCATTAATTCTATAGAACATATTCAACTACGTCTTCATTTAAGAAAAACAACATGATATTATACAGGGTGGGGAGGACAATATGATCATAAATTAAACTTCGTATAAGTCATGATATTCCCAACCGTCACACAAAAAATCAAATGAATATATCCAGTAGTTTAGCCACAGGAAATTATTTTTCAGTTTAAGTATTTTCTACATGATGTATTGTAAACAGCTGAGCGCGCTACAAGTTAACGACACACGTTGCCAGCTCGCTACTTTAAAAACCTATTTTCTCAAAATAAGAGTCATAAAGCGTGTCGTCACAGCTAAATAATAAAAAATGCATGCGAAAGTTATTACTTTCCTGTTACGCACTCATGTCAATCGCAAAATATGTATGTGCGAAAGAGATAGGTAAGTTTGCTTGTTTCTACTTTGCTTACTTGTCGACGTGTCTAGGTCACGCGGTCAGTGTGTCACCGGACCTCCTTCCTGCTGTGACGCGTTTTGTTTTCCTTTGGAATTTCGGATGCGCCCGCGCCCGTTTGAAGTCGCCGCGCGAGTGTTATCGTATCTTTGTTGTTGTGTTGTGTTGTGCGAAATTTGACGCTTTGTTTTAATAGTGACAGGACACATAAACGTATTATAGGTACTTAGTTAAATAGTGAAGTAAACTTTGCGAAATTAGACGCTTAATACTTGGTGTTTCAAGGTTATTCAGGTGTTTCAAGTGTTATTATTAAATAATCATGCCTCGTTACAATTATACCGCTTCGGAATACACCGATATGATTTTAATTTATGGGGAGTGTCACGGTAATGCCGCTTTAGCTGTACGGACATACCGTGAGAGGTATGAGAACACGCGTATGTGTCCGACCCACGGGCGTACTATTGTACAAGCTGTCCAGAGGATACGGGAAAATCAATCCTTGATCCCGCACGTAGATGGTGCTCCTCCACGTGCAAATGTGATTTCAGACGAAAGAGTAATTAATTATTATGATCGCAATCCGACGTCCAGTCTGCGTAATGCAGGTCGACATTTTCATGTAAATCACAAAACCATTCAAAAAGTTTTGAAACGTAACAAACGCAGACCTTAAAAGTACAAGAAAGTACAAGCATTGTTACCGAGAGATAAACCAATAAGAGAAACTTTCTGTCGCTGGTTGGAAACCAAACATCTCGAAAATCCTGACTTCCTGTACAATGTGCTGTGGACTGACGAGAGTACATTTACAAGGAATGGTTTATGGAACCGACAGAACCTTCGGTACTGGAGCCGCGTGAATCCGCATCTAGTACGGAAGTCTTCGCACCAGTACAGATTTGCGGTCAATGTGTGGGCTGGCATACATAGGAATACCATTATTGGTCCGGTGTTTATTGATGGCAATTTAAATGCTGTAAAGTTCATTGAACTCCTCGATGGATCCGTTTCCGAGTACACGGACGAACTTTCGCTGGACGTGTACAGGCAGATGTGGTACCAATTAGATGGAGCACCAGCTCATTCAGTGGTGTCTGCAAGAGAGCGTTTGACTCAAATGTTCGGACAGCAGTGGATTGGCCGTTTTGGACCAGTGCGGTGGCCAGCGAGGTCACCAGATCTCACGCCCCTGGATTTCTTCCTGTGGGGTCACATAAAGAATGAGGTATACTCAACAGAAGTTACCACCGTTGAGGAGTTAAAAGCTAGAATAGTAATATCTTTTAATAAATTGAAAGAAATGGCTGCTAATGGTGACCTATTATCAAGAGTGAGAAATAACATTATACGTCGGTGTAGTTTATGTATTGAAGAAAATGGCGGACATATTGAAAATAAAAAAATTTAATGACTGGCGACATAATTATGTGATCGAAAAGTGATTATGAATAATAAATTGATTAGTGAATAACTCGCGCGTGAATGATGCCTGACTATTTGGTTAATATTCTGTGATTTGATTTGTGTAATTGAAAAAATAACAATAATGGCGCCAAACATTACTTCGCTGCGTCGCCGTCGGCCACAGCTTTATCATGAATGAAACCAAGCTGCGTTGCCGTTCTTATCGCCGGTAAGTGTACCAATTTTATACATGATGTTTTATTTTGTTTGCAGTTTTAAGCTATTTAGTTTGTTAGAAAAAAATGGTTTTTTTAAATTTCGATGTTCGGATTTATTTGATAGTTGACAAATGTTTCTATAAACCAGTACTGCCAGTGTTTTCATTTAAAGTCATATTGTCATCCCCACACTGTATAATATAAACCATACAGGAAAAATAAAAAGGCTTATTTCTTCTACAACCACTAAAGTGTATAGACGTAAGAAAAAAGTGAAGAAGTTGACTAAAGCAAATATAGATTTCCTTAAAGCTTTAGGATTTAAAACATGAATATACTACAGGTTAATGACTTACCGCACTTTGATACTTCCATCGAAAGTTATGAAGTCCATTCCTACAATCCCTATAATAACTGCTTTCGAGAAAACGATGAAATCAGAATTCCCATACACCAGCAAGACATACGTGCTACCATCAGCCAGCTCAATTTATATCGAAGGTCAAGCAAAGCTCATCGGCAAAGATGGAAAACCGATTGAGAAGCCTGTTTCGTTTACTAATAACCCTATTATGTTCTTGTTTCAAGACATCAGATACGAAATAAATGGTATTGAAATAGATCGTATAAAAAATTCAGGAATAACGTCGACAATAAAGTCATACGTTTCATTAAACGAAGCAGAAAACAAAGTAGCTGCCTTATGGGGTTGGAACTTAACTGGATTTCAAAATAATGGACATTTTAGTGCTGTAATACCGTTAAATAAGATTTTAGGATTTGCGGAAGATTACAATAAGATTGTCATAAATTGTAAACATGAGCTTATATTGAACAGAAGTAACTCTAATTTAAACAGTGTCATACTAACTGAAGATATTGCCCATTTCCAAATCAATTTAGAAAGGATGCAATGGAGGGTGCCTCACATAAAAGTGTCAGATCGAGAACGACTCACACTTTTAAAACATTTAGAAAGAGATAAGTCTATTCAAATAGCATTTAGAAATTGGGATTTGTATGAGTATCCTTTACTACCTAAAACCACAAAGCATTCATGGTCAGTGAAAACTGCATCACAATTAGAAAAGCCTAGATATGTTATTTTCTGTTTACAAACAAACAGAAAAAATAATAAATTGAAAGATAGTTCACTATTCGATCATTGTGAAGTGACGAACGTAACTCTCTTTTTGAATTCACAATATTATCCATATGAACCTTTAAGCTTGAAATTTTCTGAGGGCAAGTACAGTATATTATATGAAATGTATGCGAAATTTCGTCAGTCGTATTACAACTGTCCGGTTGATCCCTTGCTCAGCCTAAAGGACTTTAAAGAAAAAGCTCCTTTGTTTATCATAGATTGTTCAAGGCAAAACGATAGTCTAAAATCAGGTCCAGTAGACGTTCGATTGGAAATTGAATGTTCAGCATCAATACCAGATAATACTGCTGCATATTGTATAATTATAAACGATCGACTTGTGGAATACAAACCTTTGAGCAACATAGTGCGCAGGTTATCATGACTGCCATTGTAGACGTTCAAGGCTTTAAGACAGAAGCAAATGAATTTATAATAAAAGAGATTGCTATATATTGTAATAAAAAACTGCAAGTGTTTTTAATAAAGCCACCATTCCCCTTTTATGATTTAACAAAACAAGAAAGACGGCAAGTTGCATGGATTGAGCGTAACCGGAAGATTTATTGGAGTGAAGGATTTATACCTTATTCTAATTATCAGTGTTTAATTTTAGATGTTTTAAGAGATAAGTGTATATATACTAAAGGTAATGAAAAAGTGTTATGGTTGAAAGGAATTTTAAATAATAGCAATAATAGTGTAATTAATTTAGAAGACAAAAGTTGTCCTAATTTATTAAGCTTGTATGATAGGTATAAATATTCTGAAGATTTTTACAGTTATATTTATCATGACTCAATGTGTGCTTTAAAAAATGTTTTGTGTTTAAAGAAAT
Source organism: Autographa pulchrina (assembly GCA_905475315.1). Lineage (NCBI taxonomy): Eukaryota > Metazoa > Arthropoda > Insecta > Lepidoptera > Noctuidae > Autographa > Autographa pulchrina. The sequence continues at coordinate 19,633,297 of FR997761.1, read as the reverse complement.
GGTGTTTTGAGAATAAATTATTTTAATGATACAAATATTTTTTAATATTTCCCTTGCTTTCCTACCTTGTGACCAGCCCATGGCAACAACATGCTCAGTGGATTAGTAAGTGTACTTATGTAAAATATCATTTGATCTTAAAAACTATCCATTCAAAAATGAAGTATATGATATCTTCATATTTCAATGAATTATTTGCAAACAGTAGATTTAATTCCATGCAGTTGATGTTCAATTGCTAAGTATGGCAATTTTATTTCTTGCAGTTGACATTCAACTGCTAACTGTTGATGATAATATTCCATGACGCTGTTTTGATGCGCACTTGAAGTAAGTTACATTAGCAACGTATAATTGGGGGCTTCTGCATCGCGCCGCTCGAGCGCAGCGAGAGCAAGTGAGGCAGAGCCCCCAATTATACCCTACTGATGAGTTCGAGAACAATCACAAGAAACTTATAGTGTTTTGTGATAACAAACATGAGTACTTTCAGGCTGGGATTTACCTCTCCGTGAAGGAGCTCTACACAGCTACATGTGCTCTGCTGATGGACATAACATCGACCGAAGCTATGGCTAAACAAGGTACAAGTAGTCAAGGTGAAGGTGATGAACAACACAACGTCAGCACGGAAGAAAGAGGTATGCTATCCAAAACCGATGAGCTAATTAGTCAGCAACGGACAAACTTTCAAACCTTTTCAAGAGTCGTAAGAGGAATCGACATTAACATTATCTCTGAAAAATGGGAACTACAAGACAAACTGCAGATGGTACAGGCGCGCTGGAAAACCATTGATGATCTCCATTGGCAAATTGATAACTTACTTATCGGCACGGACGTGGATTATGAACAGGAGTACGTGGAACATGAAAATATTTACGAAGCCATCAAGAGACAACTCAACCAAAAACTTAGCCATACTTCTCACCAACAACAAACTATGCCGAAAATAGAGATTCCGGCATTTAATGGTAACTATGCTCCATGGCCAACTTTCATGGACTTCTACTCTGAAGCCATTCACAACAATCCTTTGCTAAGCAAGACTCAAAAACTGCAGTATCTCAAGGGAAAACTGAAAGGTGAAGCAGAGCGTCTAGTGCAGCATCTCAATGTTTCAGCTGAAAATTACGATGCGTGCTGGGATATACTCACCCGAAGGTACAACAACATACAGCTGCTGTTCACAAAACAGATTCAAATATTCTTAAGCCAACCTGTGGTGCACCACCACTCTGCGCAAGAATTGAAAAACCTCCACGACACGACCTTGGAAACAATTCATGCCATACGCAATGTTGGCGTCGATACCACTACCTGGGGTATTCATGACTGACTACATACGTCTCAATCACATGAAGCAAAGTTTAATTTCACTGGAACCGAGTTGTTATCTACCACACCACGGTGTCATGAAATTAGATTCCACTACCACAAAACTCCGAGTTGTGTTTAACGCCTCAAACAAAACAACTTCGGGCTATAGTCTCAACGAGCTAATGGAACGTGGGCCAAACCTTCAACAGGACTTACAAGCATTAATTCTGCGGTGGAGGAGGTTTCCCTTTGTTTATTCCGCCGACATCGAAAAGTTTTACAGACAAGTCCAAATACAAGAACAAGATCAGCATCTGCAGAGGATTCTGTGGAGAGATTCCGAAAAAGACAAGATCAAAGAATACCAGCTGTGTACCGTAACATACGGTACTAAAGCTGCTCCCTTTTTAGCGATGTGCACAATAAAACAATTAATTCACGATGATGGTGCTCAGTACCACAAGCGTGCTCATGGCAACACAAGTGTGCTCATGTTTACTTCAGCTCTGTATAATTAATTTAATAAAAAATCTAATGAAGTGTTTATCAAAGTGAAGTTATTAAAAAAACAATATTTAGAATATAACTGTCGTGCGTGAGTGTTATCTCAGTGATCAAACTCTTAAATATGAACATAAACAAAAGTGAACTTCGAGTGTATTATCAATAGTGTAAACAGTGACAATTAACACAAAACATTTCCTGAACTACTATTCAGTTAATACTTAAACTATTAAATACCGTAAGCATAAAAGAATTGACTCTGTGTTCAAAAAAGTACTTTTTAAACATCTTTGTTATTGTAGTTTATTTAGTAGCTTTAGTAATGTCAGTTAAAATATACAGTGTGGAGATGACAATACGACTTTAAATGAAAACACTGGCAGTACTGGTTTATAGAAACATTTTTCAACTATCAAATAAATCCGAACATCGAAATTAAAAAAACCATTTTTTTCTAACAAACTAAATAGCTTAAAACTGCAAACAAAATAAAACATCATGTATAAAATTGGTATATACACTTACGGCACGCTTACGGCGATAAGAACGGCAACGCAGCTTGGTTTCATTCATGTTATAGCTGTGGCCGACGGCGACGCAGCGACGTAATGTTTGGCGCCATTATTCTTATTTTTTCAATTACACAAATCAAATCACAGAATATTAACCAAATAGTCAGGCATCATTCACCCGCGAGTTATTCACTAATCAATTTATTATTCATAATCACTTTTCGATCACATAATTATGTCGCCAGTCATTAATTTTTTTTATTTTCAATATGTCCGCCATTTTCTTGAATACATAAACTACACCGACGTAAATGTTATTTCTCACTCTTGATAATAGGTCACCATTAGCAGCCATTTCTTTCAATTTATTAAAAGATATTATTATTCTAGCTTACTACTAGTAACTAGATGCGGATTCACGCGGCTCCAGTACCGAAGGTTCTGTCGGTTCCATAAACCATTCCTTGTAAATGTATTCTCGAGATGTTTGGTTTCCAACCAGCGACAGAAAGTTTCTCTTATTGGTTTATCTCTCGGTAACAATGCTTGTACTTTCTTGTACTTGTAAGGTCTGCGTTTGTTACGTTTCAAAACTTTTTGAATGGTTTTGTGATTTACATGAAAATGTCGACCTGCATTACGCAGACTGGACGTCGGATTGCGATCATAATAATTAATAACTCTTTCGTCTGAAATCACATTTGCACGTGGAGGAGCACCATCTACGTGCGGGATCAAGGATTGATTTTCCCGTATCCTCTGGACAGCTTGTACAATAGTACGCCCGTGGGTCGGACACATACGCGTGTTCTCATACCTCTCACGGTATGTCCGTACAGCTAAAGCGGCATTACCGTGACACTCCCCATAAATTAAAATCATATCGGTGTATTCCGAAGCGGTATAATTGTAACGAGGCATGATTATTTAATAATAAAACCTTGAAACACCAAGTATTAAGCGTCTAATTTCGCAAAGTTTACTTCACTATTTAACTAAGTACCTATAATACGTTTATGTGTCCTGTCACTATTAAAACAAAGCGTCAAATTTCGCACAACACAACACAACAACAAAGATACGATAACACTCGCGCCGCGACTTCAAACGGGCGCGGGCGCATCCGAAATTCCAGAGGAAAACAAAACACGTCACAGCAGGAAGGAGGTCCGGTGACACACTGACCGCGTAACCTATAACCTAGACACGTCGACAAAGTGTAAGCAAAGTAGAAACAAGCAATTTACCTATCTCTTTCGCACATACATATTTTGCGATTGACATGAGTGCGTAACAGGATAGTAATAACTTTCGCATGCATTTTTTATTATTTAGCTGTGACGACACGCTTTATGACTCTTTTTTTGAGAAAATAGGTTTTTAAAGTAGCGAGCTGGCAACGTGTGTCGTTAACTTGTAGCGCGCTCAGCTGTTTACAAATACATCATGTAGAAAATACTTAAACTGAAAAATAATTTCCTGTGGCTAAACTACTGGATATATTCATTTGATTTTTTGTGTGACGGTTGGGAATATCATGACTTATACGAAGTTTAATTTATGATCATATTGTCCTCCCCACCCTGTATAATAAATTACCAGAAGAAATTAAAAATGAACAAAAATACAATATCTTTATAAATAAATTAAAACAACTTCTAATCCGTAAATGCTATTATAATGTACTTGAATATTTAAATGATAAATTTAATAAATAAACAATAATACAAAAAAATGCTATAATAATGTATAATACCCATAACAATAATAAATTATATGTATAATGTTAAATAAATATTAATGTATAAATACAATATAGTAGTATCGTAGTAAAAATTATAAGTGTACTACACTAACCTAAATATTATAATATTTAGGTTAGTGTAATAATATATATATCTAAAATAGTAGATTAATATAAAAATTGTAAATATTTATAAAAGCCCTCCTCCTAATTCTTTATTTTTGTAATTTTCTTTATATTGTTATGCCCGACAGGGCCCACAATGATCCAAAACTAATGTATATAATTATGTACCTACCACCTAAGTTCACATTGTGGAATGCAATAAATGTATTGAGTATTGAGTATTGAGTAGTTTCATAAAAATTCGTTTTTTCTTACAATCAAATCGACCAACCAATCAGTTACCATTACATAAAAAAAGTGACTCCGAGCGCCATCTAGAACAAAGCAGTCAAACTATTACAACTACTGACATCTAGCGAGATTACTCAGTAACTATCGATAATCTGTCATCGATGTCATTGAAACCTAAAGGTGATGTTGCTAACAGCCACAAGGTGTCGCTACCAGTACCATGTCGTAAAGGAAAAAAACAAGTGGATCTCAAAGACACCGATGAACGCGTGGAGACAAATATAACACTTAGGAAAAAAAAGGTTGGTTGCATAACAAAAAAGTATACTGCAATTGTATCACCCAATACATCACAAGAAACACCGTGGTGGTGCACCCCGTCCAGTATGTCTGAAAACTCGGATGCTCTCTCGGATACCTTTTCAGACGGAATATGCGTCAACGAACAAACATTATCTGGAAGTATGGAGTCTACAATAAAAGAAGCGGATATTAAACAAGAAATGAAAGAAACTATAGAAAAATTACGTCTAGAGCTGAGTAGTTCGCAGAATGAATTAGAGAATCTAATACTCGAGAATAACAACCTTCGCAATAAAGTCACCAAACTCAACAGAGAAAATGACACCTTAAAAACCTTATTATCAAACACACCACCGAAGAAGCCTAAGATAAATTATAGTACTAGAAAGTCTAGTGCATGTTTTTTTTACAGTATCCAGAGATAGCTACTCCTCTTAAAACACCAACTACACAAAAAACTGAAGAAGTATCCAGTTATATACTTACTCTGCAACACAAAATTATGGACCTCGAGGTACAACCTGAAAATGGCTAATAAGGAAATAAATCAACTGAATGAACAGATTGCGATTCTTCGACTATCAATACGACAAGATACAAATAAAGACAATCTATCACCCTCTCAGCGTTGCATGACCACACAGGCAAAATAAACTAAAAAAACGAACCTATGTCTTTTGACAAACAGCGCCTCTAGCGGAACTTTAGAAGATATAGAAGACACATTCAGTCAACAATTTAATTATATTTGCTATGTATCACCTTACAGCAATATTAAGCAGTTACTTGAAACTATAGATATTAAGTTACAAGATTTTGATATGAACGATTATTGTATTATTATATTAGGAGAAAACGATATTAAAAATACATATAACTACATAGAACTAATGCAACAAATAAGAGAAGCTTTACGATGTATTTCAAACACAAATATAATTATATGTACGCCCACTTACATACGTGGAGCTCCTATACATAACTATAAAGTAGAATTATTTAATAATCTTTTATTCTTAGAACTCCAAAATAGTAAATATGCATATTTCTATGACACTCATTTAGTGGTATCTTTGGACATGTTCTCCTTTTCACATTTACAAGAACATATTAGATAGAATTAATTTTGATTATAATATGTGTTATGGTTGTCCGATTCTTAGTACTCAAACTTTAGAGTCGGGCAACGATAATTCTAAGTTTTTTCTTGCCGAATAATAACTGTCAAACAAACACTCAAAAATATGTAAATGTTAGCTTCAAAAACGATCCTCATTTAACAATCATGCATCAAAACATAGCCGGGGCTTTAAACAAACGCGACGATATTTCATATGCCTTGTTGGAGTTGGGGGATCAGGATATTGTAGCAGACATAGTTTGTCTAAGTGAAACATTTCTACTAGGAGGTACGGAAAAAAAATTCTGCCTTGAAGGTTACACGACTGCAGCATACTACTCAAGGAAATCATCTAAAAGAGGTGGCGTCATGATTACTATAAAAAATGATATTGAGTATAAAACGATACAAGACTCACAACAGTTAAGCGAGACGTGTGTGTTTGAATTTTGTGGCGTAGAATTAATAAAATACGGAATAATTTTGATATGTCTATATAAGACGCCTTCTTCTAGCGTAGCAGTTTTCCTTAATAAACTCGAATCTCTCCTTAGTGTGCTTTGCCGTAACAACAGAAAGAAAGTGATTTTATGCGGAGACACGAACATAGATATCTTAAAAAAATCTAAAGAAAGTAGGGACTATTGTAACTTATTAGAGTCATTCAACATAAAACATTGCATCTTAACACCAACCCGCATAAAGGAAAGTTCGCAAACGTGTATTGACCACTGGCTTGGCGATAAACAAAGTATAGATTAAGTGGACTGTATTTTTTGGAGGATGTCGGTTCTCGCCAAGAGGTGAGCGAGCGATGTATTTATTAGGGGAAAGCACGCATACCTGGCTCTCCAGCGTGGGGCTGTACAAGATGGCGGCCGGCGGCGTTCTTTCCTGCGGCGTTCTTTCTTCCCGATCACAAAAACTGTCACGTTCACACCCGCGGGCGGTTTATCACAATAGTTCGCTATCCAACAGCGGCGGTAAGGAAGCGATGCAGCACGGGGCGACACGGGCTGCGGGAGCGACACAGGCGCGAACTCGTGTTATGCGCCAGGCGTGCGGAAGGAATCTAAGGAAGGGGCGGGGGTCACATCGCTCACTACGAATGTGGTCAAGTGCGGAACTAATATAATAGTGCGAAATATTGATGAGACGACTTAGTCCGTCTTAGAAAACATAGATGGCGCTACCATTTCCCCCCGGCCTTAAAGGGTTGCCTTTAAAAGAAATATAATCTAGCTATGTAAGGTGTACTACCGCATAACCTATACACAGTCTAAGACAGCGTTAAAATATTTTAAATTAATTGCGTGAACAAAGCGGAACCAATTATAATCGAATTACAAACTAAATACCTAAACTAAGAAAGAGATCCAACTTCAAGCTAGATCTCACTGAGTCGGTAGCGGACAGAGACGTACAACAGGGCGCACGTAGCTACCCTTCGCGGTTTTTACAGTAACGACGCGGGTTGTGCCGTCCTTTGCGGTATGTAACTTCTCAACAATGCCTAGTGGCCATGAAAGCGGTGCTGAATTATCGTTTATAATAATGACCAACGTACCCTCCTGTATAGGGGATGCAGGACTATTCCATTTAGATCTAGCCTGAAGTTGGTGAAGATATTCTGAGCGCCAGCGTCGCCAAAACGACTGTACGAGGTTATCAAGAAGAGTATGTCTCTGAAGCAAGCTAGAAGAGTCGGCTTCAGGCGCGGGAAGTGACGACAATGACACTGTATTTAAGAAATGCGCGGGAGTTAACGCGGATGGTTCAGCAGGGTCACTACTCAGTGCTGTTAGCGGGCGCGAATTAACAAGTGCCTCGATTTGCACAAGGACAGTTAAGAGCTCTTCATAAGAAAGGATTTGTTGGCCTATGACTCTGAAGAGATGCGTTTTAATTACTTTGACCATGCTTTCCCAACATCCACCGAAATGGGGTGAAGCAGGCGGAATAAACTTCCAATCAATGTGATTAATGGAAAGTTCCTCCTGAAGACGTGAACTATACTCTTTATTGAGAAATTTATAGAGATCGCGTAGATAAGAACTTGCACCCACGAAACAAGTGCCGTTATCCGTGTATAAACACTGTACGGGACCACGTCGCGAAAGAAATCGCTTTAGAGCTGCAAGAAATGAAACCGTACTTAAATCCGTCGCAACTTCGATGTGCGTAGCGCGCGTTGTTAGGCATGTGAAAATACATAGCCAAGCTTTACGGCCTTTAATGCCTCGACCACGAACTGGTGTATACTGCAGTGGTCCTGCGTAATCACAACCGGTATGTGTAAACGCTTTATCTACCTGATTGACACGTTGGCTAGGAAGATCTGCCATTGGAGGAAAGATCGGACGCGGACGGAATTTAAAACAGGTGTTACATTTATGAATTATGTGGCGAATTATTCGTCGTGCAGCGAGAATCCAGTAGTTTTGCCTAAGTAAGGACATGAGTAACTCTGGACCTGCGTGGAGATGCTTCTTGTGATAAAAATCAACAAGAAGGTTGACTACATGGTCGTGACGCGGCAGGATGCAAGGATGCTTGTAGTTGTAAGGTACGTCCGAATTTGACAAACGACCGCCAACACGTATTATGCCGTGCTCATCGAGAAACGGCTTGAGTTTAAGAAGAGCGGGAGAACAAGGAATGTTATTTTTCAAATTTTGTACATCCTTACTAAAATGAACAGCCTGTAGGGCGCGCAATAATGTATACTCTGCGACCTCAAGATCAGAGCTTGAAACAGAAGTTCCATTAGGTAATTTCTTAATAAACCTACAGACATAAACGATGACACGTAGTAACTTAGACCACGATGACATGCGTAGCGCGAGTGCGTAAATAGGAGATTCCGCAACCTCAACAGTCACGAGATGAGAGACAGACTTCCGCTCAGGTATATCCTCGTCCTCTGCATCGTGGACAGATGGATGTATAGGCCACTCTGATGGATCACGCCAAATCCAAGAAGGGCCATGATGCCACAAAGGATGATCCAGAAGATTAGCCGGAGTAACACCACGAGACAGACAATCCGCAGGATTCTCAATACCCGCGACGTGATTGAAACAAGTAGCAGGAATAAGTTCAATTATTTTAGTAACGCGATTGGCGACAAAGGTCTGCCAGCGGTGCGGAGAAGAATTAATCCAAGCGAGCACTACTTTGGAGTCCGAAAATGCGTATATCTTATTGATGTAGTGATGGGACGCAATTGTGTCTTGAACCTTGCGAAGCAACCGAGACAGCAACAGAGCCGTGCACAACTCCAGTCTCGCAACCGAAATGGTTTTAACAGGCGAGACCTTAGACTTGGCACAAACTAGCTGCACAGAGTAGTTAGATCCAATGCGGACTTGCAGATATATGACTCCGCCATAAGCGCGTTTACTGGCGTCAGCGAAACCTATTAAGTTAGCAGTACATCCATCGACTAAACCTAGATGGCGCGGCACAATTATTTGATTGAGTACGGGAAGTTCAGCACAAATTTGTTTCCAAGCAGCGACAATATGGTCGGGAGGAGTGTCATCCCAATCACATTTTGCTAACCAAAGCTCTTTGATCAAGAGCTTGGCGTACAAAATGGTAGGCGCCACAAAACCCATTATGTCCCATAAACGAGCCACTGTGGATAGCATAGTGCGTTTGGTACATTTATCATCTGGTGATAAGATGTCAAAGCGAAAGTTATCATAATTTCTGTCCCAGCGTAATCCAAGAACCTTATGATGTGCGGACTTCTCGAACTCAATATCTGGAGAAGCTTTATGCGAATCAGGTATGTGCGCGAGAACCTTTTTGGAATTGCTTGTCCATTTGACAAGGTCAAATTGGCCTCGTTTGAAAAGCTGAATAAGCTCTTCACAAAGCGAAACTGCTTGCGGAGCGGTTGCGACACTACAGACGATGTCGTCCATATATAAAGCGGAAGCAGCAACAGCTGCTGCAGCGGGAAAGTTGTCGCCTTCATCAGCGATCAACTGGCGGACAACTCGTAACGCGTGATATGGACTGGACTTAAGTCCAAAACAAACGCGATTAAATTGATACACGGTTAAAGGCTCACTATTGTCAAAGCGATATAAAATTCGTTGAAATCTACGGTCGGATTCTCGAATGCCGATATTGAGAAACATTTGTCGACAATCAGCTGAAAGAGCAATTTCGAAAAGGCGGAATTTAATTAAGATGTTAAATAAATCACCCTGTAGATCAGGACCGGCATGCAAAATGTCATTGATCGACTGACCCGATGTAGTTCGGCAACTAGCATCTAAAACCACACGAAGTTTAGTGGAGGTCTTATCTTCGCGAACCACGCCGTGATGCGGTATATAATACGCGGGAAGAGAATTGCCCTCGTCGTTTACAACCGGGCTTAAAAAACCTTTATTTATGTAATCACGCATAGCGTCATTATATGCACCGCGTAATTTAAGCGACGCGTCGAGTTTACGTTCTAAACAGTAAAAGCGCCTAAGTGCAGCAGCGTACGAGTCGCCTAAAGAATACGGGTCGCCACAGAACGGCAACGCTACAACATCTACCACTATCGTCGCGAACAGTGGTAGCGCGGAAATGTTCTTCACACTCGAGATCCTTACGGCTTAGTGAGGGCGGTGCGGAGACCTCTTCAAGCTCCCAAAATCGCTTAAAAAGAGAATTAATACTATTTTCTTGAAGAACAGAACAGCAAGACGTAGTATAATGAATATTATGCAGCGTAGGTACGGCACCCATAACTACATAGCCAAATACCGTCTCAATAGCGGGAGGTAAATTATATTGCTCACTACGTACAACATTAGGTAGTAGTAAGTGCGGAAAAACTGAAGCCCCGATCAAGACATCGATATTACCCGGCTGAACAAAGTGAGCATCAGCGAGCGGCAATGTCTCGAGGTGCGCGAGTAACGAAACGTCCACGTGAGCGCTAGGTAACGTGTCCGTAATACGTTCCACAATAAGCGATGAAACGTTGAAATTAATATCGTTATTGAAACGCGAATGTATTTTAATATCGACGGAACCCTTACAAGATTTTTCTGAACCACCGCGTAGCCGGTCCGGCAGCGCTGGGCTTCGCGGACTGTCGATTCTCTAACTGCGATTGTATGCGTTTTATGATACAATAAAGATCTTCGAATGAGGTGTACGCCTGATAATTTGGTTTAGATTCAGGATTAATAGAAAGTAATTGTGCATTATAAGCGTCTAATAATTTATGAAAATCGGTTCGAATATCGTCTACTGTCATACAATAACTAAGAAATGACTCTTTGTTGACTTCGGAAACTTTGGCGGTTTTTGAACGCTCGAAAATGTTTTGCATACGCTCAAATAAAACATTGCGTTTAGCTTCTAAGATTGCCAATTCATTATCGTCAGAAGTACATAATTTCTTTTGTTGCGACATTTTATATACCTAATGTAGGTAGAAGTAAATAACCTAAAGTAATACTGTAGTTTAATTAATGCGGTAAGTATGTATTGTACCTAATAAGGCAACGACTTTAAAGGCGGTGGAACTAAAGGGCGCTTGAAATATGAATTTACAAAACGACTATGATAGTTTGAATAATTTATAAATTGTAAGTCAGTAGGTAGCTACGTAAGAGTATATTACCTACCGGGCGGCGGTGCGGGAAATAACTACGTAATGGGTATATTTGTGAACTAGGAGTGCAGCTAGGTGCTACAACTACCTAGATAGGCACTTCTAGAAGATACCTACGCGAGCGGGAATATGATATGGATATATGAATCCGGGTCGATTGGACCAAAAAATGGCTTGGCGATAAACAAAGTATAGATTAAGTGGACTGTATTTTTTGGAGGATGGCGGTTCTCGCCAAGAGGTGAGCGAGCGATGTATTTATTAGGGGAAAGCACGCATACCTGGCTCTCCAGCGTGGGGCTGTACAAGATGGCGGCCGGCGGCGTTCTTTCCTGCGGCGTTCTTTCTTCCCGATCACAAAAACTGTCACGTTCACACCCGCGGGCGGTTTATCACAATAGTTCGCTATCCAACAGCGGCGGTAAGGAAGCGATGCAGCACGGGGCGACACGGGCTGCGGGAGCGACACAGGCGCGAACTCGTGTTATGCGCCAGGCGTGCGGAAGGAATCTAAGGAAGGGGCGGGGGTCATATCGCTCACTACGAATGTGGTCAATTGCGGAACTAATATAATAGTGCGAAATATTGATGAGACGACTTAGTCCGTCTTAGAAAACATAGATGGCGCTACCAGACCACATTGCGACAAACTTAGAAAAAGGAAATTTTAATGCACTAGTACACAATTTTGGCCTATCGGATCATACCGCTCAAACATATTCTTGGCCAGTGGAGAAACGTCAACCACCTACCCTTAAATGGTGGTATGAACTGAAGAGGGATTATAGTATCGAAAATAAATTAAAATTTTTAAACGCACTATCATGCCTATCCTTCAATGATGTTTATGAAGCAAAAAGCACCAATGAAGCATTTGGTAATTTTTTTAACACTTTTTCATTACTTTACAGTTTATGTTTCCCTACCGTTCGTATAAAAGCAACAAACAAAAATAAAGTTAATTTACATTGGCTCTCTAAGGGAATTAAAATTAGCTGTAAGAAAAAAAGGCTACTATACTATAAATTACAAAACAAAAATTGTGAATTTAGTGGAAAGAGTTACAAAGAGTACAATAACTCATTAAAAAAGTGCATTTCATGTTCTAGAAAAAATAATAATGCAAAATACATTAGCAAAGCCCAAAGCAAGTGCAAAACAGTGTGGAATATTATAAAAAAACATACGGTAATAGAACCACACAATACTAATATTTCTAAAATATCTGTGAACAATCAGGACTACACTGATCCAGGTATAATATTGCTGATCGTTTCAATGAATTCTTTATTAATACAGCTACCAACAATATTTTTGATAACGGCAGTGAACAATTAAGACTTAATAGCATTAAAAATATAGAATCTAATGAAAAATCGATATTCCTTTATCCAATACAGCAACGTGACCTTAAAAATATTATTATGTCTTTAAACAATTCCAAAGCAAGTGACTATGACGGAATTCGCACTGATATCGTAAAACTGTCTATCAATATCATCCTGGAACCGCTTTTACATATCATTAACCTGTCTCTAGAAGAAGGAATATTTCCAACTATTTTGAAAATATCAATAGTGAAACCCTATATATAAAATGAAAGGAGAAAAAACTCATATGGATAATTATAGGCCTGTAACCCTAATTCCTATATTGTCTAAAATTTTTGAAAAAGTATTTTATAGCAAATTAGTAGAGTTCCTAGAAAAACATAAAATCATAAAAGAGGAACAAAATGGTTTTCGCAAAAATAAAAGTACATCATTAGCAGTTTTTCAACTCATCAAATCTATTACGGAAAATATAGATACTAAGATCCCTGTCTCTGTCCTTTTTATGGATATGAGCAAAGCTTTCGACCATGTTTGCCATAAACGTTTATTAGAGAAGGTTTACCGATATGGTATCAGAGGAACAGCATACAATTGGTTAGATTCATACTTATCGGATAGAAAACAGTCAGTAGAAATAAACGGATATAATGAGAAAACTAAAACTATTGACACATATCAATCTTCACTAATGTTGAATAAGTATGGCGTGCCTCAAGGCAGTATTTTGGGCCCGCTACTGTTTCTGCTCTACATAAATGACTTCCCTAGTGTTATTAATCACAAATCCGTTCTTTTCGCAGATGATATCACGATTATTATTGAGGGCAAAAACAAGCAATCATATGAAAATGAAATAAACACCGCACTTAATAACTCAGTACAATGGTTAGAATTAAATAATTTAAAAGTTAACATCAGCAAAACAAGATTAATGCAATTTCACACATATAGAACAAAACCAATGAACTTAAACATATCATGTAAAGGAATAACATTATCAAAAACGGATTCCATCAAATTTCTCGGAATAACTTTAGACAAGTTTGGTTCTTGGAAAGATCATATTGAAAATATCTGTGGTAAATTGAATAGTTTTTTGTACCCTCTAAGCTGTGAAGTGTCTAGGAGCGCAGCAATTACAGCGTACCATGGTTATATATCGTCGATACTTCGATATGGTGTCATTATGTGGGGCCGTAGTGTAGATATTGACCAGACATTTGTGATGCAAAAAAAATGCTTAAGGGCCATATTTGGTCTTAAACAAACGGACTCTTGTTGTCCATTCTTTAAGAAATTTAAAATTTTAACCTTGCCTTGCCTGTACGTGCTGGAGTCTTGTATATTTGTTTTCAAACATAAGGAACTTTTTCAACCGACAACTAGCTACTACACTCCTAGATCTATGAATGCTAATAAGTTGTATAGACCCAGAACGAACCTAACATTTACATCTAATAACTGTTACATTATGTGCATCAAATTATTTAATAAGATCCCCAATTCTATCAAAACCCTTCCGTTTCCTTAATTTAAGCCTTAGTAAAACACTTGACAGACCGATGTTTTTATAGTGTAAACGAATTCCTAGATTATAAGTTGTAAGATCTTAAGGTCTGTAATTGTCATAAGTATAGAGTATCGTTTATGTAAAAAATAATTCATTTCTTGTCTAAGTATAGTAAATTAAATAGTTTTAAGAAAGTTTGCAATTGCCGTAATAAGCGGCAGAATAAGAGATTCCATTGTTATTGTAAAGACCTATTATGTACCTTATTCGAGCAAATAAACGATTTATTATTTATTATTATTATTTATTTACCCGCTTGCTGCTGAAATATTGCACAGTCAGCTCTACGTCGATGATCTCCTCGCCGGGAGCTATGACATTCAACAAGCCAAAGCCACTCAACAACAATTAATTGACCTACTCAAACAAGGTGGTTTCAACCTGCGCAAGTGGGCGAGCAACAACATACGTTTATTAGAAAATCTTAAACCCGATCAAATTAGTCAAAACATGATAGACTTCAAGCACGCCGAAACAAACAAGACATTGGGAGTTATGTGGAATCCCTCTACGGATCAATTTACATTCCACCATCCAGTGGAAATAACAAACGAGTGCGCTTCAATTACGTAAAGATCGTTGCTATCTCAACTATCAAAGCTATACGATCCACTCGGCTGGCTTTCACCTACTACTATAAAGGCCAAACTTATTTTCCAACAGCTGTGGACTACAAACCTCAACTGGGATGAGCCCGTTCCACAACACGTACAAAAACAGTGGGAAGAGTTCAGGTACGACCTTAAATACATAAGTCACATCTCTATACCTCGGTGGATGGGAACCAATACTACCCCAGTGGAATTACATGGGTTCTGTGATGCGTCGGAGAAGGCAAACTCATGTGTCATTTATTGTCGAAGCATTAAAAATAATGGCCAATACATGATTCGAGTAGTGGCAGCGAAAACAAAACTCGCGCCAGTTATAAAAGTGATGACACTGCCCAGACTCGAACTATGCGGCGCACACTTATTATTTAGACTAGCAACAGCAAAGGTCATAGAGTCTTTAAACAAACAGACAGTAACAATACATGCTTGGACTGACTCTATGGTCGTTCTGGGATGGTTACATGGCGACGTGTCCCGCTGGAAGACATTCGTAGCAAACAGGGTTACGCAAATTTCAAACATATTGCCGCCATCGTGTTGGAGACATGTTAAATCCGATGAAAACCCTGCTGATTGCGCTAGTCGTGGCTTACTTCCGTCACAACTAGTCGAACACAAACTTTGGTTGCAAGGACCCACGTGGCTGATACAAAACAACATCCCAGATCATTCAACTGAATTCGTAACTCCTACATTAGAACACAAGCACAAGAAGCAAATCTGTGCATCCCAAACATCGGAATCGATTATCGAAGAGCTTCTATGCAAACATAACTCTATAACACGTGTCGTCAGAGTTCTAAGTTGGATTTTACGAGTCAAGGCAAACAAAAACAATACGCGAGCGCCTTATGCCAACAGTGGAACTTGAAACCGCATTGAATGTTATTGTCAAGAAAGTGCAATGTAAACATTTTGGCGAAGATATTGCACATTTACAGAAACATGGGAAGGTGCATTCAAAAAGTTGTTTACTTAATCTAAACCCATTTTTGGACAAACAAGGTTTATTGAGAGTTGGGGGACGTTTAACTGAATCGGCTTTGAAAACCTCTCAAAAACATCCAATTATTTTGCCAAACAAAGATCGTCTCACAGAACTCTTAATCGACAAGTCACATATTTCGACAATGCATGGAGGTGCAAGACTCACCTTGACCCATTTGCGTGACAAATACTGGATACTTAGAAGTGTGAGGACAATAAAATGCCACATTCTCAAGTGTGTCAAATGTCATCGCTTTAAGACATCTACTAACAAACAGCTGATGGGAAACTTAACAAAGCCTGGAATTACTCCATTACGTCCTTTTACGCACACAGGCGTGGATTTTACGGGACAAGTAGAGTCAAGGTCAACAAGGGCAGAAGGTGTAAGACATCCAAGGCCTATATCTCAATATTCGTCTGCCTGGCAACAAAGGCTATTCATTTAGAATTGGTCTCTGACTTGAGTACTGCAGCCTTTCTCGGCGCATTCAAACGTTTCTGTGCCCGGAGACGAACACCAAAATGTATGTACTCTGACAACGGCACCAATTTTGTTGGCGCTGCCAGAACTGTCGTACAGGAACACAAGGAGGCATTAAAGTACTACATCAACGAAGAACTCTTAAGTGAGTTACAGAACCATGGAGTTGAGTGGCAGTTCAACGCTCCAGTTTGGCCATCAGCAGGAGGACTGTGGGAAGTCGCAGACAAAAGTATGAAATACCACCTAAAACGCGTCATTGGCAAGCAAAAACTGACATTTGAGGAGTTTTCCACGCTGATAGTCCAGATTGAAGCATGTCTCAACTCTAGACCACTGATTCCTTTAACAGACGACATTGATGATCTGGAATGCTTAACGCCTGCACAACACCTTTCTTAGTGGGAGGGCCAATACTGTCAAGCCCACTCTCCCCTGACGAGGATATCAGAAACATTAAAACTAGATGGCAGCTACTGGAAAAAATGCACAAGGATTTCTGGAAGAGATGGTCATCTGAATACCTTCAAACACTGCAAACGCGCAGTAAGTGGCATTTTGCAACAAAAAATCTTGAGATCAACGACATCGTATTGATAAAGGATGATCACTTGCCGCCCTCTAAATGGCTTTTAGGAAGGGTTATGGAAACGCACCCTGGTAAGGATGGACATGTTCGAGTGGTGACCTTGAAGACAAAAAATAAACATACATAACATAACATACCATCACGCCTGTATCCCCGAAGGGTTAGGCAGAGGTGTACCAATGTACACCCACAGTACGCCGGTATGTTTAGGTCCCATGTAATAGGGGGCGAGCCTATTGCCACTAACCGGGCACAAATCCAAACTCCGACCTGCGACTGAGAATTTCATAGAAAAACCCAATAACACCTTGGTCGACTTGGGAATCGAACCCAAGACCTCTAGCGTAGCAGTCGCGCTTAGCGCCACTAGGCCAACGAGGCAGTTGAAGACAAAAAATGGCACTCTCAAACGCCCTATCATCAAACTATCACGACTGCCTGTTGAAGGGAGTGATTCAGGGTACACAGTGAGTGAAGGTGACACAACGCCTAACAAACAACAAACAATTACTGAGAGACCGAAGCGGAGGAAGCCTGCTAAAAGATCTCTAAACAGTTACATTTGCATGTTTTTAACGTTTGCCTTGTGCATAGCTACGTCACTGCAACAGACTACAGTGAACGTCACCATGTTGTCGTCAGCAAAATTAGTCTACTTCGACAAAATTGCTGATATGCAAATACAACAAGATAACTGGAAAATGGTGGTGTATTATAATATGACAACATACTGGCGAAGTTTAAAAAACGTGGCAGACTACGTCTCACATCTGAACTATTTGACTAAGGAAGAGCCAACCTTGATATCCATCGCGTCTCAACTAGAACACGAAATGAATGAAATACGACACTATAACGATGTATTGCGTTCGGGACACGGAACGCGCAAGAAAAGGGGGCTGATAAATGGAATTGGTTATGCAGCAAATTATCTATTTGGAGTGCTTGACGAAGACTTTGCCAAAAAATATGACAGTGACATCAACCTTATACAAAGGAACAAAAACCATTTACTCAACCTCTACAAGGAACAAACATCGATTATAGAAGGCGAATACAATATTTTGAAGAGAAACGAGATTATCATGAACAAGCAATTTACGTTTATAAACAAACGCTTCCAAGAAACAAACGAACGTATACACTTGGAACGTAGCAATATACTCAATGTGATGTCGTCTGCATTTGCTGCCAACTTAATGATCTCCAACATAAGAAGAGTTCAACAACTACTCCTCGACTTAGTGACTGATGTAAACGGCGGACGCGTCGATGCACATCTATTGAAGCCAGATCAGTTGCAAGGACAGTAGTTGAAAAATAGGGCATCCAGATCAGAGAGATGGATGCTCTATTTTCCACATTTTAATCTTCTATTCACATATTATTTTAAGATAGCTCTACTATCAAGACCCTACATTTTTTCGAATTACGAAATGTATCATTACGGTTCATCACTTCATTACTTAATCGGCTATTCACATATTATTTTAAGATAGCACTACTTGTACTATCAAAATCTTCTATTCACATATTATTTTAAGATAGCAGGCATGGAAGTAATATTCATAAATCAAATATATTTTATATGAAAATGTTTTCTGCGATCAGAATCAGCTGGACGTTTTTGGAAGTCGACTTTATACCTATTCCCTCATTATTAATTGAATAAATAGATATCATAAGAAATTAAGATATTGAATACAAATGTAAAACACTAACTCGACGGGTCCTACGTATACTGGTGTAACCCGCAAAACAGCGAAATACGTTTTTTTGCACCAAAAGCCTTAAAATTACCTTAACTTTATATTCTGTAAAAATTATATTAAATTATCAAGTAATTTCAAAGATACAAACTTGTAAACTAATATAAGTGACATTATTTTTAGCCACACGACCATCTACACTGATATAAGTCACTTGCACCAGTGTAGGTAGTCGCGTGCGCCGCGACTCGTCAGCACAAGTGTCATTTATGCTAGTATGCGCGCGGCTACGGAGTCGGGAGCAAGTAAAACACTGGTATAACTGCGATGCGTCTTAGTTTACGTATTAATTTATTAAAACCTATTCAGATTTTGTTTGTCTTGAGTAAGTAGTGGTAAGAAGTCACAACAATGAAGCGCTCACGAGGTCAATTAATGATAGATTTATTAGAAAATAAGTGTAGTATAAACACTCCAGAAAATTACAAAGGTAAGTATTAATTGATATTTTAAAATAGTATAATGATATTCTTTGTGTTGTGTAAGTTTCTACTACATATACTATATTTTTTCAGCTTCCTTCGTAAATCGTAAAAGTGGTATCTTTCGTCTGGGGCCGCCACCAAAACTATTTAAAGCAGACAGACCATTTTACTTTGCACTCAGAGATATGTCGATGACTCTATTTAGTGAAGTTATAACTCAATCTTAAAATCAATTATGACATTGTACTTATGTTTAATTACTCAATATTATTTATTATGTATAAGCAGTTTCGAATTTCCAGATTTTGAAGTATTTTCATTTTTCATTTAAATACGGGTAAGAAAAAGTATACGTAATAAATAATACTCTAAAATCTAATTTACCATCTATTTTCTACTTTCATAAGAAACTATGCCAATAAGAGTTTTTTTGTATATATTTTTTGCACGTTATGAAATGAAATGAAATGAAAAATCGTTTATTCACAAAAATTAATTTCCACACAAACAGTATATAAAATATATATATTAAGCTATTTTATTTTTAATTATTGACGGACTGACAGAGACGTCACATATGTAATTTGGTCTGCATATTGCCAAGTCATATGGAACCTACACACTAGCAAAATGATTATACTTTTTTTTCAGTATTATATGTTGTGTTTACACTATATTATATTATTACGATACATATTCGTCACAAATCGATATTTCGTTAAGTGCTGAATCTGCATGAAGTATATAATGTTACTGTAAAGGCCCGAATTACGGTTAATCCTAAGATTTATCAGTAAAACCTAAGATTTACCAATTCTTAATGGTAAATGTCCGAAAAAGTTTGCGATTCGTACTTTTACCACCATTCTCTTGATAAATCTTAGGATTTACATTAAAGGACGGTAAATGTTGAAAAAAAACAAACCAACATCTACCAGCTGGTAGATGTTATCTATAAATAGCACGCAATTGTTAATAAAGATAAATTTTAAATTACATATTATGTTGTCGCTCGCTTCGCTCGCTCTGTTGCATGGTCACAATATCTAACCTCTCTACGACGTCCCACCTCTATGTCGGTTCTATACTAAGTCGAGGGTTTGATATGCGCTCGATTTCGGTGAACACGACATGATTTTTTTACCAAGTGAATGGTGGTAAAAGTCCGAATCGCAAACTTTTTCGGACATTTACCATTTAGAATTGGTAAATCTTAGGTTTTACTGGGAAATCTTAAGATTTACCGTAGTTTGGGCTTTTACAGTAACATTATAGTATATTACATGTTATTATCTAGTATTTTATTAATTTATTATAATGTTTTATTAACTAGTAATTTCATGCTATTAAATTATTAAATAATTTAAATATCTGTAGCGAACCGATTATTATATTTAAAGGCCTGTCTGTATCTGAAAGTAATAAAACTTTGAGTTTGTCTTGACATTCATATCAAGATATATTAACATCAAAATAACAACACCTATTATGCATAGGTCTGGAAAAGTAATTTATTTGAAATAAACTTCTATTTTGTATTTTTAATGTTTTTATTTCATTTCCTGCCACACCCATTCAAATATTTAAGGTTAATAACAATGCAGAAAACTGTTGCAAGTAGTTTTCCAGTACTGAGTAAACTGTTGTAAGTGTTTAAAAGTCGATAAAAGAAGATGTTATTGTTAATATTGTAACCTCATATTAATCAGTAGATTGGAAATAGCATGTTAAAAGAGTAAAATCCTTAAATTTTCCTTTATTATAAGTATAAGCAAGTACACTATATACTGGTATAAGTGGCCACTTGTATCAGTTTACAGGTTTTACCATAGTAAAGAAAACAAGCTACATCAATGCAAGTGATGCTATTTTCCAAAGTATAAAAAATAAAGAAAAACCAATAATGCAATCTTTTTCCTTAGAGATTCAAATATAAGATATCAAAATTTCAAGTATTTCCATTGATTTATGACAAAATTACAAGCTTTAGAACCTTTGAACCGCTCTCCTGAAAAGTTGTGTTTTTGCACTTGTACTAGTATACGTAGGACCCGTCGAACTTATCGTAATTCAATATGCACATTTACATGCATTCAAATTTTTTTCATTGTTAAATTAATACGTTCATTCAACAATTGTATTCATTGATTCGCGCATGAAATTCGGTCAACAGTCGGTATAGTCTATTCGATAGCGATCGAATAGACTATCTATAGCGATCTAGCCTAACGAAAATGGAATGCTCTCGCTATTGTCCATTGCGCTGCCTTATATAGGTGTGTAGTGCAGTGGCTATTTAGTACATGTATAAGAATGAGGTAGCAATAAAAAAATGTTATTTTGAATTATTTTATTTTAAATATACAATGTTTCATATTTTTATAGTTGTTATCTATTCATTACTACATAGGTACACTCGTTATTTACATAAACTTACATTTTAGAAAATTAAACATACATAAGTGGTAAACGGTAACGTCTATACATAAATTTAAATTATTAAATCTATACTCTTGGTTCGATGTCATCCTGAATTTTGACAATTAATTCTCTCGTACTGGTATATATATCATCGAATAACGTAGTTTTTACAACATGTTGAACACACACATCAGCCTCACAATTACACATCGGCTGTTCGGATTTTTGAAAACTGTCTGTATCATAGATTTCTATTTTTATTATTTTCGTTCCACGAGAAACAGGCTTCTTTATAAATTGATAGAATGTCTGATCTGTTTTTGATCTCTTGCGAGCGAGCCCCAACGTCTTCTGTCCGGTGGGTTGTTGAACTGGTTGATTCATGGGTACAAAATTGAAGAGATCCTCCGAGTCCTGAAATAACAATGCAATATTAATTTAAGTTACACTACAAACGTTACGATTGAAATAAAGGATTATGTGGAAATAAATTATGCAGTGACGCTACTTACTACTATTGTTAATACATATTTAAATTGTTGGTGAATATATATTAAAGTAACACTTACCGACATTCCGCAATTTTTTCAGTCTTCACCATCAGATGCAAAGATGAAATGGATTTCAATTTATTATACCCCCTTTTATATTTTTTTAATTTAATTATTTCTTTCAATACATAGAGTTCAATATCGTATACTTTTGTTAGATGTTTATATCTATACAAAAATGGTATGGTGAAATTGAAACCGCAGACATTACGACGCCTAACATTTTATTGTTTATCGAAAATATATATCGACGAAATAATACTACTGTCTTTTTGTTCACGGTAATCGTTTTCATACATTTTATTCGGATGATTTGGCAAGCAAAATCATGGTATGTTAATAGTATATCAGTTTTAGCGAACTTGCAACGTAGCTGAATTCTTTTTAAGGAGACTGATCATAACAATTTATAAATATCGACATACAATTATTAAGCCTGCTTTTACCTGCTATTATTATAAAGATTAAAAATAAATAGTTTTTTGTTATTGATTTTTTGTATATTTGTAACGAATAAACTCTAAAACTACTTAACGATTTCGATGAAACTTGGCACACAGATAGACCATAACCTGGAATATGACGTAGGACTTTTTATCTCAGTATTAAGTTCCCGCTATCTTATATAATAACACTGTAAGCTTAAAACCCTAACCGCTACGATTTGTACGCTCGTGTATGCAATTGTCAATTTTTGCAAGTATGCAGTTTTACAAATTTGGATTGAATGACGTGATTTTAGGCCTATAAAAACACATTGCAAATTAGTCTCCGGTACAATTCCTCTCTGGAACGAATCCTCTCTACAAGGGATTAACGCTCCGAGCTCCTAATCAAGCTACCTGTCTAAGCGCCTATCAAGAATGTAAGTATCTATTCATAATCATATCTAACTATTAAATGGTCAGAGCAATGTATTAATCAATAATAATCAATCAATATTGTGTATTGTGATGTGATGCAGGTTCGATTCCTGCACAGATCAAATAATTTGTGTTGAAAAAATGTAAACTAAGTACCAGTTACATAATTATTTTAATTTATTTCAACTATAGCACGATGATAATTATGACTGCTTATGAAAGATTGGATAGTCGAGGGTTCCATTCTCGTAACGTGACATATAGTTAATCTGATCATTGTTTCTTATCTCTGTAGCATAGATAGAGTATTCTAGTTTGACGTTAGGAAAATGTGTACAGACACATTGTCCTAACGTATACAGATACCAAGTGTTGTATTCGTACTTCATCGATTTTTATAAAAGATAAAAGATAAAAGATAAAAGATAAAAGATAAAAGATAAAAGATAAAAGATAAAAGATAAAAGATAAAAGATAAAAGATAAAAGATAAAAGATAAAAGATAAAAGATAAAAGATAAAAGATAAAAGATAAAAGATAAAAGATAAAAGATAAAAGATAAAAGATAAAAGATAAAAGATAAAAGATAAAAGATAAAAGATAAAAGATAAAAGATAAAAGATAAAAGATAAAAGATAAAAGATAATTTATTTTGTAAAACATGGGTGTATGTGTACAAAGCAGATGATTGTAACTGTGCAGTCGCGATAAAAACGATGAGTTAACCGCACATCTGGGACAGCCTAAGAGGCTGGACGATCACACAAACGATGTTCTTATGAAAATACAGCAGTAACAAACTAAAACACGTGCACGTACCTTGGTCTGCTATTTCTGCTGCCGATGACCCGCCGGCGATATGATTCCACCACAGTTGATTGCTGAATGTCACGAGCTGCTCGGAATATTGATTCCCAGCAGAATATCGGTCGAGTTGACGCGTTTAAGGGTTTTTCTGGAGAGAGATCGCGAAGTGCGCGCGCGTGCAAGATGGTGAGAAACGATTCGTCCATAGGGGGGCGGTCCGTCCGTTAACGGTAGTGACGTCATGACAGATGCAGCAGTAGCACCAATCGGATAACGAGTACGGCACGTATTACAACTGTCAAAACAGTTGTGATTGCCACTGCTGAAAATCGATAAGAACATCGTGTGTTGCCCGTGGTGAAATTAACGATCTTATTTTAGTCATTTGTATGATGACGAAACAGTAACATAAGGTGAAAAAAAAAAAATAATAATCAGACCCTAACATGTTTTGCCTAGGATGGCGTACAAATGGTTTTTGTTATTTTTTATTTTTTTTTCTTATATATATTTAACCGAAGCGTCATAATGTTAGGCATCAATTAAGTATTCCCTCAGATTATAGAAACATTTGCTAATTAGAAATTTTTTAAATTGTATTTTGAATTTATTTAAGGGAAGCTGCTGAATGGATTTTGGTATTTTATTGTATATCACAGGCGCTAGGCAGAATACACTTTTGTGCATTAGTGCAGTGTTGCATGGCACAATACACAGTTTGTCATCATCCCTACGGCTACGATTGCTTACATCGGCAAGGCGACTAAATAGTTTTGGGTTGGCTTTTACAAAAATAGCAACCTCATATATGAATAGGGAGGGTAGAGTAAGTATTTGAAAATTAATGAAATATTGCTTACAGCTATTAGTGCTTTGAAGACCAAACAATGCCCTAATGCATCTCTTTTGAGATTTAAAAACAATTTCTTTGTTGGTCGAGTTTCCCCAGAATATTATTCCGAATCTCAGGACGGAATTAACTATGCCATGGTATGCTGTAATGATGGCATTCAGTGTCTATGATAGCTGAGAGTTTGTATAGAGCGTATTCGGAGGAACTAACTCTTTTTGTGAGTTCCTCTGTGTGCCTTCCAATTCATATTTTTGTCAATGGTAACACCTAAAAATTTCGCTGTAGCAACTGTATCTAGTAATGTGCCTTGATAATTGATTTTATCATTTGGAGTAGCTATACTCTCTATATAGCTCAGTTCGATTGCTGCGCGCATCGGATGCGGACGTGCCTCAGTATAAAGTGCACGGTATAAACATGACAGCCTTTATGTCATAGTTGCGTAAATTGCTTGAGTCAACAATCACCATGAGTCAACAACTTGTGGCAAATGAACTGCTGGCGTTTCTGCAGCAGAAGCTGGACGTAATGGACGAGGTGTCTGCGATCCAGATCTGTGCAACAAACTTCAGCGAGGACGACGTAGCCGCTGCCAAGCTGCTCCTTTACCGATCGCTCAATAAGAGTGACCAGATGGTGTCCCGCCGGCGTGACGGGACAAAGAAGAGTATTCAGGACATTATCACGCTGCTGAAGGAGACGGATCCGGATGACGTGCCGACATTCGTGGCGAAGGACCTTAACAAGCTCCCGCCCGTCACGTTTGATCATGTTGACGTCACAAGCCTGCTGAAGGACATCGTCATTCTGAAGGCAAGTTTAGCGGATGTGCTGAAGAAGTTAGATGCATCCCAAAACACCGTCGCCGATTTGCAAAACGAAGTTGTAGAGTTGCGCAAAATCGTAGCGAAAACAGGGTCACCACCAAGTGCATCTAACGTCAACATGCGTCGCGGTGCATGCCTCGATATATCGGGGTCAAGTTTCGCGTCCGCCGTGTTGAAATCGCCGTCGCCGACAAATGCTGAGTGCGCAGAAAACACTCCTTGCGCGCCCCGCGATCCCGCTGCCGCACGCGCCGCTCGTGTCACTGACCCGCTGCACGTGCCTGCAACGCAGGCGAAATCGCATCGACGGGATTTCGCAAGCGTAGTAGCAAGACCACCTGCTGCTCCCGCTAGGAAGTCTGTGCCTGAAGTGGCTCCGAAGAGTACCGTCGATGATGGTTTCGTCTTGGTCCAGAGGAGGAAGCGCCGTCATCGGACAGTCAAGAACCGCTGCGGCACGGCCCCTGTGGAGCCTAGTATGAAGATACGTGCAGCGAAACCGAATACTCCGGTGTACATTTCTCGCCTACACTACACCACCAAGGCGGAGGACATCGCTGAGTACGTGCGCCAAAAGTTAAAATACATGCCGAGAGTGCAGCTACTGGTGTCGCGCCGCAATGTCAATTTCAATGCGTTTGTGGTGCGAGTACCTTCATGCTACCTGCACCTGGTGATGGTAGAAGACTTTTGGCCGGCTGGCGTGGTGTTCCGTCGCTTCCGCGGACAGATACCACATGAACGTACATAAGGAAGTGTTTACTAACATAGGTTTAAGTCTATATATACTAACACAAAATGTATTTATAAAATATGTATGTTAGATTATAAGGTATATATCTATGGGCCTTAGTCGCCTGAAAATAAAGGTTATTATTATTATTATTCAAACTTTTGTAGTGAGAAAAGATGGGTGTGTGACTGTGTGCGGACACGGAGCGCCTCGGTCGTAGTGCAGGTGACTATACTTTTATAAGTGACGCTCATGGTTCTTGTCGGTGGCTTGATCATTGCATTAGTACTGAAATGGGTAATAAAATTATATCTAACACAAAAATACATTATGATGTTTTCTGGTCAGATCATTTTCCTGTAGAAATAGAGTGTAATTATAATATTTTAAGGCATAAAAAAGTCTCTTCAAATTGTATACCAAACAAAATAATTTGGGGATATAGGACACCAGAACAAGTCCAAAAGTATCATGACATCTGTAATAATGTTTTTAAAAGTATTTATTTTCCTAATGTATTCCAACATTGCGCTGATAAACATTGTAATAATGTAGAACACTATGGAATCTTAGATACAATGTATACTAGTATAATAAAAACGCTGCAGGAGGCTAGTATTGAAAGTTGTGATATTGTCGTACGTCGTAAATATAATAGTAAAAAACCCGTGTCTGGCTGGAACAAGCATGTAAAGGAAGCACACGAAAAGGCTAAAACTAGTTATTTAAATTGGGTGTGGCATGGTAAGCCGTCTTCTGGCCGTGTTTATGATGCCATGTGTATAAGTAGGAAAATTTTTAAATCTCGACTTAAATGGTGTCAAGACCATGCCGAGCAAATCAAAATGGACATGTTAGCATCACATTGTAAAGAACATGATTTCAAAAAATTCTGGCAGTGTACAAATAAATTGAATGTAAAACAGAATCTCGCTGATTGTGTTAATGCTGAAAGAGATCCTAATAAGATAGCTAAAATATTTAAAGCTCACTTTAAGGTAAGCTCTCGTGTGCCTCCTGACTCTTTGAAAATTACAAAACGCTATCAGCCAGATACAGACACTGATACCATTATACAAGTCAAAACAAAAGATGTCAGGAGTATTATTAACAACATGACACGAGGTAAATCGCCTGGGCATGACAGCCTGAGTGTTGAACATCTTCGGCATGCGGGCTGCCATTTGCCAAGAGTTTTAGCCATGTTTTTCTCCCTATGTGTTAGTCACAGTTATCTTCCGCGGGACCTCATGAGAACAATAGTGGTACCTATCGTTAAATGTAAAACCGCAGATATAGGTGATAAAAATAATTATCGTCCCATCTCTCTGGCTATGATCCTAGCTAAAGTACTGGATAATATTATTAATATACATTTAAGAAAGACGATAAACCTACATCACGCGCAATTCGGTTTCCAACTAGGCTTATCAACTGAGAGTGCTATTCTCTGCTTGAAGCACACGGTTAGGTATTATTTGGATCGTAGGACACCAGTTTACGCTTGCTTTTTAGATTTGTCCAAAGCGTTTGATCTAGTTTGTTATGAGGTCCTGTGGGATAAACTTCGTGAACAAAATGTACCTACAGAACTTGTGGAGATATTAAAATTCTGGTATGGCAATCAATTAAATGCTGTGAAATGGGCAAATTGCTTATCTGAAGAGTACAGACTGGAGTGTGGTGTGAGGCAGGGGGAGATTTCCTCACCCACTCTTTTCAATATTTACATGGACAACCTGATTGGTGAGCTCAGCAGCATGCATGCGGGCTGTCACATTGATGGTGTGGCAGTAAATAATATAAGTTATGCCGATGACATGGTGCTGCTGAGCCCATCAATTGGGGCTCTTCGCAACCTATTAAAAGTCTGTGAGCGGTATGCCGAGTATCATGGCCTCATGTACAATGTGACAAAGAGCGAGTGTATGTTTTTCGGCCTAGGAGATAAAATCTTGCATGAACCTCCACCTATTTGTCTCAAAGGTTCTCCTCTTACTCGAGTGAACAAATTTAAATATCTTGGGCATATTGTTACTGATGACCTTAAGGACAATGAAGATATCGAACGTGAACGCAGGGCGCTGGCTGTCCGGGGGAACATGTTGGCTCGCAGGTTTGCTCGTTGTACGGTGCAAGTCAAGTTAGCGCTATTCAAAGCTTATTGTCAATCGTTTTACACCAGCAGCCTGTGGGTCAATTATACTCAAAGGGCATACAGCGCCCTGCGCGTACAATATAATAACGTATTCAGGATGCTGTTGAGATTGCCGCGTTTCTGTAGTGCGTCCTCGATGTTTGCCGAAGCACGCATAGATGATTTCTACGCATTAAGACGCAAGCGTGTGGCATCGATGCTGGCCAGAGTACGCGGTAGTAGCAACGACATCCTGAGAATAGTGGCAAGCAAATATCAGTGTCCGACACACTCGCTCTGGGTGAAAATTGCGCGTTGTTGGAACAATAAAATGAACTGTTTTATTTTTATGTTTAAAGTACCTACTAACATAGTTTATAAGTTTTTATTGTTACTAACCATTATGGATCTAATGTTATCTGATTAAAAAAATTATTATTATTATTATAATACCGTTAATGATTTCTTCGCACATATTGGCGAAAACCTAGCTAAAGAAATACCTCCTATAGCACCGATGTCGAATATAGGGTCAAAATGTGTTTCTACGACGTCTTTTGCTCTTCTGGAAACGGATTGCAACGAGGTTGGAGACATAATTAGCAGCTTGAAATTGAGTAGTAGCACTGGATGGGACGGTATCTCTAGCGAACTGCTAAAAATAATTAAGGGTTATTTAGTATCCCCGCTTACAAAGCTTTTCAATAGCTGCCTAAAGCTAGGTGTCTTCCCGGATGTTTTCAAACGATCAATAGTAATACCCATCCACAAAGGTGGGGAGAGAGACTGTGTCAATAACTATCGTCCAATATCTATCTTGCCTTCCTTGTCTAAGGTCCTGGAAAAAATTATAAACAAGAGGCTCGTAAAATTTTTGGAAAACAAAAATTTGTTGTCCGATGCTCAATACGGTTTCAAACGGAACCAATCAACTGATGATGCTGTTAATTCATTTACAGAATTTATTGCGACCAATTTAGAGGAGAAAAGGAAATGTCTAACCATTTTCTTAGACCGGGCAAAAGACACAGTCTCTCTTTCTAAGTTACTGATGAAACTTGAAAGTATGGGTATCAGAGGTGCACAACTGCTTTTATTCAAAAGCTACCTTTCGGATCGTACGCAGAGGGTAAGAATAGGTGACAAATTGAGTGAAGAGTGTGCTGTTAACTTTGGAGTCCCTCAAGGAAGTATTTTGGGCCCTTCATTATTTTTGTGTTATATCAATGATATATGCCAGTTAAACCTTCCAAATTGTAAGATTATTTCATCTGCAGATGACACAACTCTGACCTTTTATGCGGACTCATGGCCTAACCTATTTAAATATGCTCAAGAAGGCTTTAATGAAGTATGTCACTGGATAGCTAGACATACACTTACTTTAAATACTGCTAAAACTAAATTTATAAACTTTTCTCTCCGAAATATTGTCTGTCCCCAACACGAAATAATAGCACACTCTTGTAACCAGGTTCCGGCTACAGCATGTAATTGCCCACATATAATTAAAACAAATAGTATAAAATATCTAGGAGTAAATATTGATGAAAATCTAAAATTCACTGAGCACATTAGTAATGTAGCCAAGAGAATTCGTAAAATAGCATATATATTTAAACAGTTAAGATTTATAGCGGACTCCAAGGTTATGAAAACTGTCTATTTGGCTCTTTGTCAATCTATTCTTACCTACTGTATCTCTTCATGGGGTGGGGCAGCTAAGAGCCACCTGATAGAACTTGAGCGGGCTCAAAGACTGATCCTTAAAATATGTCTATTTAAACCGAGACTATTCCCAACTTCGGAATTATATAATCTAGCGGAGGTCATGTCGGTTAGGAAACTGTACATTCTTGCCGTTACTCTCAAACAGCACAAACTCTTACAGTATGACCCTAACGCCCACACTTTAACCCGACGGCGTAATTATCAAATATGTCATACTAAACCAGCCAGAACTACCTTTAGCAAAATTGTTTTTCTCTTATCAAGGACCACAGTTATACAACTTATTGAATAAATTACTTAACATCTATCCAAATACGAAAAAAGAATCTAAGAGGAAGATAACTAAATGGCTACTTAGGCTTACATATGAGGAGACAGAAAAACTTCTTAATAAACAAAAAGACATTTAAAAACTAACGTATATCCACTCACACACACCCATACACACACACACACGCCCTCACACCCTTGCACACATATTCATACACACACACACACACACACACACACACCCTCACACACACACACACACACACATGCACACGCGCGACATTAATTTCTCATCTAGCACACTCCCTGTTTGAAATGTTGATATTTATATCATGTTGTTAATTTGTTCTTTACTGTGTCTGGGTTAAGGTGGCCAGGAGACCTATAACACAAGTTTAACTTAGTATGGGCTCCTGTCTTCCTACCTATAATAATATTATAATAACATTTTTGATGTATCTTTCTTGTGGGAGAAAATAAACAATTTTTTTATTTAATTCTTAGCAATCCTTATTTTATTGAAGCGAACCTGATCCGATCCTTCACTTGTTTTTATGCAAGTAGAGCTACTTGCATAAAAACTAAATAATAATCACAAAGTAAACAACGTAAATTTCTTTCATGATTAGGAAATAGCTACCTACTAGCTTGAACGGATAACAAAAAAAACCTCAGTAACTTTGGCATACTCTATCAAGCTAAACTACTTTTACGGATTATATCGCGGTTTGTATTTAGATTTTAAGTCCCGACGTTTCGACACCTTTGCAGGTATATGGTCACGGACAGACTGAGGAGGCGTTCGTCTTGACGGTTGATTTTGCTCGTTCTACCTTCATATTTTTACTAATTATTTGTGTTACCCCCTACGCAATATGAGCTCACTGTGTTTTGAGTGATTAAAATTTAAGAATGCAAAAGATTTATTCTCCTCCAACTCTATAGTGAATTAAATTTTGTTATTTATAGAGTTGAGATGGTTTAAAAAAGCATTTACTTGGTTGGATGTTAATATAGTAAAAGTATCGTCTACGTACCGTTTATAAAACCTTGGAGTAACAGGGGCTGTTTTTAAGGCTGCCTCGTAAAAGTCTTCCATGAAGATGTCGGCGACTACTGGGGATACAGGCGAACTCATTGCTACTCCATCTACTTGTACATAGTATTTATTGTTCCATAATAGGCAGCCAGATGTGAGGCAGTGTTCAAGTACTTCAGCATATTCAATAGGTAGGTCATTTTCTACTAGCTTCTTAGAGATAATTCTAGTACAATCCTTAACTGGTAGGCATTGAAAATAAATGATCAGTTAATTTCACACAAGTCTAATGTAGCAAAAGTTTTTGATTTTTTTTTTAAAGACATACCAATTAAAGTGACTAAATCTCTTTCTTCGTCTTCTCTAAGAGCAGAGGCATTAGTTAAGCAACATTTTAATAGAGAAATTCCAAAATTTTGTTTTAGTCATGTATCTCCTAGCGTTGTAAAGAAATCATTTAAATATATAAAAGTAAAGACCACTGAAGA
The DNA here is from genome assembly GCA_905475315.1 of Autographa pulchrina. NCBI lineage: Eukaryota > Metazoa > Arthropoda > Insecta > Lepidoptera > Noctuidae > Autographa > Autographa pulchrina. Next base: position 19,601,313 of record FR997761.1, on the reverse strand, counting down.
TTTATGGGGCATATCTGTTAAAGTACAAAAAAAAAATACAAATACAAAATAGTTTATTGCTTCAAAAAGTTTTACATTCATATTTTTGTGTTTGGATCTCCCCTGTAAGCAAGTAATGCCTGTGTTGGGGAGCCCCGCTCTTCCATAGCTAAGCAATACACAATCTGAATCTAGGTATTTACAACTAGGAATTACTTATCTAATTTGTGTGTGTGTGTGAGGGTGTGTATGTGTGTGTGTGTGTGAGGGTATGTGTGTGTGTATTAGTATGTTGTGCATATGGTGTTTATTCATAGATATAGGTGTGGATTAGTTGTGTGATTATTACTACCTGATTAGCAAATAATTTCATTTAATGTGTTCCAAGAGTGCCTCGGTGTCGTCATAATTTAGTGATTTTATCCAATTTGTTAAAGATTTTTACATTCACAGTATTTTTTTGGGTATATGTTAATTTTATTGTTAATTTTATTATAAAGAAAAGCTGATCGCTTATTGTATTGTCTCCCGGCAAATACAGTTTTTGTATGGGGAATTTGAACGATTAGATCTTTTCTTCTCTGAGTTGATTTGCTTGAGTCATATTTTAGGGTTTTGTGCATTTTTAGAATAATATGTATAATGTATAATTTACGAACTGAGAGCAAATCACTAATCTGATACAGGGTCTCAGTAGGGTATATCTCATCCTTTTAAAAACATGATCTTGATTAGGGCCCGTTGGGCGCGTTCTATATTGATGAAATTGGTTTTTGCAGCCCCACCCCAAACTGGGATGCAATATGTCAAGACAAACTGGACTAGAGCTACGTAAATCTCATTCAAAATGTTTCTAGACGGGTTTCGTTTACTGTTCGTATTTATTTGTTTTGGTGCGTTATGTCTGAGAGTCTTAAAAATCCAGCTCAATCTCCTAAGTCTATTCGTGACTTGATCAAGGTGGGCGTACCAGGATAAACGTTGGTCGAGTATCACGCCTAGATACTTTGTCTGTGTGACCTGTTTAATAACCGAACAGTTACAATGTCTATTACTAGTATCACCGCATACATGAACTTTTATGTTAAAATTTTCACTAGGTAGTGTATTTTTGCTAATACTAAAACATATGAAGTTCGTTTTAGATGTGTTAAGTGTGAGTAAGTTATTGATAAGCCAGTTAGCTACATGGGCCATGCCCTCCTCAGCTTTTTGTTTCACATCATGCCAGGAGCTACCAGAGAAAACTATCGCAGTATCATCGGCGTATGAGAAAACCTTTGCATTATTGATGTTCATGTTACAGAGGTCATTAACGTACACCAGGAAGAGTGTAGGGCCTAGTACGCTTCCCCGTGGAACGCCAAATGATACATCCGCTTGGTCACTGGTAACCTCTCCTATCCTTACTTTTTGTTTTCTCTGTGTGAGGTAGTTTTTTAATAAGTTGAGCGCATTTTCCCTTATTCCAGCCTTTTCCAGTTTTTTCACTAGGGCGGTGATAGAGACGGTATCAAATGCTTTCTTGAGGTCCAAGAATACAGTCAAGCATTTATTCCCAGTGTCAAGATGCTTAGTTACTAAAGAGCTCAATCCAGTAACCGCATCCTCAGCAGATAATTTTTGTCTAAAGCCGAATTGCGAATGTGATAATGTGTTGAACTTGGTTAAATATTGTACTATTCTAAGGTTTATTAATTTTTCGATAATTTTAGATATGCATGGTAAAACAGATATAGGTCGGTAATTATTGACATCGTCTCTATCCCCCCCCTTGTGTACTGGGATAATAATGGATTGCTTAAGCAAATCAGGAAAAATACCTCTTTGGAAACAAAGATTAGTCAGGTGAGCAATGATAGGAACAATTTCAGATCTAGCAAATTTTATAAATTTTGTGGGGATATTGTCCCAACCGGGGGCACTGTCAGACTTAAGACTCATCAATGTTTTATCAACTTCATCAAAGTCGGTGTCTAGAAGGACGAAGGTATTTTTTTGGGATGGTAGGTTATTCAGTTGATTATTAGGATTAGATATATTAAGTTGGATTGCTTGAGCTAACTGTTGACCTACATTTGCAAAATGATTATTAATAAAATTTATTGAGTCATGGCGTGATACTTTTATATTTAGCAATTCAGAGTTAATATTTTTATATTTATTAGTATAGGTTAGGTGTTTAATATTTTTCCAGAGCAATTTACTGTTCGAAACCGAATTTGTGAGTAAATCTCTTTCATATTTTCGCTTAAATTTTTTGATTAAATAATTACAGTAATTTCTATATCTAGTATAGGATATTTTTAATATGACATTGTGTGGGTCAAGTCTAGATTTTTTTTGTAGATTATTACGGTTTCTTATGCAACGTAGAATACCTGTGGTAATCCACGGCTTTATTATACGCTTATTATTAGGTATCGTTCGGATAGTGGTATTACTTTTTATGGTGTTGATTAGTTTATTAATGAGAAGAGTAGTTAATAAATTGGGATCATTACAGAAGAGTAATTCAGATAAGTGTTGTTGTTGTAGATCTCTCAAGGCCTGTTCATAATCCAATTTAGTGGTAGTTTTGTTAGGGATATGACCGTTTTTTATTTTAGTTAATGCAAGAAAGGTTGTATAATGGTCGGTAGTTGTGGTATGTAATATAGCAATAAACGGTGAGACCTTTTTCCTATGCACTTTTATCAAGAAATGATCAAGGCAGTTCCTTTCTCTAGTAGGTAGTACATGTCCCGGTAGGATACCATACAGTGCCAACATATTGAGATATTTATTTCTATTGATAAGGTCACTGCTCGTCTCTGATTCTTTTGGTTTAATATTACTATTTATGTCTCCCGCTACAATAATATTGTTGTACGAATTTAGTGTTTCCAGCTGAGCACTAAGCGAGCTCACGAAGTTATCAGTGTTAGTATTAGAAGGGGAACGGTAAATACACAGTACAATATTGTTAAGGATGTCCAGCTGAAGACAAGACGCTTGAGATAGCTCGATTTCTTTTACTTTGGGTTTTAGTCCTTGTTTAATGTATACTACAACCACATGAGTAGATAAACGGAACAGAGGCAAAGCTTCGAACAACCGCTCGAATCGGTTGCACGCACACAAGCGCGCGGGGCATGTGTGCGTGACCACTGGCCGCTTGTCACATACGCGGCGAGACTGGAAAAAACCAGTTTACGCTGGCTCAGCCAGTGTACAATCTAAGGGTCAGTCCGACGCACGCTGTTTGTTTTGTTAGTTGCAAGTTTAAGTTTTTATAAGTTTAGTTGTAAAAACGTGGTATTATATTAATAATAATGGTTGTTTATTGTACCGTGTGTATGAATAATAATAGAGAAAACAAAAATATATCATACTATCCTAAGGAGTACAATTAGGTAAGTAAATATTTGGTTATTACTTTTTCAAGCAAGTACCTTTATTTTATTGTATGATCCTTTTTATAATAAGAAGAGAGTAATTTGTACAACACGGTAGGTATTTTTTATTTAAAAAAAACTAAAATTATAAAAAGAAAATTCTTAGAGTAAGTAATTTGTAAACTATTCTATCATACTATTATATATTCTATTAGGTATACTGACTATTAAAACTATTTAAAAAAACGTTTTGTTTGATTTGTCTTCACCTATTGTGACAACCCTAACAAAATAGGTAACAATTTTGCACGTTCTTAAGAAGCTTTGCCTCTGTTCCGTTTATCTACTCATGTGCTACAACTCCATCATTTTGGTTTAATTGACGTGACGTAAAATAGGACTGATAATTATGTAATTGGGGAATTGGTTTAGAAGAGTTAAGTCTACATTCCGTTAGAATTATTATATCAGTTTCAAAGTTAAGTGCCGATAGATTAATATAATAGCATAAAGTCGTCTAAGTTGCAGTAAATGCTCCTTATATTTTGGGAAATAATAGTTAGGTCATTTTTGTTTATGTGAACATGTTTTTTTAGTTCTGGAATATCACACTCGACGGTACGGGCGATCTCAAAGCTGTCAATTTCATTTAAAGTTAATAAAGTGTCACCCATTTAGCGAGTAAAAGTTTAGAATTAATGTGTAAATAAGATTCGTTGCTATGTAAATATGAACTAAGCACGTATCGGAAGACTTTGTTTGTGTAAAAATAAATATAAGAATAGGTAGTTTAAAATACATTATTTTTAAAGGTACTCCCCCGACCGGATCCCGTGTCAAGTGGACGTGTTTTTTGTGCTCCCGTACATTTAATTAGTCGACATAGTCTAAAGTGAATTAATCTGTTCCAAAGTTACATAAATACGTGCTCAATACAACAATCAACAACCTGTGAAGAAACCATATCTGTGCACAAACTATTACCAAAGTTATAAACAAAAACACCACATACATCAGTCCACTCTAAACATTAATACTTCACAGGTATGGCAATTTCTAAAATCCCTCGGTATCGGTAAAGCCACTAGTGAAGAGGCCATTAATTTGGACCTTAACACTTTAAATGCTCACTTTTCCAAAGCACCTGTTACCTTGGATATCACTTCTAAATCTTCTACACTTGCACAGCTTTCTAATCTTCCTTTGCCAAAATGTACCTCGTTCACATTTAAAGCCGTTGTGGAGAGAGATGTTGAAAAATCAATTCTTTCCATTTCCACTAAAGCGGTAGGCGATGACGGCCTTCAACTCCAAATGTTCCTTCCCATCCTAGAATATATAGTACCAGTTATCACCCACATCATTAATTTCTCCCTGACTACAAGTTCCTTTCCTTCCGTCTGGAAAAAGGCCAATATCCTACCACTTCCTAAAGTCCCCAATCCAACATCCGTATCACAGTATCGTCCTATTTCCATTCTCCCTGTCCTATCCAAGGTCCTTGAGGGCGTTGTTCAAGATCAGCTGTTTAATTACCTTTCCTCTAACAGCCTGCTGAGTCCGTATCAGTCTGGATTTCGCCCTGGCCATAGTACTGTTACTGCCCTTGTCAAAATTACTGACGACATACGACTGGCCATGGAGAGGAAATTCCTTACAGTCCTGGTACTTTTGGATTTCAGCAGTGCTTTCAATTCAGTTGATTTTGACATACTCTTAGGGATCCTCTCTTTCCTCAATGTCTCTCCTCCCGCAACGGCTTGGTTTGACTCTTATCTTCGGGGTCGCTCGCAGTCTGTTCGTGCCAATGAGGTCTCCTCTGAGTGGTGCAAACTTACGGCGGGCGTTCCCCAGGGTGGTGTCCTTTCTCCCCTTCTTTTTTCTATATTTATCAATTGTATAACTTCAGTTCTTTCTTCTCAGTACCACCTCTACGCAGACGACTTGCAGTTGTACCGCCACTGTAGCTTTGACAGTATATCCAATGCTATTGCCGCCACCAATAATGACCTTAGTAATATCCATCAGTGGGCTAAATTTTTTTGGTCTTTTAGTAAATCCTACAAAATCTCAAGCTCTCATTATTGGTGGCAGATATTTTTACAGCCTATTGGATCATCAATCTCTTCCACCTATACTTTACAATTCGGCTCCTATAGCATACTCCAAAATAGCCAAAAATCTGGGTGTATACATGGATTGCCATCTGTCATGGGATACACATGTCTCTGAGGTAAGTAGGAGGGTCTTTTGCTCGTTTCACTCCCTAAAGCGCCTCCAGAAGTTCCTGCCCTTTCAGACTAAAATCACTCTTGCCCAATCCCTTCTTCTACCTCTTCTGGACTATGCCGATGTATGTTATTTAGATGCAACGGAGGAACTTATAAACTCGAACGTCTGCAGAATTTGTGCATCCGCTTCATTTTTGGTCTGCGGAAGTACGACCACGTGTCGGAATTCCGGGCTAGATTGAAGTGGTTGCCTATTCGGCAACGTCGAGATTCTCACATTCTCTGTCTTCTCTTCTCAGTTTTGCACAATCCTAAATATCCAGGCTACCTGCGGGAACGTTTTGAATTTTTGGTCCCCAGAGGCAAACCTTGTCGTACTTCTTCTTCTCTTCTCCTTCGCACCCCTCTTCACTCCTCTAGTCGTTACGACGAATCGTTTACTATTCGTGCTGTGCGCCTCTGGAACTCACTTCCACATTCCTTGCGTAATAGCCCTTCGCTGAACGTTTTTAGGAGAAAGATAAAAGAACATTTCCTTTCTATTTGAGTTATGTAGTCTATGTATGTCTATATTTAATATATATCATATTATATACGTACTATATGTATTATTTGTGTGTATGTCTATTAGTTTGTTGTACACTTCTGTCTGCCTCACAACTTGTTTAAATTATTTCACTTTCACTCAAAGGTTTGCTGGAAGAAAACTCAATGTTGAGTTAAGCTCGCCTCTGTACATCAACTTTTATTAATGTATATCTTTAAAATGTTTAAGTGTGTACAATAAAGAATTAAGAATTAAGAAGAACATTTACAAGTTATAAAAAGTGAACGTTATAAAATTTCTTTGTCTCCGAGTTGAAGTGTTATGACCTTTGGACTTGTCATTAACACCCGTCGTGATTCCACAAAGTTACTCTAGCAGAACACTTATTTCCCGATCATTATTAAAGCTCCGGTGGTCTAGAGGCGTTAGCCGCTGACTGTACAGCGCCCGACGAGAGGAGTCCCGAGTTCGAGCCCCGCAATCCGCATCACTTTTTGAAAGTTTGGATTAGTCAATATTTCTAATATTGTTACTCTCTACTGTTTATTAGTTGTGGACGTAAGATTGACTAACGCCTAGATAAACAAATCTACCTGCGAGAGAACATAATATACACGGAGCTCAAGTAATACTGGACAGGTAACTGATTTTAACCGACAAGACGTACGACCACCTTAGTCTGACCTCTATCTACAACCGACCGTTTTTTCGATCAACCGAGACGGAGCTAGCATCCTGAGCTTCTCTGCGCATACGTCACACCACCGTCACCTGCTCGAGCGCCCTGTTGCTTGCCACAATTGATAAGCGCCAGCGACTAGGGGGTAAATATTAGCGTATAGCCCAAGGTGAAAATATTGACCATTATTTATTTTATAACAGACTGATACTACGGATGAGATGTCGGTTTCACGTACGCCAACGAAAAGCAATTCTAAGCTTACCTCTCCCACCCATTATGGATCCGATTTAGCGCTTTATGTAGCCGAAAGTCATGAACATTCAGAGCTTAATATTACAAAAAGATGTAAGCGCCGGCTGAATGACCCATCAACCACTACTGATATTACATTATCCGACCTAATGGCAAGGATGGATGAAATAAAGAAACAGCAGGACTCTAAGTTCGCCTCCTTGGAATCATCAATAGTTGCCCTATCAACCCAGAACGACGAAATTAAGGACACTGTGATACATCTCTCCGCAAAATACGATGACGTTCTTAGTAACCTGAAAACACTCCAGCAGGAAAATAACCTTTTTAAAAGCCACATTAAGACATTAGAAGCAAAACTGGAGCAGTTTGAGAAAAATGCACGATCCACCACAGTGGAGCTTAGAAATGTCCCTTCAACTGATTTTGAAAGTAAGGAAAACCTAGTCAAACTTGCGAAAAACATTGGCAAAGTTATCAACGTTCCTATTCAGGACTCAGATATTCGAGATGTATTCCGGATGAAGCCGAAAGGTAAGCCAACTGGCCCTATCATTGTGGATTTTACTTCGACTATCAAGAGAGAAAACATTATAAAATCTACAAGAACTTACAACAAAGTGAACAGTCATCAACGTCTGAGTACTGCTAGTCTCAATATCGATGGTCCTCCGAAACCCATATATGTGGCAGAATCTCTCACTTCATCAGCTAGACGCCTTCACTACCTAGCTAGACTGTTTGCTAAAAACCACAACTACGAGCACTGCTGGACATCTTTTGGCAAGGTATATTTGAAACACAATTCTAATGAACCCCGTCTGCACTTGAGCTGCGAACAAGATATTGAAAATCTGAAAAAAAGTATTTGACTAGTAATTTTTTGCTTTTATGTATTACTTATCTCTAATTTTAGTGCATGCATAATATTCTGCTCCCTTTATTTAAACAACGCCCATCTTTTTATAGTAATTATAAATGTGCCCAGTAAATATGAAGACATAAACAACATACACAAAACGAACACTGACACTTGTTCGCTAATACACCTCACATTCTTCGGCAAATACACAATAAACACATCACTTCACTATCACTATCACTATCACTATCATCACTACATAGTATAAAACAAAGTCGCTTCCCGCTGTCTGTCCCTATGTATGCTTAGATCTTTAAAACTAGGCAACGGATTTTGATGCGGTTTTTTTTAATAGATAGAATGATTCAAGAGGAAGGTTTATATGTATAATACATGCATAATATAGTAGAGAAACACTGATAATCTTAGAGTTTTTTATGTAAGGTCGTAAATAAACACACTTTTTTGCGCTTACATTGCAAACGCTGGCTGAACCCTACGAGATAGATCAAAGTAATGTACTACAGTATTGTACACCTTAAAAAGGTCTACAAAAAAGTCCGCGATGGTATATGTCTATCTCTTGAGGATAACCCACAATAACCATTTTTATCCTTTATTTATTACTTATTAACGAAAAAGCGATTTTAAGCAATACAACATTAATCCTTATCCAATTAAGTACCTTAAATACATTGTGCATGTAATAAAGATCAATATGGCCCTTTACAGCATGTAATTTAAATAAATATTTTCGAAGATATTACAGATTTAAAATGCAGGGACATAGCGGTTGCGGCGGTACCGGCCGGGGGGCCGGGGAGCGCGTGCCTATACCAAATAGTGCGTCGAAGGCCGCGCTTCGCCCTACAACACTTTATGATTATGTAGTATATTTAGTATCAGCAATGCACCCGTGCAAAGCCGGGGCGGGTCGCTAGTTTCTTATAAATAACACATATGAGTTACCTAGCACAGGAAATAGTCTCTCCATTAAGTTATTAAAACAAACCAACTATAATTAAAAAAAAATTAAAAACGCCTGCCATGTCAAAAAAAAATAAAAACAAGTCAAATATTTGCAGTCGGGGGACCTGTAATGAATTGTTCCAAGTAACCGACCCCGAATGCAAATATTTGACTTGTTTTTATTTTTTTTTGACATGGCAGGCGTTTTTTATTTTTTTTTAATTATAATTTTTTTATTTAATACCTTTTAGTGAACAACAAAAAAACATGACAACACAAAAAAAAATATCGTTCGGAACCCTTTGCAGGCGATTTCGACTCACACTTGACCATTTTTTAATGTCCACATAGCCTATGTCACTCGGGATAACTCAAAGCTTCTAATGATACCACAAACATTGAAATCGGTCAAGCCTTTCAGAAGTTATGGTGGAATAAAGAAACTCACAAACATACATACATACATACATACATACATACATGAACCCTGAAAACGTAACACTCCTTTTTGGACAGTCGTGTAAAAAGGAGTGTAACAGTTGTGTAATACTGAAAGTTACCTTACAAATTAATCTTGTAGACAAATTGACTTACGAGTATTATCCTACTAAAAGCTTTACCCTAAAAATTCAATGAATTAAATAATATTCAAAGAGAAATTGACAACTTTAATGTAGCTGATTCCACTATTTGTAACGCAGAGGATTGCTTGACTTTTTTACCTGGTTCTGACAAATGCCTAAAAATTTTTCAACAGAATATTCGTAGTTTAAAATGTAATTTACCTGGGTTATTGCCAATTCTCGTTAGAACGAAGATAAACTGGGATTGTATTGTTCTGACTGAGTGCTGGTTGCCATCTTCCCACTTTGTACCTCCCTTGGATGGATATAATAGCTTTTTTACAACTAATAATCGTACGCAAAATGAGGGTGTGGTTGTGTATTACAAGGAAAACTTAGATATTTCAGTTGAAGAACCTATAATAGCAGAAGCAAATTGTCTTGTGATTACTCTGAATAAGGATATGGTAGCTCTTGCTATTTATAGACCCCCCGGATACAAGAATATTAATGTCTTTCTTCAATCCCTCAACAATATATCATTAAAATATTCTACTAGACAAAATATCATATTGCTAGGTGACATTAACATCAATATTGCTGAGCATAGTACAGACACAAATCATTCTGCATACTTAGATATGCTTGCATTCCATGGTATGATACCTGCGTTCACATTTCCGACGCATAATAAAACATGTTTAGATCACGTACTACTAAGGACCAAATTAACGGCGCTGTGCCTTGTCCTCCAAACATCATTGACTGATCATAACAGTGTTGTTTTATTCATTGCTACCTCTCTTAGACAAAAACCTCAAATAGTAATGAAATACATAGATTATGAACGTTTAAATGCTGAACTAAAAAACATTGATTTAAGTCTCTTGTACACAATTAAGGATGTTAACGAAGCTGCAGCTTTCTTTAAAAAAAAAACTTCAAAAAGCTATTACAGGCAACTCTAGGGAGGTAAAAATTCCCAGGCGAAAGGTAATCTTAAAACCCTGGATAACCCCGGGTATCTTAAAATGTATTAAAAACCGCGATAACCTAGTTAAAAAAATTAAGAAAGATCCGGATAATGAAATAATAAAAACTACCTACAAAAGGTACAGAAACCTTTGCTCATCCCTATTAAAAAAACTTAAGAGGAACTTTGAGAAACATCAACTCCAAGATGCAGGCAAGGATTGCAAAAAGCTATGGAAAGCTGTAAAAGAGATCACGTATACAAACAAAACTAAAGAGATCCCGTTAGATTTAATATGCACTAATGATCCACAAAAATCAGCAAATAATGTAAATAATTACTTCGCAAATGTTGGCAGAACCTTGGCTGAAAAAATAAGCAAGAATAATTCCTCTACCGAACCTCATACTTTAAATTCATGCTGTCATTCTTTTACTCTTTTACCTACTGATGATGATGAGGTTAGGATGCTTATAGCCGGTTAAAAAAGTGACTGCTCAGTTGGTCTGGATATGATTTCTGGTGAAATTTTAAAGTCAAATAGGGATGTTCTAACGTCTCCGATATCATACATCTGTAATTTGTCACTTTCAACTGGAGTATTTCCTAGCATTTACAAGAAGTCGCGAATTCATCCCATCCATAAAAGTGGAGACAGAGGCTGTGTCAGTAATTATAGACCAATATCTATTCTACCTACTCCTTTAAAAATTTTGGAACGGATCATTAATAATAGACTAGTAAAATATTTAGAAAATAAAAATTTATTTAAAAAATTAGAGCGAACAGATCCACATCAGATGCTGTGTTTGAACTGACAAATTACGTAGTAAATAATTTTGATAATAAAAAGAAGACAATAGGAATATTCTTAGATTTAGCAAAGGCATTTGACACGGTCTCTGTCCCAATTATAATTAAGAAGCTGGAATGCCTTGGTGTTAGGGATCTCCAGCTGAAACTTCTACAAGATTACCTGACTAACCGAACACAGTGTGTCCAAATAGAAAATATCATAAGCGAAGAAGTTCCAGTGACTTTTGGAGTGCCTCAAGGAAGTATCCTAGGTCCGACACTCTTTCTTGTGTACATAAACGACCTCTGTCAGATGCAAATTCCTAATGCAAAAATCATTACCTTTGCAGATGACACAGCCTTACTTTTCAGTGGTAACTCCTGGGATGAGGTTTTTTCAAATGCACAGAGAGGAATGGACGCTGTAACGAAGTGGTTGTATAAGAATATCCTAACGCTTAATGTTGAAAAGACAAATTACATAACCTTTTCCATGAAAACTAACGATAAGCCTAAACCATCATATAGTATTCATGCCCCAATCTTTCAAACACATCATTAATCAAGTATTTAGGAGTGATGATAGACAGCAAATAAACTTCCACCATCATATAGACCATCTTGCTGCGAGAGTACGTAAGCTTATCGTAATTTTTAAAAATTTAAGATATGTTGCACAAAAAAACGTAATTAAATCAGTATATTTTGCTCTCTGCCAATCTCAACTCATTTATTACATCACCTCCTGGGGTGGTGCGTGTAAAACACATTTTTTAAAAATTGAGAGAGCGCAAAGTCTTTCTTAAAGTCAGCTTATCCTTGCCATTCTATCATCCAACTCTAGATCTTTATAAGAAATGGGAAGTATTGACGGTCCGACAGCTTTTCATTTTATATACTGTTACTAAACAACATTCCCTGTTAAAATACGAACCTGATAAATTTAAAAACCAGCGACGTAAGGATAAAGTTTGCACAACAGCTTCATTCAAAACTAGTTTTTCACATAATTTTTCTTCTGTTACCAGGGTTCTAACTTATATAATAAGTTAAACCGGATCCTCTCAATATATTCATTACCAAAAAATAAATGTAAAAATATGGTTATGGAGTGGTTGCAAAAGTTGGATTACAACCTTACAGAAAAGCTACTTCATCAATAAATATTGACTAGGTGAAAAGCTAAATCATAAAAAATACATAGGTCATCTACACTCACACAAACACACACTCACACAAACACACACCCACACAAACACTCATCCACACAAACACACACCCATACAAAAACACACCCACACAAACACACACCCACACAAAAACACACCCACACAAAAACACACCCACACACACAGACAAGCACTTACACAAACACGAAACCCTTGACACAACACATCACAGCACACCCTACCATACATTCACATATTATTATACTGAGACGTTGTTTCAGTTTTTAGTTTAAATATTTTTGTTAATAAGCTCTTATTTTTTGTAACTAGCTACAAATGTTCTCCTTCTATAATATTTTAAAATTACTCCTTATATCTTAAGTTCTAACATTTTCATTATAACACTAATAAAACTGTTCATTTTGCTTCCGTCGGTGGGGACCTGGTGATTTGTATTACAGGCATTTTACATGCCTACCTCAGACACCAGCTTCTCACATATTCTAGCCTATGCACATTCCTGTATTTAAGTAGATATAAGTATCATTGTAATTATGTAAGGTTGGTTCTTGTGAGGAGAAATAAATAAACATTATTATTATTATTATTAAAGGCAGATGAGTTACGTGTAAATAATTGTGAGTATGATATATGTACAGGCACAGGTTAGCATAAATGTTATCAAAACAGTTCCAGTTGAAAGGTAAACTGACATCAGCACATTGCAAGTAGTTGTAACAAAGGTAAGTATCAATATAATAAGTAAAGAACAATATCAAACAGTTAATAAGGAGTAAAATTATACATAACATTATAGGTAGGTAGCATATACACCAGTAATTAATTGTAGGTAGTCATGTTTTCACCAGAAGTTGGTGTATTTGCTCCTCACAATAAATAGTTATGGTGGGTGAGGCCTCATCTTTCTTTATATATACTTTGCCATAGGCAGTCCAGCAAAACTTATAAGCCCCTGACTTGGTTAAGTCTCGGGCGAGGAAGTGTAGGCGCGATCCCTTCGGAGTTAAATGTTCTGATAAAAATATAGGGGTATCTTCTAAGGTTTTATTTCCCAGGTGCTTGCAGCATAATTTAGTTTTGTTTTTTATATTGTAGGCCTTACCCCCTTTTAGAATTTCATTCCTCAGAAGAGTGGAACCGGTTTCCACTACTATCGGAGTATTTTGTTGAGAAGAGTTTTTCCCGCGTACTCTATAAATGTCCTTCACATCATTTTTATTAAAATTGATGTTTAAATTGCGGGAGAGGCACATGAACATTTCAGTAAGATCTTCTTTATTTTCGTTATTTCTTCGTGGTACATTTTTTATGACAAAATTAGTTTTACGCCCTCCCATCATCAGATCTTCAAGTTTGGTTTCCAAAATGGTAATACACTTTTTGTCTTCCTTAGATTGCTGCTCCAACTGATTGATTTTATTCTTGAGTTCCTCATTTTGCGCTGTTAAGTTAATAATGGAGCTTTCTATATTGAGGTTTGACTGTTGTATTTCTTTTATTATTAATTTGTCGAATCTCATTGCCGTGTTTATCTGAGAATGTTGACATCATTTTACGCATTTCAAGCTTAAAATCTTCCAGCTGTTGACTGAGGGTGTCCTCCATGTCGAGGGACGACGTTTCTCTTTGATCGTTGAAATACGTAATTTGGCGGGGTTTTGGATACAGAGCCCATCAAGTTAATACTCGTATCAGAAATATTTAACCCTAGATTACTAACCTTATTTTCCAACGCTTATTACTAACCTTCGTCGTTTCGACTACGCCGTATAAAAGGGAGGCTTCTAAGGGTTTATGGAATAAAATATTTATATGTGTTTTACTTATTTATTACAATAATCATTTGTTAACATGCTTATACGTTTTTTAATTACTAAAATCACATTTTAATTACTTTGTCAGTCTTTTAATTGAGATCAAAGTTTATACTCCTTTGAATATTTTAGTTTTTTTTAAATGCTTAAATCTTATTAACTAACAAAAACAAAGACTTGAAAAATATGAAAATATTAAAATTAAGTAATAAAATCAACAAAAGAAAGAAACAGTTTTAGAAAAAAAACTATGAATTAATACATTTGTGACAAATGTCAAGTTTGTGTTTGCCACACAAGGATTTGTTGCACTTGGTGCAACAACTCTTTGTCATTCTTCGCTTTGCGGAGGGGCAAATTGCACAATTTTTTCTTTTTTTGGCGATAGGAAGATTAACTGTATCTTCTCTTTGGTCAGTTTCACGTGTAGAAGTGGAAATACTTTTCGTATTTCCACTTCTACACGTTCCTGGAATATTCAAAATCGCTGTTATTGAGTCCCGCAGCCCCGTTTGAAGTGTCGGAATTTGTAATCTTTTTTGCATGTGTGGCTCGACCAATTTTTGATGAAGTATTTTCAAGTACTCACGCCTCATTAAAAGTTTTTTATTAGCGTCCAAAGTGTTGGTTACATATACAACATAACTATTTATAAATGCAATGTTTAGCATTCCGTAAAAATTACATAAAGGCCAACGTCGAGTTTTTCGGCTACATGAAGCGAGAGAACACTTTTGGTCTAAGGTGTCTACTCCGCCCTTTGTTTGATTGTAAAATTCTATCGTGGGCTTTTTAGTCATCTCATCAATTGTCCCTTCCTCATCACAAGTCGACAATAGAAATATTGTCTTTTGGGGCTTTGGCTTGTATGAAAGCAATGTCAGTTCCTGGTCATAACAGAAAATAGCTGTTCCTGTCTTCCGGGTCCGCTCATGCTGTAATTCTAACGGTATCTCCCTCTTATTAGCACGTAGAGTTCCAACCAAAGTCAACTTATATGGTTCTTTTACTAAACTTTTGGCTAGTGGTACCGAAGTGAACCAGTTGTCCATAGTTATATTTCTATTTGTGCCGTGCACAGTCCGTGTCAATTTTTTGACAAAATATTCACCTAGTGGCAATCCATCCGTTTTAGTGAAAGAACCTAGATAGGGCTCGGCATCCACCATAATATACTTTGTAGAATTATCTACCAACATTAAAATTTTCACACCATATTTATTTGGTTTATTAGGAATATAAATTCTAAAAGGACATCTGCCTCTGAAGCCCAATAACTGTTCATCGATGGTAAGGTAGCAACTAGGTTTATAGTTCTCTTGACATGCAACTATAAAAAGATCCCACATATCTCGAAAAGGGGCATATACATCAGTCAATCTTCGCTGTTCGCGCATAGACTTATCGTCAAATCTGAGGCAGTTTATAAGAAAATCAAATCTCTCATTAGACATAGTACTACGGTATCGATTGCCACAGAAGGTAACATCAAAAAGCTCCCTTGATGGTAAATGATTATTCTTCGTTGCTGCAGATAATGTAAGGATCCCGATCAGAGCTTTTATTTTATTGGAATCTGTCTGTCTCTGGGTGGCTTTTACATCCTTGTATTTAACGCATTTTATTGCCATCTCGGCATTAGTGTGGGTTACAATTAAATCAATCATATTATCAGTTACAAAAAATAAAAAGCAGGAAAGCGGATCTAGTTCGTTTTTGCAATGACGCGTAGGCCCAGGTCTAATATGAACAATATTTCTTGAGGCTGTTCGGCTTCGTGAACGCGGTTTCACTGATGACCATTTGTGTTTGTTTTTTCCGCGAAGAATATTACGTGATGGTGTAATAATTAGTTCATGTGGTTGACCCGAAGTGCTAGGTAACGGGTCTTCAATTGATGAAGATGCACTTGCCTGAATGTCTTCAGTAGAAGGCGATTGTTCTACCACAGAAAAAATCTCTTCCTCACCATCTGTTTCATAAGCCGGATCAGCCTCTAGGTGGTCTTCTTTCTCACTCGCAGAGCAGTCTTCGTCACTATTATCTTCTAATAATAGCCGACGAATTGTATCTAAAATAAAAATATATATAAATAAAAATAATGTAGGTTCTTATTTCAATGTAGGCAAATTAAGTACAAAGTTTACAGAACACCGCAATAATTATAACACCAAAAAATAATGAAAAATAACTCTGCAAGAATAACGTTAATACTAACCTTCGTCGAATCGACGACTCATGGTGGGTCGAACGGCGTACACAGGGCCCCTACACAAAAACACACCCGTATGCCGCGCGAGCTGCGGGTCGACTGAGATTAGCTGGAATATGAAATGCGTACGACGACGCACTCAAAATTTATACCGTTTTTTTTTTGAGTTCGCGTAGTCGTTTTGACGAAGGTTAGTGATCTAGGGTTAACAACTAGACTTCAAAAAATAGGTATAAACGGCGTAATATCATCTGGGTCTACAGTGAGAATGGGGGTGCCGCAAGGTTCAATCCTTGGCCCTTTTTTCTTCTTGGCATACATAAATGACCTTCCCTATATGATGACTAATTTAACTAATATTATATTATTCGCGGAGGATACCTCACTCATTATAAAAATTAATAGAAAATTACCAGATTTATCATCCTTTAATAATGCCCTTGATGTTCGTTCCGATTGGTTTTCTACAAATAACTTGCTTCTCAATGCAAGCAAAACTAAATGTCTAAAGTTTTCGCTTTCTAATGTTCATAAACAATCAGAATTAAATTTGATGCTTGATGGTGACCAGCTTGAATTAATTAATGAAACCGTATTTCTTGGTATAACAATTGACTCTAGGTTGCAGTGGGTGCTGTCGTCTAGGTTAAGTTCGGCTGCATTCGCGGTTAGGAAAATTCGGCAGCTTACTGATAGTTATACTGATACTGATATCACTGCTAGATTAGTTTATTACGCTTACTTTCACAGTTTAATGTCTTACGGTATTCTATTGTGGGGGTCCGCGGCCGATGTAGATTCTATTTTCATTTTGCAGAAACGGGCAATTCGCTCAATATACGGCATGGGCCCTCGAGAGTCACTGAGAGCAAAGTTTAAAGAAATTAACATTCTAACCTTGCCTTCCTTATACATTTTCGAGAATATTATGTATGTGCGTAAAAATCTTTCTAGTTTTAGAGTTAAAAGTGATTATCACGATATTAATACCAGGAATAAAAATAAGTTAGTAGTTCCTAAATTTCGGCTCACTAAAACAAATTCAAAATCATTTCTAGGGAATTCAATACGCTTTTATAATAAACTACCAGAGGTCATTACTAACCTGCCCGGTAAGAAATTCAAATCTTGTGTCAAATCTATTCTTTTAAAGAAAGCTTATTATAAAGTTAAAGACTACGTGGAAGACAAAAGGGCGTGGAGTGTTTAATATCTGCACATGTAGCCTCCCTGGCGGTCCTCAAGATTTGCTTGTTAACTTTAAATGAGTTCTTAAGCCGCCTGTATTTCCTGAAGGCACTGGACATGCCTTGACATTCCTGTTAGGGTATTTCTTTATTTTTTTTTTTTGTGTGACTACATATTTATTGTATGTAAAATTGTTCTCTTTTTATTTTATATACAATTTTAATTTTTTGTACTTTTTTCATGTGAATGCGTCAACAGCGTGGTTTTTTATTATTCATTATAACGGATTGATTGCTTTAAATTATTATTAGTGTTTTTTCTTTATTTTATTAACGTAGTTTTATTGCGTTGTTGACGCATATATTTAACCAATAATGTACAAATAATTCAAATCAAATCAAATCATTTATTCATATATAAAAGTGCACACTAAAATATAACATTATTTCTTAAAATCTAAACATATGTCATGTGCTAACATTATAATTGCCTGAACTAGGTTGAACCTGTGTCTCAAGCGAAAGAAGAGCTTATATGATAATTTGACAATATAAATTAACAATCTAATATATCACTATCACTATCATCACTACATAGTATAAAGCAAAGTCGCTTCCCGCTGTCTGTCCCTATGTATGCTTAGATCTTTAAAACTACGCAACGGATTTTGATGCGGTTTTTTTAATAGATAGAGTGATTCAAGAGGAAGGTTTATATGTATAATACATGCATAATATAGTAGAGAAACACAGATAATCTTAAAGGTTTTTACGTAAGGTCGTAAATAAACACACTTTTTTGCGCTTACATTGCAAACGCTGGCTGAACCCTACGAGATAGATCAAAATAATGTACTACAGTATTGTACACCTTAAAAAGGTCTACAAAAAAGTCCGCGATGGTATATGTCTATCTCTTGAGGATAACCCACAATTACCATTTTTTATCCTTAATTTATTACTTATCCAATTAAGTACCTTAAATACATTGTGCATGTAATATAGACCAATATGGCCCTTTGCAGCATGTAATTTAATATCAGAGATTCAAAACGCCAGGGACATAGCGGATGCGGCGGTACTGGCCGGGGGGCCGGGGAGCGCGTGCCTATACCTAAATAGTGCGTCGAAGGCCGCGCTTCGCCCTACAACACTTTATGATTATGTAGTATATTTAGTATCAGCATTGCACCCGTGCAAAGCCGGGGCGGGTCGCTATTAATCATAAATTTCAATTACCAGATAATATTCAACTTGCTGATCCCGACTTTTATTTATCTAACAATATACATTTACTCATAGGTGCAGATAAATTTTGGGAATTGCTTAATGAAGGCCTTATCCGTTTACCTTATGGTCCATATTTGCAAAACACGAAACTTGGCTGGATCATATCGGGAGCAGTTAATAAAAAGGCTTCACACATTAACCGAACTTAATGTTATCTCATACAAACATTGGATTCAGAACTTAAACTATTTTGGGAACTTGAAAACATATATTATAAACGTAAATTAATAATTGAATATTTTTTAAGTAAATTGTAATATTATTAAACTGAATCTTATGAACGACCCACATTTTGTTTTTATTTACGATTTCCTTTTAATGTGCTTATTATCCACTTACCTACTCATAACATGCCATTTAACAATTTAAAACTCCTGCCTCCTAAAGTAGCAATACCGTTGAGTGAAGACACACTGCAACTATTTGCCTTTATTATTTAATCAGGCACTTTTCCTTGGGATAATTTAAATAATTGCTACATCCTTTATTTAACATATGTTTGAAGTTACAACTAAATTAGATAAATGAAGTAAATATGTAGCAATTATTGACGCAATACATTTCGGTAAACTCTGCATGCTTGACTTTAAACTAGGAGGTGACCAGCCAACCAAACGTCAGGATTGCTGGTCAAAAAAAAAATTTTAGTTCTAAATATATATCGTATGTAGCAATTATTTATTATATTTAGCAAATATAAGCAATTATGTAGCAATTTTCGAATCAACTCTCATAGACCAACGCCACAGACAACCAGCCATTCCGACGCACACGCATGAACGTAATTTTTATCGTTTGAGATTGCTGAAAAAATAAAATACACGTGTGCTTAAGTATCAGTAGGAAATTGCCATGAAACAATTACATAGTTAAATAGTTAAGGACTTACCTTACAATGTTGAGAATAGAGTTTCTTCGATTTACAATTATAATATTTGCCAAGCGGTAATATTGGGCAGCCATCGCGGTATCAACAAGTTGAATGGTGTCATCATTCCGCCAGTAATTTTCAACGGCGCAGTCATTTCATTAATTATTTATATATTTTATTTTAGGTGATCAAGTACTTCCTAGAACGAACTGCATCCGAGATTTGGGTGTATATCACGATTCTAAGCTTACGTTTGAATTACATGTCGATGCCATAGTCGCTAAAGCATCTAAAGCACTAGGTTTCATAATGCGGCTCTCCAAGTGCTTCAGTCAAGCTAAAACATTAAAAATCCTATATTGTACTTTTGTTAGAAGCCACTTGGAGTACGCGTCTGAGATCTGGAATCCATGTTACCACAAATACATTGATCGTATAGAGAGCATCCAGAAAAGATTTATAAAGTATTTGTGTTATCATCAGAAGGTACCGTACCGATCTGAAGATTACCTCAATCTCTGTAAGAGGTATCATATATTACCCCTTATTAATCGGCGATCAATCTCTGGTCCTGCATTACATTATTTTAATGTTCCTGTAAGGTCGAAGCGATGGAACTCAACGCTGTGCGTTCCATTTACCTCTACGAATTATAGGCGAAACTCATTTATAGTGCGTGCAAGTAATCATTTTAATAACATGTGCAGACAATATGACTTTGATCCTTTCGTGACAAGTGTATCCTCGGCCAGAAAGTGCATGAGCCTTAGCTTTTTTAATTAAGTTTTGTATAATCGAGTTTTAATTCTGGGATTTTGCTTGAAATGTATTAAGTCAAGTTTGATTGTCATCCTGTTTCTTCTTGGTGGCTGTATTGCATTGTGTTGTTCACACACACTTTATCAATCTGTTCTTTAGAAGTGAAGACTTTTAATTGGCTGTCAGTCTCACACACTGTTTTTATTATGTTTACTTTAGCTGTAAGTTTTCCATCACTATCACTATCACTATCATCACTATCACTATCACTATCACTATCACTACATAGTATAAAACAAAGTCGCTTCCCGCTGTCTGTCCCTATGTATGCTTAGATCTTTAAAACTAGGCAACGGATTTTGATGCGGTTTTTTTTAATAGATAGAGTGATTCAAGAGGAAGGTTTATATGTATAATGTATAATACATGCATAAATATAGTAGAGAAACACTGATAATCTTAGAGTTTTTTATGTAAGGTCGTAAATAAACACACTTTTTTGCGCTTACATTGCAAACGCTGGCTGAACCCTACGAGATAGATCAAAGTAATGTACTACAGTATTGTACACCTTAAAAAGGTCTACAAAAGGTCTACACATTAAAGAGCACGTGCCTATACCAAATAGTGCGTCGAAGGCCGCGCTTCGCCCTACAACACTTTATGATTATGTAGTATATTTAGTATCAGCAATGCACCCGTGCAAAGCCGGGGCGGGTCGCTAGTTAATAATAAAAAAGCTAAATTAAAATACATATTTTTACTTATACCTAACACCTACATTATTTATTATTGTATGCGTCTGCAGTTTTACTTGCACACTGTAAGTAGGTCTTCCGTGCGGTCATAAGACAGACTTTGCAGATAATTACAAACACTTTTTCTGCATTTTAAGTAGTTTAGGCTATAAATACCTAGTTCACTATTTTGTTTATTATACAGAAATGAGCCTAAAAATCGAAAGAATCTATTCGTATACACATATTTCGAGGTGGAGTTTGAACTGCAAACTATATCATTACGTCTTTTGTTTATAATGTTAGAATTGTAGGAAAGCTGAGAGTGTTGTTTTAGTATTACGTGCATGATAAATAATTGCCTGACAGTCAAAACATTGCAGGATTTATATAACTGATCTGTGGGAAAGAGGAAAGGACGGAAGTGAGCTACTTTTAAAATTGCTCTCTGGGCTCGTTCGAGGGGAAGCTTTGTAGTTTTTGGTGCTCCTCCCTAAGAAGTAATACAATATGTAAGGATGGATTGACATAGGGCCAAATAAATTTGCGTTACTAGCTTAGGATCTGCGATTGTGCGTAGTTTTTTAAAAACAAACATTAATTTCCGTTCTCTAGACACTAAGCTCTCAATGTGTTGTTTGAAGGAAAGAGAATCGTCGATTATAACACCCAGATATTTAATATTATTTGTTTTAAGGACTTTAGGACAATGACATGAGTTGATTAAAGGATTACTACATTGATGTGCGTATAGATGCGTGTTAGTATTTTTATTTTGACTTTTGCGCATAGAAAAGTGTATAAATTTAGTTTTATCAACATTCAGGGTTAGTAGATTGCTTTTGAGCCAGTTAGTGACAATATTAAAACCTTTTTGTGCGCTCTTGTAGAGTTCATCAGTAGTTTTCGCAGTAAATATTAGCGCTGTGTCGTCGGCGTAGGATATTATTTTGCCGTTTTCTATATCTAGATTACATAGGTCATTTATGTAGATAAGGAATAGGGTAGGGGCCAAGATGCTGCCTTGAGGCACACCAAAATCATGGTTTTTCAGGTTATCACTCATGGTCGTATCGATTCGAACGCATTGATAGCGATTATTTAAGTAATCTGCTATTAGTTTTAGCTGTGTGCCTCTTATTCCTACGGCCTCTAGTTTGTATAAAAGCAAGGGAATTGATACAGTATCAAAAGCTTTGGCTAGGTCAATGAATATTGCTAAGCTTTGGTTCCCCTTGCCGAGTTCTTCTGTGACGTAGTCGGTCAGGGTATGTACCGCATTTGCTGTGGATAATTTCGATCTAAAGCCGAATTGCATAGGCGATAGTAAGCCGTGTTTTTCCAAGTAGTTGACTAGTCTAGTGTTAATAATTTTTTGTAGCACTTTGGATATCGAAGGAAGTATTGATATCGGTCTATAATTACTTATAAGATCTTTGTTTCCTGATTTAAAAATAGGGATTACTACTGCTTTTTTCAGAAATTCAGGAAATACACCATTTGAGAGGCATAGACGAAATATATACGTTAAGGGAGGCACCAGAATATGCTTGAACCGTTTTAATATTTTACTGCTTATATTATCCCAGCCAACTGCAGTATCATCTTTCAGTCCTGAAATAATTCGCGTGATTTCGTGTGTATCAGGGTCAAGCATACCAAAAGATTTTTCACTTGTGCTTACATGTTGAATGCTTGATGATTGTATGGCAGTTGACTGGGGGATCTGTTCAGCAAGGATTTTTCCTACGTTAACAAAATAGTTATTTACATTGTTAGCTGACAAAAGCGGTGAAGAATCATGAAACAGTAAACTTGAGATTGATTCACGCTGTTTTGATAAATAAGTGACGTTTTTAATGTGTTTCCATAATGATTTGGTATTGTTACCTGCTTTCTGCAATTCATTTTTATCATAGTTAGTTTTTAGTCGTTTTAAGAGGTTGTTGCAAAAATTACGATACCTCTTATATGTTATTTGGAGTATTAAATTATCAGGTGATCTCTTTCTCCTTTGATTAAGTTTGTCCCTGTGTCTAATACAACGGATGAGTCCAGGTGTGATCCAAGGTTTGATATTATGCATTTTTTTATTGTTTGTCATAAAAGTCGTATTGTGTAATATAGCTTGCTGGACATTTTTTATTAAGTATGATAAAGATGAATTTGCGTCAACAGTATTATAAATTGGACTAAAGTCAATGTTGCGTAAATCATTTTCAAGTTTGTTTATGTTTAATTTGGTCTTTGTCTGTGTTCGATTTAGCTTAGGGGGCATTAAATCTAGTGTTAGTAGGACAGCATGATGATCGGTAATCGTTGAATTAGTTACAAGTGCTATGTAATGTAAACTAGATTTAATCATCATATGATCTAAGCAAGAACCTCTCTGATGTGTGGGCAGAGTATGAGCAGGCAGAAACCCTAGATAAGAGCAAAGGTTAAGGTAGTTTTGTGTTCCTACATCACAGTTATTAGAGCCTATGTTGATATTTAGATCACCGGTCAGTATAATGTTTTTGAAAGGAGTTAAAGCTTCACAAGTCTGGTTTAAGGAATAAAGGAAGGGATCTAGGTTTTTAAAGGAAGGGGATCTATATATAGCTAATATTGCTGTAGTATTGCCTATTTTTATAACTAAGCATTTACAGTCTTCTAGGTCTGGTTCTTCGACGGTGATCTTGATGATTCCTTGGCATAGACTACGCGCCGTCGTTTTGATTGTAACTTTTTTTACTACAGAAAGAGTGATATCCGGGAATAAGAGGGAAATTTCCATTTCTGTTTGATAACCAGCATTCGGTTAGCACTATTATATCACATGTCAGGTTAAGTCTATGCAGGAAAGTATTGAAGCTGTCTATGTTCTTATATGTACTACGAATATTTTGGGTTAGTATTGTTAAAGAGTTTTGAAAGTCAGAGAGATATTGTTTGCAGTCTTCAACATCGCATGCTTTGGTCACAGATGAAAAACTATTATCTATTTCCGTAATTAAATTGATATCCATATTATAATAATACCTAACTAGTTGAAACTTAGTTCTAAAGTAATAAAATATTATGTGACGCTCTTAGGCGCCTTCATAATCGATCGAGTTTATGTATCTGAATTCGGCAGCTTTCCTAGCCGGGCAATCGATATCTCCGGTTTTATGATTACCTGTTTTTTTGAAGGGCAGGCACGTAGCACATTTTGGAGAGTCATTTTTCTTAGTGCACTCCTGATGATTGAATGTCCCTCTTCACCACAGTGTCCGCAAACCGGGGCAGTATTTTTGCACGATTTAGCCGCGTGACCGTACTGCTGACAGTTGTAACATCTAGTTACTAATGTGAAGTCTCTCACCGGGTAGGATGTCCAGTTTATAAAAACTCGATCTTGGGTGATGAGGGCTTTTCGTATGACGGCTGATACTTCTAATATCAAGTTATGATAGTCTGAATCTCTCCTGCCAGATTTGTGGCTCAGCTTTATTGAGGACAGAAATGTATCTCTAGTCAAAGATTTTTTTTTATTTTATTTTATTTATTTGGCTCACCAACAATTGTTTACACGATAAAAAAATGGATACATTCAACATAATACAATATTGGTGTAACAATCTCTTATAGGTAAGCACAGCATGCAATTATAATACTTAGTTAAAGTTAAGATAGTGACAAAGTGCAAATACATAGAAAAACATGATATTTTACAAACTAAAAATAATATTAAATTAAGTTTTAACAGTTAAATTAAGAATTTAAGAATTATTTAATACAAATCTAAATTAAATTAAATGAAAAAGAAAAGGAGCAAAACTACATTTTCAGAGATGAAATTCTTTTAAGAT
The DNA here is from genome assembly GCA_905475315.1 of Autographa pulchrina. Classification (NCBI taxonomy): domain Eukaryota; kingdom Metazoa; phylum Arthropoda; class Insecta; order Lepidoptera; family Noctuidae; genus Autographa; species Autographa pulchrina. The sequence continues at coordinate 19,576,187 of FR997761.1, read as the reverse complement.
TGCTAAGTGAGTCAGCGTACACGTCAACAAGATCACTGCAGCTATTTAGCAATTTACACAAACGGGGGATGGGAGAGTTGGCACCAAGCACGGTTCTGCGAAGTGGAGGATACAGGGGAGTTATTGGGGCACGTGGTATCCTAGCGGGGACTTGGAGTTTTACCCGACTCAGCAACTGCGGACAATCAATTTGATATCGTAGGATTTTAAAAAGGAAAACGGAATCGAGTATATCCCTTCTTTTTTGTAAAGATACCATCTTAAAATGAGAAAGTCTGTTATTATACGATCGTATTTTTTTAACTAAACCGGACGAATATGCTAAATGCCATAGGAACCGTTTTTGTACTCTCTCTAGCCTCAATGTGTGTGTTGCATAATGTGGTCTCCATACCGTACTACAATATTCCAGTACACTTCGGACAAGACAATTGTAAAGCATGATCTTAGTCTTGCTACGACGAAAACAAGTGACATTTCTTAATACGAATCCTAGCATTCTAGAGGCTTTTTTTATAACGTTTTCAATGTGGGGTATGAATGTCAGTTGCCTATCGAATGAAACTCCAAGGTCTCTAATAATCTCAACTTCGAGAATCGAACTTTGAGATATGTGGTAGTTGGATGGTATTAATTTAAGTTTTCTGGAAAATTTTGCATGGTAGCATTTTTTTACATTTAAACTCATGTCATTGTCCTTACACCACTCCGCTAGAACATCGATGTCACGTTGGAGCAATTCAACGTCAGCGTCTGATTCAATTACTCTGCAAAATTTTAGGTCGTCCGCATACATATAACATTCCGAAAATTTTAACATATGAGGAATATCGTTAATAAAAAAGTTAAATAATATAGGACCAATATGGGATCCCTGGGGAACACCGGATGTAATCCCGTAAAAGTTTGACTGGTAGCCATTAACGGCGATATAAAAAGTGCGATTTTCAAGGTATGACTTCAACCAGTTACGAAGACAGCCGGTAATACCATATGCAGATAACTTTTGTAGGAGTTTATTATGGGGGACACTATCAAATGCTCTACTAAAATCTGTATATATCACATCCACTTGTTTAGCGTTATCAACAGCAGCCATTAAAGTCTCAGTGAACGCTACGAGATTAGTGCAAGTAGACCTAGAGCTTACAAAGCCGTGCTGGGAGCTGCTAAGGTAAAGTCTCAAGTGTGACTGTATACATGGGCAAATCAAGGATTCGAAAACCTTGGCAATGGTAGACAAGATAGAAATTGGTCTATAGTTACTTACAAAAGTGCTATCGCCGGATTTATAAATTGGTACAACCTTAGCTTCTTTCCAAACGTTAGGAAAAGTACCTAAAGCAAGAGATCGATTATATATATGCAACAGAGGAGCTGTCAGGGAAGAGGCGCACATAGAGACGAAAATAGGAGGAATACCGTCAGGACCAGCACCTTTTCGACGGTCAAGAGACTTCAACTTATTAAGCAAAGTGTCGTGCTCAATTACTGGGGCTGACAGAGGCAAACTGTAAGCTGCCATAATCTTCAAGTAATCCGAAGAAAGAGGTATGTTTGTATTCTTAGGGCTATTATACATAGAAGAGAAATGTGCAGCAAACATTTCGGAAATATTAGCTCCATTAGAAGAAGATGTCACGCCGTCGTTCATAGTAAGAGGATAGGAACTAGTACCTCCGCGTTTATCTTTTATATAGGCCCAGAACCGGTTTGGATTATTGGTGATATCAGTCTCCAGGTTACTTAAATATGTATTGTAACAAGAAGTAGCTATAGCTGAGCACCGTTTACTCAGCAACCTTATTTCAAGCTCATCCATTGGGTTCCCATATAACTTATAACGAGTTCGTATCTTTTCTTTATCTCTCAGGGCTCTTATTAGTTTTTTATTAAACCAAGGAGGATATGTTTTACGTCTGCGTGATGACGTGGGGGCAAGCTTTTGTATTAAACTATTAACTTTATTATAAAAAATACTAACCATTACATTTACATCGTGAATTCCGTCGAACAAATAGTTCCAATCAATATCATCCAAGTGCTTACACATCATATTATAATCTAATTTGAAAAAATTCGTTCTCTTACTATTATTATTATAGGGAAGCCTCGAGTCATCGTCTGACTTAATATGAATTTCAATTGGGGGATGTAAAGTATCAACAATACTTAAAGGGTTTTGAGCGGCAAGTACGCTGCCAGCGGTTAAGCTAGTCAACACAAGGTCTAATATTTGCCCTGACTTGTTCTTTATATTATTGAGTTGAATTAGTTTGTGGCGGTCCAGAACACTTGGACCCCACCTCAAAGCGTGAGCATTCGCTTCGCTTGATGAAAGTGTGACCGCACCTCAAAGTCACGCCACCTCAGAAGATCCTTTGTTCGGAGCTTACACGTGCCGCGCGCACGCAGCGAGCGTGTGATATTTGTATGCAGGCAGCCGAGAATGGCCTTGGGAGACCGGCGCGAGTTACGACGACGGAGCGGCCACCGGACAGTCCGCATCGAGCTAGCTTACGCGCTGTACACCTCGCAATCGTTCTTGTGTGATAATTTAATTTTTATTTAAGTGTGCTTAATGTATAAGCTATTATTAAAATCATTAAGTGTCGCATAATAACATTCCTCCTTTTCGCCTTCATCTATTTTATTTCCTGCTGTCGCTTCGCTGCTAAATCACATAGCTTATAGCTTCCCTGTACGATCGGCGCGGGTTCGATTCCCGTAAAAGTTAGGGATAAGCTAATCTCGCTTATGCCTACATTGGTGACCCCGACGTGATCATCACCCGCGTCGCGACGTCGTTTTACGGAAGATCCAGGATATTCAGAGGTGCATCCAGGTTTCCGAACATCAGTACATCCAGGTTCCAGAACATCGGTACATTCGGAGCAGCAGAGTATCCTGAGGGCAACCAGTGGACCTAACGCTAACCTAGTAAACAAACGGATAATATAAGGGTGTGGTCCCACAACTCATAAGCGGTGAGCGATTTAATTTTTTTTTAACATGGCAGAGTCAGACGGTTTTGCCGATTGTAAGGACGCTCCCGTTATCTCTGGAGAGGTAGCGAAAGTTGGAATGCCATTGCGCTGCCCGGCCTTTACTCCGGAGGAACCAGCATTATGGTTCGCGCAGCTTGAAGGCCAATTTATTCTGTCTAGAATAACCAGTGACTCAACAAAATTTTATTATGTTGCCACTCAGCTTGAGACTCAATACGCTAAACAAGTTAAAGATATAATCACCAACCCTCCAGAGACGAATAAGTTTGAGAAGTTGAAATCCGCCCTTATCAGTAGACTGTCTGCGTCTCAGGAAAAGCGGATTCAGCAGCTCCTCCTTCACGAGGAGTTAGGAGATCGTAGGCCTTCGCAGTTCTTGCGACACCTGCAGGGTCTCGCAGGCCCTTCAGGTGGCTCCGATTTTGTGAAGAGTGTCTGGACTAGTCGGTTACCCCAGAATATTCAGACTGTCATCGCGTCGCAAATTTCTGAATTACAGGTGGAGAAGTTAGCGGAAATCGCAGACTGTGTGCACGAGATAGCGCCGATGACACCGCAGGTCGCGAGCACCTCCTCTTCCGCAAGTACTGCTTCTACGGACCTGGCGGCGCAAGTAAGCGAGCTGACACGGCAGGTGGCCGCGCTCAAGTCACAACTGAGCAGCAGAGGGAGGCATCGCTCGCATTCACGATCTAGCGGGAGCCGTCGAAGGTATGACCGATCTAGCTCTAGACTGAAGCAGCCACCCGAGAATCATCCGCACTGCTTCTACCATTTCAATTACGGAATGAAGGCGCAGAAATGCAGGAGCCCCTGTAACTTTCCAGCGGAAAACTGCAAGGGCTGTCGCAAGTAGCGGCCAACGACTGTCCCATTTCTTCAGGCCGTCTGTTCATCACCGACCGGATATCGAAAATGCAGTTCCTTGTGGACACCGGGTCAGACTTATGCGTTTTCCCCCGGTCTGCCGTGAAGACGCCCTGCCTTCGATCTAGGTATGACCTGGTAGCTGCCAATAACACCGTAATCCACACGTACGGTGCCTTACACCTCACTCTGAATCTAGGCCTCAGAAGGACCTACCGCTGGACCTTCACCATCGCAGACGTATCGAGAGCCATTATCGGCGTAGACTTCCTCAACTTTTATGACCTGCTGGTGGATTGTAGGAACCAACGCCTGATCGATAATACCACGACTTTGTCTGTTCCTGCCACGAATGGCAACTCCGGGGACATCGCGTCTGTGAAGGCCGTGGTTGGTGACAGCGAGTACCACCAGATCTTACGTGAGTACCCAGAGATTACCCGCCCACCAGGCAGACAGCTACCAGGCAAGCACAGCACGGTGCACTACATCAGGACGACGCCAGGACCCCCGGTAGCATGCAAGCCTCGACGTCTGGACCCTGCTAGACTGCAAGCAGCGAAGAAGGAGTTCGAGGAAATGCTCGCCAGTGGGGTAGCACGACCTTCGGAGAGTGCGTGGTCCGCACCGCTACACCTGGTGAAGAAGAAAGACGACGGATGGAGACCATGTGGCGACTACAGGGTACTTAACGCGCGAACAATACCTGACAGGTACCCCGTCCGCCACATTCACGACTTCTCTCACCAGCTCGCAGGCTGCACCGTGTACTCTACTATAGACCTTGTAAAGGCCTACAACCAGCTGGCGATAAACCCGGATGACATACCGAAGACCGCCATCACGACACCCTTCGGTTTGTTTGAGTTCCCCTTCATGACCTTTGGTTTGAGGAATGCGGCGCAGACTTTCCAAAGGTTCATAGATGAGGTACTACTTGGCTTGGATTTCTGCTATGGCTACATCGACGACATTGTGGTATTTTCCGCGTCTCCTGAAGAGCACAAGACGCACTTACGCCTAGTATTTGACCGGTTAAAACAGTATGGGATAGTCATTAACACAGCTAAGTGCAACATCGGTCAAGCAGAGGTTGCATTTTTGGGATACCATGTGTCAGCCGAAGGGACTAAGCCCCTGGAGACAAAGGTGCAGGCAATCCAGGAGTTCCCAATACCCAAGACGGTTAAGGAGCTGCGCAGATTCTTGGGTATGATAAACTTTTATCGCCGATTTGTCCCAAACGCAGCTAAGCTTCAAGCACCGTTGAACGCTGTCCTTGCTGGGCCCAAGGTAAAAGGTGCACATCCGGTGGACATGACTCCTGAGCTGCTGAGAGTTTTTGACGACTGTAAGTCTTCGTTATCCAAAGCGACTCTCCTGGCTCATCCAGACGCCACGGCAGAGCTAGCCATCGTGACCGACGCATCCGACACTGCCATAGGAGCCGTGCTTTAACAACGCAAAGGTGAGAACTGGGAACCTCTAGCCTTCTACTCTCACAAGCTCAGCAGTGCTCAGAGGAAGTACAGCCCGTATGACCGAGAGCTGCTAGCAGTATACGAGGCCATCAAATACTTCCGGCACATGGTGGAGGCTAGAGCGTTCGCTATCTTCACGGACCACAAGCCCCTCACCTTTGCCTTCAAGTCGAATAGGGAGAGCTGCTCGCCGAGACAGTTCCGGTACCTTGACTTCATCGGACAGTTTACGACGGATATAAGGTACTTACCCGGACAAGAGAATGTTGTTGCAGACGCACTGTCGCGTGTGGAGGGGATATCTGCAGCTGGCATTAATTTCGAGGATCTTGCAAAACTTCAGGACGAGGATCCAGAACTGCAAGATCTACTGCGCCACGGCTCGTCACTGAGGCTAGAGAAACTAGCCACTATCTGCAGCAACTACTTGCCAGTGTACTGCGACGTTTCGATGCAGATTCCTCGCCCGTATGTTACTCCGACTCTACGTAAACAGGCTTTCAACTCACTGCACAACCTTCATCACCCGGGAAAAGCAGCTACAGTGCGACTGGTCACGCAACACTTCGTGTGGCCAGGGATTCGTAAAGATTGTAGAGAGTGGGCAAGGCAATGCGTACAATGCCAGGCGTGTAAAGTGGCACGCCACACCAAATCCCCACCTACATCCTTCCTTACTCCCTCCTCTCGTTTTTCCCACGTTCACATTGACATCATCGGTCCCCTAAAACCTTCTAATAATTACAGGTACTGCCTTACCGCCATCGACAGATTCACCCGATGGCCTGAGGCGTACCCACTTCAGGACATCACGGCGGAGAGCTGCGCCGCCGCGCTGGTGTCTGGCTGGATAGCCAGGTTCGGTTGTCCGGCACGGGTGACCACTGACCGTGGTCGTCAGTTTGAGAGCCACCTCTTCAAGACGCTCACAGTCTTGGTTGGCGCGCATCATCTCCGCACCACCGCCTACCATCCGGCGGCGAACGGCATCGTGGAGCGGCTTCATCGGCAGCTGAAGGCTGCTATCATGTGCCACGATTCTTCCCAGTGGACCGAAGTCCTGCCACTGGTACTGCTCGGAATGCGTAGCGCTTGGAAAGACGACATCCAAGCTACGCCGGCCGAGCTCGTCTACGGGGAGACACTCCATCTTCCTGGCCAGTTCCTGTCATCGAGAGAGGACTACGCTGCGGCTGATGTCACCGAGTTTGCCAACCGGCTGCGCCAGCACATGGTCAATCTCACTCCCCGACCAACTGCGTCGCATACGACGACTACGCCATTCTACGTGCCCCGAGACCTGCACAGCTCTTCTCATGTGTTCCTGCGACGAGACCATGTCAGAAGGTCGCTGGAACCGCCCTACGCTGGACCCTACAGGGTGATACAGAGACATCCAAAATATTTCACCATTGATGTGCACGGTAGACCAAACAACGTGTCCATTGATCGTCTCAAACCGGCCTACGTGATGCGTGAAGACACAGGGGACGCTGAGCCAGTGACCACTACCACTACTACCAACTCGAGCACCCCGGCTGCTGGCGACGCGGAGAAGACGACAAGAAGTGGACGTCGAGTGAGATTCCCTGACTTCTATCGACCGTAGTCACGGTCTGGCCGGGGGGAATATGTGGCGGTCCAGAACACTTGGACCCCACCTCAAAGCGTGAGCATTCGCTTCGCTTGATGAAAGTGTGACCGCACCTCAAAGTCACGCCACCTCAGAAGATCCTTTGTTCGGAGCTTACACGTGCCGCGCGCACGCAGCGAGCGTGTGATATTTGTATGCAGGCAGCCGAGAATGGCCTTGGGAGACCGGCGCGAGTTACGACGACGGAGCGGCCACCGGACAGTCCGCATCGAGCTAGCTTACGCGCTGTACACCTCGCAATCGTTCTTGTGTGATAATTTAATTTTTATTTAAGTGTGCTTAATGTATAAGCTATTATTAAAATCATTAAGTGTCGCATAATAACATTCCTCCTTTTCGCCTTCATCTATTTTATTTCCTGCTGTCGCTTCGCTGCTAAATCACATAGCTTATAGCTTCCCTGTACGATCGGCGCGGGTTCGATTCCCGTAAAAGTTAGGGATAAGCTAATCTCGCTTATGCCTACAAGTTTGTTCATATGAGTAAAATCCGTCAATAGGTGTGCCATACCTGGGGCTACATAACCGTTATCTAACTCACTTACCAAGCTCCAATTGATGTTGCCCAGATTAAAGTCGCCGATTATACAGGTCTGCAACCTTGATTGTTCAAACACAGTGTTACATGAGTCCAGAAAGTATTCTAGATTTGAGCGCAATACAGGTGGAGGTAAATAAATTGCGCACAGAGCCAGTTGACGAACAGATTTTGTGATGGAAATGTCAATAGTAACCCATAGATCTTCACAATGAGTTTCCCATTCAAACATACGCTTTGAATTTATTTTTTTTAGTACAGCTATTAACACACCTCCTCCATCTTTTTTCTTATTATCTCTGTCCCTTCTATATACTACATATCTGTCATCAAATAGCTCTGAGCTCAGTACAGATTCATTCAACCATGTCTCTATTAATATAACTACATCATAGGTTTCACAAGACATTTGACGATAAAAACCTAGACATTTAGTGCGTAAACCTCTGGTGTTTTGATAATAAATCCTTAAGTTACAATATTTTTTTTCATAAAACTACAATAGCATTGACGTATAAATATGTTAAAAACATTAAGCTAGTTTATTTAAAATATCCTTATTTCGAACCAGAATGTGTTCAGATTCTTGTTCTTTCCGCATAAATATGCGGCCACCTCGTACCCAGACGAACTGGTATCCAAGTTCCTTAGCCTTAATTCTGGCTGCAGCGTGAAGGGCCTTATTAGTGGTAGACAGGTGTTCCGTTATAAAAATTGGGGTCTTCGGTCCGGCGTATCCTAGGTGCGAGGTATTTAATTTGTTATCAGGATTTGATTTATTAAATTTAATCGTGGCTGCGAGGAATTGATCACGAGTACGAGGAGAAGCTAGTTGTACTACTATAGATCGTGGTCGAGAATTAGTAGCACTCTGCTTGGCGACTCTAGTACAGTATTTAATGTCGCTGTCCACGATGCCGCTCCCCACCACTTTAGTTAATTGCGTTACTATATGCAATAGATTTTCTTGTTTTTTTTCCGGCAGGCATTGAATTTCTATATTGTTTGAACGAGTTTGTTGTTCAAGTTGGTTTACACGTGAAGAAAGATCATTAATACACATTTTCATCTCTAAGTTTTCATTTTGCAGTTCATTCACGGTCTCTTTGGACGCAGCATATTCTCTCAAAAGATCCTCGTACTGTGAGTTCATAAATGTCATAGATTGGTCCATCTTATCCATTTGTTCTTTAATAGGCTGCAGTTCTCTATTTAGGGTTTCAGTAAATTTTGACAACATTTCTGCCTGTTCCTTCTTAACAGCATCTTGAATGAGTTGCCGAATATCATCACGCGACAGAGTAATGTTGTCCGTCTGAGGCGGAGATCCAAGAGCTTGTCTTTTATTCCCCCTGGTGGTTGAGATATTACAGGACACATCATTCCCCTCGTGAAAATCGAGTGATTTACGATGTGAATCAGGAAGGCTATTTAAAAGTGCGGGTGAATTGCTACACCATTTTACGAGGTCAAAATCGCCCGACTTAAACATTTTTATTAGATCATGCGATAGCTGTATAGCGTTCTCCTCGTTATTCACAGAATAGACCAGGTCATCCATATATAGGCTGGTCTCTGCTACTTTAGCAGCTTCGGGAAAATGCGGACTGTCCGAGACCAGCTGTCGCACAGTGCGCATAGCTATGTAAGGACTCGACTTCAGTCCAAAAGGTAAACGGTTAAAAGCGAATGTCAACACAGGATCGTTCTCATTGAATCGAAACAAAATGCGTAGGTATTTACGCTGCTCAACAGGTACGCAAATACGTAGAAACATCTGCTTAATATCAGAATTTATAGCGATAGGAAATAATCTAAAATTGATTATAAGAATAAACAAATCTGTTTGTAAATTTGGACCAACATGAAGTACATCATTTAAAGATAAACCTGTATGAGTCCTAGCACTCGCATCCAGCACAATGCGCGGCATCGGTTTGTCTGGCGGAACGACAGCGTGATGAGGGATGTAATACCCGTCATCTGAAATGGCCGATTCGTCGACTTTACTTAAATATCCATTGTCTATGTAATCTTTGATCACTGCGTTATAATTTTCCCGCAACGTCGGAGATTGGCGGAGTTTTCTCTCCAGCGCAACCAGTCGACGGTACGCGGCGGTGCGGGAGTTACCTAACTCAGCGGGATCCTTACTAAAGGGCAACGCGACAGTATAACGACCCACATCGTCACGTGACACGGTTGAGGAAAAAATATTCTCACATTCGGTTTCTTCGGGAGATAAAAAATGTTTATTCTCAACTTCTTCCAATTCCCAGAACCTTTGTAATAAATCATTAAGGGCTAATGCTGTGAAAGAAGAGCTAGGTAAATTTAAATTATCTTTACTATGCGGAAAATCACCCATAAAGACATACCCGAATGTGATCAATAACGCGGGTGGGGCATGTGAATCTAAGTCTACCCTATTCCCCAAATAAATATACGGAAACAGCTGAGCGCCTAACACTATGTCAATATCACCTGGAATATTCCAGCTTAAATCAGCGAGCGTAAGCGAGTGGAAGTCCACTTGGCAATCCCACTTAATATGGTGCGAAGGTAGCTGGTCCGTAATGCACTCAACTACTAACGCGTGAATGGTATACTTTTGATGCGAGTATACGCGAGACTCGATATCTAAGTTCACATAACCTATTATCGGCCGCGATACAGAACCAACGCCTTTGACAAAAGAATTACTCAAAGGAATTATTACTAAATTAAGTTTTCTACAACAAGCTGTAGTTATCAAATTATTTTGCGAACCATTGTCAATTAAACACCTAACAATAGTTTTATGGCCCGAGCTATTGTTATTAGCTCTCGCATAAACCTGCGCGGTTGATAACAGAATCGCCTTAGTCTTATTATCTGCTGCTAATAACACGGCCGTGTTGTGAGTCGGAGATGTTGTAATAACATCGCCCAAACCACACACGGGCACCGGTGCGGAAATATCGACCTTATCGCAATGAGAATAAGAGCGCGCCACAGTGGCGGGTGACGTAACAAGCGATGACGCAGCGCGGAGCGGGGAAAGCGCGGGAGGCGCGGCGGACAGCGGCGCGGCCGGGGAAGACGCGACGACTACATTGCAAATCGTCGGTTTGACATCAGCTGTTTGCGAGTGATAATTTTTATTAAAATGTAATAACGTATGATGACGTTTTTTACATATGTTACAGACTGAGGTCGACTTGCAATCACTCAAACCATGCGACATGCTCAGACAATTAGCGCAACCATGTTCGGATTTAATAAACTCAAATCTAGTTCTAGGAGTCAACGCGGATTGAAACTTAGGGCACTTATACAAATGAACATGGGCAGTAGCTTTACAAAACGCGCAACTCGAGATCGAGTTCGCGGGCGGAGCGGAAAAATTAGGCGATTCACTTACAACAAACGCTTTTGTTTGCGTGCAAGGATCGCGAGATGCGGAACCATGAGGTTTATTATAATTATTTTTCGCATTCGAATGAGATGAATTCGAGCGTGCTAATATCTTTGCCTGATCCTGAACGAAACTTATCAACAATTTAGTTGTGGGTATTTCAATATCGTGAATGGAAAGTTCAAACGATTGACCAGTCTGCGAATCTATTTTTCTCATGGCGCAATGCAAGAGTATAAAGTCCGCAAACGAGTTTTACCGAACAATAGCCATCCAAAGACTGAGTCGAAGGCGGTAGGTTGATGTGATTTTCTTTTAATATGACGATTACGAAGCGATTCCGCAAATACATCCGCACCGAACAGTAGGTCGATCCGGCCAGGAATGTCAAAACCGGGATCGGCTAACGATAGTGAATTGATGTGAGACCAACCCGATGTATTTAATTTAGCTATTGGCTGGTCCCCGCAAATTTTTGACATTACGTGCATATTTAAATTAAATAAAACTTGATCATCAGTCACAATGGAACAATTAATGTATCCTAAGATTGAAGCCGGGGCTTCACCGATCCCACTTATAGTTGTGGTAGGACTGGATAGTTTTAAATTTAAAATTTTGACAGCTGAGTCAGTAATAAGATTAATCTGACTCCCCGAATCGAAAAGAGCTCGAAAAGACACGAACTTGCCATCCGCATCCCGTACTTGCACAATGGCAGTTGCTAATAAAACAGTTGTGTTATTGTTATTAGAAAATAATGAAGAGGTTGGGTTCGACTCGACCGGTTTATCTTTATGAAGTAAAGTGTGATGTTTATGGTTACACTTACGACATTTAAAAATAGATGTACAACCTTTTAATTGATGTGAAGCTCGAAGACAATTGAAACACCAATTATTTTTGCTTGCGATAGATATCCGCTCATCTACTGGTTTATTAAGAGATTGCAGACATGATGATATTGAGTGAGTGTCACCACAAAACGCGCACTTAACTGGTTGTGACGTAGGAGTTTCACTGCTTGTAGTACTAGCTGTGGCAACTTGAGGTTTATCTGTACTGCCCACAAGCGCATGAGAAACGTTTGCCCGATAATTTGTTTGAGATGATTTTACAGATCGTTGTAGTGGCTTACTCGAAGTTTTATTATTAATTTCACAAAAATGAGAATCACGTAAAAGCGCTTCACATTTCAAGTGTAAGAAAGATTTCAACTGTGCATATGGATGAAACTCAATGTCAGGATATTTTTCCTCGAAATCGCAACGCAAGTTTGAGTCCATCTTAGAGAGAAGATGGTAGACTAATACAAAATCCCATCGATCCTCAGGTAAAATAATTTTCTTTAAAATAATTAAATTTTCCTCAAACAGGTCCAATGATTTTCTAAACTCATTACCGTCAGTAGTATTAAAATTAATGTTTAAAAGGTCCTTCCATGACGTAAAAGCTAAAGGTCGTTTCCTTTGATAGCGAGTAACAAGGGCCTGGTAGGCATCATTGTAACAGATAAAATGCATCGCCGGTCAACGATGAGAATAAATAATGAAATTTTTCCGTATCAGTAAGACTACTAGAATTATGAATCAATGCATTAAAAACTCACAAACATACATACATACATACATGAACCCTGAAAACATAACACTCCTTTTTCGGCAGTCGTGTAAAAATATCGTGATATTCAGGCCATTTCTTGATGTCACCACTGAAAGTTGGAAGATCAATTTTCGGTAAACGGATATTCGACGATGAAGAATTATGATTATTATTTACTTGAGGTTCACTTTTAGTTAAACTACGATGAATAGATAAGATTTGAAAATATTTATCGTCAAATGTATCCTGGAGCGTATAATCTGCATGATCAGGATCATCTAAAAGCTCCAAAACGATCTGATGAGCACTTTCAAAGCTATCTAGAATATGTTTGAGTTCCTGATAATAAGAAAGAAATAAATTCCGTTGTATGTTGTCAGTCATCATTTTTGTTGTTGTTGTAAGTCATCACTCATTGCCAATGTACCTATTTCCAATGCCTTATCCAACCGCTTAGTAGCTAAAGTACGCTTTCTACGTAACTGTGATAAATCTTGAACTGTATATTCATTCTCCGTAGAGTGGGATTTCGATTTCTTAAAGCAACTTTGTTTACGAGACGAATGTTTACTTAACAATGACATGATAAAAACAATTAGCAAGATCGGTAACTGATAACGAATAGTCGGCGATACAAGGTTCCAACAGATAGGCGCTATCTGCTTACAAAGATGTAAACAAGATAAGAACACGAGCACTTAAGCGCAATACACACTGAGCCCGCCGGGCCGCCGACTAAGGCCGGCGACACAACCCGGCGGCCTGTATGAAAAGAATCATGTCGGCAACATGCGCCCGCGCGTGTTGCCCGCCGACATTACATGCATGCCGCCGACCAAATTTTCCGACTTGTAATAAGTGAAGCCGCCAACTAGACCGCCGACAAAAAGTTACCGACATATGTCGGCGGCCCGGCGGGCTCAATGTGTATTGCGCTTCGCTAACCGGTAGTAATATTTATTTAATTTTAGTCGTGTGTATATATATCTACAGATTATAGACTGTGTAAAGAGCGCAACATAAATCCTTTGTTCAATTTAAGTTAATTTGATTAAGTTTTGAAGTTAAACGTATCCGAACGCAAGCCGCTGACAAATCATACTAGCGTAGCGCGGTACGTTAAGATAATTTTGTTACACCACCTACCTTCGAATTAAAAATGTCACACGAACAAAGGACTTTTTGTGTATGTTTAATGACCGATATTTTACGATACGATACGATACCTAACAGTTAATATAGGCCGAAAAGGATAATATTAAGCACCGAAGGAAGATAGATTGCCTAATTGAGATCCTACAATAAATATTAAGGCTTAATTGCGTTGCGATCAGTGGGTGCCATCGGACGCGTTTGCACAGTTCGCAGAAATTATTATAATTTCGTGCCGAGCGCGGCGTCAGCCGCCGCTTGTTTTGACACCATGCGTTCGGAAGAACTTGTGGCGAACGAGGTCCTGGCGTTCCTGCAGTACCAGCTGGACGTCATGGATGAGGTCAGTGTGACACAAATCTGCACCTCAAATTTCACCGAGGAGGAGATACGCAGCGCAAAGAAGCTGCTGTACGAGTCGCTGCAAATGGCAGACCGAATGCCGTCCCACAGGAGGGATGAAAAGGGAGAGAGGAGTCTCCAAGACGCCATAAGGCTTTTGAAGGAGACCGACCCGGACGACGTGCCGACATTCGTGGCAAAGGAGTTGCGCAAGCTGCCCCCGGTCACTTTCGATCACGTCGACGTCACCAGGCTATTAAAGGACATCACGAGTATGAGGTCTAGCCTGGTCGAGCTGCAGTTGAAGCTGGAGGCATCACAATCCACCATCAGTGATCTACGTAGCGAGGTAGCAGAATTGCGAAACTCTGTATGTAGGTCACACGCGCATGCCAACAGCGACAACACACGCCTCGGACAGGTCAACGCATCGCCGCCGCGCGCCGAGTCAGCAAGATTGCACTTGTCGCCAGCCGGCGCCACTACTAGCGATGTTAAACTGTGCCCCGCCCTCCCCGCGTCTTCCATAGTCGGGACGCCGACGAATGTAAGCACGTCAAAGCCTGGACGTGTATATAAGTAAAGAGACGACTGATGCAGATGGTTTCATCAAGGTAGAGAGAAGGAAGAAGAAGCCATCTAGCCGCAATCAATGCGGAACTGCGTTGACCGGTCCGAACATGCTGCTGAGCCCCGCAATTCCAACGACGCAGCTGTATGTGTCGCGCCTTCACCACTCCACGAAGGTCGAGGAGATCGTGGAGTATATACGAGTAGTATATTATTGGGCATTCTATACCACTTTCTGTCGCTCGCCAGTCAAGCTCGGCTACACGCCGAGCGCTCGCTACAGAAAGTGGTATAGAATGCCCAATAGGTTATGAGCGATACATATAATGGAATAGTTGTTGTATTGCGTTCCAACGGTGATACACCATCGAAACGACTTGATTCATTGAATTGCGCTAAAATGATATTAAACCATTAAAACGACTTGTTGTATTGCGTTCCAACGGTGATACACCATCGAAACGACTTGATTCATTGAATTGCGCTAAAATGATATTAAACCATTAAAACGACTTGTTGTATTGCGTTCCAACGGTGATACACCATCGAAACGACTTGATTCATTGAATTGCGCTAAAATGATATTAAACCATTAAAAAGACTTGTTGTATTGCGTTCCAACGGTGATACACCATCGAAACGACTTGATTCATTGAATTGCGCTAAAATGATATCCCACCAAAAACATACAATGTAAAAAAAAGCCAAGTCTCTCTATGCAATTCTTCCATCGTAAAAAGTTTTGAGATCGCATAGGAGCCAAGTCCTGTTCAACTTAATTTGTAATAATAAATCAATATTTTGAGACTATATCAATAGCTTTGTTTACATTACAATAACAGTGACTTGGCCATGAGCACAAGTTAAGGTCGTTTGCTCCTTGTAATTACGTGCAAATACCGTTGAATTTATATATTATATATATTATGGACATGATTTTGTAACTGATTGGAATTTGAGATCACTATGGACAAAACATGTGCCATAGTGCATGTGCAGTTCACTGATCTTGGATGATACCGACTGTCGGTTAAGGTGTCCTGATATTTTTTATTATTTACTTGCAACTCCTCCAAATATGCCGTTTTATATTTGTATCTTATTGTGCTCATGGCCAAGTCACTATTATTGTAATGTAAACAAAACTATTGATATAGTCACAAAATATTGATTTATTATTACAAATTAAGTTGAACAGGACTTGGCTCCTATGCGATCTCAAAACTTTTTACGATGGAAGAATTGCATAGAGAGACTTGGCTTTTTTTTACATTGTATGTTTTTGGTGGGATCTCATTTATTTTTTGTAGGTCTCTTTCTTTTCTTTTTATAAATAAACAAAATTGCTATAAAAATACTTGCTTTTTGTACATAAACAAAGAACAAAGTTAACAATGCAGTCAAAATTCATATACCATGTTCTTGTAAAACCGCAAATATAAATACGGATATGAAAAAAAACGGTAATAAATTATATAATTTATTACCGTTTTTATAATTTTTCCTTTTACATGTAGCTAAAAACCTATCTTGGTGCCAAATTTGAAGGTTCTAAGTTTGCTAGAAGTAGTACCTTAGATTTTTGATGATCGGTCAGTGAGTGAGTCAGTGAGTGACAAAATAGTGTAACTTTGATTGCTCATAACTCGTAAACTGTTGGTTCAAATGTCATGTAATTTTGAGGCTGAGCTTGTTTTAATACTTACTCTAGGTCATCGAAAACCTAAACCCCTAGCTTTGTCCGTATCGATGATACAGGGGGGGTGAAATAGCCGCGAAACGCTTCGAGAAAAGAATGGTACGGCCGTGCCCGTTTTGCTCGAGACTTGGCTGGGGCACTGCCGTGCCCCCAGATTAAACCATTAAAACGACTTGTTGTATTGCGTTCCAACGGTGATACACCATCAAAACGACTAGATTCATTGAATTGCGCTAAAATGATATTAAACCATTAAAACGACTTGTTGTATTGCGTTCCAACGGTGATACACCATCGAAACGACTTGATTCATTGAATTGCGCTAAAATTATATTAAACCATTAAAACGACTTGTTGTATTGCGTTCCAACGGTGATACACCATCGAAACGACTTGATTCATTAAATTGCGCTAAAATGATATTAAACCATTAAAACGACTTGTTGTATTGCGTTCCAACGGTGGTACACCATCGAAACACCATACAGACTGGTGTACGCAGTATGCTTTTTCATCGCAATAGCAATAGGAACCAACAGGCAATGATTGTATTGATATGTAATGTGTTTGTTATTGCGCGCTCACAACTGACACAATCGTCCGTGATACAGATTCGTGTATGCAGTATGCTTTTTCATCGCAATAACGTTAGAAACCAACAGGCAATGTTTGTCTTTGTAATATGCTATCGCGCGCTCACAACTGCTACAATCGTCTGTGATGCAGACTGGTGTACGCAGTATGCTTTTTCATCGCAAAGCACATAATAAAAAACAAACAAAAGTTATTAAGATAGATTAAATTGTATTCAAAATATAACAAGTTATTGAGACTAGAACGAACTAAACATTGGAGGCTTCAAGAACAGCTCATCTGCGGACTGCACGAACGCTTGGAGTTTACGCCACTGGCTGGTGTCACCCTCAGTCTGGAATTTTATTCGAAGTAGCGCTTTCCTCCATAGCTCTTGAGAGTCTGTTTCACGAGCGTCATTTGTTTGATACACCTTGAGGTCAATATAGTACTCGCCAGAGGTGTTTGCAGTCCGGCGTTCGCTACCGTTTGCTATTCTTGTAACGAAGAACGTGGACAACACAGGCGTCGATGTGCCATCACATTCATCGTCTCGTTCATGTCGGAGCCCGAATATATCAAGCTTATTTATTTTTTTGCTGGAACAAAGAGTAAATAATAATGTTAACAAGTACTCGTATACTAACGATAATTTTAGGAACACGTTTAAATTTACATAGGTACATGTTTTGTTAAGAATCTGGGATACACAAAAGTTAAAATATCGTATTAGTTACCTTATAGTAGCGGATTTTGTAGTTGGAGTAGTCTTGCGCTTGCCTGTAGATGTTGTCCGTTTTTGAGAGCTTTCTGTTTTGCGTTCATTGTTGAAGGAAATGATGTCACTCTCGCAGTCAGACCTGAAAGTTTAACAAATCAATTGGTTATAATTATTTATTGAACGTAATACAGTAACACAATAATTTTATATGAAATAAAATGTTTGTGTATTGTATTCGAAGGTTCGATCACATCAAACACTCGACAATCTAGATATAAATTAATCAAGTAATAAAGACAATACTTACATTTTAACTGGTGTGAATTCTAGCAAATTGAGCAGCGGTGATGTACGAGTATAGTTTATTTACACAAAAGATACTCAGTGTTGTGTTGATGCACGGTTTACTTTCTAGATTTTAGCTGAAAACCAGTAGCTGGGGTATGGTATTGTACCAAATATTATATCAGCACTAGAAAGTAAACTAATGATCGCTAACAAACATGCCTTTGCTTATAAGCAAATGTGATGTGATTCCTTGGATAATTTAAAATGTTAATAATCAAAGCAAACAAACTAAGCGACACTACCATTTCTCGGGTTCGTATTATATTCGTGTAAACGCAAAAAGTACCGACTAAGGGATTCATTTGTTGTCAGTAATGACTTCATATATTGCTTTACGTGATCAAGTTACATCGTACGATTTTATACTTGTTGCTAATTAAGCATAATTCATAAGGGCTACCATTTTTATAGATATAAAATTGGATTAAAATAAATAATCTGATAGGTTTTTTAAAGTAAATAAAATATTAGAAATCATGAAACCTACTCTAGGATTTTTTATTAAAGTGAGAATGTTTTAATATTTAACCAAACAAAAGAATGATTATAATACACCACCAATAGATAACTTGAATTTGTATTAGTACTGAACTTTGGTAATTCACTCTTTATTTGTTTTAACAAATAAGACATCTTGTTATTTCTGTAATGATAATATTATTACTAATATTCTATGAGTGACAACCCTACATAAAATATTTGATTCAACAATACAAGCAATTTGAAACTTAGTTACATTCATAATTTCGTAATTGTTGCAGCATGGTGGACCTATGTAATAATAAATAATTTTCATTTGCAGTTTACTTACTAAACTAAACTTAAATTAATAAATATTATAATGTTCCTGTAAATCGAAGAAACTCTATTCTCAACATTGAAAGGTAAGTCCTTAACTATTTAACTATTATTTCATGACCATTTCCTACTGATACTTTAAGCACATGTGTATTTTATTTTTTCAGCAATCTCAAACGATAAAAAATACGTTGATGCCTTTACGGAAACAGTGATCGTCGCACAGTAAAGAAGATTGTGAAATTTATGATTTAGAAATATCTACAACGATCATCTGAGATTATCCTATTAAAAGGTAGGTAATGGTCATTATCATTCGGTTTTAGAGATTTAAATTTACTCAACTAATAATATTAAAATCTGGTATTTTTTATGATAATGATCTTATGTATAGTTTTCTAAAGTAAGGAGATAAAAAGGTTCTTGTAACCGCGAGCGTAAGTAAGAATTACATTTTCTGTACGTATTCTAATCAAAGTTTCATGTTTTTTCAGAAGCAGAACAGAGCTGTTATGTGGTGAATGTGATGAAAATATAACAAAGTCTAATCGCAGCAGGCAACAGATCCAGTAGTTAAGTTTTAGCTTTTAAAATTAGTACCTATATACCTTGTAAGTAACGATTACTTTATATTTTTGTAAGTTTCAATTTGTTTTTTGATAAAAAATGCCTTTCTGTTCGGTATGCAAAATTGATGTTAATTCTCGCACTTGGTTTACGCATTTACGTACAAATAAACATAAAAATAATAGCATTGTACCCCTCGATGACAAAATTGAAATTATAGATACTTGTTTTAAAGGACGTATTGTAAGTTATCGTATTAAAGCGTACGAAAATAATATAAATGACTATCCAGAATCTTTTTTAAATAGTATCAAAAAAGAAGTAAATTCTTTAACAGACAATTCACTTCAAAAACATACATCGGTCAAGGTTAACTTTGATTATTACGGTATTTTTTTGATGTACAAAAATGATGTTCAAGAACTAAAATCTTTTGCAACAAAAAACATCATTGTTCATTGTAATTACAATTTTGATTTGTTGTATCAAAACTTTTCAGTTCAGCTTTTTAAAAAAATTGAGGAATTTCAAGAAAGAGATAGTGGATGGTCATTTTTACATAATTCCCATTTAGAAATTAACATTAATAAATGTGCCAGACGGGCGTAGCTCGAAGCGTGTATGAGTATGTGGCTATTGCTAACGAGACGCTGACGTCCTGCACCTATAGGTTCCGGATGGACGAGTGATAATAGGTCCGATGAATCTTGTACACGTAGCGTGGAAAGGAACGTTGCCGTGGAAATAAAACACCTATTTATTCTTCATAGCTGTTCAGGAGGCGGCTTCTTGACTATTTGAAGCTTGAAGGAATATTCGCGGGTGCCGATGACTACGATTAGTCCTGCGACCTCGTGCGCTCAGGTACCACGGAACTTTACCGACACGAGAGCCGCGAAACCGTCTCCTGTTTTGCATTTTATTTGCGAACATTTTTACTATAAGATTTACATTTTTATATGTTTTTCTCGGTGTTTACAAATTAAACTATATTACATCTATATATTGATAGAAAGCCCTTTTTATGCCCTATCTGGATATGTAATTAGTTTTACTCAATTATAATTTAATAAAAAGTTATTACAGTTAGAAGTCAAAAAATCTGATTATTTAATGTAAACAAACTTTTGTTTTTACTATATCTCCGAAACTATTTCATATATTTTAATGAAACAAACTGTTATATAAAGGGGAGATATCGTACTAACTAGATATACTACTTTAATTATTACATATTCAGTATATAAGGGCTATTTACCTCGAAATGATACACCGTAAAAAAATAATGTTTATTTTATCACTCTTATCGCTAATACACAAACTATTAACATGAAATATTAATAACAAGTTAGGCTTAGACTAAAACTTGGTGCCTATGTAACACTTATATAATATTTTAACGTTTTAGCTAAGAAAATTAGGGTTTAAAGGATCGTACTTACATTTTACATTTTAAACTGTTATTTGGACTGTTACATAGACACTGTTTACTTATAAATATCACAAATCACTATTTTCACTTATAATCTTTGTTTATATCGCCTAAATAGGTGGATATGTATATAAAACTCACTTAATTTCATTACGCCTACACATGTGGGTAATTATATAAAAACATATTTAACAACTTTTATCACTATGTATGTGGGTACACTTATAAAAACACTTTATAATATTTTTGGTGACGCTTCGTCGCGAACATTTCTCCCGCCGTGCGGCGTATCGACGACTCGGAGTAGGAGCCGCATCATGCCGGTGAGCGTCGTCTCGATGATCTCGTTCATTTTGGCAGGGGTACCAGTTTCTTTGTTGGGCGTTTCAGCACGCCGCCGGCAGTGCGAACGTCGGCGGTGCGAATCTGACCGTCAGCTCCGGGATACACGGCTACTATACGGCCTCGCGGCCATGTGTTGCGGGGCATCTGGCCGTCGGCGATGAGGATAGGGTCACCGACCTGAAGTCCGGGGCCGCGCGCGTGCGGCTCCCGCCGGTGTTGCAGCTCGGGATATTCCCGCACCCAGCGACGCCAGAACATGTCGGCTAGTATTTGTGAGCGTCGCCAGTGTTTTCGGCTCTCCAAGTCCTCTTCTTTGAACGTGCCGGGAACTGGTAACCTTGCTGATCCTCCCAGTAGGAAGTGATTCGGTGTGATGGCCTCCTCGTCTTCACTCTCCACAGAGACGTGAGTCAACGGCCTGCTGTTGACGGTGTACTCGGCCTCACACAATAACGTAGCCAATACTTCTTCGTGCGGATGTTTTTCGTGTAGTACTGTGTACAAAGCAGTTTTCACGCAGCGCACCAGTCGCTCCCATGCTCCTCTCATGAACGGTGCGGACGGGTGATGAATCTCCACGCGATGCCACGGTGACTAGCTTCTTCTCTGAACGCTTCACGTAGTTCTTTATCAGCTCCGTGCATGTTGGCACCGTTGTCTGAGTATATTTCAGTGGGGCAGCCTCGCCGTGCGGCGAATCTGCGCAGAGCGAGTATGGCGGAGTCTGCGCTGAGGCTGGCAGCAACTTCGAGATGCACTGCCCTGGTCGTCAGACATGTGAACAGTGCGACGTACTGTGGACAAATTTAGTGTTTTTAAAAAAAGTCATTTATTCTAATAATTATAATTTGTACAAAACTAAGGACTGCTAATTGTTAAGCATTAACTATTACTGTAATAATATTTGTGATACTTTATGGCTATTAAATTATAATTAAGTCATAAAAAAATATTTTCATTCAAAATCCGGCGAATGTCCACAGGTATAACACCTTTCCCTATGTATAAGGAGAAGATCAAAATAATACAGCAATATTGACATACTATTGTTACGTTCGGTTTCATCTGCTATTATCTTTAATATTCTTCAAGCTTATTTTCATTGTTAAGTCACCAATACAAAAGGTAAGTAAGTTATATTATAATATATTGTATATATTGGTATGGTTTGGGTGGAATGTATAATATAATCACATCCACAGAGGATAAATAGTAATGTTTTTTTTCTATTAGGTAGGTGCTATGTCAGCTAGCATCGAATTCAAGTTGTAATTATCATCTAATTATAAATAAACTGTATTATATGTATGTTATGGCATTATTTATAGATATAATAACTGTACGTATACCTATGTATGTGATATGTAACAGGAGTAGGTATTATAATATTGTTTAAAAGTAAATCATATTTGGGTGCAGTGATCTGACACAGCATTTTACCAGCACGTGCCCTGTTCCCATATTCGGGATATTATGACGTGGATTTATCACTATTTAAGAGAGTAGCCGTCAAAGTAAGACCACAAAGCATTTCTTCAAGAGCTACACGCAAGAGCTTCACCATTCATCAGTATCTACCTACCAGATACCTGACGAGCTTTTCTTTAAGATGTAAGTTACTTTTGGTTTATAATCATGTTTATACAGTGTGGGGATGACAATATGACTTTAAATGAAAACACTGGCAGTACTGGTTTATAGAAACATTTGTCAACTATCAAATAAATCCGAACATCGAAATTAAAAAAAAACATTTTTTTCTAACAAACTAAATAGCTTAAAACTGCAAACAAAATAAAACATCATGTATAAAATTGGTACACTTACCGGCGATAAGAACGGCAACGCAGCTTGGTTTCATTCATGATAAAGCTGTGGCCGACGGCGACGCAGCGAAGTAATGTTTGGCGCCATTATTGTTATTTTTTCAATTACACAAATCAAATCACAGAATATTAACCAAATAGTCAGGCATCATTCACGCGCGAGTTATTCACTAATCAATTTATTATTCATAATCACTTTTCGATCACATAATTATGTCGCCAGTCATTAAATTTTTTTATTTTCAATATGTCCGCCATTTTCTTCAATACATAAACTACACCGACGTATAATGTTATTTCTCACTCTTGATAATAGGTCACCATTAGCAGCCATTTCTTTCAATTTATTAAAAGATATTACTATTCTAGCTTTTAACTCCTCAACGGTGGTAACTTCTGTTGAGTATACCTCATTCTTTATGTGACCCCACAGGAAGAAATCCAGGGGCGTGAGATCTGGTGACCTCGCTGGCCACCGCACTGGTCCAAAACGGCCAATCCACTGCTGTCCGAACATTTGAGTCAAACGCTCTCTTGCAGACACCACTGAATGAGCTGGTGCTCCATCTAATTGGTACCACATCTGCCTGTACACGTCCAGCGAAAGTTCGTCCGTGTACTCGGAAACGGATCCATCGAGGAGTTCAATGAACTTTACAGCATTTAAATTGCCATCAATAAACACCGGACCAATAATGGTATTCCTATGTATGCCAGCCCACACATTGACCGCAAATCTGTACTGGTGCGAAGACTCCCGTACTAGATGCGGATTCACGCGGCTCCAGTACCGAAGGTTCTGTCGGTTCCATAAACCATTCCTTGTAAATGTACTCTCGTCAGTCCACAGCACATTGTACAGGAAGTCAGGATTCTCGAGATGTTTGGTTTCCAACCAGCGACAGAAAGTTTCTCTTATTGGTTTATCTCTCGGTAACAATGCTTGTACTTTCTTGTACTTGTAAGGTCTGCGTTTGTCACGTTTCAAAACTTTTGAATGGTTTTGTGATTTACATGAAAATGTCGACCTGCATTACGCAGACTGGACGTCGGATTGCGATCATAATAATTAATTACTCTTTCGTCTGAAATCACATTTGCACGTGGAGGAGCACCATCTACGTGCGGGATCAAGGATTGATTTTCCCGTATCCTCTGGACAGCTTGTACAATAGTACGCCCGTGGGTCGGACACATACGCGTGTTCTCATACCTCTCACGGTATGTCCGTACAGCTAAAGCGGCATGACCGTGACACTCCCCATAAATTAAAATCATATCGGTGTATTCCGAAGCGGTATAATTGTAACGAGGCATGATTATTTAATAATAACACTTGAAACACCTGAATAACCTTGAAACACCAAGTATTAAGCGTCTAATTTCGCAAAGTTTACTTCACTATTTAACTAAGTACCTATAATACGTTTATGTGTCCTGTCACTATTAAAACAAAGCGTCAAATTTCGCACAACACAACACAACAACAAAGATACGATAACACTCGCGCGGCGACTTCGAACGGGCGCGGGCGCATCCGAAATTCCAAAGGAAAACAAAACGCGTCACAGCAGGAAGGAGGTCCGGTGACACACTGACCGCGTGACCTAGACACGTCGACAAGTAAGCAAAGTAGAAACAAGCAAACTTACCTATCTCTTTCGCACATACATATTTTGCGATTGACATGAGTGCGTAACAGGAAAGTAATAACTTTCGCATGCATTTTTTATTATTTAGCTGTGACGACACGCTTTATGACTCTTATTTTGAGAAAATAGGTTTTTAAAGTAGCGAGCTGGCAACGTGTGTCGTTAACTTGTAGCGCGCTCAGCTGTTTACAATACATCATGTAGAAAATACTTAAACTGAAAAATAATTTCCTGTGGCTAAACTACTGGATATATTCATTTGATTTTTTGTGTGACGGTTGGGAATATCATGACTTATACGAAGTTTAATTTATGATCATATTGTCCTCCCCACCCTGTATAATTCTTCTATTCAATCATTCAACTATTCAATAACTTTACCATTAAATAATTCTTTTATTCCATAACTCTATTATTCTGCCATTCAAGTCCTCAATAATTTTACTATGCAATAAATTAATCGATCATCCTTAGAATAAAGTAATACTGCAACTATTCAACTATCAAAAGATTACTATTAGATGTAGTGCTAGTATTTATATTTAATTAATTATTATTTATTCATTTTTCAGGCCCAAGCAAATGGCAGACCAGCTTTTCCATCCGACGACTCGGAGGTGGAGATCCCGGTGAAATCTAAACAAGAAAAAAAGAAGCGCAAGTCCACCGAGTGCCAGCCGTCGACTAGTAAGAGGCAGAAGTCCGCTACCAGACCAACAGCAAGCGATTTATTCGGCAGTGATTCCGGCGACGAGCAGTTGGAGGCAACTGGTAAAAAATTGCAACCCATATACTCATATATCACGCGCATATTAGCAAATGGTTTTTCGAGGCAGATGGATGATCGGAAGACCGGTAGTACTATATTGAATTAAAAATATATAACTGCGATGACATTGAACGCGTGCCACCGGTTAATAGATGGCGAAATTCTGTGTTGACAGTGAAAAATAAATGTGAAACAAATTCAGAGTCGTGGAATCACTTAAATGCATATGTTAAGAGCGTGAGAAAAGAATTTAAGGACTGTCCCCCAACTTTTATAAGTTCATATCAATAAAAATGTATTTTATTATAAATTATTATTATTAATATGAACTTAAGTAGGTACTCATGTATAATAATCATATTTACCACTGTATTATTATTATTATAATCAGTATTGTTTAATCGCTATGTACTCCATTGTTTATTCTTATTAAATAAATAATCATACTTATGTGTACAATACCATTTTTTTATTTTTTTTAGTTAAACCATCCGTTAATTCATCATCAAGTACTCATTTTATATGTCACAAATGTAAAATTGAGATCCCAGAACATGAATACAGATTTCATAATAGAACTAATATACACAAATCAAATTGTTTAATAAAGTCAATTATTTATTTATTATTTAATATGAAACTATTTATCAAAGTACTAATTATGATGAGTTATATTCCCGAATAAGAGATGTTTATAAAATGAAATTATCTGAATTTGAACATTGTCAATCTGGATGGTCATTCATGTCTGTAAGTCATTTAGAAGTTAATATTAACAAGTATTCACCCATGCGAGGTGGATCCTTCATTGACTTGCCTACTAAAATTAAGAATACAAAGAGCTGCTTAAACATTCAAAATAATGATAACTATTGTTTTCTGTGGTGCATAGCTGCAGCATTATTTCCAGCTAAAAGTAATGTCTGTAGAACTAGCTCGTACCCCGATTTAAATACCATATTTAATATACAGGGGATGTCATTTCCGCCCTCACACAAAGATATTCAGTTGTTTGAAAAAAATAATAGTGAAATAAGTGTCAATGTTTACGGATTAGACAAGCATCATACTGTTACTGGTCCTTTATATGTTACCAATAGTAAGAGAATTAAACACATTAACTTGCTGTATTTTGAACAAAATTGTAAAGCACATTATTGTCTTATAAAAGATCTTACGCGCCTAGTCAGACGACAAGTTTCACGACATAAAGGCAAAATGTACTTATGTGAAATATGTCTGCAATTTTTTGCTAGTGAATCAAAATACACTTCCCACAGTTGTTCTAAAATTATAACGATATTACCAGAAAATAACAGTTTTTTAAGATTCAAACATTATGAGAGACAACAAAAAATAAACTTCGTCATATATGCAGATTTTGAATGTTTATTATCGGATTTTAAAGAATCAAATTCTGATCAAAGTACTGTAAGAAATAAATTACACCGACCATCTTGTTTTGCCTACTACGTATGTTGTTCCCATGATAAAAGCTTGAATAAATTTGTAACATACAGAGGAAGAGATTGTGTGCAAGTGTTCGTTAAAAAATTGATTCAAGATGTACAGTTAATTCATAAGATTTTAATTTCAAATAAACCTATGAAAGCAATGACTAAAGAACAAATTGATGATTATTATCATGCAACATTATGCCACATTTGTAAGCAATTACTGTTTGACGATAAAGTGTGTGACCATGATCATATTACTTCTGAATACAGAGGTGCAGCTCATTCGCATTGTAATTTATTATTTAAAGTGTGTTCATTCGTGCCGGTTATATTTCATAACTTATCTGGTTATGATGCCCACATATTTATTACTGAATTGTCTAAATACGATGGTGAATTAAAAATTATACCTAAAACAAAGGAAAAGTATTTATGGATAACAAAATTCATGAAATCAGATTATGATAAAAAGCCAGTACAAATAAAATTTATAGATTCTTTTCAGTTTCTCAGTTCAAGCATTGATACGTTAACCAAAAGTTTATCAGATAAAGATTTCATGCATTTATCGCTTCATTACTCTCGTAAAGACCAGTTTGATGATGCCGCTCCCCACCACTTTAGTTAATTGCGTTACTATTTGCAATAGATTTTCTTGTTTTTTTTCCAGCAGGCATTGGATTTCTATATTGTTTGAACGAGTTTGTTGTTCAAGTTGGTTTACACGTGAGGAAAGATCATTAATACACATTTTCATCTCTAAGTTTTCATTCTGCAGTTCCTTCACGGTCTCTTTGGACGCAGCATATTCTCTCAAAAGATCCTCGTACTGTGAGTTCATAAATGTCATAGATTGGTCCATCTCATCCATTTGATTTTTAATAGGCTGCAGTTCTCTATTTAGGGTTTCAGTAAATTTTGACAACATTTCTGCCTGTTCCTTCTTAACAGCATCTTGAATGAGTTGCCGAATATCATCACGCGACAGAGTAATGTTGTCCGTCTGAGGCGGAGATCCAAGAGCTTGTCTTTTATTCCCCCTGGTGGTTGAGATATTACGCAGAGGAGTACTATCAGACTTGCTGATTTTCGGACCGGAGTTTATGCAGGCCGGGCATTGCCAATCAGTCGGTACTTTGTACGTTTCCACAAAAGACAAGCAAATATAATGATATGTTTTGTGACACTTGACACATGTTGCATATTTCTCATTAGCTACCACTTGGTCACAGCAACCCCATGAAAAGGATGGACTTGACGACATAGAAGACTGCTCCGCCATAACGCTTCAGCGACCGGGAATTTATCTCGACACTATGTAATCGATGAAAGTACAAAAACAATCTTACCCAGCACCTCTCACAGTCCGAATATGAATTACGCTCTTCTAATACTGCTGAACACCTTAGCGCAAGCGGCGTGATGTTGATATGGTGCGTAAATAATTGCTTATTTAAGTAGTAGAGAGCGATGCACGACGATCGGCGATAACACAACAGCGGCGCAGGCGACTCGACGAGGTGACTCATAGAAGCGAGCCAACCGCGGGTTGGGGCAGGTCAGGGACGTCGAACGTTAAAAATTTCTTTAAACTTATAATTGCTATATTTCTCGAACCACTGAATGTTTCCAATTGAAATTTTCACAAGAGATCAATGGGCACTTTTCTCACAATGTAGTTATAATATCAAGCACCAAGTAATAACTTTAACTGCGATTTAAAGGCAATTTCACGGGAGCAAAAGTAAACACGTCTATTTGTTTCAAGTACCGCCAATGTATGAGGGAAGATGGGACTTTATCGGCCATGTTTTGTTCAAAGATGCAGTTGTAGACCTCACTTTCTGCCATTGATGAGGGAACTCCTATTATTATTATGCGGGGCTTGCGTTTCTGTGGTTCGTCGACGGTGAGCCCTGAGTTTGCATGCTGGACTGCTTCAATTTTTCGAGGTCATCCTTGGTCTCAGTGCTGATAATCACGCCGCCATTACGGATTTTACGGACTCCTCGGACTTTCAACTTCATTTCCTCAGGGCACACGATTTTCTGGACCATGTTTCTAGTTTCATCGCTCGTCTTTGAGTTGTCGCTCGGGTAAATCGCTACTGCGCTATGTTGAATTGGACGAACGAAGCTGTTGGACCCTTTCTTCACCATAACCGCAAAGGAAGTGCTTTCAGAAATTGGCTTGGTACAGGACTCTTTTGATTTCTGCAGCTAGTTTATCTGTCTGGTCTTGTTTTTCGTTCAGGGCTTGGAGAGAGTAATGCGTTTGTACGGCCTTTTGTTTTAAGGACTGGTACTGCACGGCTAGTTGCGCTACGTTATGTCCCACTTTTCGGCAGAGGTTACTCACTCTTAATTTCTGTTCTGAGTTAAGCTTGCCTTCGGTAGTAATAGAGCAGACCTCGTTTAGGCTTTGTTCGATGGACCCCATCCAGTTTTGTAATTCGGGCGTAGAGATGATCTCCATTTTATCTATTGGCTCTCGGCCGGGGGTTTGGGCTGGTGTTGGTGCTGTCGGTGGTGGAGAGCGGCGCGTTAGCCCGCTTCGGTTGAAGGGGCTGCTATCCATCTAGATTTTGTGTAAAATCACTACTTGTCCATTCTTTGAAGTTCACTTAAATTAAACACTCAAACATTAGATACTATTATATGTAGAAGGTATAAGTACGCTTAGTCACTAAAGTAGGTCACGATAAAAAATTGTCAATTTATGTAAATTATTTACGCCAATGAGCACGACTGTATGCGTCTGCGGCTAATTTAACAACCTATTGTAACAATTTAGTTTTTAAAAGAGTAACCTATGGAGTTTCTTGCCGGCTCTTTTCCATAGGAAGGACACTTTGAAACCGAGCAACTACAGTCAGTAGATTTAACGTAACGTTTCTTGAGCGCCTTTTTTATTTGGTTTATAAGAAATAAAAACATTTTGATTTTGATTTTGTGAACAAGGACTGTACATCAAAACTAACCATTACTTAATTGTCATGTAGACGTAGGTGTTTAATCTCATTAACAAAATGGTATGAATCCTTCACTAACGCTGTCGTGTTGCCTCTAAGTGGTGATAGTATTTTAGCGACGTGTTGAGCCAATCTGTAAGTTGGTGTGTCGATTTGGCTGGCAATAGGACGTAGCGGGGCGTTCGGTTTGTGTATCTTAGGTGACCCATACAGTTTTGGTGGTTTAGCGCATGTAGGTGCAGTATTTGAACACTTAATACTATAAAAAATCCTATTAAATACCGTAGCAATACTACATAATTTTAAATAAAAAAAATATTTTGAAACTTTCATTTCACTAAATGACACATTAGGAACAAAAATTGATTGCGTTATTACACGAATAAACGTGTAAGCTGCTATTATACAAACTTGAAGAAGTGCACAAGTCCTCTCAAACGTTTGCTCGTTTATTCGTGTAAACTCAGGGTGTGCGGGATTGGTCAGGGTATAATTTTGGGAAGAGTAACATAAAACGCGTTGCTTGATTGAATGTGTAAATTTATTGTGTAAATCACTGATGTAGGTAGGCCGTCAATAAACATAAAAATTATAAATTGATTAGCTAGCATCAACGTAGCCTCAACATTAACGAGATGCGAATTTAAGTAGGCGCTTGCGGGGACATACCCCCGGGCGTTGAAAGCCTGCCTTTCAACCACTAAGACTCCTCAGACTGGTCTATAGGCAACGGACAAATCTTGCTGAATGATCTGCGTAGCAGACCATTAGAAGTCCTGACGTCTACCACTCTGACAACGCCGTCTGTCCCTGGATACGTAGCAACAATCCGACCCATTTTCCACTTGAGTGGGGGGAGGTTGTCCTCCTTCAACAGGACCAAAGAATTCAGCTTCAAGGAGCCCTTACATGCTCGCCATTTCATGCGAAGTTGGAGCTCCGATATGTATTCTTTACTCCATCTACTCCAAAAATGTTGTCGGAGAAGCTCAATACGCTCAAATCGAGTCAAAGAATTGATGGACTGGTCTCGATAATCAGGTGACGGCAGCGATGTCAAGGGACGTCCAATCAAAAAGTGTCCGGGTGTGAGCGGCGTCAGATCCTCGGGGTTCGATGACAACGGCGTCAGTGGTCTGGAGTTTAAAATAGCTTCAACCTGAACCATCATGGTGTATAGCTCTTCGTAGGTAAGGTTACAAAGGCCCAGCACTCTGACTAAGTGATGCTTGGTTGATTTAACACCAGCCTCCGCAAGGCCAGCGAAATGAGGGGAATATGCAGGAATAAAGTGGAATTTAATTCCTTCCTTAGCCATTTCGTCAGACAGCGAATCGCAACTCGCCCCAAGAAATCTAGAAAGGTCATTAGATGCACCAACAAATGAGGTGCCATTGTCCGAGTAGATATTTTTCGGCTTTCCTCTACGTGAGATGAACCTCTTTAATGCCATAATGAAAGTATTACTTGTTAAATCACCGACTAATTCAAGATGAATTGATTTTGTAGAAAAACAAACGAAAATAGCTATGTAAACTTTTACTAATTTACAGCCACGACCTTGACGAACAGCTGACTGAATAGGACCTGCATAGTCCAAGCCTATATTTTCAAAAAGAAAACCTGCTAAAAGTCGCTGCTGTGGTAAATCTCCCATAATAGGACTAACAGTTTTACCTCTAAATCGGCAACAACGAACGCATTGTTTACAGCACATCCTAGCTAAATTGCGACCTCGAATGGGCCAGTAGGTATCTCGTATAGACGCCAACAATAACTGGGGTCCAGCATGAAACAATCTTCTATGCTCATAATTAAAAAGTAACTTAGAAAAATGATGACTAGATAGAATAAGAATCGGGTGCTTTTTGTCATAAGGAAAATCTGAATGTTGTAATCTACCCCGAATTCGCATAATATTATTCTCGTCCAGAAAAACATTAAACTTGTTTAATTCACTCTTCTTGGGTAACGATTTATTATTGAGTAATAATGTATAGTCTTTAAAAGATTGTCTCTGAGATAAACATATAATAAAGGTTAAGGCCCTTTCTAGTTCATGCACAGAAAGAAGACCGCGAATAGTTTGTTTTCTACATGCGTCAACAAAACGTAAAACATAGGCGACCGTTCGCTGAAGTCGTAAAAAGTTTGAAAACCGTGTAAAATTAATCAATTCATCTTTATTGTCATTGAATAAAACATGCAAGGTGACATTTAATTTCAATTCAGGTAACATTTCATTATTAAAATTCATTAATTTAGAAGGCCAATAAGACATTTCATTCACTAAAAAACTAGGACCGGACCACCAATCATCTAAACTAGGTAATAAATTAATGTCTACTCCACGAGACAAATAATCAGCAGGGTTTTGGTCAGTTGGAACATGTCTCCACTCACAGCCACCAGTCTTATCTAAAATCTCGGCAACTCTGTTACGAACGAACGGCTGTAATTTATTTGGTAACATTTTTAGCCACCCTAAAACAATTGTGGAGTCAGTCCAAAAGAAAGTGCGTCGCGCGCTAACTCGTAAAGCTGCTACAACCTTTTCAAAGATGCGAACACCTACAAGAGCACCGCATAGCTCAAGTCTGGGTATGGTCGTCGGCTTGAGCGGCGCAACTCTGCCTTTGGCTAACAATAAACGCACTAAAACCTGTCCCTGCTTATCAACGCTTCTTACATACATACAAGCGCCGTAAGCGCGTTCAGACGCATCTGTAAAAATGTGAAATTCTAAAAACTCATAACAATCAATTAAAACTCGACGTGGAATATGAATTTCATTTAATTTAGGTAAATTATTAATCATTTCATTCCAGAGCTTACTAATGTCCGGTGATAGCTGTTCATCCCAAGACAATTTTTCTAACCATAATTTCTGAAGGTATATTTTCATAACAATTACACACGGAGCTAATAATCCAAGCGGATCGAAAACTTGTGAAACAACCGAAAGCATGTCACGTTTTGTGCTATTAAATTTAACTGACTGACTAATTGGAAAACAAAGGTAATCTGGCAGTGGCTGCCAACCTAGGCCTAAGGTTTTGGTTGACTCAAATCCACCAACATTCAAATCCAGTGAAGACTGGGGAAAGTCAGAACCAATTACCAATTGTATGTCATTCGACTTCCACTTTCTTAAATTCATCTGCGCTGAAGCGAGAGTTGAAGTAACTTTATGACGCAACTCTTTGACCTCATTGATGTCATCTCCTCCAGTGAGCAAGTCATCCACGTAAAAGTCGTGGAGGATGACGTCACCAATCTCCTTATCAACACACTCTAGCCCTAACTGCCGAAGACACCGGGTTGCTAGGTAAGGAGCGCTGGCCGTGCCGTACGTCACGGTATTAAGTTGATAAGCGTCTAATGGAGATGACGGATTATCACGCCAAATAATTTGTTGAAGATACCTATCATTTGGATGAACAACTATCTGCCGGTACATTTTTTCAACATCAGCAGCTATGATGTATGTACTTATGCTGTCTAAAACGCAACAGGATCGATAAAAGGTCGTCCTGTACCACGGGTCCAATCATCTGGATATTATTAATAGAAATACCAGTGCTAGTAGAACTACTTGCATTGAAGACCACCCTTAACTTAGTGGTGGCGCTGCTTTCGCGCAGAACTCCGTGATGCGGAATGTAAAACGCTTGATCATCAATACTTTTACATCTAGACATATGACCTAAAGTTTCATATTCCATAATAAATTCTTTGTACATATTAGAAAATTGAGTTTTAGATTTAAATCTACGTTCCAGAGAAGCAAAACAATGTTTGGCTCTTGACAAAGATTCACCTAAATTGTCCGGGGAACATTTTAAAGGAATCCTAACACAAAATTGTCCATTTTCCAAACGAGTAGTGTTTTTTATAAAATGCTCCTCGCATAGCTTCTCCTCTGGGGAATATGGAGACGAAGTACACACTTCTTCAAGTTGCCAAAACTTTGTAAGTTGTTGATCAACATTAAAATTTAATTCATCGTCACAGTCGGAACACACCTTTATAAAATTACATTTTAAAACTTTAGAATAAAGACAACTGTTAACTGGGCCGGAGACCAACCAACCCAATTTAGTCTCACAAAGAATTGGTTGCCCATCACCCAACTTTATTCGTTGAGATTCCAATAAATCCCAAAAGATGTCAGCACCCAGCAACATATCGACAGGCGCCGGTGAGTAAAACTTGGGATCTGCGAGACAAACGTCAGACGGAATTTTAATTTTTAACAAATTAACTTGTTTATTTGGAATCTTATCTGTGATGGATGGGAGAACAAAACAATTAATATCCATGCTAAAATTGTCATTTAAAGATTTTATTGATAGAGAACACATTTTATTGATAAAAGATGACGAGTTATTGACACCTATAATAGAACTGTTTACAGTTTTGGCAGTCAAACCTAGCTGGTGGTATAACCTCTCAGTCATGAGACATGACGTGCTGCCACTGTCAAGCACAGCACGAGCAACATACTCGTCGCTCGCGATGCGCGGTCGAGTACGGTCGCGTGTGCGCTGCTACGTCTGAATATTATATTCGCGAATCGCGCGGCTTATAGCCGCTGCCCGGTTTCCGCTATGAGTACTCAAACGCTCATAGCCAATGAAGTTCTGGCATTTATCAAACATGCCATCGACTACATGGACGAGGTCAGCATCTTGCAGATCTGCAAGTCATCTTTTAAGGAGGATGAGATTTGCAGTGCCAAGTTGCTGCTGTTCACGACGCTTGGTAAACTCAGCCAGATGCCGTCTCGTCGAAGGGACGGCACAGAGAAGAGCATACAAGACATCGTTACGTTGCTGAAGGAGACCGACCCGGACGACGTGCCTGAGTTCGTGGCGAAGGATCTGCACAAGCTGCCTCCCGTCACGTTCGACCACGTAGATGTCACCAGGCTGCTGAAGGATATAACACTCCTGAAGCAAAGCCAGGTCGAGATGCAGCATCAGATGGAGGTGTCCAACAACACCATCAGTGATCTACGGGCAGAAGTAGTGTTATTGCGCAATGCAATTTCTGCAAGTAGGTCACCTAGCAACGCGAATGTGAACACGCGTCGCGGGGCACAAAACGCCTCCATCAGCAGTTTCGAGTCGGCGGGCTCGAATGCGTCACCAGCTGCCGAGAATGCACGCGTTGCAACGTGTGCCGCGGCCGTCCCTGCCTCGACACCGGTGGAGACGACGACGTGTGTAGGTTCGTCGACCCCCAAACGAGCCTACGCATTAATTGCAGCCGCCGCTAAAAAGCCTGTTGAGCCACAAAACTCGCAGGTTAAACTAGCGGACAAAGTTAAAGGGGGTAAACGGAGCCTGTCAAAACCAAAACAGGTTCTGAAAAGGCAGGGTCCAGAGAAGGACACGGGCGACAGCGATGGTTTCATCAAGGTGGAGAAAAGGAAGAAGAAGAAGCCTCCTTGTCGGAACCAGTGCGGTACTGCGTTGGCAGGACCCAACATATTGCTGCGTCCAGCCGTACCGACAACGCTGCTGTACGTGTCCAGACTGCATCACTCCACGAAGGTTGAGGAGGTCGTGGAATACATGCGCGTGAAGACCAACTGGACTTTGAGGGTTGAGCTGTTGGAGCCGCGTCACAAAACGAACTTCAAGTCGTTCGTGGTGCGCGTTCCGACACATCACCTCGAGAAGTTCCTCATAGAAGAGTTTTGGCCGAAAGGG
Source organism: Autographa pulchrina (assembly GCA_905475315.1). Taxonomy (NCBI): domain Eukaryota; kingdom Metazoa; phylum Arthropoda; class Insecta; order Lepidoptera; family Noctuidae; genus Autographa; species Autographa pulchrina. The sequence continues at coordinate 19,540,702 of FR997761.1, read as the reverse complement.
GTTATGTACCGCCGGTTTCGTGGCCAGCTACGTGACACCAGTCAGCGAAACACGACGCCGATACTTCGTGTACATTAGTATTAGTTCATTATGTTATATATATTTATAGTATTTTTAAGTTGTATTAGTATAGTATTGTATATATTTATATGGGCCTTGATGCCTGAAATAAATGGATTATTATTATTATTATTATTATTATTATTATTATATTGCTGACCGTTAATACTCATGACCTTAACGAGTGCGGTGGACAGTAACACGTCGCCGTGTTCCACAGTCGCGGACAGTGACACACCGGTACCGGTACCTATGGTAGTGGGATGAGTGGAGACAGTCGCACTGCCATTGTTGTCAACAACAACACTGCTAGCAGAAGCACCAGAAGGGTCTGACTTCAATGATTTATCAATGTGAACAATAGTGTTGTGTTTGCGACGGCATATTTTACAACCTGGCTTTTTGCAGTTATTTGCATAATGTCCTAGATTAAAACAGTTGTAACAAACTTTATATTTAGGTAATAACTCCAAACGAGCTTCATTGGTCAACGATAATAACCGAGGGCAACTATTTAATTTATGATCACCGTAACACATAACACAATTCTTAGGTTTATTTGAAACACCGTCATCCTGTTTACTTGAACTTTCACCTGAATTATTTTTATTAGAATCCTGTACTAACATTGACCTAACCTTGTTTGAATTTTTAACCGCGTGTGAGTGTTTAGCATTCGTAGAAGCTTCCAGTTCGAACGTTTCTAATATCTCAGCACGGTTTTTAACAAAAGTTATAAATATTTCAAACGTAACTTTAGAATTATTGTCCAGGCGGCCCTTATACTCACCCCATTCACGATAAGTTTTGCTATCTAATTTATGTGTGACAATATAAATGAGTAAAGTATCCCAATGATTAACAGGTTCATTTAAGGATTCTAAGGCACGTATGTTTTTGTTAACAACATCAAGTAAACCTTTTAAATTAACTGAAGACTCCCTTTGAAGGGTGTCTATTTGAAATAATGCAGAAACATGATGTTGGATAAGCAGGTGTTTGTTATCAAACTGCTCGCACAGAACATTCCATGCTACCGAATAATTTGCAGAAGAAAACTGAATTGAGTTGATCACCACAGCAGCAGACCCTTCCAGGGATGACCTCAAATAATGAAATTTATTTATTTCATCCATGTCGTCGTTTGAGTGGATGAGACTAACAAATGTGTCGTGAAACTCTAACCAGTTAGTATAAGAACCACTGAATTTCGGCAACTGAATAGTCGGTAATTTAACAAACTTATGATTGCTAGAACGAGACATGACGTCACAGTTGTCATTAGAATCTCCTTTCCTATTATTGTCCAACATTAGTTGAGCTTTAGATAGGGTTTTGTAATAAAGAGATTCAAACTCCTCGCGTTCCGACATCTGACTATCCAAGTCATCTGTACTACACTCCAGCATTAATTGCACCTCATCATATTGGGCATACAATGCCTCCAGTTTAGTAAAACGTAATTGCAACTCGCTTACCTCAGTAGGACTCAACGAAGAAGGATTCAAAGAATTTAAATAGTTTGAGAACATTGTCACCTTTCCTTTGCAACTCGCTCGTTTCCTAACGAGATCTTTATTATCCTTATTTAATTCCTTATCCTCTGGCATTGCGTAAGCTAGTGCAATCAACCTGGAATGTATATAAATAAAGTTATAGCAACGTCAAAATTGAAATTACAAATGAAGCAGCCTGAAATACGTACAAAATTAAAATACACATACTTTAGAGTGAATTTACACAAATAATAATGTAGAATTTATCATAAACCAAGCGTGAGCTTGATGGTTATATTGTACAAAACTTTAGTAATAATACTGCAATTCAAATTATTTTTATTGTCTACCTGTGCTAACTAATGTGATTACGTAACTGTCTCAATAACTGTAAAATTATTACACCTTAAAGCAAAATAATGCAGTTACTACAAAGAACTACTCTTTAACAATGTGTAAATAACTAATGAATAATAATTACTGATCAGTTAATAATTGTTTTACAATTTGTAACCACTCACAGAACAAAGAAAAAATGACAATAGGAATTTCGTACTAACCTGGCTATTGACGGCTGACTTACAACTAATTATACCTGTTAAATAGAGTGTTGGGTACACAAATTTAATAATAAATACGCCTTTTCTCAGCTATTAAGTATCCAGACCACGTATATTCCAATAATCTTCTCAATGACGCAGCAGAATAAACCGGCCACGCCGGGCGTCGGTTATAATTTTTGATGTACACCAATTCTCTTCAATCCCTTTATAATAATTCACTGATTGGAGTAAATATTCTTCAAATCTCCAAATCCGGCTTGAAGGACCATGTGCGGGATTGGTCAGGGTATAATTTTGGGAAGAGTAACATAAAACGCGTTGCTTGATTGAATGTGTAAATTTATTGTGTAAATCACTGATGTAGGTAGGCCGTCAATAAACATAAAAATTATAAATTGATTAGCTAGCATCAACGTAGCCTCAACATTAACGAGATGCGAATTTAAGTAGGCGCTTGCGGGGACACAGGGACCTAAAAAGCGTTTAACAATAGCATACACTTTTATACTTGTGATATAATTGCATGATTTTTCCCTAGAATAAAGGAATCTAATGATATAATAGGCGTATTTTGGGTCAAAAATTAATACAAAAAATTGAGAAGGTGCTGCATAGGTCAAAGAAACGAAAAATGCAATAAAAAATATTTGTGTAAGAGCTTTTGCACGTTTATTCTGTGGGGCCATCGATATTTCCTTAGTTTCATCCATCCATTTCATTAGTTTCATCGCATTAGTATTGCAAATCATTCAAATCATTTTCTTCGACCTTCATTGAATTTAGACTGTTACATCAATTCACTCCATAGTTATTTCTTCATTATATTGCTTTTAGTGCCCATCGTAGTCATTAATTACATACATACATTACATACATACTTAATATAATTACAATTAATTTTATTGTTTTTAATTTTTAAATGAAAACCTATTTAAATGTAGTCAAATCCTGCGAAAAGTTGAGTGAGACTCAGCTCATTGAAATTGAACATCGGCTGAATACTTTCGAAAACTTATACGAGAAAAACGACACGTTACAGATTCACCTGGAGGAAGCAGTGGACGAACCCAGCGAGCAATATGCGGAACGCGAGGAATTCGAGAACCTCTACTACGCGTTGGTTGCTTCTGCACGTCGGCTAGTAGGCAGCGCTCGCAAGCATCTTGCGGGAGACTCCGCGTCCGAGGTGGTATCTGGTTCTTCTCATCCACACAAACACTCATCAGTTCGGTTACCAAAATTTATTTACCAAAATTCTCCGGCAGCTATCATGACTGGTTAGAATTTAGGGACACATTTATTTCGATCATTCATAATAATGAAGGCATAGACAACATTAATAAACTGCACTATCTTCGTGCTTCGTTGAAAGGTAGCGCCTCGCTTATCATTGACAATTTAGATTTCAGATTAGACAATTATGACGCTGCTTGGAAGTTGCTCTGCTCTAGGTATGACAACAAAAGACTGCTTGTCAATAACCACGTGCAAGCACTCTTTAATGTGAATAGCATCAGCAAGGAGTCTAGTAAGGCATTACGTCATTTAGTGGACACAATTAATAAAAATTTAAGAGCTTTGTCCACTCTTGGTCAGCCAGTTCAGCAATGGGACACTCTTATTATTTACATCATGACCAGTACATCATGTCCAGGCTTGATCAGGTGACAAATCGTGAGTGGGAAGAGCACAAGAATTCATTAACCCTCCAACATTAGACATTTTCATAAAGTTTATCAGCAATAGAGCTGACTTATTGGAGACACTCGAAGAGGCTAGACCTTTAAAATCCAGAAATAAAGGTACTGCTGAGAGTAATCATAGGTCCAAATTTTTTGCATTGTCGTGCGAGTCCTCTCACTCAAAGATCTTATCTTGTCCCACGTGCAAGGAAAAACATTTAATTTTTCAATGTTTTGCCCGTTCAGGATAGGATCAAGAAAGCTCACTCTTTTAACGTTTGTCTGAATTGTCTTCGACCGGGTCATTACACACAAAATTGCAAATTAGGTCATTGTAAATATTGTCCTGAAAAACACAACACCTTGCTCCATACAAACAAAGAATCTCCTCGGACACAAAACATAGTTCTTTCTGCCAATCATCTTAATACATCAAGGGTTGTATTTCTGTCCACAGCGGTCGTAAAGGTGTCAGACGCTGAAGGCAATCTTCACGATGCCAGGGTGTTACTGGACTTCTGCCGCAAGCTACGTATCCATACTCATTCCATTACATCTCATGTGAAAGGCATAAACGACCAGTCTTCGGCTTGTTCACATGGTTGTACAATTTTATTAAAATCAGGCCATAATGACTTCGAAATAGAATTAGATTGTTACGTCATATCAAAGGTTTCATCATCCGTTCCTAATTCTTATGTTCATACGGATAACATCTGTTTGCCTAGCAACATAGTTCTTGCCGACCCTAACTTTTATACTCCGTTTTCCATCGACATCCTTGTCGGAGCGGAAATATTTTTGGGTATCATAAGTACGAATCGCATTCCGCTAGGTAAAAACATGCCTACGTTAGTTGAATCGAAACTAGGTTGACTCGTAACGGGCGTTTTACAGCAACCTAATCATTCATCCCCTCACATTTCTTCTTTTGTAACTCTTACAGATGACTTACGGATAGGCCTGAATCGCTTTTGGGAGCTAGATTCAGTACATCCACAACACAAACAGACATGCGAGGAGCGATCCTGCGAAGACATTTTCGTAGAGACCCACATATCGTGATACGGATGGACGGCTTGTTGTTACAATTCCTCTTAAAGAATCACCTGACGTGTTAGGTGACTCATATTCAATGGCCAAGACTATTTAAAAAAACTTTATGTCAGCTTCATGACTGAGTATATAGAGTTAGGCCATATGTCCGAGTATGGTCACCTTAACACTACGTCTTCTTACTCTAATTACTTGCCTCATCATGGAGTATTGAACGAGTCAAAGTCTACAACCAAGCTTAGGGTTGTCTTTGACGCTTCGGCTCGTACTACAACAGGTAAGTCGTTCAACGACATACAAATGGTGGGTTCTTCTCTTCAAGACGATTTATTGTCCATATTGCTCAGGTTTCGTCAACATATGATAGTCGTCAGCACAGATATCGAGAAAATGTATAGAGTCACTCTCGTGAACGACATTCATAAACCTCTGCAAAAGATCCTTTGGAGAGCAGAACCGACTCATCCCTTAAAAACGTACACGTTAAACACAGTGACGTATGGTACTGCTTCGGCACCGTTCTTAGCAACTAGATGTCTCATGCAGCTTGCTCGGGAGTGTGATGATCCATCAACGCGCTCTACAATAGAGCATGACTTCTATGTTGACGATTTCCTATCAGGAAGTTCATCTCAATCAAAATCAAAAATCAAAATCAAAAAATATTTATTTAACTTAGGCTACAAAGTAGCACTTATCAAACGTCAATTATTATTACAATAGGACAGCACCCTAGGGGTCGGTTCATATCCGGCGGCAAAGGCAGCGCGCAACATCGGCCGCGCAACGCCAGAACGAGCAAACACACAACAAAACATCCAACCACTCACACCTGACGCACCAACGCGTCATCAGGTCAGTGTGAAAGGCTGAATGCTCCACCATGCGCCCGCCCGCCCCAGCGCCACGCGACCGACAACACGCGACGCCACCACCGCCAGACATGAACCGACCCCAAATCGCCCACCCTTCACCGCTTCCTAAGTGCTTTGGCTGAGGAGAAGAAACGGCGCAACAAACTCCTCAGTAGCACGCTGTCATTACATTAAAAATAATAAATAATATCAAATAATAACAATAAGGGACCGCGCAAAGTGAACAAGTGGTTAAGGTAGATGGGTATCATACTATTTAAGAGTGAAAAGTATTGTCTACGTGGAGACCAAGGTCAGCAGAACGACCAGTCACCGCAAGCGGCACCCGTTCACGAGTATGACGCAAGGATCAGCCATCCCCTCCCTCGCCATATTAGAGGGAAGGAGGAGACCCGACCCAAGACGCCACCGCAGGCAATGACAACTAAGGGAGCATGACGAAACTGCTGCCGGCTTAAAGAAAATAAAACAAAAGGAATTCTATGTTCAAATTAGAAGAAAACCCCAAGCACTGATTCACTGCACAGTCCCTTATCAAAGCGGCATTAAAATAGTATACCAATATACATGCGTATAACTGCATTAATAATAAAACAAATTAAACAATATATAGTTACATACAGAGTGTATGCCAATCAATTTGGAACAATAATTAGATTTGTATACTAATAAAGTTATAAAATGTCAAATCAGCAAAGTAATAATAATAATAAAAGTTAAATTATACAATAGTATAATTGTATCAAAATATAGTAACATACTATTTGTATGGCAGTCAAAAATAAACAAAAAAAAATAATATAAAATGGGAAAAAATTATCCCAGTAATTCAATTCAGAACCGTCTTGTGTCTATCAAGGCGACCAACAGTTTTTATCGTTTAAATAGTCATTTAATGTATAGTAGGCATTCTTACAGAGCCTTGTTTTGACTACTGATTTAAATGAATTAAATGGTAATTCTAACATACTAGGAGGCAGCTTGTTGTAGATACGAATGCTAAGTCCTATAAATGAGTTATGCACCTTGTGAAGCCGGTGGGATGTAGTGCATAACTTATGCTTATTTCTAGTATTAATGTTGTGTATGTCACTCTTTTTAGTGTAGAGGTGAATATTTTGTCTAATGTATAATATATTGGCTAGAATAAATTGTGAGGCAACGGTTAGAATCTCAATTTCCTTAAAACGCTCCCTAAGTGAGACCTTAGCGCCTAGCTGGTAAATAGACCTAACAGCTCGTTTTTGCAGAATAAATATTGTTTCAATATCTGCAGCCTTACCCCACAACAGAATGCCATAGGACATAACGCTGTGAAAGTAACTAAAGTACACTAATCGAGCTGTATCCACGTCCGTTAGCTGCCTAACTTTCCTAACTGCATATGCTGCTGAACTCAGTTTGCTTGCAAGGTATGAAATATGAGCTGCCCATTTAAGTCTACTATCTATTGTAATACCTAAAAAGACGGTCGATTCTACAGTCTCCAGCACTTCATTACTAACAATTATATTTGGACCTAGATTTTTAACGTTTGGCATTACAAATTTAATGCACTTCGTTTTCTTAGCATTTAGTACTAAGTTATTAACAGTAAACCAATTTGTTGCCTGTAAAAGTGCACTGTTAATGTGATCAAAACTATCACTATTTCTATTCACTTTAAATATGAGTGACGTGTCGTCAGCGAAAAGTACTGTATTGCAGATACCTTCTAAATAAAACGGCAAGTCATTTATATATACCAGGAATAAAAAAGGACCCAGTATAGAACCCTGGGGCACACCTAATTTAACCGGAAGTGGCCTAGATTTTACGCCATTAACATCTACACATTGAAGGCGCTGCTTTAAATAAGAATCCATTAAGTTAAGGGCTATATCCTGTATACCGTAATATTTAAGTTTAGCGAGTAGTGTGTCGTGATGAACGCAATCAAATGCCTTAGAAAGGTCACAAAAAACGCCTATGGCATTTTGTGAATTCTCCCAGGCGCTATAGACGTGTTTTAATAAAGCTACACCGGCATCAGTTGTTGAGCGACCCTTTGTAAAACCATACTGTTCATTGTGGAGCAGCTTATTTACATTAAAAAAACCTAATAATTGCTGTAATATTAACTTTTCAAAGATTTTACTAAACGCGGGTAATATTGATATGGGTCTAAAATTACTCACTTCACTTTTCACACCGGATTTAAATAATGGTATAACTTTACTGTACTTCATGAGGTCTGGGAATATTCCCAAATCGACACATTTGTTAAAAGTAACAACAAGATAAGGAGCAACATCATCTATGATAATATTTAATAACTTTACAGAAATACCCCAAAAATCGCCAGTATTTTTTAAATTGAGTGATTTGAATGTAGTTATAACATCCCGTGAGGTGACATGTTGAAAGGTAAAAATTGAGTGACATTTTGGGGCGCAAGTTAGCATTATGTTTTCCGCGGCAACCGTGGATGAGTGTAAGGAGCAAGTTGTGGCTATCGGAATGTTAGCAAAAAAGTCATTAAAAATCTGAGCTACGTCTACTGCTTCGCTAATTAATTTATTGTTATCAACTATCTCTAATTGATTATCGCGTTTGGAACATTTACCCGTTTCGTTATTAATAATTGACCAGGTCGTTTTAATTTTGTTTTTCGATTGCTTTATTTTATCACTAATAAATTTAGCCTTGGCCATGTTACAAACTCGTTTAAAAGTTTTAGAGTAAAGTCTAACATAATTCAAAAATGACTCATCAAATTTATATTTTTTCATTCCATATAACTCATACAGTCTCGCTCTACTTTTATATATACCAGCCGTGGCCCATTGGTTAAATGGAGCTATGGTATTCTGAACACTTATGGTTTTAGTTCTAAAAGATTTTTGAAATTCGTTTTTAACAACGTCAAAGAGAGTTCCATAGATGTCGTTAGGATTCTCAAATTCTAAAATTGATGGTTTTATTTTAGAAACAACCCTCTCTTTAAAACGATTACAACAACTAACAGTATACGGTCTACATTCAATTTTTCGCAACTTCTTTAACACTAAGTGTGGGAAACTAGCTAATTGTCCACAGTGGTCTGATGTTATGTCAGTCAAGATTTGTTTACTATTAGCATCACAATTACTAAATATATTATCAAGACAGGTAGAAGAAGAGGATGTGATTCTAGTGGGCTCGCAAAATAAGTTATTCAAATCGAAAGACCTAAACAGATTAAGTAGCCTAGTAGTGGTAACAGTAACATCTAAAATATTCACATTAAAATCCCCACAGACGATTATATTTTTCCTACTCGACTTAATTTTATTAAGTGAATCCTCCATCACTGTTTCAAATAAATTAAAATCACCTATAGGGGGCCGATAGACACACACTATAACATATCGCTCTAGCTCAACACAAGACAGCTCAATAGTGCGCTCGATAGAAAGATTTACAATATCTAACCGCTCTTTACACTTAACAATATCTGATACAATAATCAGAGATCCACCACGAATAGTATTCTTTCTTACGAACGCACTTTGTACAGAATTACCAGGAATGTTAAAACAATTTAATTCATGACCATTTAACCAATGTTCTGTCAAACATAACACCTGAACATTGTAGTTTTCTATAAATAAACTTAATTCTAGATCTTTGCCGGAGAGACCCTGCATATTTTGATGTATAACATTCAATTGATGCAGCCCACCCGTTGTCCCACCTTGTAGTTTAAACTACAAGATGTATCTAAAGAGGTATTAGTACTACTACTAACACATTCAATAATCTTAAGTACATTGCTAGTACCAGTGTCACATAGTAAATTATATGCTAAAAGCTTAGCAATTTGTCTCTTACAGCTAATGGACATATACATTGTATATTTGGTTAATTTATACTTTTTTATAAACTTATTGCAATCAAAGTATGATACAATTTCATTATGGTGGTGGCATATTGTATATATAAACATGTTTAAATTAAAGATATACTCATTCTGAGAGCTGGTCAAGTTATTTGAGTATGGCAATGCACAGAAAACGAATTTACAATTATTACTCTTATTGATATCTAACATCAACTGAACACATTGAATAATGTCTTTTTTAGTAACATTTAGGCTATCACCATACAGTAATACAGCAGTGGAATCTTTATTAAATTGAGACTGTGCAATAGATTTTGTCAACTTACTGAAGCTGGCACCTGGAACACAAATATTTGTAACATGGTGCTGGGAATAGCGGTTAATTAACCTACCAAAGTTTTGGCCTATCTTGTCTGTAAACATGTATGAGGTCTTATTTGATACTAATTTATCAGGATAGTCTATTTTGTGCTCCTCAATTGTTTGTATCACTTCAGGAATGGGTTGTATCTCTTCAGGAGCAGGTAAGGCAAGTTGTGGTTCAGAGCTCGGCGTGGAGCCAGAGCAGGTACAGCACAGATTGTTTGCGAGTGACTCATAACGCTCTGCATTATACCTCACCAGATCCACAAGCTCACCCGCCTCCACCAAGCGCTCCTGAAGGTGTATTTGAGAAGCAGTATACTTTTCAAAGATATCATTTAGTGTCTTTTGCTTCTCAAGTAATTGATACTTTAATGACTGTACCTCATTATCATATACAGATCTACACAATTCTAATTCAGTAGTAGAATTTTGTAATTGACTAATAAAATTAATTTTCTGTTTTCTAAGACCTAAGTTAACTCTATTTGTATTCTGTTTTATTATACTTTTCTGGTACTTTTTAATGAGCCTATTAATTCTTATGTATTTCTTTAATTTGTTATGACTATTAAAAATAGTAGGTTTGGACAAAGAATCATTCCCAGTTAAATCAATGATAACAGGTTGCTTTTCACATCCTAGCCCGGAGACACTACCAACCAACTCATTATACAGGCTACAGGTGTTGGACGCCTGTTCAGTATTTCGTTGTGATTTTAATAGTGTTATAGACCTATACGCCTCACTAAGTTCACACTCCAGTTCAGCTATCCGTGTCAATGACTGCTCATGTGTGTCCATACAGTGTTGATAGTCAGCCACTATTTGTCGAAGCTGTTGATGTTGGTTGTGAATGTCTATGTGCTGAATGTGAAGTTCAGATAGCTCAGACTTCAGTTCCGAATTCTTGTCTATAATTTTCTTTAGTTCCACTTCGCTGTCATCCCTCTCCTGTAGCAGCTCTTTGCAAAGAGCCTTCGCAGACTCTAACTCCTTCAGTGTAGCCCTCAATTTGTCCTCCATGGAAGCAGCTCTGCGGGTCAGCATGACTAACACACAGAGGCACCTGGAATATTATGAAAGACAGCTAAGTACTGTGAAAGGAAGGTTTCTTGAGTAACGAAAGGAAAGAGTGGGGAAAAAAAGAAAACTTTAAAACAAAATGAAGAAATTGAGAAAATAAACTAAGAAATTAAAATGTTGTAAAAAAAAATGAAACTCAATTAAAGTAACAGAAAGAGAATTGATTATAAACTGTTTTAACATAAACCTTTTTATGAGTTTTTACTATAAGTAATATTGTAAAGATACTTTCAATTAGTTAAACAGATGTAGGTAGATGAATGAAATTAAGTATCTTTAAAGTTTTTATTTGATTAAATATACTAATAAATGCTACACTATTATTAATATTGTATAAGGAGTGAGTTTACTTGGTGAGATTTAAATATTTACTTAAAACAAACAAGGATGAAACAGCAAAATCAGCTGTTTGTCAAACTATGATAAATTACTCGAGGTGAAAGTAGTTTGCATGTGAATACAATAATTTAAAGTCAAAAGTTATCCTAATTTATATTATAAAGTAATGGAATTAAAACTAGTACTTCCCCGGTTTTAAGAAGTTTTGAAAATCAATCCGTTGACAGTTGACACGGCCGCCGGAACTCTTGAGTAGATTTTCACTTAATTTACGTATTATAATGTCTGATTAACACACGCACTTAGTAAATTAGTACTTTATGCATTGATTTATACACAATTTATAACAATTTATCTATAATTTTAATATTTTTATCAAATAATTACACGGAGTCGTTTTAAGAACGACTTGTCACCAGTGTTGCCAACCCGAAAAAATCTGTTAAGGAAACGATAGATAAGTGTCGGCATGTCATCGCTGTCCTTAAAACGGGTAAGTATAATCTACGTAAATGGTAATCCAATTCATGCGATGTATTACAGGCCATTTGTGAAGATCAGGTCACTTCTGATTTCGTCACCCTTAGCGAAAATGAATTGTCAAAGACACTCGGGCTAAACTGGAGGTGCTCTACAGACACATTTTCCTTCTCCATCAGCGTCACTCCCAGTAACAGCACTACGAAACGTCAAATCTTATCGACAATTTCCCAAATATTTGACCCCATTGGCTTAGTTGTTCCTTGCATAGTAGAGGCTAAAATATTAATACAGCATTTGTAGCTTACAGGTTGCTCTTGGGATGAACCCGTTCCTGAAGAGATTCAGCATACCTGGAGTGACTTTCTACACACTCTACCTCTTCTGAATAAATTCAACATACCCCGGTGGGAGTTCTGTGCAGTTGCATGTCTTCACTGATGCCTCTGGAAAGGCATACGGTGCATGCGTATATGTTCGCAGTGAATCGGAGAACGGAAAGGTTCACGTTCATCTTCTAATGGCCAAAAGCAAGGTCGCTCCAGTCAAGTCCACGACCATTCCCCGCCTCGAACTCTGTGCAGCATTACTAGGCTCACGTCTTTATCATAAGGATCGTCAGTCACTGACATTACATTTTGACAAGGCATACTTCTGGTCTGACTCTACTATAGTGTTAGGCTGGTTGTCTGCATCACCAACGCAGCTTAAGACTTTTGTTCGCCATAGAGTTTCTGAGATATAGGAAACTACTGCGGGAATGCCTTGGCTCTACGTTCCTTCTCTTTCAAACCCCGCAGACCTCGCTTCGCGTGGACTTAGGGCGGACAAATTGTTGACTGTCGTCTTCGTTGTGGTGGTCAGGACCTCAATATCTTTTTGAAAGTACATCTTCTTGGCCTCAATTTCCAAATCATACCCATAATGACATCAATCTTCCTGAAACAGTTTCTTCTCATCATATTGACATCCGGAGTAAAACAGAAAATCTCATTAATTCCTTATTTCCTAAATACGCATCTAATCTTAACAAACTACAACGTATGATCGCATACGTGTTACGGTTCTGTAACAAATGTAGACAGGCATCTGCCTATGGTGCACTCACTTCTACAGAATTAAACAATTCTTTACATCTTCTTTGTAGATTATCTCAACAGGATTCGTTTTCTGAAGAATATAATTTGCTGTCAGCAGGCAAACAATTACCTGCTTAAAATAAACTTCTCTCCTTGTCTCCATTCTTTGACACTAAATCTAACTTAGTCCGTGTTGGAGGCAGGTTAAGTAATTCCTTTTATGACTATAATGTTAAACATCCAATTCTCTTATCTAGTTCTCATATTTTTTGTAAATTATTATTCAATGCGTTTCACTTACGTCTTTTACATCCAGGACCTCAGCTCTTACTTGCCACGATTCGTCACCACTTCTACCCTATTGGGGGCAGGAACTTGGCAAAGAAGGTCACGCATCAATGCGTGAGATGTTGCAGAATCAAAGCAAGCACTATCCAACTCATGATGGGAAATCTTCCAGAGCAATACTTGCACCTAGAGTTTCCTTTCTTAGACTCCGGTGTCGACTATGCTGGACCTGTCATGATAGCTGATCGTAAGGGACGAGGGTGTAGGCTCATTAAAGCCTTTATTTTTGTTTTATGTGCCTAGCTTCCAGAGCCGTCCACCTCAAACTTGTATCGGACCTCACGAAGAAGGCTTTCCTGGCTGCCATGAACCGTTTCATTGCTCGAAGGGGGAAGCCACGTAACATCTTCTCCGATAACGGTACAACGTTTGTAGGCGCTTTCAATGAGTTGGCTAACTTGCTTTCACAGGACTTAAACTTAAATGTTATTGATCCATTAACTTCTCCTTTATCCCTGCATACATTCCTTATTTTGGCGGATTATGGGAGTCCGCAGTTAAATCCACGAAGCACCACCTCAGAAGAGTTCTAGGGTTAACTAATCTTACTTTTGAAGAGATGGCAACATGTCTCATTCAAGTGGAGGCTATCTTGAATTCGAGGCCCTTAACTCCGCTCTCCAACGACCCTTCAGACCTTACTCCCTTAACTCCAGCACACTTCCTTATTGGACGTTCACTCGTAATGTTGCCTCATCCACAGATCGAGGGTACCAACATCACCAATCTGCAACGGTTTCGACGAATTGAATACCTGAAACAACATTTTTGGAATCGTTTCTCTCAGGAATACATTCTGTGGCTGCAGGAGAAGACGAAATGGCACCGGTCATCGGGAGAGCTGAAGGAAGGAACACTCGTCGTAATCAAAGATAAAAGCTTACCGCCTTTACTCTCGCTTTTAGGGCGCATCACTCGGGTGCTTCCTGGCAGAGATGGCATAGCAAGAGTCGCTGACATCCGCACACGAAGGGGTGTCATTCGGCGAGCCTTTAACACCATCTGCCCTCTACCTGTCTCTATTGAAGACTCTTCAACGGGGGGAGGATGTTGAGTCACACACTCAATATCTCCGCTGCGCGCTGGAGTGGAGCCACCGGCGACTGCTGCGCGCTGCGAGCATCGTCCATCGGGAGCCACCGGCGACTGCGCGAGCGGCGAGCATCGTCCATCGGGAGCCACCGGCGACTGCGCGAGCGGCGAGTTCCTCTCGCCCCGCGTGTCCCGTCCCCACCAGTCAGCTGTGAGACGCGACGACGTACACCCGCGCTCGCGCTTTCTAGCCTTATATTAATTTCGTATTCGCATCATACTTATTGTAATTTGTAACAGTCCTCTTAGTACATATTATAACGTTTTTATACAGTCCACTCGTGCTTCATTTGATTCACAAGCTGTCGACGCTCCAAGTATCATTCGTATTATTTAGGCAATTTATAAATCAAGTGAACACAGCTTGATGTTTTTAAGACTTCCGATTTGTCACTGTCCCTTCAAGAGGATGAAGTTAAATCTATGAAATCAGATGATATTTTTCCTTTTTAATAGTTGTGGCTACAAATACGTTTACAGTAAATGTATTATTTTACAAAAAAGGTACACATATTAAGTAAAATATTATTTTATTGGAGTAAAATTAAAAAATAACCAAGTAAGAAGCGACAGAGTCACAAAACCGAGTAAAAATCAATCATTTTGTGTAAATCCTTGAAGCTAAGGCTATTTTCATTGATTAGTCAATGAATAACATATATAATCAATTTAAATTAATTAAAAAAAAAAATTATTAATATCAGACTTTTCTTTAATTTTGCTTTTAAATCTAGTCACACAACGGAACTAGTTCCGCCTCAAATAAATAAATAAATGCGGACAACATCACATACATTGCTCTGAACCCAAAGTTCAGTGCTAAAGCACTTGTGTTACTTGTAGTACCACAAACACCCAGACCCGAGGCAATGTAGAAAATTTTTGGTTTCTACATTGACCCGTCCGGGGATCGAACCCGGGACCTCAGAGCTAGCGACACCTTGAAACCGGTGCGTACGCCACTCGACCACAGAGATCGTCCAAAAAGTCCGTCAAAGTCCGTTTTGTTTCGATATTATCGGGAAAATGCCTCGAATTCCGCGTTCTTTTTTGTTTTTCTATATAATAAACTATATTATTTCGTAATATATAATAGACAAATTAAAAAAAAAACAACCTAAAAATAAAATCGAATTTTATAGCAGGGTACACTTTATTTCGAAATTGCTATAATATACCGATTGCCTGTCTAACTAGGAAAACATAATTTTGTTTAAAAAAAAAAAATTGGACAATTTCGCAATGGGAAAAACGCAGTCAAAAGAAGAGATAGTGATAGCACAGAATGCATCAGGAGGAAATAACAGTGCACATGCAGAACATCTGAATTATCATCTCACCACGGTTAACGTCCTGCTGATTATCATCGTAGTATTTATAGCATTGGTGGTATTTTATTACATTTATCGCCAATATAAGAAATGCCACGTGCAATGGATAGCAAGAGAGTTTGAGGAGAGAGCAACTCGACGATCCTTCTTACGAGGACGTTACGTGAGACCCACTGAAGAGCAGCAGCAGCAGACAGCATAAGATGGAAGGTATAAGGCGCCGGGAGTAAGAAGAATGTGTTTACGTTAAAAAGTGTGGTGTTGATCAAAATTAAATAAAACCAGTGCGTTTCGGTAAAATTGCGAAAAAAAAACGCGTTTTAGGGACATTAAAATATTATGTGCAGGAAGACAGGTACTCATACGTCGTGCGTGCCAGGTATGTAGTTAATAAGATTTTCAGGTTAAGCAGAATTGTAAGGAATAACACTATGTTTAGAATAGAATAATAAGAATAGAACTAGAGAATATAGAATAGATACTTATAGAAATGAAATTTAATGGCAGAGTTTCTAAAGAAATTGTGCGATGAATTACTAAAAATAAGAACGTATTTAGTTAAAATCAGACCAATATTTTAGTTAATAATAAAAAATTTGCTGAGGCTAATAAATTGTGTATTCAGAGGATATCAGTCGAGTTAAGGAATTTAAAGAGCCAGCTGAAAATAAATTAATTGACGACTTATATGGACTTATAATAGTTTGTTTTTTATTTATTTTTTCAGTATTTTAATATATATATTTTTTTATTATTCTTATTATTTTTTTAAAGCTACAAATAAAGGCACCATCTCGTTTACCGCGAAAATGTAACTATAACCTTTTCCATATGCAGGGATCTAGAACAAACATCGGACACTTCGCCATTTTGCCAAGGCTCTGTAGGCAATATAACACGTTATCGAAGCACAATGATCTGGATATAACATGCAAATTGCCAAAATTCAAAAGAGACATAAAACTTATATTGTTAACATCATGAGCCGGAAGACGTCCACTGCTGAACAAAGGCCTCCCCCCTAGAACGCCACAATGAACGACAACTCGCCAATTGCATCCACCGGGTGCCCGCAACTTTGACGATATCGTCGGTCCACCTGGTGGGAGGCCTGCCAACGCTGCGTCTTCCGGTTCGTGGTCGCTACTCGAGAACCTTTCTTCCCCAGCGGTTATCGGTTCTTCGAGCGATATGGCCTGCCCATTGCCACTTCAACTTGCATATTCTTCGAGCTATGTCGGTAACTCTAGTTCTTTGGCGAATTTCCGTATTCCGGATCCTGTCGCGCAAAGAAACCCCGAGCATAGCTCTCTCCATAGCTCGTTGAGTGACTCTGAGCCTCTCCAAAAGGCCAACCGTTAGCGACCACGTCTCAGAGCCATATGTCATCACTGGCAACACACACTGGTCAAAGACCTGCGTCTTCAGACACTGCGGAATTTTGGACGAAAAGATGTCGCGTAGTTTCCCGAACGCTGCCCATCCGAGTTGGATTCTTTGGGCGACCTCTTTGTCGAAGTTGGACCGGCCTAATTGAACTATTTGTCCAAGATAGACGTAGTGGTCAACAACTTCGAGAGTATCATTCCCAACAACAACCGGTAGAGGTGCGACATGGACATTGGACATGATCTTCGTCTTGTCCATGTTCATTTTAAGACCCACCTGTTGGGAAACGATACTGAGGTCGCTGAGCATAGTATTGAGCTCCTCCAGCGACTCCGCCATGATCACTATATCATCGGCAAAACGAAGGTGAGTGATGTATTCGCCATTGACATTGATGCCGAACCCGTTCCAGTCCAAGAGCTTGAAGACGTCCTCCAACGCATTTGTGAACAGTTTCGGAGAAATAACGTCTCCCTGTCTCACACCACGCTGCAGTTGGATTGGTTTCGTGCTCTCGTCCCGTAACCGGATCGACATGGTGGCGTTACTATACAAACACTTCAACACCTCGATATACCTATAGTCGATATGACATCGCTGGAGGGACTGCAATACAGCCCAGGTTTCGATTGAATCGAAGGCTTTTTCATAGTCCACAAACGCTAGACACAGTGGCCGATTATACTCCTCGGTCTTCTGTATAATCTGGCGGAGCGTGTGAATGTGGTCTATGGTGCTAAAGCTGCCATCGTCGATCTTCAGCTTCGTCATTTGGCTTTTCCCAATAGAGAAATTTCTCGCGAACACTTTGGAGCCCTGGTTCCGCTCAATTGCGTCCTTTATACGGGCAGTATTAAAGGAACGCAGGTCGTGACGCGTGGAGTTAGAAATTTGCCTATTGAGATGGCCGTATTCCGACATATCAGCTGAAGATTGCAGTCTCATCTCATTCCGGGCTTCCATTAGTTTAATGGTTTTATTGGAGAGCTTCTGAGGCTTTCTTCGGCGTGGGGTCCTAAAGAACTGGGACCCCACTGCTTGGACAGCTTCCACCAACCCGCTGTTTATCTCGTCCGCTGTTTCGCATTCGGCTAGGCACTGGAAACGATTACGCAGTTCGAGTTGAAAGGTTTCGGGATTCTGGATTTGGGCAGGACCTGGACGGAGCGTGGACTTCATCAGACGAGACCGTTCAAGCTTAACATTGATATTCAGTGTGCCTCTGACAATGCGATGATCGCTACCGGTTTTCACCTTCCCGATCACAGAGACATCACTGAATATACGCTTCTTGGTTGTCATGACGAAGTCGATCTCATTTTTGGTTGAACCATCGGGGCTTATCCACGTCCACTTCCTGGATGGTCGCTTCTGGAAGAAGGAGTTCATCAAATAGAGTTCCTCCCTCTCCATAAAGTCGACCAGCCGCTGGCCCCTCTGGTTCCGCTGCCCATATCCAAACGACCCTACTCTCAACTCATCGCCATTCCGAGTGCCCACCTTAGCGTTGAAGTCTCCCATAACAACGGTGAAGTAAGATTCGGAGGTATGTATGGCTTCGGAGATCTCCTCATACATAGCCTCTACTTCATCGTCAGGGTGTGTCGAGGTCGGCGCATATACCTGGATGACCTTCAACGAATACCGATCGGTGATTCTGACTATCAGGTACGCTACCCTGCTTGACACACTATCGACTTTTATCACGTTGTTAATGAGAGACTTACGGACGAGGAACCTAACACCACCCTGGGATTTTCGGTCTCCTTCCCGGAAGAAGAGCATGTTGCCGGAATCTAGGATTATCGTATCCTGCCCCTCTCGTCGGATTTCAGATAATCCCATGATGTCCCAACGCAACCTGCTCAATTCTTCCTCCAGCTCGACAATCTTCTCGTCAGTCCGGAGCGTGCGGACGTTGTGCGTTGCCAGGGCCAAAGTCCGGTGGGGGTGGTAGCGCGAAATCCACCGGGGATTCTTAGCACCCCCTGCTCCTCCGTTACCTGGCCCGCTACCATAGCCAGGGATAGAGGAGCTGCCGGGTACTGGGGGCCGTCGCGCCGTTGTGTCTGTCATTATGGGGGGGGGGGTTTGCCATAATCCCCACGCGCAGGCGGCTTGGGGATCGCAGTATTGGTGGTCAAGTTACAGAAGACGCTGCTGCCCATCTTCTAAATTTTTCCCTTAGTCGCCTCTTACGACACCCACGGGAGGATCATTCTCATTTCCATTCTCGTATATTTTATTTTGTTGTTTTTTTTTTATTTTTAATTGTAATTGTATTTGGATTCATATTGGCTTAAATTACGATCTATCAAACTGGTTGTACCAACCTAGTTATTAGTGAATGATGTGGCCGCCTATAATTGGAAGCGCTCACTAGTATTGTACCTCTTCTCATGTTAATATGTATGTAATTGTGTAGCCTCTGTTGGCGATCCAATAAATAAATAAATAAATGTATTATTATTTTTTTTTTTTTTTTTTTTATATCTATTATATTTATTTATAAACTATACACTTACACATACGTATATAAATCACATAAATATGAATAGTGTCTCTAACCTGGTTAGTGATGATGAAAGCTTCATATCTGCTTCTAGTAATGATAGCTTTACTAGTATCCCATCTTTGAGCGAAACTCTGCAGTCTCAATTCTCTGACGTTCCCAGGAATCTGAATGTAGTCCATATAAACGCACAAAGCATTCCGGCCCATTTCCACGATATGCTGGCAAGTTTTGATAGTAAAAACATCCATGCAATACTGGTTTCCGAGTCTTGGTTAAAGCCATGCCTCCCTTCCACTTCGTATTCCTTACCTGGGTTTGTGCTGATTAGAAATGATCGCAGCGTTGGCGGTGGTGGTGGTGTTGCCATATACCTTCGGGCTAATATTCCTTTCTCCATAGTAAATGTGTCAGCACAACCACCTCCGTCAAATGCCGGTGAGCATCTCTTTTTAGAAATTACCCTATCCAACACAAAAATTCTACTTGGAGTTTACTATTGTCCTTCATCTCGTATTAATTTCTTCTCCTCTTTTGAAACTATCCTCGAAAATCTCACACCGTCTTACAGTCATACCATTATAATGGGTGACTTCAATACTTGTCTCTTGAAACATGACACTCGTTCTTCCACTTTTAAGTCTATCATTCAATCTTGCAATTTAACTCCTCTTTCACTAGGTGCTACTCATCATTTCCCGCATTCTGTCCCATCACTTCTTGACCTTATCCTTGTTTCTTCAACTCAGCATGTTGCAAAACATGGTCAGTGCGCAGCTGACGCCTTTTCCTATCATGACCTTATCTACCTTACATACAAAATCCGCCCCCCTAAGGTGGTATGAACCTTAATAAACTTTGCGAGGACTCTAGTAAAATAGACTGGTCACACCTCTTAGCTGCATCGTCGATTGATGATAAAAATTGTATTTTTAATTCGGAATTAATAAAACTTTACGACCTTCATGCTCCGATTCGTCCAGTCAAAATGAAACATCTGCCAGCACCTTGGCTGACAGATGATATTAAAAATCTTTTGCAAAGAAAGGCTGCAGCCAAAAGCAAATACAAGTGCAGACCCAGTCCTTTAGCTTGCGAAAAATACACGTCCATCCGCAATCACTGTCATAAGGTGTGTAGAGATGCTCAACGCCGACATATCCACAATTCAGTGCAAAACAGTGAACCTGCAAAGGTCTGGAAATTTCTGAGGTCAATGGGAGTGGGAAAATCACGTCATGACGTAATCCCTAAAGATATCGACCTAGAGTCGTTAAACTCGCATTTCAGCTCTTCGTCCCAATGTAATGGGACTTTAAAAGCTACCACATTACATTATCTTTCTTCCCTTGCAGCTCCCGACTATCCACAGTTTGTATTTAGTCAATTCTCGGCTTGTGATGTGAAGAAGAGCGTAGTATCAATCACTTCGAACGCTGTTGGATGTGATTGCGTCAGCCGCAAAATGATTGTCCCTATCCTGGATGAGATCCTTCCTGTCATTACCTATATCCTAAATTACTCCAGTACATGTGGCGTTTTTCCCACAGTTTGGAAAGACGCTCAAATCACTCCCCTTCCCAAAACCCCAAATCCCCAATCATTCTCTGAATACCGTCCTATCTCCATTTTACCTTTTCTTTCCAAAGTTCTTGAACGCCTGATCCATGATCAGCTCAATGCTTTCCTGCGCAAGAACAACCTCCTTAATCCCTTCCAGTCCGGATTTCGTCCAGGACATAGCACCGTAACTGCCCTAACCAACATTACGGGAACCAGTCTGAGTCCAAACACGGGCCGAACAACATTGAAAATTTACTAAGTCTTAGTAAAAAATTCCTAAAAATAGGTTTTTCGCGTCGTACGAGGTCGTGCTATACATCAAAAGTTCCGTGACAGTGCCGCGCACCCGGAGGCATAATTTGTTTTAGCCGTAAAAACCGGGAAAAACCACAGTGCGCGAAAAACTCAAAATACACGTGTGTTTGTGTAAATAAAAACTGCAAAAAGTGAAATAACTTTAAAAGTTGAGTGAAACCTACCAACTTTTTATCGTCATCTTCTTGGGCGCAACAAGGCGCAACTTTCGACACCCTGCACGTGAAAATCGGAGTTAAAGAAAAGCCGCAAATCGACTCCAAAGAAAATTTTCATAACCTCCAAGTGACACGAGGTCACTGAAATACAACACCTAGAGAGCTGAAACTTTGGAGTCATCAAGACCTTTGCCTGAGAAGAGAGAAACAACTTCGATCCGATTTTTAAGGTGACCAGGTTAGGAGATATTAACTTATAAAAAGTTGAACTTTGGTGCCCTATATCTCCTAAACAAGATCCACGAGACCTACATTTTTTGCTGCCGCCTGCTGCGCGCTAACCAGAGGAAGCCCCCAGTAAGCAGAAAAAATTTTTTAGACCTTAATTTTGGTATTGTAAGAAATGAACCACACGCGCCTTCACCATGCGATAACTTGAGAGCAAAACCTGCTCGCTACACCCACAAGGGCGCGGGCGACGCACGCACGCACACATAAGCAGCGCCACCAACTATAAAAGGCCTTCCTCCGCCCGGCTAGCGCCAGTTCGATTTGCGCTTGGGCATTGCATCCGACGATTCGGAACAACTCCTGAGCCAATCGAGCGCACCGCGTACAGTGACGTCACGTAGTGGTGGTACTTTCGTAACACGGAATACGGCTAATGCGTGATCCATTGTGCGTGGTCTTATTTTTTCTTATAGCGCTTCTCGCATTAATTACTTTGTTATCCTTCAATATCACTGTAAAGATACTTGGGTAGTTCAAATAATATTTTTTTCTGTTATACCCGCATTGTTTTTTTTTTTACTCAATTAGCTTGGTGCACCAATACTGTAAGTTTAGGTTTCATTTTTTTTTATTCCTCATTTCTCTTGATTGTTTTAACTGTGATTTTTTTGTGTATATTGTTTTTCATTTCTCTTGATTGTTTCAACTGTGATTTTTTGTGTATATTGTTTTTCATTTCTCTTGATTGTCATAACTGTAATTTTTTGTGTATATTTTCTTTCCTGTAATATAGGTTCTTAGAAATTTTACTGAAGTTTTATTGATATTGAACCCACCTGTTACAATTGGCGCCCCAACGTGGATCCTTCAAAGAAAAACCTAAGACCTAGACCAACAGAAAGAACACAGAGGTTTACGGTGCAACATAACTCGCAGAGAGAAAAGAAAAAAGAGACAATGGAAGAAGTTAAGGGCGGTTCAATGTCATCATCCATAACTATGTCTGCAGAACAATTTCAACAACTATTGGCAGCAGTTGGCTCTGGGTCAAAGCAACATCGGAGTTCAATGGTCAGATGTCCAGTAAAGTTTAGTGGCAATAAAAGCGCTCCAGAGGTCGAGTCATTTTTGGCGGCGGTTAGTATATTTAAAAAAGTAGAACACATAGAAGACAAAGATGCACTTACTGGGCTACCACTCGTCTTAACTAATGACGCTGCTACTTGGTGGCAAGGCGTTAAAACCCAGGTCACAACTTGGAGCCAGTTTGAGGAACGACTACGTCATGCATTTGCACCCAAGAAGTTGGCGTACAAAATATATCAGGAGATAGTTGAACATAAGCAAAAGAAGGACACTTTAACCGAAATATTTATTGCGGAGAAACGTGCTCTTATATCTCAATTGCCTGCACCTGGTCACAATGAGCAACAAGAGTTGGATTTGGTTTTCGGACAGATACGCTTCGAAATTAGAGAGAAGATATCAAGAGAATCCATAAAAAATTTTGATGATTTATTACAGAAGGCAAGAGAAGTTGAGCGAAATTTAGGAGAGAAGGCTGAAGAAAGACAAATGCCTAAAGAGATACCCACAAGCACAACAAAAGCAAAAACACGGTGTAATTTCTGCAGATAACCAGGACACACAATTGATGCTTGTCGAAAACGAATAAAACAAGATCAACGTGTGCAAAACCCGAGTGACAAGACGATCGAAGCTAAGCCCACGGAAACAGTGAAGCCCAAATTCTCTTGTTATGGATGTGGCGAGCCTGGTGTCGTGCGTAGTCGATGTCCTAAATGCAATAAGCAGCAAGGTAAGATGGAGGACATCAGTTTCTGCTCGTTCAACGCTCGTAGCGCAAAACGGCTTAGACCTGTAGTACCCATAAGTATCGGGAGTATAAAGGGCACTGGATTTATAGATACTTGTGCAAAGTCAAGTGTAGCTTCATATCAGCTAGCCTTATGTCTAAAGAGGGAAGGCTATCAGTTCACTGAGGAAATGATGAACATAACGTTAGCAGACGGTATACCCAGAATGCAAACTGTCTGGATCGTCACAGCTCCCGTCACGATTTATGGAAGAGTGATTGAAACTCCATTTATTGTCCTACCTCACGTTATATATCTCACGTTATATTGCTTTATCGAAGACGCAATGATGCTGCTTAATTTACCCCAACTAACATGTCGTTTTCTTGATAATCCTACAAAAGTGTATGATCTAGTCCAGGAGGAACTTTGCGAAGCACTGCTCACTGAGATGATTTGTTTACCACAAATGATTTCTCCAGTGGCTAGTACCCCAGGAGATGCATCTAAGCCTTCGATATCAAGTACAGTGGAACAAAATCTGATACGACCATATGGTCCCGAAATGAGCACGGGATCTACCGAAGTACCCAAAAGTGCAACGGAAACGTCACACTGCGAGCCATTAGTGGGTACTGATGCCCCTTCAGCCTCAAATCTAAATATGGGGATCTGTCAGGCGAGTATCGACAGACCCAAAACACCCACATATGGTCCACTGAAACCAATCGAGTTTTCTACGCCACCGCTCAAAAGACAACGATTGTTTAATGGCTATTCTCCCGTCATCGATGCCTTATATCGAGATGCCAGAAGGTCGATTGAAGAAAGCACCATAGTATTGTCACCTAGCACCAACGCATTATTTAATCCGCCTAATACGGATATTGCGGCAATAGATTGCGAAGAATCTGACTGTGTGCTAAGCACTAAGGAAGTTAAAGAGCTGCAACGACTATTAGAAAGAAATGCAGATGTGTTTGTTCCCAATGGAAAACCAACAACCCAAGCAGAACATTTCATAGACACAGGGGATTACAGACCAGTATCAGTGCCACCGTATCGTTTACCGCCTGCTAAAACACAAACCCTGAAAGATGAAGTACATAAAATGCTAGCCGAAAAAATAATAGAACCATGCACGTCACCATGGTCTGCACCCGTCGTCATGGTTCCCAAAAAAGATGGCGGAATACGAGTTTGTATCGATTACAGACAACTCAATGCAGTTACAAAGCCGGATGCGTATCCGCTACCCCGTATCGATGATTTGTTGCATGACGCTAAACCTACGCCATATATGTCCACCATTGATCTTCGCGCAGGCTACTGGCAAATCAAAGTAAGGGACGAAGACCAATGCAAAACCGCTTTTGTGACCCCATTTGGCATGTACAAATTTTTAAGAATGCCTTTCGGCTTGCGAAATGCGCCGGCCACCTTCCAACGGTTGATGGATGTTTTCCGTTTGTCACTGAGCCACGTCAAACTGTGTGTGTACATTGATGATCTAATTATCTTGTCCCCAACGTTTGAGCAACACCAGCAGGATCTCCAAGATGTCTTTGTTCGATTACAAGAATATAACTTGACGGCCAATAAGGAGAAATGCAAATTTTGCTGTTCCAGGATTAAGTATCTCGGGCATTATATTACTCCAATGGGCTTGCAAATGGATCCTGATAAAGTCAGCTCTATATTAAATATGCCTGCACCCACTAGCTTAAAACATTTACTGTCATTCCTTCAAATGTGCTCGTGGTACAGACGATTTGTTCCTGGGTTTGCTAACGTTGCTGAACCCCTTACCCGATTGACAAAGAAACACACTAAATGGTTGTGGGAAAAGGAACAGGAAGTAGCTTTTGATAAGCTCAAAGATCTACTTGTCACAGCGCCCGTATTGGCACAAGCAGACGACACAAAACCCTACATTATCAAATCCGACGCCAGTAATTATGCCATCGGTGCAGTACTAGTGCAGGGGGAGGGTGAAAATGAACACCCAGTTGAATACGCGAGCCGATTGCTCAATCAGGCCGAAAGAAATTACACGACGACGGAGCGCGAGGCTCTTGCCGTAGTTTGGGCAGTTAATAAGTTTAGAGGCTACATCGAAGGGACGCCTATTACTGTCCTCACGGATCATCAAGCGTTAAAATGGCTCATGACATTAAAATCCCCAACAGGACGTCTAGCTCGATGGGCACTACAGCTACAGCCATATGATATCACAATAAAGTATATCACTGGTAGGACGAACGTTGTAGCAGATGCATTGTCACGCCCAAATTGTGATGCTGAAACAAGAGAAAGCTGTGGAATATGTAGTGTTGTAGTAGACGCACCTAGAAAGAATCCTAAAGAAATAAGAAAAGCTCAAATGGAAGATAAAGATATAGAAAAAATTGTAAAGGCATTAGAAGGTAATACGGAAGAGGAGACACGTTACTGGTGTCAAAAGGGTTACGTCATGAATAATGGTTTACTATACCGCTATAATCCTGATGGTGATAGTGATAGTAGTCAACTTGTTGTGCCTACACACGAGCAAACTGATGTCATATCGGCATACCATGACGGACCTGCCGCCGGTCATTACGGAATGGAAAAAACATATGCCAGAATAGCTCAACGCTATTATTGGAAAGGCATGAGAAAGGACATTGACTTGTACATTCGACACTGTTTATTATGTCAAAAGTACAAACCATCGAATATGAAGCCAGCTGGACTCCTCCAAACAACAGCGATGAACAAGAGGTTCGAAGTTGTCGCTTTTGATTTATTCGGCCCTTTACCTGCCTCTTCTGAAGGACAGACCTGGATACTCATTGTTGAAGACCTTGCCTCCAGATGGGTAGAACTATTTCCTCTGGAACATGCAACTGCAGTTAATTGCGCCATGGTGCTCATTAATGAGATATTTCTACGGTACGGCATGCCACGAAGGCTGATTAGTGACAACGGCACACAGTTTGTAAGCGCTGTCATGCAGCAAGTAGCTTATTGCTTTAACATTAAACATGCATTTACGCCGGTGTACCATCCCGAAACGAACCCGGTGGAACGTCGCAATCGAGATCTGAAAACCCAGCTTGCCATACTTGTTGGTGATGATCATCGGACCTGGTCGGAGAAGCTGCCAAGCATCCGATTTGCCATGAACACGGCGGTTTGTTCCTCGACTGAGTATACTCCAGCATATCTGACGTTCGGACGAGAATTAAGAACACCCGATGACAACGAACACGACCTCCGTGAAATTATATTATCAGAAAACTTCATTCCTGAAATCACACCCAAGCTGCTGATGCTCGCTGAAACAATGAAGATAGTTAGAGAAGTACAGGAAGAGAAAGAAGAGAAACGGAAGGAGTACGTAGATAAAAATAGGAGACTTAGCCCTAAATACAAACCTGGAGACCAAGTCCTTGTGGAATCACACCCTATCAGCAAGACCACCCAGGGATTCAGCTCAAAACTTGCCCCACGCCGAGATGGCCCTTATGTCATAGTAAAACATCATGGACCGAGCTCTTACCATGTTGCTCACCCCAACACGCCAGAACAGAGTGTAGGGCTATATCATTCATCAGCCCTGCACCCTTACCAAGGTACGACAGAAGGTCCGTTACCTGCACCAACTCTGCCAATTCGAAAGCGCGGACGCCCACCTAAAGCATCTGAACCACTTACCTCTGTTGATGACTCCAGCCTGCGACCACCACAGCCACGTCGAGGTAAACCATTAAAACAAACTACGGAACTGGCTTCCTCGCCGAGACGTCATCGGAGCCAGAGGGGGAGACTGTAAGAAATGAACCACACGCGCCTTCACCATGCGATAACTTGAGAGCAAAACCTGCTCGCTACACCCACAAGGGCGCGGGCGACGCACGCACGCACACATAAGCAGCGCCACCAACTATAAAAGGCCTTCCTCCGCCCGGCTAGCGCCAGTTCGATTTGCGCTTGGGCATTGCATCCGACGATTCGGAAAAACTCCTGAGCCAATCGAGCGCACCGCGTACAGTGACGTCACGTAGTGGTGGTACTTTCGTAACACGGAATACGGCTAATGCGTGATCCATTGTGCGTGGTCTTATTTTTTCTTATAGCGCTTCTCGCATTAATTACTTTGTTATCCTTCAATATCACTGTAAAGATACTTGGGTAGTTCAAATAATATTTTTTTCTGTTATACCCGCATTGTTTTTTTTTTACTCAATTAGCTTGGTGCACCAATACTGTAAGTTTAGGTTTCATTTTTTTTTATTCCTCATTTCTCTTGATTGTTTTAACTGTGATTTTTTGTGTATATTGTTTTTCATTTCTCTTGATTGTTTTAACTGTGATTTTTTGTGTATATTGTTTTTCATTTCTCTTGATTGTCATAACTGTAATTTTTTGTGTATATTTTCTTTCCTGTAATATAGGTTCTTAGAAATTTTACTGAAGTTTTATTGATATTGAACCCACCTGTTACAGTATTAATATTAGTAATTTAAGACATTTTTAAAATTTTGTTAGAGAGATTTTCAGATTTTTTATTTTTTATTTACTGGCATTAAAGCCCTTTTAATTCTGTTATTTTCACAATTTTTTCCAAATTTTTAGCTTTAAAAACAACAAAGATATTAAATTTTTTGTATTTTTTGTCAGTATATATAGAATTAATTAAAATTATTAAATTTTTTCACCTTGGAGGGGTTTATAATAGGTATTTCAATAGGACTAAGCCCAAGGACCAGCTTTGTAGCTTCAGAAACGGCCGAGATAGACATCTAGACTTTCATTTTCTGGAAGTCTGAAAACTTTGGGACTTAATAACTCGGCCGTTTATGGACATAGAGCTTTCGGACTTTTTATATTGTGTGCGACAGCTTGCAAAGATTTTATTTGCAAAGTTTCAGGAATTTTCAGGGACTGAAAATTTTCAGGCCTGAAAATATATAGACCTTGTAGAGTAAGTCAAGCCAGGACCCCTGGTGGAAACCCGACGTTTCTGCGACAATCGGTTGAGGAGCTACAGCTGTTTTAAAACAGCATTTGACAGCGCGGCGGCCATCTTGGCGATCTTCAAACGCCTGTAGCTCCCGACCTGGTGGCCGTAGAGGACTGGGGTTTGTTCCAGGGACTTCGGGGAGACCCTCTCTTTCAGCCTACTTATGTTTTAGGCCTTTTCAGGCTGAAAATTTTCAGGACCCTGAAGGCTCCAAAATCTGATAGTCCTAGCCAAACTGACCAGGAAAAGCCCAAACTCCGGTAGTCTACGACTTCAGGAGACGGAGTTACAGCCTTCCAAACATCACATTTGACAGTTTTCAAACTGTCAAACTCATTTTTGTCTTGACGTAGCTCCCGAACCAGAGATCCTAGAAGGCCGGGGTTTTCTTGGGACACATATTTAGGACCTTGCCAGTAGTATAGGCTGAAAATTGTTAACTTTCAGAAACCTGAAATTTTCAGGAAATCTGACACTGCCATCTTTTAGAGCTCGACGAGGCCAATCCAACGAACCCAAGCACGCCTAAATCCGGACCATAGTTCCGGAGAAATCCAACTTTTAAAACAAGACCTAGGGTGCGCGGACAAAGTCTGGATTCTTTAAACCCCTGTATCTCCGGAACTACTTTAGATAGATTGGTGGTGCTTGGGGTTTTTGGGGAGGTCTTCGGGAGGGCTATAAGGTGGAGCTATAAAAACTGGAAAAAATTTTTTTTGGAAATTTTTTGTAAAATTTTTATTGTTTTTTATTAAAATTTAGTAACTTTTTTGTCTTCATATACATTTTGAAACGGTATATGATAAGGAAATCTGCAAAAAATTATTGTTTCACTTTCGAACTTATTATTTCTGAAATTATTAACTTTTTATTCGGACTTTTCTGCAGCAACTGTTTAGTGTTGCTGCAATAGGTTAAGTTAACACCCATTTTACATATTCACCTTTACAATATTACTTTTATTTTAAAATTTTCTGACGCGTACCACTAGCAGAAATGTTCCCCGGCATTAGGACCCCCCCGCAAAAGGCGGCAAAACCCTCGCCCAAGAAACAGGAGCTAGGAGCTACAGAGAGGCGCAGCATTGGGGACAGAATAGATGACTGGGAGGCCGTTAGGGCAGGCACCAACTCCAGCCCCCCAAGTAAACATCCCACAATGCCAAACGCCAGAACCCCCCCACAAGTAGCAACTGGAACCCAACCACAACCCCCGCGACAGACTAAAAATAAAGTTATTGAGGCTAGAGAGTGTATAGCACGGGCTAAGCTACACCTCAATAACGCAGGCAACCTGAAGAGGGAGATAAAGGAAGAGGTTTTATCAGCTCTCACGAAACTCTTCGCACTAATAAAAGGTATTGAGACTGAGCTCAAGGGTCTGTCAACAACTCAAGGGGAACAAGGGGGCCCACTGCATCAATTGGAGTCGGACACATCAGCAGTGGCTTCCGAGGTGGCACCGCAGACTCCCCAAATTGGGGAGCATGTGAGGCTGCTTCGGGAGAACAACACAATGATGGCTGAACTTAAACTCGAGATGCAAAAGCAAAAAGAGTTCTTGGAGAAAGTGACTACCACCATGACATATGCGAATGTAACCGCAAGTACGGCGGTTCAGAGCGAGAATACACAAAGAGGAAGGGAGACGCTCCACTTAGTGATAGTCACCTCGAACGATGACCAAGACTCTGGAGAGAAGGTCCTCGAGAAAATAAGAGATGCAGTGGACGCAAAGGAGGGTTGGATCGAGGTCCGAAACGTCAGAAAGGCCAGGGATAGGAAAGTTGTGATCGGAGTTAGCTCGAAAGCAGAAAGAGATAAACTGACGGCCAAACTTAAACTAGCTAAAGATCCATTAACGGTGGAGGAGGTTAAAAACCGGGACCCACTTCTAGTTCTACGGGGAGTGCTCAAGATGCACACAGACGAAGACATCTTGAAGGCCCTGAGAAATCAGAACAAGGACCTCTTTCACGGCCTCGACAAGACTGAGGACAGAGTGGAATTTAAGTACAGGAGGCGAGCCCGGAACCCTCACACCTGCCACGCCGTCGTTAGCGCATCGCCAACTATCTGGCAAAGAGCAGTGATGAAAAAGATGGTGCAAATAGATCTGCAACCGATGAGAGTAGAGGACCAGACACCGCTTGTTCAGTGCAGTCGCTGCTTAGGCTATGGCCATAGTAAGCGATACTGCACTGACCTGGCGGATCTGTGCAGTCACTGTGGCGGACCCCACCTTAAAATCGAGTGCCCAGAATATATTTCCGGAATACCACCGAAGTGCAGAAACTGCGAAAAGGCCAAATACAGCAACTCCGAGCACAATGCATTTGATTCATCCTGTCCGATTAAAAAGAAATGGGATGCCTTAGCCCGGTCGACTGTGGCCTATTGTTAAGGGCACCTTACCGAATAATGCACACAACACAAACATGGGCCCCACCCAGTATCGTGCAATACAAGCAAATCTCCAGAGAAGTAGTCAAGCTACAGAAGAGCTAATAATGGAGGCTACGAAACAAAAAGTGGCTTTTGCCTTGGTGCAAGAACCATATACTGGTGCAATCAGACGATTGAAGGTTCATCAAGGCACCCGTGTCATCCAATCACTAAACAAGGAGAAAACAGTGAAGTCCGCCATCATCTTATTCGACGATACGATCGATCTTACCCAATACCCGACACTCACAACAGAAAACATAGCAGTGGCCAAACTAAGAACGAAGGCATGGGAGATCATAGTCATATCGGTGTATCTGGAAGGAGACGGAGATATTGAGACCGACATTGACCTAATACAGAAGATCGTGGAATCGGCTAATGGCAAAAGCACGATACTGGGAGGCGACGTAAATGCCTGGAACA
Organism: Autographa pulchrina; assembly: GCA_905475315.1. NCBI lineage: Eukaryota > Metazoa > Arthropoda > Insecta > Lepidoptera > Noctuidae > Autographa > Autographa pulchrina. The sequence continues at coordinate 19,509,127 of FR997761.1, read as the reverse complement.
TCTGGTGGGGAAGTGTGGACACAAATAGAAGGGGACAGAGTCTGGGAGCAGCACTGGATGAGTTCGGACTGCATATCCTCAACCGGGGTACTGATCCCACATACGACTACTACAGGGGAGGCAAAAGGTACACAAGCTGCGTGGACATCACCGCATGCACAGCAGATTTGCTAGACAAAGTACTAAACTGGAGACTTAACGCTGAGCTTACAGTATCCGACCACAAGGCAGTCCAATTCGAATTAACGTTACAAAAATCATTGGGAATAGATATAAAAAGAACAACCAGGAAATATAAAACAAAAAATGCAAACTGGGTCGAGTACCAAGAAAAATTAAGTCAAATTTGGGAAAGGGAAGAAATAAAAAGCAGTAAAATACTAAAAATCAACACCACAAAAGGGGTAGATAATATTATCAGTAAATACACAAATGCCCTTATAGAAAATTGCGAAAAGTACCTACCCAAAATTACAGGACGAAAAAGGAAGGGCCTGTCTTGGTGGACGGAAGAACTGGCACATAAAAAAGCAGAAGTGAAAAAGATTAAAAGGCGTCTAGCAAATGCTGCACCGGTGAGGCGAGGAACGGTGTTGCAAGAGTACCTCCAAGCAAAAACTGAGTATGCTCAGCTTGTTAACAACACAAAAACAGAAAGCTGGAAGAACTTTTGTACTAAACAAGAAAGGGAAAGTATGTGGGACGGTATATACCGGGTGATAGGCAGGACGACAGCCAGACAAGAAGAAATCCCGTTGGTCCTGGAAGGCAGGACTCTGGAGGGAGCGGACTCTGCGAGAGCCCTGGCGGAGGCCTTCTACCCCGAGGATAGACATGAAGAGGATACTGCGGCCCATAAAGAAGTAAGGCAGAACGCCGAAAGAGTGAATGAGAGGGAAGTTGATGAACCAACGGATCCTCCATTCACAATGGAAGAACTTAAATGGGCCGCAAACAGCTTTAACCCCAAAAAGGCTCCCGGGGTGGACGGTCTGACCGCGGATATTTGCAGAGCAGCAATCATGCACGATCCAGAAATCTTTTTACAAATGGTAAATAAATGCCTGGAATTGTCACACTTCCCCACGCCCTGGAAGGAAGCTGTGGTGGTAATTTTGCCCAAGCCCGGGAAGGACAACTACACGACTCCAAAATCGTACAGGCCAATAGGATTACTCCCGGTGCTGGGCAAAATCTTTGAAAAGATTCTCATGAGGAGAATACGGTGGCACACCATAAGCCAACAGAGTGAGAGGCAGTACGGCTTTACACCGCAGCGCAGTACCGAGGACTCCCTCTATGACCTAATGAGGCACATAAGACAGAAACTAAAAGAGAAGAAGCTTATTGTCATGGTATCGCTGGACATAGAGGGAGCCTTCGACAGCGCGTGGTGGCCCGCGATACGCTGTCAGCTAGCAAAGACAGGATGCCCCAAAAACCTTAGAAGAATTGTAGACAGCTACCTCAGCAACCGGAAAGTATCGGTGAGATATGCGGGAGCCGAACACACAGTTAAAACCGGGAAAGGATGTGTCCAGGGTTCGATAGGAGGGCCCATGTTTTGGAATGTGTTACTGGACCCAATTTTGAAAACGCTGCAAGATAGAGGGGAATTTTGTCAAGCCTTTGCGGACGACGTCGTGTTGGTCTTTTCCGGGGAGACAGCCCTCGAAGTTTCGCTACGAGCGAATGAGACCCTAGCCTTGGTGCGGGACTGGGGGGCCGTGAATAAGCTTAGGTTCGCACCACATAAAACAAAGGCAATGGTTATTACCAATAAGCTTAAGCACGACACTCCACTCCTGCGCATGGGCGGGGTGGACATCGCTATGTCGCGAAACATAAAAATACTTGTCCTCACTATAGATGATAAACTCACCTTCAATCTACACGTCAAAAACACATGCACGAAAGCCATAAACATTTATAAACACCTGGCAAGGGCGGCCAAAATCGAGTGGGGAATCTCCCCGGAAATAATAAGAACAATATATGTCGCGGCGGTTGAGCCAATAGTATTGTATGCGGCGAGCGCATGGGCGACGGCAGCTGGAAAACTGGGCATTAGGAAACATTTAAACGAGGTGCAACGTGGTTTCGCACAAAAGATCGTAAAAGCCTACAGGACCACATCCTTCAACTCGGCCCTGATACTCTCTGGTTTGCTCCCACTAGATCTAAGAATCAAGGAAGCAGCCTCACTGTATGAGGTAAAAAAGGCCACTCCAGGAGAATAGTGGGAGACCGGGAGATGGAAATTCCAATACCTTACACCGAGGCACCACACCCAGCAACACACACACACCTGGAGTTCGGACTGATTGGAAACGGTGAGGAGTTGGCCCAGCTTGAGAATGAGGGACCACAAATTTATACAGACGGCAGCAAAATTGAGGGTAAGGTCGGAGCGGCATTATCCATTTGGGATAATGGCGAAGAGACCAAGGTCAAAAAACTCAAGTTGGAGCAATTCTGCACCGTCTTCCAGGCCGAACTCCTAGCACTCACACAGGCTACACACACAATCAAAATACACAAAACCGGCGGAGTCTTCACACTCCTTAGCGACTCCAGATCTGCACTGGAACTGATAACACGAGGGGACTCCCTTCATCCCCTAGCGGTGGAAACTAGAAAAAACATCAGAGAGGCCAATAACAATGGGAAAATAGTAAAACTAAATTGGATTAAAGCCCACGCGGGGATGAGGGGAAATGAACGAGCAGACGCACTCGCAAAGGAGGCAGCGCTGGGGAAAAAGACAAAGCCGGATTACGACAAGTGCCCAGTGTCGTTTGTAAAACGCAATATCAGGATGGAAACGATCCAAGAATGGAATGAAAGATACTGTAGCGAAACCACTGCAAAGACCACAAAACTCTTCTTCCCGACAGCAATTGAAGCAATTAGGGTCATAAAAAAGATAGAGTTGAACCCACAACTCGTTCAAGTGTTGACTGGGCATGGCGGATTTTCCGAGTACTTGAACAAGTTCAAGTGCAAGGACAGTCCGGCATGCCCATGCGACCCAGACATCAACGAAACTGTAGAGCATATAATTACAGAATGCCCAATTTATGATCAAATAAGATATAGATTTGAAAGTGAAACAAATGAAAAAGTTAGTAGAAATAATTTACCAGATTTATTAGCTAAAATAGAAACTAGAGATAAGTTTATAAAATACTGTATAAAAATAGTAAAAATAGTAAATAAAAATAATAAGTAAAATAAGATGATCACCAACCTGTATAATAAGTATACACGGTTAGGTGATCAAAGCAAACAAAATGTGTAAAAATCTAGTGGATAAAAATAGTAATAAATAGTGGTTAAAATAGAATGTAAGATGGGGCAAAAAGTTAATTGTACCTTAAATTGTAATATAGATTATAAGCAAACAAGTTTAGAATTTAAGTATAAAATATGTAATAGAAATTAAGTCAAAGGCACAAAATAAGTGCAAGAAAAATGTAAAATATGCATATAATGTTTAAAATTAAATAAAAATCCCTACGAAAATTTATTTACCCGAAATAAAGCATAGCAATAAGTTAAAAAATGTAGTTCGCATAGAGGTAAGACGGGCATCCCACCCGTAGTAAGTATAAAAGATGACGAATGAAAGTGTAGTATGCGGTATGAAAGTACGAGAGGCAAAAAAGCGAGAACTGGTATGAATCAGGCGCAGTTAGAATAGGCACTGGATCCCCATGCCCGTGGTGCTAGTATAAAAAAAAAAATAAAAAAAAATAAAAAAAATCCAACATTACGGATGATATTAGGATGGCCATGGAGGGTGGAAAACTGACGGTTCTTGCGTTACTAGACTTTAGTAATGCCTTTAACGCGGTCGATTTTGATATTCTCCTTGGCATGCTACGCTCTCTGAACATATCCCCCTTCCCCGCGGACCGCCACTGTGCACGGACGTGTCAATCAGTTTAGTTAAAGTTTTAAATTATAATTATTAAAAATCAACAAGTAAATCAACTAGTTTAATACTCGCGGAGTACCAGGCGAGCAGGTTGTTTCAAGAGATCGAGTCCTGCGGCGAGCGAGACGAGAGGTGTCCACGCCATCCATCTCTGTCGGCGCACGTGAGTCATTACCATCTGACCCCGCCCACTATACTGACAGGTCAAGCGCCTAACGAATAACACTGAGCAACACGCATAAACTCTCTTTGCTACGCTTATCCATCGCAGGCGTTATTCTTCGATATTCCTTCCTTCCCTCCGGACCTCTGCTAAGAGTAGACGTGCCGCAAACTGCATACTGGACAACAAGGCAATATCTTCCCATTCGTCGATAGCGACTAAATAAACTAGGCCCCCGCCGCACTAGTGAAGACGCTACTACTTGCAACGTTTGCTGCCCTGGTACTTTTGGGGTGATAATTTGCTGCCAATTGACAACCTATAGATGTCACTAACACGCACCCCCCCCGCCTCACCGTCCCCGCTGACGCCGTCGGTCACAGGTGAGAATGTGCGGTTCACTGCGTTATCCTTTACAAAGGCGGCGATTGACTCACAGTTACTCCACTGTGAGTCGGAACCTGATCTCCACTCACTTGCGAGCAATATTACGGAACGGAAGAAGCGGAAACACGATGATGACAATATTGACGTCACGAACTTTATCAAGGATATATTTGCATCATTCTCTAAGGAACAAGAACTACGTTTCCAAGAGCTTAAATCAAGCCTGGAGTTAATGTCAAATAAATATGACGAATTTCTATCGAAGATTGGCGTTCTTGAAAATGAACGAAAAAAAGATAAACTGCTCATTAAAGACCTAGAAGACAAACTGGAGGCAGTGGAGCGTAAAACTCGTGGCACCTGTATAGAAATACGGAACATCCCGAAACACAGCATGGAAACAAAAGAAACATTGTGTCAAGAAATCACCCAACTAGGGAAAACTATTGACGTTGCCATAGATTATTCTTGTGTAAAGGATATCTACCGGCTTAAGTCAAAAGATGAATCAAACCCGGTAATTGTTGACCTGACTACGGTAATGCTGAAAGATAAAGTTCTTAAAGCTGTCAAGAACTTCAATAAGCCGAAAACTAAAGGCAATAAACTTAATACCACCCACTTGAACCCCAAGTATCAGGCTAAACCCTTGTATGTGGCGGAAACCCTCACGTACAAAACCCAAAAAATATATTATATGGCGAGACAGTTTAAAAACAGCCATGGCTTCAGATTTTGCTGGACGGCGAACGGAATTGTTTATTTAAAGAAAAACGAAGAATCTTCACATATTCGTATAAACAACGTTCTGGACTTGGATAGGTTAAAAATGTCAATATGACTATCTGTCATAGTTTTCGTTTGTCTCCACATTCTAATTTTAGTAGTTTTTATATTGCATGCTTTTCTTTATTTTAATAACATAAGTAACTATTTTTATTTACACTGTAATGTGTGTTGCAAAACAGATATAACTTACTCTCATAAAAAACTATCAAACACACCTAGTTACTCAAAACAAAATTACCTATACACAAAACCAAAACACTTCCTAATAACACATAACATTACTCACATCAAATATATTACAACATGCTTATGGCATACCTTTCGAGAGAGGATATTTAATTTTATTTTACGCGAATACAGACATACATTCCAGCACACCATATTTAACTATTACTTGCCCTCAATTTTAATAGAAAATTTATTAAATTTCAGAATTCTCAGATATTAACCATTAACTTAATAATATAGATAATTTCAAGCCAAGTGAAGTATATGTCTGTGACCCATATCAATGCAAGGATATAATTAAAAACCCTGATTCTTATGTGAAAATTATACATCAAAATATTCGAAGCATCAATAAAAATTACGACAGTTTGTGCGTGTTGTTAAAACAAATTGATATAGAGTGCGATATTATTATTTTAACGGAATGTTGGCTGTCTCACGTCACTAATCTTCCTAATTTAGATGGATATGATACATTTAGTAGCTCTAAACACCACAATCAAAATGATGGAATCGTCTTACTAATTAATAAAAGTATTTGCTATAAAATTGAAGAACCAGCTTGCATGGAAGCAAATTGTTTAATCGTTACAAAAGGAAAGGAAACAGCTGTTATCTCAGTCTATAGACCGCACTGTTTTAAGAATATTTCAAATTTTTTAAACTCTCTGAATACCATTTTGACTGAATTATCATCTTTTAGGAATATTTTCATAGTTGGTGACATTAATATTAATATTTTAGATAAGAACACTAACTCTTCGTGCTATCTTGAATTACAATCCTTTCATGGCCTGATACCTGCCTATGAAACTGCAACAAGAGGTAAAAGCTGTATTGATCATATTATTATGAAAACGACCCTACCTTCTTTGTCAATCATAATCACCGCGGCTATCACAGATCATGAGCCAGTATTATTTTGTTACAAAAATAAAATCAATAAATTACAAAATACGAGGACAGCGAACAAAATTAATTTTGATAATGTTATACAAGACTGTAAAAACACTAACTTTGATGAACTGTTGCCTTATCAAGACCCAAACTTAGCGACTAGTATCCTCGTGGAGCTTTTGCAAAAAATAATTATTGATAACACGATTAGAATCAAAATACCACGCATTAAGGCCACTCTTAAACCTTGGATTACTTATGGCTTATTAAGATGCATTAGAAACAGGGATAGGATGCATATTAAACTTAAAACTGAACCAAACAATCAAATACTGGCCGTCACATACAAAAGATATAGGAACTTTTGCAATTCTATACTTAAGAAATGTAAAATTACCTATAATAAACATGAACTTGAACTAGCAAAAAACAACAGTAAGAAGCTCTGGAACAGTATTAAAAATATCACAAACTCGCATAAAGTTAAGGAAACAAACCGAGAACTGTTGACAATAAAAACATCTGCAATCGAATCTGTCAATGCAGTTAACGATTTCTTTGCAAATGTTGGTGAAAATTTGGCAAAGAATATAAGACCTATGCCAAAGATGTCAAACCTTAAGTCCAAAAGTATACCAAATATGTCATTTGCCCTTTTAGATACAGACTGTGAAGAGGTAGAGGACATTATTAGGAATGTAAAGTCGGGAGCCAGCACCGGGTGGGACAATATCTCTAGCGAAATATTAAAAAAGATTATAAAGTTCATAGTCCCACCTCTTACAAAGATTTTCAATAGCTGCCTAGCGCTCGGAGTATTCCCTGATGCTTTCAAGCGATCCATACTGATACCTATCTACAAGAATGGGAAGAGAGATTGTGTCAATAACTATCGACCGATATCTATCCTGCCTTCTTTGTCTAAAGTTTTAGAGAAGATTCTTAATAAGAGACTTACAAATTATTTGGAAAGTAATAACCTATTATCTGACGCCCAATACGGCTTTAGACCGAATAGATCAACTGATGATGCAGTGCACTCTTTTATAGAGTTTACTGCAACTAATCTGGATAAGAAAAGCAAATGTTTGACTATCTTTTTGGACCTGGCAAAAGCTTTTGATACGGTCTCTCTTCCCAATCTATTGCTGAAGCTTGAAACTTTGGGTATCAGGGACAAACAATTGCTTTTATTTAAAAGTTATCTCTCTGGTCGGATGCAGCGGGTAAGGATAGGTGACAACTTAAGCGATGAGCATCCTGTTAAGTTCGGTGTACCACAGGGAAGCATTTTGGGACCCTCTTTATTTCTGTGCTACATTAACGAACTTTGCCAACTAAAGTTCAATAGATGTAAAATCATATCTTATGCTGACGACACAACTCTCACTTTTTACGGAGATTCTTGGCACAACGTCTTCGCAAATGCCCAACAAGGTTTTGATAAGGTTTGTCAATGGTTGGCATCTAATTCGTTAACCTTAAATGCAGACAAAACCAAATACATAACCTTTTCATTCAAAAATAACTCTGACATTTTGCAACACCCAATAGTAGCCCATCATTGTAACTTAGTACCGGATTCAATCTGCAACTGCCCACACATTAATAAAACAAATTCTGTGAAATATCTAGGGGTAATAGTGGATAGAAATTTAAATTTTGCTGAACACATAGGTAATGTAGCTATGAGAGTCAGGAAGCTTACATATGTTTTCAAACAGTTAAGACATGTAGCGGATCCTAAGATAATGAGAACTGTCTACCTAGCTCTCTGTCAATCTGTCCTGGCTTACTGCATCTCCTCTTGGGGTGGAGCAGCTAAAAGTCACCTGATTGAACTTGAGCGGGCTCAAAGACTTATATTGAAAATAAGTCTCTTCAAACCGAGACTGTTTCCCACAGTGGAACTTTTTAGCATAGCGGAAGTTTTATCAGTGAGGCAGCTTTACGTATTGACTGTTGTCCTAAAACAACATAAACTTATTAAATTTGACCCTAACAACCAAGTGCTTACCCGACGGCGTAACTTCCAAGTCTGCCAAATAAACCCAACCAAAACAGCTGCTAGCTCAAATTATTTCTTTTTTCAAGGGCCAAGACTATACAACCTTGCAAATAGAATATTGCATATTTATCACAAAACCAGAATGGAATGCAAGGTTAATCTCACTCAATGGCTTCTCACTCTGAACTATCTTGAAACAGAAACCCTCTTAAACAAACACAGAGACATCTAGGATCACCAAAAAACTTAAGTTAACAAGTGATTGCCTACTCAAATACACACAAACTCTCCCTCTCTCTTTCATGAACACACGCACACACACACGCACACACACACACACACACGCACACACACACGCACACACACACACACACACACACACACACACACACGCACACACCCTCACACACACACACACACACATACGATCGGCACTAGTCCAGTCCACTCCCATATACGCACATCCTTCCAATGTACTAAATAAGTAGCATTTAAGATCTTCGGATGGGGCCAGGAGACCCAAGACACAAGCTTTGCTTAGTTTGGGCTCCTGTCTCTCTTACAATTTTGTACTACCTATAATTGTAAATAACATATGTCTTAAGGGAGAAAATAAACAAATTTTATTATTATTATTATTTTATTATCTCCAACGGCAATTGATTGGTTTCGAAGTTACCTGTGTGGCCGTCGGCAACGTATCTCTATCGAAGGCGCGTGTTCTTCGTGGTGTGACACTTCTGCCGGCGTACCACAGGGAGGCGTTCTCTCTCCATTACTTTTTGCCTTATTCATTAACCCAATTTCACAAGAACTTCTCTCATCCTACCACCTTTATGCAGATGATTTGCAGATATATTCGCACGCAACACTGAACGAATTATCGGAGGCGATAACAATGATCAATAGAGATCTTGCACGAATTACCGACTGGAGTGCAGGTCATGGGTTGACTGTCAATCCCCTAAAGACGCAAGTAATTGTTGTCGGGAGTTCTAGGCTCACTTCCCGAATTGATTGGACTCAATTACCACAGATTATTCTAAATGGCATTGCAATACCCATTAGTGAAACAGTCAAAAACCTGGGTATTTACATGGACAAAAACCTTTCTTGGGTTCAACAAGTTTAGGAAGTGAGTCGAAAATTGTTTCGCTCGGCAGGTTCTCTAAGAAGACTTCGCCACTTTTTACCAACTGCCACCAAAATTGCACTTGCACAGTCCCTTCTTCTTCCCATCCTCGACTATGCTGATGTTAGCTACCTAGATGTTACTGAGGTGCAACTTGATAAACTTGAGCGTCTTCAGAATTTTTGCATTAGATTCATATTTGGTTTTCGCAAATATGATCATATCTCCGATTATCGCCTCAAGCTCAAGTGGCTTCCTATTCGTTTTCGCCGGAATGCGCACATTCTCTCATTAGTGTATAATATCCTCTTTAATCCTTCAGCTCCCAACTATCTTAAAGAACGTTTCCAGTTCCTTAATGACACACATTCAAGATGCTTGAGATCATCGGAGAACTTGAGACTGAAGATGCCGCCACACTCTACAGGTTTCCTTGACAAATCTTTCACTGTTCAAGGTGTGCGTTTGTGGAATAAGCTCCCTGTGTCAATAAGACAAGCTCAGACACTAAGTAATTTCAAAATACTGGTCAAGGAACATTTCTTGCAACAAAGTTAACATGTTTATTCATTACATTAATATACATTATGTATGCAAGTTTTTTTAATATTATTGTTTATAGGTATGTAACAGTATATATGTGAGATATTATAAGTATGTATGTAGTTTATCTAGATAGGTAAAATATCAATATATATATATATATAAGGTGCTATAAAAATATCTGCCACGGCTTTAATGGGAGGTAGTATTGTGTTTATAGATTACAATAGTGAAGAACTTTCGTACCCCGGAACAGTTAATTAAAATTGAGAGACTAAAATAGTTAAATTAACGTTGACTCTATTCTGCGTAACGTGGTTCACAAATTACGAAAACAACTGCTATCTCTTTCCATCTTTTCTGTGAATGAAAACTGTAATCAGCTGACTAGTTCGTCACTACATAATCTACTAGGTACGCAATAATACGCAGGCATACAAGTGTTTTAAAAGTGCAACTACTTACACGGGATGGTTTTATACTAATAAATCAATTCAAATTTATACGTTATTTTTTTTGTATGAAAAAAGAAATGATAAATAATGAATAATTTATCTTCACTATTGTAATCTATAAACACAATACTACCTCCCATTAAAGCCGTGGCAGATGTTTTTATAGCACCTTATATATTATATGAATGTATAAATATATTTGTATAAATTTTTTATACAAATATATTTATACATTCTAGGTTATAGTGCACTTGTTACTATCATCTACCTCTGTTTTCTAGTATCTTTCCTGTCCATCCAAAGGTTGTCTGGAAGATATCGCTATTAGCGATAAGACCGCCATTGTACTCACTATTACTGTTTTTTTTATTATTTTTATGTAATTTTAAATTGTACAATAAAGTATATTCTATTCTATTCTATTCTATGTGCAAAGCTCAATAAAGTATATTTAGAAATTGTTGTTTTATGTCAAACTAGTAAAGAGACAAGCGGTAGCGAAATGGAGAAGTTCAACTTAAAAGCAGCACTTAGTTTGCTACCAGTAATGAATGACCAAGAGCAGGTCACAAAGCAATTGATCGATGGTATTGAGTATTATAGCTCTATTTTAGAAGAAGGGTCTCAAAATAACTTAATTAGATTTGTCATGAAAAGCCGATTATCAGTCAGCTAAATTGCGACTTAAATCTAACTATAATAATGTAACTGAGTTATTCAAAGCGATGAGGTTACATTTATTGCCGAAAAAATCGTATACTGCTATGCATAGTAAATTACAACTTATTAAGCAGGAGAACAAAACAATCTCAGATTTTGATCAGGAAATTGCTGACTTATTTGTTATCCTAACGATTTCGCAATCGGAAGGACATTCTGAAAATTACAATGTACTAAAAAGAGTCAAAGAGAAACTTGCTATTAAATGCTTTGCCGATGGATTGCGAAACCGAAGGTTAAGTACAATAATTACAGCTAGACAGTTTGAGTCTTTAAATGAAGCTATCCAATCCGCAGTCGATAAGGAAATAACCTCACCGTCTTCTTCTACAAATGTGTTCATGGGACAACGACATTTTTATCAATATAATAGGAATTACAGAGGAAACAATAGGTTTCAGCATCAGGAATATAGGCGTGGAGGTTTCAATGGAGGAAACGTAAACAGAAACAGATATCAAGGTCAAAACGAATCTTATCGTGGTAAATCGTTCGCCCCCGGATCTCGAACGAGTTAGACGTGTCCACTTTGCCAAAATTTTTATTAAAATACAATTATTTACAAAAATAAATAGTGAAATGTCAACACATGTACTAGGCGCGTAGAACGATAGCGGCGATAGCAGTTAACCAGTGTAGCGGCACGAGCAGCACAACAACAGTCACTGCGCACACGGCGTCATACGGCACACGCACACAGCAGCGCATGGATGCTTGCCACAGTTCATAAGCGGCAGCGTTTTGGCGGGTAAATATTGTTTTCGGAGTTAAGGGTGTACTATTGTTTTAGTAACGTAATTGTACACACTAAATATTACCAAAAGCTCGTAACAAACATAATGTCTGTTCCACGTACCCCACCAAAGAGTAACACTAAACTTGTTTCTCTCACACAATTTGGGTCGGATCCCGCCCTCTATACACCGGAAAGTCAACTAGATTTGAATATAACAAAACGAAGCAAACGCCGGTACAACGATCCTTTAAGCACAGCAGATATTACATTGTCCGACTTATTGACAAAAATGGACGAAATCAAGAAACAGCAAGACAATAAATTTGCCAGCTTGGAACTATCTCTGAAGGAACTAACAAACCAAAATGCTGATATAAGTAAATCGATGATGTTGCTGTCCGAGAAATACGACGATGTACTTGCTGAATTAAAAACTCTTCAACAAGAAAACTGCTCATTAAAACACCATATCAAGATGTTGGATGCGAAAATGGAACTAGTTGAAAAAAATGCACGGTCCTCCATGGTCGAGTTGAGAAATGTCCCAGTCACTGAATCAGAGAACAAGGAACAGCTAGTGGAGATAGCTAAAAAGATTGGAAATGTTATAAATGTTCCAATACTGGACTCCGATATTCGGGATGTGTCTCGTCTAAAGATAAAAGACAAAAACTTAGGCCCTATAATCGTGGAGTTCACAACAACCATAAAGAAAGAACAAGTTATAAAAGCTGCTGGGTCGTACAATAAGGCCAACCGTGCAAAACGATTGAGTACTACTAATCTAAGTATAGTTGGACCAGCAAAGCCTATTTACGTGGCTGAATCTCTCACTGCGTCAGTTAGACGTCTTTTCTATATAGCCAGATTATTTGCTAAAAAACATAACTACGATCACTGTTGGACTTCGTTTGGTAAGGTGTTTTTAAAACGTAATGATGACAAACCCCGTCTGCGTGTACATAGCGAAGAAGATCTTAAAAAAATTGAAAAAAATATTTGACTAGTTTTAATTTCTGTTTTTGTTTATACTGCATGCATTAGTTTCTACATTTTTCTTTACTCAGTAAGCGCCTACTACTACTATTCTGTTCAAATTACACCAAAAAATTCATTTACGACACAGCCACTCACCCAAAATATAAAACACTGTCTAAAATATTATGTCGTACCTTTTACTATTTTTATGAATATTTGCGACCAGTCATCAAGTATACAATCTACACGTTACATTAACCTTATTTTTAATAAAAATATAACTGTACATACTTTGACAAAATTAACCTACAAATACGATCCCGCTAAGTTATTTAATACGTGTAATTCAATGAGTTAAATAATTTACAAAGTGAAATAGACTCTTTTAATGTCGCCGATTCTGTTGTCTGCGATGCAGACGAATGCTTGAGTCTATTACCGAACTCCAAAAAATGCCTTAAGATGTTTCAACAAAATATTCGGAGTGTAAAATGTAACCTACCTGGATTATTGCCGATTATAGCCAATACTGGGGTGTATTGGGACTGTATTGTTTTGACAGAGTGCTGGCTCCTTAGAGGGATATGACAGTTTCGCCACCACTAAAAACCTCACGCAGAATGAAGGTGTTGTTGTATATTCAAAGAGCGGTTTGCTTATCTCAGTTGAAGAGCCCGGAATTGAGGACGCAAACTGTCTTGTCATTAACGTGAATAAAGATACAGTAGCATTGGCCATTTATAGGCCCCCCGGACAAAGAAATATTGATAACTTTTTACAATCCCTTAATCAAATACTATTAAAATACTCATCGAAGCAAAATGTCATATTACTGGGAGATATTAATATTAACATTGCCGAGCACAGCGTTGACAACAATGTTTCTGCATATCTAGATATGATGGCCTTCCACGGTATGATGCCAGCATACACATCACCTACACACAATAAAACATGTTTAGACCACACTTTTTTAAAAACAAAGCTAACAGCTCGATGTCTTATACTTCAAACAACAATAACAGATCATAATAGTGTTGCTTTGTTCATAGCTAGTCTTCCTAAAAATAAACCTGTAAAAATAGTGAAGTTCCTAGACCATAACCTTCTAACTGCAGAACTTAAAACCATTGACTTTAGCCCACTATACGCAATTAAAAGCGCCAACGAGGCTGCGGATTTCCTCCACAGTATTCTTTATACGGCTATCCAAAACAACACTAGAGAAGTCAAAATATCAAACAGGAAAAAGATTCTAAAGCCATGGATAACCCCAGGCATTCTTAAGTGCATTAAAAACCGCGCCAATCTATATAAAAAGTAAAGAAAAATCCGGATAATGATATATATACAACCACATATAAACGCTACCGTAACTTTTGTTCATCTTTAATAAAAAAACTTAAAAGAGACTATGAGAAACGACAATTCCAAAACGCAGGAAAAAATAGTAAGAAAATATGGAAAGTAGTAAAAGACATAGCATACCTAACTAAATCTGATAATAGTCCGATTGAACTTATAGACAGCAGTGACCCTCAAAATTCCGTAAATAAGGTAAACCAATTCTTCGCAAATGTTGGAAAGTCTTTAGCAGAGAAAATTTGTAGGAATAATATGCAAACGGAACCCAGCGCTTTAAACTCGTGTAGCCATTCTTTCTGTCTACTCCCTACAGATAATAATAATAATAATAATAATAATCTTTATTTACTAAAAGAACACGAACTGTTCACAAATCAAAAATTCAATTATAATATTTACAAACATTGTAACCTCTGCTCCCAAACTAGGTATTCCTGTATTTTGGGAGTCAGTGATCCTCCGTAGTAAATAAGTTTTACAATTTTCAGGTAGGCATTCTAATAGTTGACATAAAAATTAAAAAGTTTTAAAAAGAAAACAAGGAAAAAATAATAAACTAATTACATAAAAAAACAAAATGGTGTGTTTGGTTATGTAAGGTTGTGTGTGAAGGTTGTGTGCGAAGGTTGTGTGTGAAGGTTGTGTGTGAAGGTTGTGTGTGTAGTGGTGGGGGTGTATTAGGGTGTGTGTGTATGTGTGTGTCTGTAATGTGGGATGTGTGAGGTTGAAATTGTGAAAATTTTTGAGGCGCATTAGATCATCCTGAGTAGCAAATTTTCCGTATCTGTATAGCTTAGTGTTTGAAGCCATCCAGTTATTTTCTGTTTGACTTCTCTTGTACATAACGGATATATATTATTGATTTTATTAGCTTTATTATAAATTCGTGAGCTCATCACAGTGTATTGGCGACCAGCTGAGGCTGTGTTATGTGGTGCAATGTTACACACTGGTTTCAGTGTTCGATTTTTCTTTGCCCATACAGCGTCATAAGTGATTGAGTTGTGCTTCCTTAAAATAGTGCGAAGAATGTAGAGCTGCCTAACTGTGAGAACTTTACATTCGCTATAAAGGTCATTTGTAGAATATCTAAATGGTTTCCTTGTCATAACCTTTAATACTACTCGTTGTGCTCTCTCCAATTCCAAGAAGGCAGTTTTGGACGCTCCACCCCAGGCAGTCACACAATAGCTCAGAAGAGACTGGCATAGAGCAACGTAGACTAATTTTAGAATGTCACTGTCAGCAGATAGACGTAAGTTCTTAAATATATAGATTAATTTTCTTATTCTCGATGTGAGTTTCTCAATATGAGCTTGCCAACTGAGTCTACAATCAATCACAACACCAAGATAATTGATCTCAGTTGATCTGGACAGTGATAAGCAGAGGCAGCTATTATTTTTTGAGCAGGTAGAGCAAGTATGTATTTTTAAGTCAAACGAAGGCGATGGGCAATGTGTAATTTTATTTCCAAATGTTATAAACTTCGTTTTTTCTATATTGAGTGTTAATAAATTACAATGTAGCCAGTTCATTACGATTTTCAAACTATCTTTGGCAAATAAATTAGCTTCTGACCAATCTCTACCTGATATAATTAACGCAGTATCATCTGCATAAACAAATATTTCGCAATTATTAATTAATAGCTGGCACAGATGGTTAACATAAATTTGAAAGAGAGTTGGCCCCAATATACTGCCTTGCGGTACCCCGTATTGTAAGCATTCCTCA
The DNA here is from genome assembly GCA_905475315.1 of Autographa pulchrina. Taxonomy (NCBI): domain Eukaryota; kingdom Metazoa; phylum Arthropoda; class Insecta; order Lepidoptera; family Noctuidae; genus Autographa; species Autographa pulchrina. The sequence goes on along the minus strand of FR997761.1, from coordinate 19,493,049 downwards.
TCACTTGTGTTATCCCCTATTTTAACACATTGTTTGCGATCCGTTAAATAATCCCTGAATATATTTAACATAGTTCCTCTAACTCCAACTTCTTCTAATTTGGAAATCAGTATAGGGACAGACACGCTGTCAAAAGCCTTAGTTAAATCGAGAAATATACCTATACATTTGTGTTTTTTATCTACTTGTTTGACGATTGAATTAGTAAGAGCGATTAAGGCATCATCTGTAGAGATACCCGCACGAAAGCCAAATTGGTTATTAGCAATGATGTTATGAGACTCCAAAAAATTTGTTAAATTGTTGTTTAGAATTCGCTCCAGTATTTTAGATAAAGTGGGTAACACAGATATTGGCCTGTAGTTCGTAATCTTATCTCTGTCTCCATTTTTATATATTGGGGTAACGAGTGCTTTTTTAAGAGCTGAGGGGAACACACCAGTAGTGATGGACAAGTTGCAAATATGTGTTATTATTGGCACTAGAGTTGAACGCGACATTTTCAATATTTGGGGTGAAATAGAATCCCAGCCCACAGCACAGTTACCTCGTAAGTTAAGTATAATACGCTCTACCTCTGTTTCAGTAACCTCAAGAATAACCAATGAATGAGGCATAGAGTTAATTTTACGTAAGTCAAAATTTTGTCTTACAGTATTATGATTGGATATTATTTTATTTGCCAAATCTTTTCCGATCCCCGCAAAGAAAGAGTTAATGTAATCTACTGATTGTTTAGGGCTATCACGGATTTTGAGCAAGTCTTGAGAAGGCGTTTTATCTTTTTGAGTATTTGTCACCTTGCGTATGGTATCCCAGGTGGCCTTGGGATTATTTTTTGTTTTTAAAAATTCTGATTTTTCATAAGCCACTTTTAATTTACGTAACAGACCGTTACAGAAGTTACGGTATCGGGTGTACGTGATTTTTAATATAGCATTATCTGGTGTCTTACGGAGAGAATAATGCATGCGATCACGGTTTCGTATACAGCGCAAAAGACCTGTTGTGATCCAGGGCTTTAAAATGCGTTTTTTAGAACTGATATTTTTAAGTATAGTTTGCGAGCTAATAATAGGTAATAAGATAGATACAAAGGTATTACAGGCCTCATTTGCATTCGTGCATGTAAATACTTGACTGAAATCGGTGCTTTTAATTATTTTATCAATTTCCAAAACATCAACAAAAGTTCGTGTAGTACTAGGCTTCAGGAGAGTGGTTTTTGAGAGATTCAAACACAGCATAACTGGATAATGATCAGTTATGTTGGTTTCTATAACTATTGTTATTGCCTTAAAAACTGTTTTAAGTAAAATGTGGTCCAGACAATTATCCAACCTTGTAGGAAAGGAGTGTGCTGGCAAGAGACAATATGAAGCAGCCAAGGTTAAGTATTCGTTTGACTGTCGGCTATTATTACCTGTCTTGATGTCGATATTAAGATCTCCTGCAATAATCACGTTTTTATAGGATTTTAGGGAATTAAGGATACTGTCTAAACCATCCAAGAAACAATCAATATATCTATTCGAGGGAGACCTATAAATACCGACAAGCACTATATCAGAGTTTAATTTACACACTAAGCAATTAAAGCCATCAGAGTATGGTTCTGTAACTGAGCAATCTATACTGCTTTTTACGTAAAGAACTATACCGTCATTTTGGTTACTTGTCATTTTAGATGAAAAAGAAGTATAACCCATTAAGGTTGGTAAGGAATGAGCACTGCTTAACCAGCACTCTGATAGTAAAATAATGTCGTAATCTATTTTTATCCGTGTTAAAAGAATTTCAAAATCACTAAAGTTCTTATTTATGCTTCTTATATTCATGTGTATAACTTTCAATGTACGTCTGCAGTCGGAATCCAAAACATGTGTACAGTTTTCTGGTGTACAACTATATGAAGATGATATACTTATTGAATCAATATCAGAAATTAAATCATTGTTTTTATTACCCATTATTATTTGTTAATAGAAAACACTTTAAGCAGAAAACTGTTGTAGTTTTGAACTGAGAGATTTGGTTTAATGCATGTTTTGAGAAAATGCTTAGAGATAACATGAGTATAGCTAGGATAGTTATAGTCCCTAAAATTTGGATATATAATGATTTTTTTGCTAATACCATCCGCATCCAGTCCGCATCAATAAAATATGAATCCCCTACCAGTATGTACCAGATTGAACCGGTAATTACCTCAAAATTAATGTGTTTATATTGTGTACAATTTTGTTGTGTATGAGTAGTGTGCTTGTTTTCATTTGTGTATGAATGTGATAGTGTGAAGGGAAGAGCGTGTAACAATTTGTGTAAAAATAAAATTATTCTTATTTGCATTAAAAAGTAAGTCAAATAGACACTGGTTGTGTTACAATTCAGTAGTTTATCAATAGAAATTAGGCTGATAAATAGTAACTTACATAAGATATACAGTCACTTTTTCAATTTTAGGTTATTTAAACACTGTTCGGATTTTATTAAATAGTGTGGTTGAGATTTTTCTCTACGTAGAAAGATTCTTCCTCCTTTGTACCAGCAGTATTCAAACTTATTTTCTTTGGCAAAGACTCGGGCTTGATAGAAGAGTTTTCTGGCACTAGGTGGAAGGTACTCAGCTACGAAAACCGGTAATCGTTGACCAGGTATACCAAGATGCTCAGTGTGTAATTTATCCGAGTTAAGTTTAGATTTATTAAAATTACGGGCTGCAGAGATGAAAGCATCCTTCGCGTGAACTGTCGATAGTTCAGCTATGATAGTCTTGGCGCCCCCGGTTTTTCCGGGGGTTCTGTAAATATCACGTATTTCTGATGGTTTAATATCAGTCTGTAGAGCTCTCCCAGTGCTCTGGAGCACATTTTTTAGGTCGTCAAAAGAGTCTTTTTCCTTCTCGGGGATGTTTCTTAACTCAATGCTTGCGGAGCGTGTTGTACACTGAATGTCATGTAGTTGATTTTGAAAAAGACTCAAATTATCCTGGAATTCTGTGCGAGTTTTTTCAAAGTCCTTTATCTTATTTAACATTTCATCATATTTGTTACTTACGAACTGAATATTTTTCTCAATTTCCACATTTGTCTTTTGTATTTCTACGAATTGCACTTTCAAGTCAGCTATGTCGGAAACAATCTTAGACAGAGTCGTATCTTGTTCAACTTTCCAGGTTGTTAACATTTTAGTTATCTCTTCTTTAAATTGGTTATGCATTTGTAATATCTCGTTTTTTATTTGATTTGTGGTTTCTGGCGAGTAGCACACCAACTTTCGTTTACCTCGGCGGGTTATGTTTTTTTGTTCAGTGTCCCCGGAGTCAGATTCCACAGGCGCCGGAGGTGGCGTTGGGGGCGGTGGTGTACGAACAGTTTTTGGCATGGTGTATTTCGCCTACTGGTATCTTAAGAGCAATTGCGCCTACTACCAGATTAATAGCAAAGTAACACCGCAAGTAAATTAGCGCTGGCGCTTATTTAAGTGGTACAGTATTTCAACTTATGACTCACGCACTGGTTGGCTCAGCGGTGCGAGCTGCGGAGGCGCACGAAGTAAACTCGCAGTGGTGGTGGGTTCGAGTCACGAGCCGGTGGTCCAATGGTAAGTTCTTTTCTTTGAGTAGTCTTGACAGATCACTATCTATCTCACTCACTGAACGCCCACTGGGCGGGCAATCCAGGTAAAACAGCTTCAGGAGTAACAAGGTATCTAAATTTCACTAATTAGCCAATCACTGTTTACTAAGGCGGAGCTTAAATATAAAAATAACCAAGCGCTAATTTAGAACGCGTCCGTACGGTACGACGGCCTACGGAGGAATGAGATGAAGATGAGGTTAGGACGCTGATAACAGGGTTAAAGAGTGATTGTTCGGTGGGGCTCGATATGATATCAAGTGACATCTTAAAATTGAATAAAGATATTCTGACAGTTCCAATAACATATGTTTGTAATTTGTCCCTCACGACCGGTGTATTTCCGAATATCTATAAAAAGTCAAGGGTTCACCCGATACATAAAAGTGGTGACAGAAACTGTGTCAATAATTATAGGCCAATCTCAATACTCCCCACCCAATCAAAAATTTTGGAGCGCGTCATTAACAAAAGTTTTGTTAACTATCTGGAAAACAAAAATCTTCTGTCACAAGCACAATATGGTTTCAGAGCCGAAAGATCCACCTCTGATGCAGTGTTAGAACTAACAAATTACATAGTTAGCAACCTAGACGCAAAGAGGAAAACCATTGGTATATTCTTAGACTTAGCAAAGGCTTTTGACACAGTTTCTGTCCCAGTCCTGTTAACTAAACTTGAACGTCTTGGAGTCCGGGATCTTCAATTAAAATTATTTAAAGACTACCTGACTGACAGAATGCAGTGTGTTAGAATCGGTAACGTAACCAGTGAAGAGATCCCAGTGACCTTTGGAGTACCCCAGGGCAGTATAATGGGACCGACACTGTTCCTAGTCTATATCAACGATATGTTATGTCGGCTGGGGGTTCCCGATTCAAAAATTGTTGCGTTTGCGGATGATACGGCCTTGCTTTTTAGTGGCGATACCTGGCAAGAAGTTTTCGTCCGAGCCCAGGAAGGCATGAACGCTGTGTCCAGCTGGCTAAAACAGAACTTACTTACACTAAACGTTGAAAAAACTAACTACATAACGTTTGCCATTATAACGAATGACAAACCGGATCCTTCCTTAAATATTGTCTACCATTCGTGCCCAAATACAAATAGAGTTGAGTGTCAGTGTCCTAATCTTAAGAAAACTGAATCCACCAAGTATTTGGGCGTAATTATAGACAGAAATCTTAAATTTCACGATCATATTAACCTACTATCAGCGAGAGTGCGTAGACTAATAGTAATATTTAAAGCATTGCGAAACGCAGCATCAAAATCTGTTTTAAAATCGGTCTACTATGCCCTCTGTCAGTCTCAACTGGAATACTGTATCACTACATGGGGTGGAGCATGTAAAACACACTTTATAAAAGTTGAACGAGCACAAAGGGCACTCTTAAAAGTAAGCTTGTTTCTACCTTTTTATCACCCAACAAATAAACTTTATTCAATTTGGAGGGTGCTTACTGTGAGACAGCTCTTCATCCTAAAGACGGTTATGAAAAAACATAGCCTAACAATTTATAAACCAGACACAAACAAAAATAAACGTCGTAAACATGTAGTCTGCCACGCATCGTCATACAAAACTAAGTTTGCAAATAAATTTTTCTGCTACCAGGGTTCATATTTATACAATAAGTTAAATCGGACTTTAGCGATATATCCTTTACCAAAAGCAAAATGTAAGTCATTGGTCTCAGACTGGTTACAGAATTTAGATTATAGTGCTACAGAAAACTTACTTCACTCAAATTGAATTAGTGCGATATAAGTTTATAACTTACACCACACCCCTCAAAGGTACACATTGGCATACTACATACACCTGACACACAACACCACACATTGTCACTTACACCACACACACATGCAGGCGCTCTGACTCTTTTGTATTTGTCTTTTTTTTACTTCTACCGTCAAAATTCTAATTGTTTATGTTTTTGAGATTTTTTGTTCTTGAATCTCCTTATAGATAGCCTTAAATTGTTAAACCATATTTAATTTTGTCAATTAAAACTATATATCTGTGGGGTGGGGACCTGGTGATTTGTAATACAGGTATTCTATGCCTACCACAGACACCAGCTCCTCGCATTAGTAATAAGATAAAATATAAGTAAAACCTGTAACAAGTTTGTATTGTGAGGAGAAATAAAGAATATTATTATTATTATATATTATTGTTAAGATAAGTGTGTTTTTATAATAAAAATACTTTAATACGAGTGTGTGGAGACGTGGTGCTACGGGACAACGTCGATCTGCACTACCACAGTACAGGAGAGGTAGGTTTTATAATAGCAGAGGAAATAAACAGTATAAAAGAGAGGTGAATGTAAACGTGATGGATGAAAAGCCTGAGGAAAATTTGGAGTTGAATAAGTTTTTTTTTAAATAATCTAGAACATACAATATTTTCTTATGACTATGCATTACGCGTGCAATTTACTGTAAACAGACAAGAATGTTCTTGGCTACTTGATACCGGAGCTTCAATTTCTGTAGTAAGATATAATAAAGTATTGCATAAAAACATTCGTATTCATAAATGCAACGTAGTAATAATTAACGGTATAGGTGGGAAAATATGTGCAACATGATACTTTTATTTACAGCTGGTTATTGGTAATGTTACATTAACACAGACATGTTATGTGTCTAATTCCTTGCCGTGTAAAGCAAGCGGTATTATTGGATGCGATTTCTTAAAACGGTATCAAGCAAACATTAACTTTTTGTAACTGGTCGCTCTTGTTACTTTATTTGCTGGGGTTGCGTGTGTGTACAGAGAGAAATAATACGTCTGCGAATAACTTACTTAAGTTTATTAATTACGACTGTTAATTACGACTGAATACAATACATATTATTACATGTGTGTGCTGTAGTGCGGTATACAAGGCGACCACGGGACAACTGAGGTTCACAGCGCACTACAGTACCGATAACTCAAAACATTGTGTCAGCATTCCCGCAACAAACTTATCAAATAATACGTTATCGCTAAGAACGTCATCAGGTGATGAAATTAACGTACCAATATTTCCGGATATGAACAAAGATGCTTTGTATATACCAGGGAGATCAGAGTCCGTGCATTTTGTAGAAACATCTTTTGATAGTGATGCTGTAGTGTGTGCGTCACAACTAGATCATGGTGTTTTCATGGCTAGTAGTTTAGTTACACCCAACAATGGCAAGATTCCTATTAGAATATTAAACACTACCGATAAAGATTTAATGTTAGATGGGTCTTTTTCAAAATTAATGTACATATTACTGCAATTTGTGTCCATCAAATTTATAGGTTAATAAAATAAAATACAGCTCGAAATTTAACCAGATGAATCACCATTTAAATTAATTGACAATAAAAGAGAAAATAAAAGAATTCTTTTTCGCGAAAATTCAATTAACTGTCTTGAAAAACTAAATTTGATATTTGCCGTAATTTCTTCCTCATACAAAAGTGCTGAGTCCACCAGTCACACGTATTTTTAAATATAGCAGTATAATGAATAGTTCACGCATTTTGGAACCCGATTCAACATTATTTTGTCCGGCCAACGAGTAAGATTTAAGCATTATGTAATAAACAATGTAATTATAATTAACTTTTTATTTATTTGTTCATTAACATGTGTCTCATATTTCATTACTTTGTGTTACTCTTTCTTGTTACGTGAATATTTTATACTAATAGAAGAAAATTCATAATTTTGTATGGCAACTTCATACGTCAAGATAGTTACACCAAGGCGGCGCTAGTTGACTCAGGCCGCCATTTTGTGTCTCATGACTGTAGGCTTCACTTCGCACGCGTCGTGAAAAGGACATTTAAAACAAATTAAAAACAGTCATATAGTTTGAATTCGGTAAGTACTATACTGTATATTCCATCCCGTCATTGTAGATAATATTAATTCATATTCAAAAGCATTTTTCATAAGTAATTTGAGATTCTTTTCACAACAATACTGCAATTTTTAGGTTAAAGACACGTGTGTTTTGTTCATTTGTGTGACCATTGTGTTACTATTTTGTGTTACGTAACACAATGGAATTGGTTAGGGCTAGTTTACATTATACTCAGCAGTATATTTCTGATTATAGGTTTACAATTGGTCATGAATTGGTTTTAATGAAACTCCTTGTAATGTGGATAAAAAGTGGATTCCCAGTTTTTGAGATCGAATTACATACTGCGCGTAGTTGTAGGTAAAAAAAATTATGTAAAAAATGAATTTATTATATTATTGAGGACCGAGAAGGCTACCGGGAGCACCCGCAACGAACGCCTTCCTAGTGCGGCGTTACCACGTCAGCCGGATGAAGAGGGCTTTACTAAGGTCGAGAGAAAGAAGAAAAGGCCTCCTCATCACAACCTGTGTGGCACCGCACCGACAGAACATGTCCTGCGCCCTGCTGTTCCTGTGGCGCATGTGTATGTGTCCCGTCTCCACTTCACCACGAAGGCCTCCGACGTGATGGAGTACTTGGAGATGAGAATGAAGACCCGGTTTGTGGTCGAGAAGTTGGAATCGCGCAACACAGTTAACTTCAACTCGTTTGTTGTACGCGTCCCGACCGATCGACTATCGGCGATTCTGAAAGAGGAGCTATGGCCGAAAGGGGTAGTATTTAGGATATTCCGCGGCCGCCGGCGTCCTCCGGATGTCACAACACTTGCGTCGCACGTCGCGAAAAAGTGACTTAGTTATAAGTTTATATTGTATGTATGTTAGTCTGTAAGGTATATATAATATGGGCCTCTGTAAGCTTTGTTTATCATTGTTTTATATTGCCTGAAATAAATGATTATTATTATTATTATTATTATTATTATTATTATATTTTAGATTTTAGGAAAGATGCCGTTAACTCCTGCTGATAGGCAAAGACGTTACCGAGAACGACTTAAACTAAATGATCCCCCAAAAATGGAGTGAAATACAGAAAAGGAATTTAGTAAGAACTAAAAATAATTACATGCCGATTCATCAACTATCTGAATCTGAAAAAAAAGTCAGGCGAAAGGAATGGCGAAGGCTTAAGCAATTAAAAAATACAGAAAAAACAGAAAAATCTAAAATAAGCCGAAAAGTATAATAATACAAGAAAATAAAAAACTAAGAGAAAAAGTAAATACACTTATTAAAAAAAATAAAGCTTTGAAGAAAACAATATACAGGTATAAAATTAGACAAGCAGCGCTTTCACAGAACGACGATGATAAAGAGAATACGGATGTAAGAGATCTAAATCTAACGCCTATGTCCAAAACTAATTCCTTTGTAAATACTTTTAATATTTCACCTTCAGGGAAAGAAAAGGTGAAGAAAGAACTTTTTCATAAAAATATATTGTGCGAATCAATAAAATATCAATATGGATCGGCGTCAAGTAATGAGGAAAAGCACATATTAAAAAAAGTTGTTGATAATAGGTTGGTCAAAAAGTATAGAACAAAAACTAAACTGGAAGCAATAATTGGACTAAAGGGTAGAATTCGAGTTCCGAAGAAAACGATCCCAGGGAAATACGCGAAACTGGCACAAATTATTCATGACTTTTTCTTACGAGATGATGTTAGCCGCGCTACAGCTGGCAAGAAGGAAACAAAGACGATGAAAAAAAACAAGATGCAAAGACGATACCTTTTAGAATCTATGACAAGATTACGGTATAAATTTATTCAGGAAACAAACATCCCAGTGTCCTATACCACTTTTACTAGATGCAAACCCTTTTTTGTATTAAGTCCCAATCTTTCTAACCGTGAAACATGCGCCTGTAAAAAACATGGCAATATAGAGTTTAAATATGCTGCACTTAAAAGTCTTTCGATATTGAAATTTAAAAATTTGGATGACTTTATGAAAAGTATCGTTTGTGACACTCAAAAAAAGGAATGTATGTACTCGGAATGCAAGAAATGTGATAGTAGAGCGACAACTGTTTATAATTCCTCGGAATGCAATTTAGATGGTGAAGTATCTTGGCTGGAATGGACAGTTAAACAAATTGAATATGAAAAGGATAATCAAAACACAACTACGAAAAGAATGGTAAAAAAAATACAATCAGGTACGATAAGGCATTTAATTATGGAGTTTAAAAAAGCACTAGTAGAATACAAAGTTCACTGTTACAACATATATCACCAATATAAGTGTTATAAACATTTAAAAGAAAATTTAAGCGAGAATGAAATTTTAATCCATTGCGATTTCTCCGAAAATTATACCTGCAAGTTGCATAAAGAAATCCAAGCTCTACATTTTGGCGCATCCCAAATACAAATTAGTCTCCATACCGGTGTTGTGTATGGGTCTAGTTCTTTGGAGTCCTTTTGCACATTTTCGGACTCTACTAAACACACTCCAGAGGCAATTTGGGCTCATCTTATGCCCGTACTACAGAATATAAGAAAAAAATCACCTCAAGTAAATATAGTTCATTTTTACTCAGATGGACCCACAAGCCAATATAAGCAAAAAAAGAACTTTTTCTTATTCCTTAGTGTACTAGAATCCTTGGGATTTTCTTTTGCTACCTGGAACTTTTTTGAAGCATCTCATGGCAAGGGTGCTGCCGACGGCATAGGAGGTGCTATTAAAAGATCTTTGGACAAGAAGGTAGCATATTATATAGACATAAAAGACTCGCAAACCGCCTTAGATGCTTTGAAAGATAAAACTGTAGTGAAGCTGTACCTAATAAAAGAGGAAGATATAAGTGACATGGAAAGGCTTATAAACTCATATGACTTAGTTGCTGTGCCGAAAACAATGCTAATACACCAGATAACAAGTTCCTTTGGTATACTTGAGAGTGAATTGTTTGCAAAGCAACAACCGTTTGTAATAGGTTATAGAATATTGAGCTGCTTTTGTCATAGTGAAGGGGTTTCTGTAATAAAGGGGTCTTGTCATTGCTTTTCTTTAAAAGAGCATAGTTTACTGAAGAAAAAGAGGCAACCATGTGTCACGAAAAAAAGAAAAATAGTTTTTTGGTCTGATTCCGAGAACACTGATACTGATGAAATGATCGTGAACACTGATTTTAATGCCAGAAAAATTCAATCGGGACTTTTTCATTCTGATACTAACAAACCAAGCACATCCAATGTCCCATGTGTAACTACTAAAACAAAAATATTTTTTAGCTCTGATACCGAGAATAGTGATACTAATAATGACGAAATAATTGTCAAAACTGATCATAACGCATCCGGACATTCTAATTTTGACACTAACAAACCAAGCACATCCAAAGTTACTGTTCTTTCAAATGTAAAAGTGAACTATACATCATCAGAATTGGCAAAAATGACAAAATCAGCAAAATACAATATTTCATCACTAAATATAAGAAAGGATTTTAGAAAAATGTTCTCTGATAGTGAAGATGAAGCAATTTTTGATATACCTAAATAGAGGGGGGATCTGTAGTGGTAGCCCACGACATTATTTTTTCTTGTGTTTTTGTTTGTGTGAGTATCAGATCGTAACTTGGTCAAAATACCTATGATTCGCGAGTATAACGAGTATGTCGCTCTAAGTTAGATTTCATATAATAATAATAATAATATTCCGGGACAACTCACACACGGTTATCTGATCCCAAGCTAAGCAGAGCTTGTGTTATGGTAACCAGACAACTGATAAACATACTTATATATTTCTAAATACATACATATCACTACATCACTACATAGTATAAAACAAAGTCGCTTCCCGCTGTCTGTCCCTATGTATGCTTAGATCTTTAAAACTAGGCAACGGATTTTGATGCGGTTTTTTTTAATAGATAGAGTGATTCAAGAGGAAGGTTTATATGTATAATACATGCATAATATAGTAGAGAAACACTGATAATCTTAGAGTTTTTTATGTAAGGTCGTAAATAAACACACTTTTTTGCGCTTACATTGCAAACGCTGGCTGAACCCTACGAGATAGATCGAAGTAATGTACTACAGTATTGTACACCTTAAAAAGGTTTACAAAAAAGTCCGCGATGGTATATGTCTATCTCTTGAGGATAACCCACAATAACCATTTTTATCCTTAACGAAAAAGCGATTTTAAGCAATACAGCATTAATCCTTATCCAATTAAGTACCTTAAATACATTGTGCATGTAATAAAGATCAATATGGCCCTTTACAGCATGTAATTTAAATGAATATTTTCGAAGATATTACAGATTAAAAATGCAGGGACATAGCGGTTGCGGCGGTACCGGCCGGGGGGCCGGGGAGCGCGTGCCTATACCAAATAGTGCGTCGAAAGCCGCGCTTCGCCCTACAACACTTTATGATTATGTAGTATATTTAGTATCAGTAATGCACCCGTGCAAAGTCGGGGCGGGTCGCTAGTTATAGATAAATTACACCCAGACAACCAGAACAAATGATCGTGCTTATCACACAAACATTTGTCCTGGGTGGGAATCGAACCCACGACCTCCGGTATAGCAGTCAGGGTCACTAACCACTAGACCAACAGGCCCGTCCATAATGTATATCATGTGTAGTTTCTGAGATTTCTGAGATACTTTGAGGTATATTATTTTCGCGAATGATAAGATCACGCCTTATATCTGATATTAACTTAGGTAACATATCAAAAAAACATTTAATATTTGAATTTACCGCTACCAGTCGTCGCAGTCACATTGACATAGAATCTTATTTTAAACTTTCTTTATAAGGTAAATTGTGTCAGGTTACCTAAAATGCAGATTATCTTTATAATATCTATTGCATTGAATCCATTACAAGTAAACAACTACACTTGTTAGTCCAAAAATATATGCCAAATGTTAATGTAAAAAGTTGTAGCTGTCAACAGTCACAGGCATTGTCCAGTACTAGGATTTGGCTTACGCTTGTGTCTCTCAATCTTGATAATTATTTTTATATTAAATTTAATCGTCCAACAATATGTAGGTTTAATTGAAAGTCATTTATTTACAGTATGTTAATGATAAGATTTATTATAAAAGTAACCACAAATGTTACTATAAAAAATGTTCCTATTAAAATGTTAAGCGTACGGTGGAAATGGTTACTGAGAAATTATTATATTTAATGTTGTTAAATTATATGTTCATTAACAGTTCTAATTAGATAGGTATCTCGTATAAAATACTGTTGCAAGACTGTTTAATAATTTCTAAATATGTTGACATTGTAGTAAGTACTTAAGTGATTTTGACTATAACATTTTAGTTATGTGAATTCTTTTTCTTAATGCATATGTACCAGGATAACCCACGATTCCATTTTAAGTTTTTTTGCACTTTTGAGGTTAGTATTCAGTTCTCGTACGTTGATCAAAATAATGATCGCAAACGACCGTAGTAAATCTGTACTGATAACATTTTAATCTTGAAAATGATCAATAGGTCTACTAGAGTAGTATATTATTGGGCATTCTGTTCCACTTGTTCGCTCATGCTTGCGCATTCGCGACGTGGGACAGAATGCCCAATAATATTTCTGGTAATTAGGTCTTGGGCATTCTGTCCCACTCTTGTATTACGCGCTCACAACTGGTACAATCGTCTGTGATACAGATTTGTGTACGCAGTATGCTTTTTCATCGCAATAACAATAGGAACCAACAGGCAATGATTGTATTGATTTGTAATGTGTTTGTTACTGCGCGCTCACAACTGTTACAATCGTCCGTAATACAGATTCATGTATGCAGTATGCTTTTTCATCGCAATAACGATAGAAACCAACAGGCAATGTTTGTCTTTGTAATATGCTATTGCGCGCTCACAACTGATACAATCGTCTGTCATACAGACTGGTGTACGCAGTATGCTTTTTCATCGCAATAGCAATAGGAACCAACAGGCAATGATTGTATTGATATGTAATGTGTTTGTTATTGCGCGCTCACAACTGATACAATCGTCCGTGATACAGATTCGTGTATGCAGTATGCTTTTTCATCGCAATAACAATAGAAACCAACAGGCAATGTTTGTCTTTGTAATATGCTATTGCGCGCTCACAACTGATACAATCGTCTGTCATACAGACTGGTGTACGCAGTATGCTTTTTCATCGCAATAACAATAGGAACCAACAGGCAATGATTGTATTGATATGTAATGTGTTTGTTATTGCGCGCTCACAACTGACACAATCGTCCGTGATACAGATTCGTGTATGCAGTATGCTTTTTCATCGCAATAACGTTAGAAACCAACAGGCAATGTTTGTCTTTGTAATATGCTATTGCGCGCTCACAACTGCTACAATCGTCTGTGATGCAGACTGGTGTACGCAGTATGCTTTTTCATCGCAAAGCACAATAAAAAACAAACAAAAGGTATTAAGATAGATTAAATTGTATTCAAAATATAACAAGTTATTGAGACTAGAACGAACTAAACATTGGAGGCTTCAAGAACAGCTCATCTGCGGACTGCACGAACGCTTGGAGTTTACGCCAGTGGCTGGTGTCACCCTCAGTCTGGAATTTTATTCGAAGTAGCGCCATAGCTCTTGAGAGTCTGTTTCACGAGCGTCATTTGTTTGATACACCTTGAGGTCAATATAGTACTCGCCAGAGGTGTTTGCAGTCCGGCGTTCGCTACCGTTTGCTATTCTTGTAACGAAGAACGTGGACAACACAGGCGTCGATGTGCCATCACATTCATCGTCTCGTTCATGTCGGAGCCCGAATATATCAAGCTTATTTATTTTTTTGCTGGAACAAAGAGTAAATAATAATGTTAACAACTTGTACTCGTATACTACCTAACGATAATTTTAGGAACACGTTTAAATTTACGTAGGTACATGTTTTGTTAAGAATCTGGGATACACAAAAGTTAAAATATCGTATTAGTTACCTTATAGTAGCGGATTTTGTAGTTGGAGCAGTCTTGCGCTTGCCTGTAGATGTTGTCCGTTTTTGAGAGCTTTCTGTTTTGCGTTCATTGTTGAAGGAAATTTATTTATTTATTTATTTGTTGGGACATATAACAGTTATACATTACATTACATTATAAAGTTAGAGTATATCTATATAAGTTAATGTATAACCCACACCTATGTCCGCGGAGTAATATTATTAAAGAACTTAAAAAAAAAATGAGACCTGCGCAAAAATGAAAAAAAAAAACGAATTGTTTCCATAACCGCTAAAAATAAGGTGCAGCTGTGGAAGTCTTAAAGCGACTGTTTTAAGACTTCAACTGCCGCCAGTTTGAATTTAAAATGTGTAAGTGCAAAGATATCGATATCAACAAAGTGTGTGAACTGATGACTGAAATGATGTCACTCTCGCAGTCAGACCTGAAAGTTTAACAAATCAATTGGTTATAATTATTTATTGAACGTAATACAGTAACACAATAATTTTATATGAAATAAAATGTTTGTGTATTGTATTCGAAGGTTCGATCACATCAAACACTCGACAATCTAGATATAAATTAATCAAATAATAAAGACAATACTTACATTTTAACTGGTGTGAATTCTAGCAAATTGAGCAGCGGTGATGTACGAGTATAGTTTATTTACACAAAAGATACTCAGAATTGAAACTGTTGTGTTGATGCACGGTTTACTTTCTAGATTTTAGCTGAAAACCAGTAGCTGGGGTATAGTATTGTACCAAATATTATATCAGCACTAGAAAGTAAACTAATGATCGCTAACAAACATGCCTTTGCTTAGGTATAAGCAAATGTGATGTGAATCCTTGGATAATTTAAAATGTTAATAATCAAAGCAAACATACTAAGCGACGCTACCATTTCTCGGGTACGTATTATATTCGTGTAAACGCAAAAAGTACCGACTAAGGGATTCATTTGTTGTCAGTAATGACTTCATATATTGCTTTACGTGATCAAGTTACATCGTACGATTTTATACTTGTTGCTAATTTAGCATAATTCATAAGGGCTATCATTTTTATAGATATAAAATTGGATTAAAATAAATAGTCTGATAGGTTTTTTAAAGTAAATAAAATACTTGAAAACATGATACCTACTCTAGGATTTTTTATTAAAGTGAGAATGTTTTAATATTTAACCAAACAAAAGAATGATTATAATACACCACCAATAGATAACTTTAATTTGTATTAGTAGTGAACTTTAGTAATTCACTCTTTATTCGTTTGAACAAATAAGACATCTTGTTATTTCTGTAATGATAATATTATTACTAATATTCAATGAGTGACAACGCTACATAAAATATTTGAATCAACAATACAAGCAATTTGAAACTTAGTTACATTCATAATTTCGCAATTATTGCAGTATGGTGGACCTATGTAATAATAAATAATTTTTATTCGCAGTTTACTTACTAAACTTAAATTAATAAATATTATAATGTACGTGTAAATCGAAGAAACTCTATTCTCAACATTGTAAGGTAAGTCCTTAACTATTTAACTATTATTTCATGACCATTTCCTACTGATACTTAAGCACATGTGTATTTTATTTTTCAGCAATCTCAAACGATATAAAATACGTTGATGCCTTCACGGAAACAGTGATCGTCGCACAGTAAAGAAGATTGTGAAATTTATGATTTAGAAATATCTACAACGATCATCTGAGATTATCCTATTAAAAGGTAGGTAATGGTCATTATCATTCGGTTTTAGAGGTTTAAATTTACTCAACTAATAATATTATAATCAGGTATTTTTTAAGATAATGATCTTATGTATAGTTTTCTAAAGTAAGGAGATAAAAAGGTTCTTGTAACCGCGAGCGTAAGTAAGAATTACATTTTCTGTACGTATTCTAATCAAAGTTTCATGTTTTTTCAGAAGCAGAACAGAGCTGTTACTGTGGTGAATGTGATGAAAATATAACAAAGTCTAATCGCAGCAGGCAACAGATCCAGTAGTTAAGTTTTAGCTTTTAAAATTAGTACCTATATACCTTGTAAGTAACAATTACTTTATATTTTTGTAAGTTTCAATTTGTTTTTTGCTAAAAAATGCCTTTCTGTTCGGTATGCAAAATTGATGTTACTTCTCGCACTTGGTTTACGCATTTACGTACTAATAAACATAAAAATAATAGCATTGTACCCCTCGATGACAAAATTGAAATTATAGATACTTGTTTTAAAGGACGTATTGTAAGTTATCGTATTAAAGCGTGCGAAAATAATATTAATGACTATCCAGAATCTTTTTTAAATAGTATCAAAAAAGAAGTAAATTCTTTAATAGACAATTCACTTCAAAAACATACATCGGTCAAGGTTAACTTTGATTATTACGGTATTTTTTTGATGTACAAAAATGATGTTCAAGAACTAAAATCTTTTGCAACAAAAAACATCGTTGTTCATTGTAATTACAATTTTGATTTGTTGTATCAAAACTTTTCAGTTCAGCTTTTAAAAAAAATTGAGGAATTTCAAGAAAGAGATAGTGGATGGTAATTTTTACATAATTCCCATTTAGAAATTAACATTAATAAATATCAACCACTTAGCGGATCAAAATTTTTAGATTTACCTAAATTCATAAAGAGCAAAAAAGCTTGTTTGAATATTCAAAACAATGATGATTATTGTTTTTTATGGTGCATTGTTGCTGCCTTATACCCTGCTACGCATCATTCGGAGAGAGTAACTTCTTATCCACATTTTCGCGACGTCTTAAACATTGATAGCATTGCTTTTCCAATCTCTTTTTCAGACATCAATATTTTTGAAAGACACAATCCCATGATACAAATTTACGTGTCTACGACACATTCATTTACCTACAATAATTGATCTGTATACCTACTGCTGCATACATTCACGCGCTCACTCACTCACTCATTCAAAATTCTATCTTACTATAACACACGCTGTGCATTCAAATATTATATATTACCTTTGTATAAAAAGCCCTAGTAAATGTGTTTTATGAAAAGTTTGTTTGATTCATCACGAACAAAAGTGGCGACCGTGACAGGACCTGCATCGAAGCGGAGCCAACAGCTACTCAGTTGTTCTGCATAGAGGACACGTGGATGGCGTCGTCGACACCGGACGATCTGATCTAATCTACCAGCAACGGGCCGTGTTGAGAATTAAGATTACCGTGCTCAGGCACGGTAATCTTAAGACTTACCGTGCCTGAGCACGGTACCGGTTACCGACTTACGGACTTCAGAGTCCTGCTACCTGGTCTTCCTGGTCTAGTCTACTACCTGGGTCGAAAAAACGTCGCTTTCGCCAAGCCATTCTTAGAACTGCTGGGACCGCGGAAGCCCGATCGAGCAAAGTCCACCATAGAACGAGTCCACCTAGCTACATACGTGCTGCTGCCTACCAGTGGATTGCAAAGGATCAGTTTGGCTGCCTATTCAAAGTGAGCTCGTTCCATATCACTAATAAACCCATTGTGTTATCCCTTAGTCTGTGCATTTAGCGGACTTAGTTTCTCAGGTCAAGTGAAATTCCTACGTTTCGATTTGTGTCTATTTGCCTTACCTAATTAATCTCTAGAGGTCTAAATTTCACACAAATTCGCCTAATTAATTTCACTTAGTCAGATACTCACCGCCATTTTAAATTTTAATTGATGCACTTTGAACTACTTAATAACTCCCTTATTTATTCAAACTAAGCAAATTTCATCAAACCATCCCACTATTATCACTTCTTTGTCCCATTTATCACTCAATTAAATCTTTAAATCTCTTACATACTAAATATCTCCCGAGTTTTCAAAGTAATAAACTTATAAGCCGTCATCGCTTCGTCATACGAGTTATTAATTATTGTTTTCAGTGTACTAAGTCACACGCGTTAACCTGTTTCAGAGACCGTGCGTTGTTATTTGTAACACGGCATCGCTTGCGCATCGCCACGGTAATACTATAATACAGTACTCCAACTTCATACAAACGGACGAAACGCGAGCTATACCTACGCGCTCGATCTCAGGGTGCGCTCGGGTCGCAGACAGTCACGGCTGTACTGCAGTGTCGAACGGACGCGCGCGGACGGTGTGTTTTTTTTTAACAATAACCGCGCGATTTTTTCTCTAAAAATCAGTTAATATGACGAGTAGGAAATATTGTGCTGTTTTTGGTTGTATGAATTCGTCAATAACGCATTTTTAATTAAGCTTTATATAAGAATGCGATTTTTTATACTTTAAAATTTAACAATAAAGCATTTCGTACGACTCAGTCGAGGCGCAAATATTTTTCGGTCGCAAATTTATAAGCCCGATTTGTTTTTCAAACAAAAACATGTTTTTTTAATTAAATCTACCAATAAAAAAACAAAACGCATTTTTATTGAACTTTTCCTATACAATATACAAGTATTGAATTTATTTATATAAAAAGGATATTTACAATCACAAAACTAAATAGAAACAGAAAGTAGGCAAATGTAATTAAAATGTTGGAGACGGGCAGCCCTCACGCATGTTTACGTACCGCGCGGCTGTAGGCATTTATTTCTATCATGCGGCCGAGTCACATGAGTAGATAAACGGAACAGAGGCAAAGCTTCGAACAACCGCTCGAATCGGTTGCATGCACACAAGCGCGCGGGGCATGTGTGCGTGACCACTGGCCGCTTGTCACATACGCGGCGAGACTGGAAAAAACCAGTTTACGCTGGCACAGCCAGTGTACAATCTAAGGGTTAGTCCGACACACGCTGTTTGTTTTGTTAGTTGCAAGTTTAAGTTTTTATAAGTTTAGTTGTAAAAACGTGGTATTATATTAATAATAATGGTTGTTTATTGTACCGTGTGTATGAATAATAATAGAGAAAACAAAAATATATCATACTTTAACTATCCCAAGGAGTACAATTAGGTAAGTAAATATTTGGTTATTACTTTTTCAAGCAAGTACCTTTATTTTATTGTATGATCCTTTTTATAATAAGAAGAGAGTAATTTGTACAACACGGTAGGTATTTTTTATTTTTGAAAAACAAAAATTACGAAGAGAAAATTCTTAGAGTAAGTAATTTGTAAACTATTCTATTATATAATCTATTATACTGACTATTAAAACTATTTAAAAAACGTTTTGTTTGATTTGTCTTCACCTATTGTGACAACCCTAACAAAATAGGTAACAATTTTGCACGTTCTTAAGAAGCTTTGCCTCTGTTCCGTTTATCTACTCATGTGGCCGAGTTACACTACTGTATGATAATATTACCGTGGCATCGCTGTTACCTGACTGCCGGCGCGTCCGTCCGGCCCACCTCACCATTGCATTGCAACGACGCGGGCCGCGAGCACCAGCTGATCAACAAAGCGAGGAGCGTATCGTATGCTATACCTATATCTATTTCTTTATCTATTAACATCTGTTTGTGTTAGCTCATTACGAGTTTGTTACAATGTCTGAATCTTAAAAGTTGAAGGAATTGATAATCAAACGCGGTTCTATTAGAGGGCGCGTTACGAAATTTAAGTTAAGTTTAGACAGTTTAGCATTAGTAGAATCCATTTCAAAACTAGAAATAGATAAGCTCGTATTGAAGTTATCCAAAATTGAGACGTTATTCGTTGAATTTGACGAGGTGCAGAATCTTATAGAAATTAGTAACGAAGAAACCCAAAGTAGCGAGTTAGTTACTAGGGATTTAATAGAAAACGATTTCTACCATTGTATTGCGACGGCCCAAAACTTAATTAGGAATTATTCTAAAGTTGAGGACAATGAAAATCAATCTCAAAATAAATCGTCTGTGGCTACGTGTCATCATAACGATCACAGTTGTAATGCGTTGGGTTTTAAATTACCGGTTATTAAAATTCCAAACTTTGACGGTACGTATTTCAAGTGGTTAGAATTTAAGGAAACATTTGTTTCGCTAGTTCACAACAATAATAAGATCGAAAGCATTCATAAATACCATTACTTGCAATCTTATTTAGAGGGAGAAGCCGCTCGGGTGATTGCTAATTTGGAGGTTTCTCATAATAATTATTCCGAAGCATGGAAACTTTTATGCGAACGGTACGACAACAAGCGTCAATTGATAAATAACCACCTTAAATCTTTGTTTAATTTTAATTCTATTCAAGAAAATGACAAGTCCTTAAGATATGTGATTGACCACGTCACTAAAAACCTTCGCGCACTCAATTCACTAGGGCTACCTACGGACAAATGGGATGTTCTAATTATATACTTTATTGCTGGCAAATTAAGTTCTAGTACATATTTTAAATGGGAAGAACATATAAATAGTTTGAGTGACATACCTTTGCTTAATGATTTCTTCAGTTTCCTTAAACGTCGCGCTGATGTATTGGAGACCGTTTATCGCCATAAACATGACCCTCAAGATAATAAACAAAAACAATTATCTAGTTATCAAAACAAACATAACAGTTCCAAGTATTTGGTAGTGGCTGACGTGGCTGCACCAAACGAAAGTAACACTTCTTCTCCTAAAACACTGGAATGTTTATTTTGTAAAAATGGCCATCGCTTGTATGAGTGTCGATCTTTCAAGTCTATCTCATTAGAGGAGAAGATAGCCTTTGTTTCTTCTAACAAATTGTGTGAAAATTGTTTGAGACCTGGGCATGTCGTTAAACGTTGTCGCCTCTCAGCTACATGTCGTCATTGTAAGCTACAGCATAATACTCTTCTTCATAAATCAGAAGAAAAGGAAAATTCTAATTCTGTTAGTATGTCCTCAACGTGTTCTTCTGAAGTACTTTTGTGTACTGCTCGAGTAAAGGTTACCAACCCTGCCACAAACGAAACTATGATAGTGCGAGCTTTGCTCGACAGCGGGAGTCAGTCGACAATTATTACACAGGCCGTGAAGCGCCATCTAAACCTGATTCCTCAGCCATCAGACACTACCATAGTAGGTATTGGCAACACTAAATTAAATATTAACACAGAACGCTGTATTCTACGCATTCACTCTGAGACAAGTTCCTTTAATGTGACAGTTTCATGTTTAGTTTTGCCGCAGATTACCGGCAACTTACCTAAATCAAAATTTGATTTAAAACAATTGAATATTCACGGATTTCAGTTAGCAGACCCCACTTTAAATGAACCATCCCCAGTCAATATTTTGATCGGTGCTGACTTATTCTGGGATATTATTAGTGGCCAGCAGCATTCGTTAGGACATGGTTTTCCTAAGCTTCAGGCTTCGAAGTTTGGATGGCTCGTTACGGGTCCATTGCCTTGTTTTAATAAAAACAAAAATGAGTCAGTCATGTGCAACTTTGTCTCAAAAGACACTTCTAGTAACATACACGATGACTTATCTAAGTTCTGGGAACTTGAGAATTTTCCTCAAAAAAGGCCCCCGAGTAGTGAAGAAAAATTGTGTGAGCAACATTATCTCGCCAACACTACTCGCACTAATATTGGTCAATTCTGTGTAGGGTTGCCACTTCGTGATAGCATAGATTGTTTAAGCAATTCCTATAATTTAGCTAAAAAGAGGTTTTTCAATTTAGAGGTTCGTTTTCGAAAGCAACCTGAATTAAAACAAAAATATTGTCAATTCATAGACGAATATGAAGCGTTAGGTCACCTATCCGAATCACCGGAGTCTAGACCGTTAAATGCCTATTTCTTGCCCCACCACCCAGTGATACGGGAACAAAGCGAGTCGACTAAGTTACGCGTTGTGTTTGACGCCTCGGCTCGCACTTCTTCTGGTGTTTCTGTAAACAATTTACAAATGGTGGGACCAGTAGTGCAAGATCCATTATTTAACATATTAATTCGTTTCAGACAGCATAAGTATGTCCTGACAGGAGACGTAGAGAAAATGTTTCGCTCAGTGCTTCTCAGATCGCAATCTTCAGCTCATACTGTGGCGTGATAGTGAAGATAAGCCTTTAAGGACACTTCGTCTAAACACCGTTACTTACGGCTTCGCTAGTGCTTCATTTCTTACTACTCGTTCTCTTTGGCAGATAGGCGAAGAATGTTCAGATCAGAAGATTAAAACTATAATTCAAGGTGATCTATATTGTTATGATCTACTTACCGGTGCAAGCAGTGAGGAAGAGTTACGTCACATTCTTCTTTCAGTCTCTTCTGAGTTAGAAAAAGGATGTTTTCATCTACGCAAATATCGGTCGAACTTACCCGAGTTACT
The DNA here is from genome assembly GCA_905475315.1 of Autographa pulchrina. NCBI lineage: Eukaryota > Metazoa > Arthropoda > Insecta > Lepidoptera > Noctuidae > Autographa > Autographa pulchrina. The sequence goes on along the minus strand of FR997761.1, from coordinate 19,470,276 downwards.
CGCGGACTCCGTTGACCTGGAAAGTGGTAATCTTATGATTAGTAATGCAACTAGCACGCTAGGTATAGGTTGGACGCCGTCTTCTGATGAATTTCACTTTCAACATAATGTTTCGGCATCTGAAAATGTCACGAAGAGAACTATACTTTCCTCAACATTTAAAATATTTGACTCTCTTGGTCTTCTTTCTATTTTCACAATTAAACCTAAAATAATGCTACAAGAGTTATGGAGTCATAAAATTGGTTGGGATGAACCTGTTCCTCCAGAAGTAAGAACTTCTTGGTTAAAGTTTTCTACTAAATCCGCATGTTTGTCTTTTTAAAAAATTCCTAGGTATATTTTAATTGATAACGCATCTTCTGTACAAATACATTGTTTTTGTGACGCTTCGCAGCGGGCCTTTGGCAGCTGTATTTATCTGAGGTCTATTTCTGCTAGTGGCGTTGTACAGGTTAGCCTGGCATGCGCAAAATCGCGGGTTGCACCTATCAAACCCACGACAATACCACGGCTCGAACTCTGCGCTGCCCTATTAGGAGCCCAACTAACTGCTACAGTTTTAGCCGCATTACGTTGCCCTATTGAGCGTCAAGTATATTGGACAGACTCTAAAGTTGTGTTAGGTTGGCTCAACTCTAATAAAACCAAAACGTTTGTTGCCCACAGAGTAGCTGCTATAAATGAACTAACAAACCCTTCAGACTGGCGTTATGTTCCCACTTCTGTCAACCCGGCTGACCTAGTCTCGCGTGGCGTCGATCCAGACCAGGCAGATCTATCTATTTGGTGGAACGGTCCATCGTTCCTTTTAGAATCCGAAGATTCCTGGCCCGCCTACACTGCGGACTCTATAGAATTGCCAGAGCTTAAGACCCATCACACTTTAGGGGGGGGAGGACGCATCTTCCATGCCAGACTTGTCTGTAAATTTAGCAAAATATTCACATTTAACTACTCTTATTCGGGTTCTAGCTAGAGTTTTAAGGTTCGTCAAAAATTGTAAATCTATACTAATTACTAATTACTAATTACTAATATTACTAATTACTAATATTACTAATTACTAATAATATTATAAAGCTGAAGAGTTTGTTTGTTTGTTTGTTTGTTTGGTTGAACGCGCTAATCTCGGGAACTACTGGTTAGAATTGAAAAAATCTTTTTGTGTTAGATAGTCCATTTATCGAGGAAGGCTTTAGGATATATAACATTACGCTGCGACCAATAGGAGCGAAGCAGCAGTGAAAAATGTCACAAAAACGGGGAAAAATATTCATACTTGAAAGCTTCCGTTGCGTGCGCTGCGTAAACGGTTCGAGTTACCCAAAATATATGTATGAAAGAATTGTTCCTCTTTAAATGATCTAAAAAAATGTCTGCGACAGTATATGTCTATCTTTTAAGATTGACTCACTATAACCTTTTTTAAGGTAATCATTTGGTCGAAATTAATGCATTATTGCCAATTATTTTCTACAGAGTTTTATCAACATAATATTAACTAAAATTATCATTTACGCAGAAATACTTTTTTTTTAAACTTCTTAATCGCTGTCATAATAACAGAAATTGACGCGGACGAAGTCGCGGGGATCAGCTAGTCAAACATAAAATCAAACAGATTGCGAGGTCCACTTCAAGTTTCCGAATTAGAAAACGCCCACAGCGTCGCTATAAAGTTAGCCCAGAAAGATTCCTTTCCTATAGAACTAGAACAGCTAGGAAAAGGCAAATCTTTGAATTCTAAAGCCGCGCTCGCTTCTCTTAATCCATTTTTAGATGAAAATGGAATTTTAAGAGTCGGCGGGCGCATCGAGTCATCTGCTTATCAGTATGACAAACGTCATCCAATATTGTTGCATGCAAGTCATTTTTTAACAAAATTAATTTTTAAACAGGAGCACCTACGCTGGTTGCACGCCGGTCCTCAGCATCTCCTGGCATCCATTAGAGAACGCTATTGGCCTATAGGAGGCAGGGCTCTAGCTAGACGTGCAGCACGCGAATGCATAACCTGTCGTCGTTTCAATGCTCGCACTATGGATAATATTATGGGAAACTTACCTGCAGATCACGTTGAAGCTGACTTCCCCTTCTCCACTATAGGTACCGACTTTGCTGGTCCATTTCTTATAACAGACCGCAAAGGACGCGGCTGTAAAATAACTAAAAGTTACCTTTGTATCTTCATTTGCTTTCGCTACAAATGCGTTCATTTAGAGTTAGTCAGTGACTTATCAATGGAGGCGTTTTTGCTTACTTTGAAAAGATTTATAGCTCGTAGGGGTAAACCAAAGGTCATCTACTGCGACAATGGTAGAAATTTCGTTGCAGCAGCCAAGGAAATAAATTCTTTCCTCGAGTCTAATAGAGATTCCATTAAAGACTCTGCATCTCGCGAAGGCATTGAATTCCGCTTCTCACCAGCATACGCTCCTCACTTTGGTGGTCTCTGGGAAGCTGGAGTCAAGTCAGCGAAATTCCACTTATACAGAGTCCTAAAAAAATTTCACTTGACTTTCGAGGAATTGAGTTCCCTATTTGCTCAGATCAAGGCGATACTTAACAGCCGTCCTTTATGTCCTTTAAGTCCCTCTCCACAAGACCTATCTCCGCTCACCCCGGGCCACTTTATAATTGGTAGGCCACTAACGTCTTTGCCATCGCCGTACCTGCTGGACTATAGCACAAATCGTCTTGACCGTTTTCAGCGATTGGAGCAAGCTCGTCAGCACTTTTGGAAGCGATGGTCAACAGAGTACGTCACGGAGCTCCAGCAACGCACAAAGTGGAAGGCGCGCTGTCGAGAACTGAAGGTAGACGAGCTAGTCCTCATCAAGGATGATAGGACTCCTCCACTATGCTGGCGCCTTGGAAGAGTCTCGAAATTATTTCCCGGCACTGACGGTGTGCCTCGCGTCGCTGATGTATCCACCTCACAAGGCATCGTACGGCGAGCCATCAACAGATTGTGTTTGCTGCCTTCACCAGATGACTACACGGCATAGGATCTTGAAAGCTTCCTCCAGAGCTTTCAAGGCCCCCGAGGATGTCTACGACACATTCATTTACCTACAATAATTGATTTGTATACCTACTGCTGCATACATTCACGCGCTCACTCACTCACTCATTCAAAATTCTATCTTACTATAACACACGCTGTGCATTCAAATATTATATATTACCTTTGTATAAAAAGCCCTAGTAAATGTGTTTTATGAAAAGTTTGTTTGATTCATCACGAACATTACGTTTATGGTCTAAGAAATGGTAAAACTATAACAGGTCCACTGTATAGACCAAAGAGTTAAACGAAGGGTTCAAAATTATTCATTTGCTGTATATAGAAAATGATAATTCATCTCATTATTGTCTCATAAAAGATTTACCTCGTCTTGTAAAAAGTCAAATCACAAAACACCACAGTAAGTTGTATTTTTGTGAAACCTGTTTATTGTTTTTTCCTGATCAAGAAAAAATTAATAAACACCAATGTGGAGGAGTCGTAACTGTTTTACCAAATAAGGGGTCGGTTATACAATTTTAAAAACTATCAAAGAAAACAAAATGTTCCATTTGCTATATATGCTGATTTACATGACATTACTTGAACAGATTTGTAACCATGAACATGACACCGCGAATACGCTCCGCTTACAACGACACGTTCCTACTGCATTTGCATATAACATTGTTTCTTCGATGGATGATAATTTTAATGAATTTAAATCGTATCGTGGTATTGACTGTGTTTCAAAATTCATTGATTTTCTTACTGAAGACGTTAAGAGGATTCATAAGATATTAACCGAAAATGTTAGGATTAAATTTTCACAAAAAGATGAGATCGATTACATTCAAGCATGGCAGTGCCACATATGTGATCTTCCCTTGTGGAATAACAAAGTTAGAGATCATTGTCATATCACAGGTCGTTATCGTGGCGCCGCACATAAACATTGTAATTTACAGTATAAAGTACCTGTATTTGTACCAATTTTTTTTCACAATTTATCAGGTTACGACTGTCATTTATTCATTAAAAAATTAGGGGAAATTCCAGGCAAGTTAACCATAATTCCAAAAAGTAAAGAAAAATACATTTCGTTTTCCAAATTCATATTGATCAACGATAGTGAATACGTTCATGTTAGATTTTTAGATTCATTACATTTTTTAGATACTAGTTTAGTCAAACTTGCAAAAAATATGGCTATTGAAGATTTTAAAAATATGCGTTACCATTTTCCAAGTTATGATCACTTTCGATTGCTTACACGAAAAGGTGTATATCCTTATGATTACATCAGGGACTGGAAATGCTATGAGGAAACTGTCTTGCCATCACAGCGTTTCTTTTTTAATTCTTTAACCAATGAAAGTATTTCCTCGGAGGACTATGAACACGCTAAGTTAGTGTGGAATGCATTTAACATAAAAAATTTAGGTGAATATACTGACTTATACTTAAAAACAGATGTACTACTTCTACTTACCGATATATTTCAAAAGTTCCGGAAAACTTGCAAGTTACATTATAAGCTCGATCCCGCATTTTATATTTAAAAAACTGGGGTTCGATTAGAACTCATAGATGATCTGGCTATTGTGCGAATGATTCAAAATGGTATAAGAGGAGGGTTATGTGTGTGCTCACACCGTTATGCTAAAGCTAATCATAAGTATATGTCTTCTTATGATTCAACAAAACCACCGTGCTTTATAGTTTATTTGGATTGCAATAACCTTTATGGTTTTAGTATATGTCAATATTTACCCCACTCGGATTTTAGATTTTTGAATGCAACAGAAATAGTGCAATTACATAATATTATTAACACTATAAAGGATGAGGCAGAATGGGGTTTCATATTAGAAGTAGATCTGTTGTACCCGGAATCCTTACATACTTTACATAATGATTTACCATTTTGTCCTGAAAAATGCATTCCACCGGGTGGTAAAACGAAAAAACTTATTTCCAACCTTTATAATAAGTATAACTATGTAATTCATTATGTTCACTTAAAAAAGTGTTTGGAACATGGATTAATATTACGTAAGATTCATAAAGTTATTACATTTAGGCAAAGTGCATACTTGAAAGAGTATATTGAATTAAACACACAACTACGACAAAAGGCAAATAATGTATTCGAACAAGATTTTTTCAAGCTTTTAAATAACAGCGTGTTTGGGAAAACACTGGAAAACACAGAGAATAGAGTGAATGTTCATTTAGTTAATACTTGGAATGATTCTAATAATGTTACTAAAAAGTGTCACACCGCTGAAAAACTAATTAGCAATCCTTATTTTCATAGTGCTTCAGTTTTCTCAGAAAATTTAGTAGCGATACAAATGAAACCTGATCAAATAATTTTAGACAAACCTATTTATATTGGCTTTACCGTTTTAGAATTATCTAAATCGCATATGTATAATTTTCATTACAATATCATCAAACCCTTTTATAAAAATAAAGTAAAGTTATGTTATACGGATACAGATTCCTTAGTGTATGAGATATTTACATCAAACTTTTATCAAGATTTGAATTTTAAGCTTTTAGATTATTTTGACACTAGTAATTACTGTATCGATAACGAATTTAAAATACCTCAAATTAATAAAAAAATCCCTGGATTATTCAAAGATGAGATGGGAGGAAAAATCATCATAGAATTCGTTGGTTTAAGGTCAAAATTGTATTCTATTAAAACTCCTGATTATGTAATTAAGAAAGCGAAAGGGATACAATCTAGTGTAGTACGTGATTTAACAATTAACGATTATTTTATTTTATTTTTATTTATTTTATTTCTTAAGAAAACTTACAGCTAGGATACAGATAGTTGACAGTTAGTGAAAGAAGGTCAATTAAAAGTTTTCACTGGTAACATAGGTATAGCACAAGAAACAGTTGACAGGCAAGAGACAGTAAGAACAAGAAAAAAGCTTCAATGATTCACAAAGAAGTTTTTACATAATTCTGATTTTAGTTTAGGTACTATACTATATAATAAATATTGTTGCCCCATCACTAGCTAGCATTTTTAATAAGTGCGTCGATTTAGGTATCTTCCCTGACCTTATGAAATGTAGTAAAGTTATACCTCTATTTAAATCAGGTAATAAAAACGAAATTTGTAATTTTAGGCCAATATCGATCCTTCCCGCATTCAGTAAAATTTTTGAGAAATTGATGTTGAAACAACTTTTAATTCATTTTAATATGAAACATCTCTTACATAGCGAGCAATACGGTTTTACTAAAGGACGTTCAACTACGGACGCTGGTGTAGCTTTACTAAAGCATGTTTATAGTGCCTGGGAGAGCTCGCAGAACGCAATTGGGGTGTTCTGTGACCTTTCCAAGGCATTTGATTGCGTTCATCATGGTACTCTAATTCGCAAACTCGAGCATTACGGAATTAGGAATACAGCACTTAATTTAATTAACTCTTATTTATGTGATCGACTACAATGCGTCGATGTCAATGGTGATAGGTCCACCGGACTACCAGTGAAGCTAGGTGTGCCCCAGGGGTCAATATTAGGTCCATTTTTGTTCTTAGTTTATATAAATGACCTACCCTTCTTTTTAAAAGGCATCTGTGACGTCGTGCTGTTTGCAGATGATACCTCTTTAATTTTTAAAGTAGATAGGAATAGACACGAATTTAATGAGATAAATGCTGCACTTGTTAAGGTTACGCATTGGTTCTCATCTAATAACTTAGTTTTAAACGCAAAGAAGACCAAATGTGTGAAATTTTCTATGCCAAACGTAAAAAATCTTGGCCCTAATATAATTATTAATAATGAAGTGTTAGAGACTGTAGAATCAACAGTGTTTTTAGGCATAACGCTAGATAGTAAACTCTTATGGTCGGCACATATCTCGTGCCTTGCGAGTAAGCTTAGCTCCGCTGCTTACGCCGTCAGGAAGGTAAGACAGATCACTGATGTGGACACAGCTCGTCTTGTTTACTTTAGCTACTTCCACAGCATCATGTCCTATGGCATATTGTTGTGGGGTAAAGCGGCGGATTTAGAAACCATTTTTATTTTGCAAAAACGAGCTGTTAGATCCATTTACCAGCTAGGTTCTCGAGTTACTCTTAGGGAGCGATTTAAGGAGATAGGTATTTTAACTGTAGCGTCTCAATTCATTTTTGCAAATATATTATTTATAAGACAAAATATTCACTTGTATGCCAAGAATAGTGACATCCATAGTATAAATACGAGAAATAGGCATAAGTTATGTTCTACATCACATCGGCTGCATAGGGTACACAATTCATTTGTGGGGCTTGGTATTCGCTTTTACAATAAAATTCCTATTAGTTTGTTAGAGTTGCCCTTTAACTCATTTAAATGCACAATTAAAAATAAGCTGTGTGAAAAAGCTTACTACACAATTAATGATTATTTAAATGATAAACATAGTTGGTCGCCGTGATAGACACAAGACGGTTCTGTATGGATCATTATTTTTTTTTTTTTATTATTATTTTTTTTTTTTTTTTAACAACTTGGTTTATCTTTATGTTGATAGGCATACATTTCGTATGTAACATTTGTTACCTATTTTTATTTTATTTTTAGTACGATTATACAAATGTAGGTATAGTGTACCTATATCCCATGAACGATATCTGTAAGTCTTCTTTTTTAATGTATAATTATATTAATTATAGAATTTAATTATGTATCCACTCATATAATTGTGATAAGGGACAGTGCAGTAAATCAGTGTTTGAGGATTTCCTTTTTTTTTTTTTTTGCTTTATATTTGTTTGAGCCGGCAACAGTCTCGTCATGCTCCCTTAGTTGTCACTGCCTGCGGTGGCGTTTTGGGTCGGGTCTCCTCCTTCCCTCTAATATGGCGAGGGAGGGGATGGCTGACCCTTGCGTCATACTCGTGAACGGGTGCTGCTTGCGGTGACTGGTCGTTCTGTTGACCTTGGTTAAGATCAGTGTACTGGTGTCTGAACTTTTAACTTCATAGTACCTCAAACACTTGTTTATTTGGCGCGGTCCCTTAATGATGTTCAGTATAATTGTAAAGGCAGCGTGTTGCTGGGGAGTTTGTTGCGCCGTTTCTTCTCCTCAGCCAAAGCACTTAGGAAGCGGTGAAGGGTGGGCGTTTTAGGGTCGGTTCATCTCTGGCGGGGGGCGCGTCGCGTGTTGTCGGTTGCTTGGCGCCGGGACGGGCAGATGCCTGGTGGGGCGTTCGGCTTTTCACACTCAACTGATGTTGCGTTAGCGCGTCAGGTGTTGGTTGGATGTCTCATTGCGTGTTTGTTTGTTCTGGCGTTGCGCGGCCGATGGTGCGCGGTGCGTTTCCGCCGGATATGAACCGACCCTTAGGGTGCTGTCTGTGTTTTTGTATTTTGTGTTTGACGTTCGATAAGTGCTACTGTGTAGCCTATATTGAATAAAGAATATTTGAATTTTGAATTTTGAATTTTGTACACTGGTAGAGAATAAATCAAGGTCAGCAATACTCTGGTACATGAAGTTGTATGTCTTGCTAGCTCTTATCATATACGAGTTTTGTCGATAATTACAACGCACGGAGGGAACATACAGTGGTTGGTGATTTCTTAAGGTAAAGAATGGAACACGCAGCCCAATCTTACTCATCATTTCAGAACAATCGGTTGAACCATTAGCCAATTTGAACAGGAATACCATATCGGCAATTTTTCTCCGCTCAATAAGTGGAAGAATATGAAACTTACGGCAGCGGCTGTAGTAGTTAGGTAGGTAGGTTTTTGATCTATACTGAATGTACCTCAAGAACTTCTTTTGAATACTTTCAATGCGATTAACGTAAATACTGTAGATCGGATTCCATACTGGCGAGCAGTATTCGAGATGACTACGCACAAAAGCACAATAAAGAATTTTTAGCGTTTTGATACTCTTAAAGTCGGCTGAAATCCTCAAGATGAAGCCTAGTGCCTTGGAAGCTTTTTTAATTATATTATCGATGTGTGTGTCAAAAAGAAGTTTCGAGTCAAAAGTAACGCCTAAGTCTCTAATAGTATTAACTCTGGCTATTGGAGTGTTGACTAGTTTATAATCGTAAAGGATAGGTTTAGGCTTACGAGTGAAAGTGCATGTATAACATTTTGAAACATTTAGGTCCAAGCGATTGACCACACAATACTCTTGGAATCTGTCCAGGTCATGTTGGAGACGTTCAGCATCTTCATAAGATCTGATTTCGCTTAAAATCTTCATGTCGTCAGCAAACAAGAGAACTTGTGAGTTAGAGAAACATGAAGAGACGTCATTGATGAAGATGTTGAATAATAAGGGTCCCAATAGCGATCCCTGCGGAATACCTGAGGAGATAATCATAGTTCTTGATGTGTATCCATTCAGAACAACAGTTTGACATCTGTTAGCCACATAAGATGAGAACCACCTGAAGAGGCTTCCACTGATACCCATAGCCAGTAGCTTGTGCAGAAGTATAACATGATCCAAACGATCAAAACACTTACTGTAATCTGTGTAGATTACATCCACCTGAGTGCGACGAGCCATACACTCAGTCAAATAGTCGCCGCAAAGAATGAGATTGGTTGTTGTAGACCGACCTCGCAGGAAACCATGTTGGCGGTCACTGATGCTTAGTTTAATACTGGCATAAAGCTGCTTGTAGATTATTTTTTCTAATATTTTTGCGAAGATGCATAGCTTAGATATGGGCCTGTAGTTCTCCACAAGATCTCTAGGCCCTTTTTTGTGGATCGGAGTGATTAACGCCGATTTCCAAATAGTAGGTACCTCACCCAAATTGAGGGATCGCCTGAACAGAAGTGAAAGAGGAGTAGCCAGACTTTTGGCACAGTTGACTATGAAAAGTGGCGGAATATGGTCCGGTCCTGCAGATTTTGTCAAGTCAACTGCTTTAAGTAGATTGTAAACTTCTAATTCATTCACTTCGACTGAGTATATGTCCTGAGCAATATCGCCCAAATGTATCTTGGAAGCCTGCGTGTGGTTAATAGTAGGATCGTCATTACCGTCAGTACTACTAGGGGAACTGAGAAAGTTAGAATAGAAGTAGTCGCAAACATGTTGCAGACATCCTCTCCTATATTTGAAGTGCTATTTCTATATTTAAGTAAGAAAGGATAGGCATTAATTTGATTTCTTGATTTGACGTACGACCAGAAGGCTTTGGGGGACTTATATATGTCTGCTTCAATTTTAGAGATATAGTAGCTAAACATTTCACTTTCAACTTCTTTGGCACGCTGACGGAGCAAAACAAAAGACTCGTGATCAGACAGGTTTCCGTATTTCTTAAATTTTGCGTGATACTTCGCTTTTTCTTTTAGAATTTTTATTAGAGGCTGCTTGTACCAAAGAGGGTACTTGCTGCTTGCAACTACCGTCTTAACAGGTACAAAAGAATCACGTAGTTCATTGAGAGTATCATAGAAAAATTATACAGCATCCTCGAGAGCCCTAGTACTCACTTCATGGTGCCAGTCGATCTGGCTCAGCTGGTGATTAATAATCGTAAAATCAGCCGATCCATATAAAAATTTTATACGAGGGCGCGCCGGAAGTGTATGAAGTTCCACAAAGTCGGCAGACACACAGAGAGCCCTATGATGTGGATCTTCCGGCACCAGGGGATCGGTGCAACTTGCGACTGAGACCTCGCTATCAGATAAAACTAGATCTAGTATTTTATTGTTGACATTTACGTGCGAGTTGTATTGCAAGATATTGCAAACGGAAAAATTATCGAACAAATTAACCTGAATGTGACCTTGGATATTGCTAGGGCAAACAGACCGACCATCATCATCTAGTTTCCAGTTTATATTTGGGAGGTTAAAATCGCCAAGAATTAAAAATTTGTCAGTGGGATGCTTCTGAACAATATCTGTAGTAGTCACTAACCTATATTATAAAGTAGCTATGTATACTAAAATAATGGACTATTTGTTTAGTTTATGTATAGGCTCATTAACCTCACTCGAACACGTCTTCACTCTGCGGCGGTGGGTAGCAGACTGCCTCCCCCACCCCGCACCCTGCGTGGGAGTGTAGGAACGAGACGACAGATGTTTGACAGTGTGTGTAGTTGTATGGTTGTGTGTGTTCGTCTGTTTGTATGTTCATTATGATCGTGTATGCTACATCCCTCCCTTATTTTAATTTTTTTTTTAATATTTTTTTTATTTTTAATATGCTCATTTACGTATTTGTAATCAACTTTATTTATATATTTTCAAATCATTACTATCAGTTTTAATTCCTGTATATAATGTTAATTATTTGTATTTATGTAAATCATCAGTATCAATTTATGTTACTTCCTAAATCATCAGTATCAATTTATGTTACTTCCTTTCCCTCAAAAGAAAGAGTTTTTGTAGATTGGTCATCTTGCCCAGTGAGAGATTTTACCGTGGTAACACGGTGTTATAACTGCCAGCAGTATGGTCATGCAGCCAAGTCATGTCGGGAATCAACACACACCTTCAATAAAGGAATGTATGAAGAAGGCTGAGGCACCACAATGCGCCACTTGTCTGCATTTCAAGAAGTCGAGCAACCACAAAACCTACCGACTGCGCCAGTGACTTTATTATCCTAACCGAATGTTGGCTTGCCAAACAATACAACGTACCATTAATGCCGGGATATAGTATGTACAAGAGTATTTAATTACAATCAAACGATGGTGTGGTAGTATATGCAAGGAACCACTACGATATATCTGTTGAAGAACCAAACATACTCGATTGTAACAGTCTGTTAATTAAAAATGGAACAAATTTTCCGATCCTAGCATTATAATAATATAGACCCCCCTCTTTTAGAAATATATACAAGTTTGTGGACTCTCTGAATAATACCTTGCAAGAGTTATCATCCTATAAAAACATCGTTTTGATTAGAGATATTAATATCAACATTCTTACGATGTAGCTGCACAGGAATACCTTAACCTCTGCTCTTTTCATGGCATGTTCCCAGCGCATTCGCTACCTACACATCAAAGTGGTTCCTGCCTAGATCATATCATGCTTAAATCGCGTTTCCCCTCACTTGCGCTTATTATTAACTCGACAATAACCGATCACAATGCTATCCTACTAACCTTAAATTGCAAATTACCCAAACAAGATAATACTCGCACAATTTCTAAATTAAACACAAATAAACTTGAAGAAGATTTATACAACATTGACCCGTTTACAATAATGCTGACCCACACCCCACAGTTTTGTATGTTATACCTAATCGAAAATGTGCAACAGGCAATTCAGAAAAACACAACCAATATTCGGCTGAGTAATAAAAATTATAACATAAAACCTTGGATCACGCCAGGTCTCATTAATGTATGAGACATAGGGATACACTGCATATGAAAGCTAAGCGTCACCCAGATAATTCCATATTGCAATTATCGTACAAAAGATATCGAAACTTTTACAATAATCTTTTACGAGATTATCATCATCATTTACGCTATTAGATACTGACGAAACAGAAGTGCAAAGCATAATCATGAGTTTAAAGGACGACTGTGCAGTCGGATGGGATAATATCCCAAACAAAATAATTAAACAGTTCAAACACATTTTAGGGCCTCCTCTTCCTTATACTTTCAAAATTGCCTATCCAAAGTCATTTTCCCCAAGTGTCTCAAAAAAGCTGTTGTTGTTCCTGTTCATAAATCTGGCAGCAAAGATCAAGTGACAAACTATAGACTAATTTCCTTGTTGCCTTCTATGTCTTCTTCTTCTTCTATGGTTAAATATTTGGAGGATAAATTGATTCTTTCTAAAACTCAGTTTGGATTTAGACCTAAATTATCAACTGCCGAAGCCGTACATCATCTGACTGACTATCTAGCACAAGAACTCGATAAAGGTGTTCGAATATGCTGTAGGAATATTCCTAGACCTCGCAAAAGCGTTCGACACAGTTTTTGTCCCTATTCTATTGCGTAAGCTTGAAGCTATAGTGATAAGAGGTAACCAGCTGAAACTTTTCACTAGCTACCTAGAAGACCATACTTAATGCGTAAGAATTGGCAATATACACAGTACTTATCAGAAAAACACTTCGGAGTTCCTCAAGGAAGTATTTTAGCATCTACTCTGTTCTTAATTTACATTAGTGACCTATGTAAGCTTAACCTAGATCATCGCATAATCATATCATACGCTGACGATACTGCTCTACTATTTTCGGCTGATTTTGAGATTAATTAACCAATGTGTCTGCCCCAAGCTTAAAAGGACTAATAACCCAAAATACCTAGGTTGTATAATAGATGAAACTCTTTCCTTTAAACATCATATAGGAGCTCTTAATAATAGAATACGTAAATTGATATTTACTTTCAAAAGTTACGATGCATTGCAAATGAAAAAAAAAAATTAAACAAGTTTACTTTGCCTTATGTCAATCTATATTAACTTACTGTATTGCCGCATGGGGTGGAGCGGGCAAAACACTACTACTAACCATCCAGCGTGCCCAGAGTATGTGTGTATTCTCAAAGTATGTACTTTCCGCTCTTTCCTTTTCCCCACTAACCTCCTCTATGAATCGTGTAAAGTCCTAACAGTCCGGCAGTTGTTCATAATGGGCATAGTATTAAAACAGCATGCAGCCCTTCCTTTCAGCACTGAATTTACTCATAAAAGACGGAAAGATATAGTTTGCCCCCAAAAATAAGAACACAGCATGCTTTTACGACTAAATTTTATGTGTTTCTAGGACCGCTTCTTTATAATAGATTAAATGCGATATAAAGCATATATTCCTCAAGTATACCCTCCAAAGCATGTCCTGTATCTCTATTATGGATTCATTTATACTATTTATCTAACAATTATATTGTAATAAAAAGGTTTCTGTTTATTTTAGATTTAGCTAGCACTGAACGCCTGAAACACAGGATTACCTAGTTCAGGCACACATGTAACGTAGGCTGTATGTATTAAGATTTCATGTACCTTAGTATTAATTGTAACATTTTAATTTGAATAAAGTTATTATTATATTATTCCCGCTGCTTCCAAGTAAATGTACAACCCGCGTTTCCATCGCTCCCATCGGACCGCAACTGATCCTATATCACCTTCGCATTCGAATTTGTCGAGTGTGAATACCGCCTGAGTCATTGTGGTTTACCTGTAGGCAATGGGATATAGCGTTACGCAATTTAATGCCTTTCGTAAATTCCCGTGATAATTACTAGCTCCATGGCCCGCAATTTAATGCTTAATTCCTTGCCTCGCAATTTAATGCTTAACTCCTTACATCGCAATTTAATGCTTAACTCCTTACATCGCAATTTAATGCTTAACTCCTTACATCGCAATTAATGCTCTCCTTACATCGCAATTCAATGCGTTACTATTGATACTATTAACGCAATCAAATGCATGGTCTTATGATGTCATCGCAATTCAATGCCATGTTACAAGCTGTTTTTTTTTTTTTTTTTTTTACGAAAGCAACTTCAGCGATATAAGCATCTATACAGATACGCGTGGAAGCAAAACAGCAATATACGTGTGTATGCAGTTTTTTATGTTTTACCAATAAAATCATTAACTAACTAACATTGTCTGTACTCTAAGATTTCACAAAACATCCCTGTGTACTTGTGTTATGTCTGGTCGAAGGATACATTGGGAAAAGGTTCGCTGCCATAAATCAATTGGTAGTAGGTCTTATGGTTTTGTGGGACCGCAAATTTATAAAAAAGTAAATGACCAACACAAAATTCTGCTAACCATATCTAAATGTAAATTTGTGGTAACAAAATGGCTTCTGACTTTGGACTATGACTTGACTGAAGACTTCATATCTTTATTATCATAGGTACATGACCAATCATTTGATGTATACGTCTATTTATATATTTTATTATTATATACCTACAATTATAACTATTTATATAAAAAAAATATATATATACTATAACGGTTAATACTTTATTAATGAAATTAAACTTAAAATATTTACAATATTATAAAAACTAAGCCTACACAAGAACTAATTACACTCGAGACCTATAAGCCTTATGACTATTATGTTTTTTTTTTTATTTTGTGTAATCCTTTTATTTTATTTTTTTTTCTACGAGTTGGTTAGATTAGTATAGTAATTTAATATAACGGATGAGCATAATATTACTATTACTATTATGTTTTTTTTTTTTTTTTTATATTTCTGTAAAAATTCATAACGAAACTGTCAGCGTAACGAAAGAGCCTGGAACTCACGACACATGGAATCCTAGTGTGAGTTTCAGGAATCAAACCATTGTATGTAATTTTTAAACAATAAATTATTCTATTCTATTCTATTCTTAACATTAATAATCCCTACGCAACAGTAGCAGCTGTGCGTTATTTGCCGGCCATAATCCCTTTGGTTAACTAGGCAAGTTATATTATAAGCTTATTTTAAGTTATTACGCTTCGGATATACACGGTTATCGAGGTACTTACATAATTAAATATGGTTCAGTATCTTCTATTTTTGTAAGTCATGTCTAGACAACCTTGCACATATAATAACATATCCCTTAAATCACTGGAACATTATGTACAAATCCAAATGTGTACCCGAGTTTAACGCGCAACCGGTTTTGACCCAAGCAGTTGGTAACCAAAACAAGGGCAACAATGGATAATTATTTCGTAAAATGGTGGGTAAGTAAAGTAATGCAAAATAAAATTGTTTGTTATGTTCTTTATTGCAATCAATCTCCCGAGCCTTTTTCCCAACTATGTTGGGGTCGGCTACCAGTCACCCCGGATTCAGCTGAATACCGTATTTTACATGGAGCGACTGCCTATCTGACCTCCACAACCCATTTTACTGGGAAACACAGTATCCCATAGTAAGACTGGTTGTCAGAATTGACTTAACGACTGCCAAAGATCTATGTATGACAGCCGGGACCTACTGTTTAGCGTGCTTTCCGTAACGTATGTTCTTTATTGCAATTAAAAGTATATACCTACAGTGGAACAAAGAAAAATAGCTTAACCATTTCCCTGTCCCGTGAGTCACATATGAACATTTCCTTTGTTTTTAACTATTGTGTCTACTGGCGGGACAGTTAAGTTGGTAAAACGTTTTTTTTTCCTTGAAACTACGATACAATAATAAAAGGTAGGTTCATAAAATATTAACTATCCGAGCATTTGTTTGATTCTACTTTATTGGCAGTTGAAATAAATAAAAATTGCTAGGGATCTAAAAAAGTCTTAACATTGAAAGAATATGTTTATTTATGAAACCAAACGACTTACTTTTTCCTTTTTATTTAAATAGGTCAAATAAATTACTTACAGTTCTCCGTCGTCGCCACAATGTAGTAGTCACTAACCTATATTATAAAGTAGCTATGTATACTAAAATAATGGACTATTTGTTTAGTTTATGTATAGGCTCATTAACCTCACTCGAACACGTCTTCACTCTGCGGCGGTGGGTAGCAGACTGCCTCCCCCACCCCGCACCCTGCGTGGGAGTGTAGGAACGAGACGACAGATGTTTGACAGTGTGTGTAGTTGTATGGTTGTGTGTGTGCGTCTGTTTGTATGTTCATTATGATCGTGTATGCTACAATATCTATTAGATTATTAGAAAAATTAGTTAACTGACCTGCTTGGGAGTAGCCAAGATTTTGATTGCAGATGTACACTACACAAATATGCACTTTATACGATACTCGCGGTCTCTTCCTGTGAAGGGTGAGAGTTATCCACAAGTCTTCGGCAGGCGAAAACCATTCACTGCGGATATCACTGACTAGTTCGCGTCGCACTGCAATAAGTACACCACCCCCCAAAGTTTGCTTCGTACTAGAATAATTTCTGTCGCGCCTCCACACAATGTAACGGTCGTCGAATAATTCGCTGTCTTTAATACCCTCAATAAGGGCCTGGACCCATGTCTACGGTGCGGCGCCGTTTGCCGTGCAACGGCACCGCGCCGCCCGCCGGCTGACGGCGCGGCGCCGTGCCGCACCACGGCGCGCCGTGGAACGGCACGGCGCCGCGGCCGATGGCTGATGCTTTATTATATTATTTAATTAAATTAAATATATATATTAAAGATATAGGTATATTATATTTATTTTTACATGTAATTAAATTAAATTATATTACATATTAAATGAAAAAAAAAAAATTCAAATTAATTCTTAAATTAAATTACAAAACTCTGAGATATGAGTTGTAGACTTGTAGTCTTATGAGGTTCTAAGCATGATATTTAAAAGTTACGTTAGTTAAATTATTTATTAAATTAATTAAATTAATAAATAATTTAATTAATTTAATAAATTTATTATTTATTTAATTAATAATGTATAAATACATTAACTAATCAAATTAATTAATATATTAATTAATAATTAATTTAATTTAATTAAAATAAAAAAACTCTATATTATATATTTTTATGTCCCTTGACACCTCTCAACTTTTTATTATTAGTTAAATTAAATTAATAAATAATTAAGTAAATTAAATTAATAAATAATTTAATTAATTTAATTTAAGAATTAATTTGAATTTAATTTAATTACATGTAAATATAAATATAATATACCTATATCTTTAATATATATATTTAATTTAATTAAATAATATAATAAAGCATCAGCCATCGGCCGCGGCGCCGTGCCGTTCCACGGCGCGCCGTGGTGCGGCACGGCGCCGCGCCGTCAGCCGGCGGCGGCGCGGTGCCGTTGCACGGCAAACGGCGCCGCACCGTAGACATGGGTCCAGGCCCTAAGCCAGGTCTCAGTTAGGCAAATAATATCGTAGAATTGAACACACACATTACGATAAAATATTGTTGCTTTTGTACGCAATCCCCGAACGTTTTGGTAAAACACACTAATAGGTGACATCGCAAACAGAAAGATAACGTATTAGTACTTCAATGTCAATTGAAATGTGAGGTACATTTAGTTTAAAGCAAAACGAAAAATTAATATACATTACGAAAATGAGCGAGCTCAAGCCGATTACAACCTTAAGTTCATGCGAATAGAATCCAATAGTAGGATAGCTTTGGCCAACAGCGAGCGATAAGAGAACAAAAGGGCAGCGGTAAAGGAATGTGCATAAAAAAGTGGCACCAGAGTTTCTCAAACTATTAGCGTAGTGTGTGCGAGTATACAAGTACGACAAGTTATAACATTGATACAAAATTAATTGAAAAACTTTTTGAATTGAGTCTCAATTGCTAGAGCAATCTTGGCTGTATATGAATGATTTCTGTGCCATAGTGCGAATGAGGAAAACCGAAAAGGTCTTGACTGATTTCGTTACGTTACCTTTTTACTTACGCATAGTTAAGTCCTGTTCCGCTTTTATGTGATGGGTTGGAGACGTAGTATTTTTCTTTATAAGGATTTTGCAGCCAACTACCCAAGTGTATAAAAAACCTCGTTCTTTAGCTATTTTTTTTGTTTTGTTTAATAGCATTTTGTTCTCCAAAGTTAGATGATCGTTGACGTAGATGATACTGTCGGACTGCAAACCCAACTTGCTTGCAGTTATTGATGATTTAAGCTTTTTTGCTGCAGCCACGAAATCATTTTTAAGGTATCTATTCTGAATTGAGCAAATAATATTTTTATTCTGTTCGTTGTTTCGCGTCGGTACTCTCGCTATAAAGTTTATCTGTTCTTTAGGGATACTGCATCCAATGATGTCCCCTATCTTGCCAATGATTGAGAACAGGTTTTCAGAATTAGTCGTTGGAACACCCTTTATTTCAAGGTTATTCATTCTTGATCTTTGCTCAGTTTCTCGATGTAGATCCTCAATTTTAGAGCATCGATCATGCAACACTGACAGCTCGTCCTTAGTTTTCTTAATACAGTCCACTTCCCTTTCCAATCCTGATACTTTATTTGTTAGTGTCTCCACCGAATGATCCAGAAACTCGACGTCTGTCTTAAGACTCGAATACTCCGATCTGATCGACTTCAGCTCCGCCAGTTCTGATTGGATAGCTTTCACGTTCTCCATTATAGCAGGTAAGTTTTTCATCTGGGCTGAGAGGGCCTTTAGTTCAGACATGATAGATTCCATGTCCGGTCGTAGCTGCAACCGTAGAAGTGGGACGAGGACTGGATGCTAAGGAGGATTTGCAATTACTGCATTTCCAGGTATTCTTGCGATCCCCTAATTTCCTCCATCCTCCTTCAGTTATGCCAGCGCAGGGAAAGTCAAACTGTCCCAGGCATCCCACGCATTTAGCGCCATCCCTACTCTCAACTTGGCAACGCTTGCATTTAAACATTTTGCGTAGGTGATGAAAACTTTGAGAATCGTAGTGAGGTAATTAGTCGTTCACCGTGTCGCGCAGCGCGAGCGTATGCGTGCGGCCGACTCGCTGTCTACCGTCTACTGACTTATGAGAATGTTTTGTATAATAAAGGAGTCATTCGAAGGAAAAATATATTGTTCAAATCAATTAAGCACGAGATATTCACGCAAAGTGTAAATAAAATTGCACTCTCTGGAAATGATGATAAACGAGTATTATCTTCAGATAACATTTCAACGCGTGCATGGGGTCACTCTGCTATTTTAAAAGAAATGTATTAATGAATAAGATTTTACCACGTAAACCAGATTATATTTAAATTAGAGTTAGTTGAAAGTGTATTTATGTGAATGTCGTAAGTTATTTTATAAGTTATTTTAGTTTTATTGTGTAAGAATAAAATGATATTATTATAATAGAAATAAATGTGATATTGTGAGAAACCATAATTGTTTTATTTATTCAGCTTTACATTTTTTGTTGATCATGAATACAATAACCCTTCTTTTTTTGCTTCATCGCAGTCGGGTAAAAATCAAGTTGCGACATGTGTTAGAAATTATACTAGAAATTACAAGAATGTATTTTATTTATTATAAGATGTAAAACTGATAAATCAAACGGAAGTTGTGTAATTACTAGTTGTTAGGAACTAATCAAATGTATTTCTTTTAAGTTGGTACACCGATTTATTAAACGGAAGTCGGGTAAATCGGATAATTATTTTTGTGTATGGGGTATGGCGGCTAGACGTGACAAAGCACAGTCGAACCGGGAGCGTTGAGCCGATCAGACGTTGTTTAACAGTTGGTGTGATTGTATAGTTTTTGCCAAAACGGCTACTACCTAAAGGTATGTAAAATGTGCTATTTAAGTGATTATTATATTTCAAAGCGTAACCATTATTATGATCAAATGTTAATAAATGTTATTATTGCTATTCTGTTTAAAATGTGTGCATTTGCTACGTAAAGTAATAAAAATTGTGAGAACCAGTCTGAAGTTTTATTATAATTTGTACCCACCTTACACATGTAGCAGGAATATTATTACTAACAATGTTTATGCCGATGTAATATGAGCGTATATGTATTTCATCACTCGGATACATGTAATGCTTAGTTAACAACTTTCGGTAGTCAAAGAACATAAGCAAAAATACAATCATTTGAAACTAACCACTGTAAATTGCTTTTTACTGTGTTTACATTACGATTGATTGTCTTGTGCACCAATATGTATTTATTACATAAAGGTTAGAAGATATTGCATTCGATACTTATTGCACTGCATAATAAATTCATTTTATTTAATCATTTACTAAATATAGTTCGCTTGAAGTACTTGTACCTGCACATTATATTCAACATGACTTCGGTAAGTAATTATTTTATATTTTCATACAAATGTTGGTGTTTTATGCAATGTAAATATTTAACGACTTGTTATAATATTGTTTCAGCGATCGGGATCAGAAATCGTTTTTAGCCAGTATGCTCAAGATCCTTACGAAGAATTCAATGAGATGCTACGATGCGATCGTGAAAACGCCAATCGAATGGCGAAAGAAAAAAAGACGAAACCACGTCGTAAGGACACCGTGAACAAACCCAACTCCACTCAGTCTTTCGTGATGAGCAGACACCAGCGGCGCGGCATTAAACTGATCAAAATATCAGTAATTGACCTGTGTAATAACTCGCTAGGCAGCGACAGTGACAATGAAACTGAAAATGTGATTATAAGTGCGCAGTACATAGTTAAAGAGGTGGTGGACCCTATAGTGGATGAAACTGAATCATTAGTTAGGAAAATATCTAAATCGTTAATAGAATATAGTGATTGAAAATATTTGTATTAAGTATTTGTAAGTTTTAGTATGTGGGATAATAAAGGTACGTAAGAGGGTGACTATATTGTTTGTGGTAGAATAGTATATCGACTGCAAGCAAGCAATACCTCCTATCTGACATTTTTGCTTAAAAATTGTTTTTAATGCCATCTGTTGTGAAATGTGTGGATCTTCCGCGTGACAAAAACACGTAAGTATCCGAAGCCACCAAGTCACGAAAAATCGCTTATAGAAATAGCTACTAACTCGTGCGCAAATAAACGTGGTAGAAATTTCTCCTATCTCGCAATTTGACAGTTCTTTTCGTATCGAGAACCGGTCGGCACCTGTTCGTCCAGACAAAAAGTAAGTATTACACTTGTTTTTTTAATATTAATAGTAGTAATTGAATGTTAAAATTGATGACGAAGGTCATTATTAACTGATTTTATAAAAAAAATATAAAAACGTCGGTCTTTGCCTTGAGAAAATAAGTTGTATGATTCGAGTGATAGTTAAGAGGTATTTCCATCTCAAGATTTTTTGTTGTTATGTCGCTACTACTTGTTTGACTGATCAGATAGAAGTTATTGTCACTAACTTTTTACATTAACGCATCTTACTAACAAGATTTGTATTGTTTTGTAGGTAAACATGCCGAGTAAACGAACGCTTAAATTAATAAATCTTTGTCTTGGTGATAAAAATGACCCATCGGATACCAGATCTCCACCAAACGAGGTAATGGAATCTACAACTTCTAGCATGTCATTGCAAGTTCCTGCATCGTTGGATACCCCGACTTCACCAAATGAGGTATTAGAAGTTCCTGCATCTTTCAATCTAAGTCGCTGCAGCAGTAGATCAACTTGCAGTGCAACCACATTATCTGTAACTCTGTCTTTGGATACATCCGAAACTGAACATTCTGATTCAGACATTGAATCAGTGGAAACTGAAGAATGTCAAAATGAATCGAATCATGATTCCACACCGAGTACTTCTAACCAGGACGATATTTTTTATGGAGATATGAGCAGTGGTATTCGTCGAAGGCGTAAAGCAGATAAGAAGTTGTGGAAGAAGAACTTGAATAAGCGTTTGCGTATGGAAGGTAAACCATACTTGGGTTACTCGCGTCCAAGTGGACAAAAAATGAAGCAAAATAAGCATCGGATGGGAAGGGTAATGGCAGGCCGTTGTGAATCGGAGTTTTGTAAAAAAAGCAGCGTTAGAGAGTGTGCAGACATATTGGAAGAAGATAGAACTCACATTTTTAATAAATTCTGGAATGAGATGAACGGAAGATTTTCGAAGCTAGCCATGTGGTATGTAAGAACAAAAAGAAATGTACTGTTCAAAATGATTCCAGACGTAAGGGTTCGTTTGAATATAGCTTGACTGTGACGGATTCTAATGGGACCAGTAGCGTTAAAAAGGTATGTAAAAAGATGTTCTTAAACACCCTAAGCATCGGGCCATTTTCAGTACGTTCCTGGGCACAGTATATTTTTTGCCCAAAAATTCGGACATGCCTTTTTTATTATCTAATATCATAGGACTTGCAATTATAAATGCGAGACGAGAACTCCCGATTGCCTAATTGTCATAAAAGACAGAAAATTAGTACTTGAAAAAAAATTCTATGGTTTCCAGAAAAACCATAAAAACAATTGTAGCTCAAAAGTTTGATATCTTTTTAAGACTTTACTGATGGTATTGAATAGTGATTTAAAGACTTTACGATAGCAAAAAAAATCAGGCTTTATTTGTTCAAGATAACATAGTTATGGCTGATTTTGTAAATTTATGATTTCTTTTTTTTACCGCCATATTATTACGTATTAGGATTTGTAACTAGGACTGAAATGTTCTTTTCATTTACACTTATGACCTTACAAAAAAAGGAATCCTAATTAAGCAGGATATGGGAATTATTGTAAATCTAACTTTTTTGATTAGGGTTATCACCTCGTAAATTTATTAAACTTAATATTTGAAGTTGTTTTTTAATGTTAGTAAGATTATATAAGAAGACATTTTTATCACATTCCAATTGTTTTTTGAGTGTTATAGTCCAGTCAAAATAAAAAAAAAAACCTTGTAAGTTTGCATTAATTCGCATAGAGCTGAAAATTGGTGGAGGTCTCAAGTACACCATTATAAATGAAATATCAAAAGTCCCCAAAGATCCGACTTGTGCAAAAAAAGTTAAACAAGGTCAAATGTCAATAATATCACCTTTTCGCATTTTCCTCATAAATGGCAAGAATTATCGCAAAAATAGGTCAGACAAAATTTGTAGATCATGCAATTATCTAAAAATTATCTTAATACTTTTTCCCTACGGATCACCATTCCGGAGATATCGTAATGACAAGGATTGAAGAATATATGTATCATAGTCATATTCTACATCATATGCTTACATTTCCGCACCACCTATTTATGAGGAAAATGCGAAAAGGTGATATTATTGACATTGACCTTGTGTAACTTTTTTTGAAGAATGTACATCAGAAAACAATTAAGTAAAATGGCCTAATGTAACTTACCTACTACAAGAGAAAGAAATTTCAACATAGGTTCAGTACAGAGATCCCTTCCTACAAACTTTACATCTTTATAATATTAGATATAATATGTAGATTATGTTAAAAAAAAAACATACTAACATCCGAATTGAGAACCTCCTCCTTTTTTTGAAAGTCGGTTAAAAATCCAAATTAGTATGGCAGGATTGGCATGTCAAATGAAATTCATAGTATTTTTTTTTATTATCTAAGCACGTCTAGGTAAACTGTGCTAAACCACAGCTCGATCCAAAACGCAAAAAAAAGTAATCTTTTTTTTTGTTTTTCGGTTCATTTAAAATCTATTTTTCTGTGTAAATTACGTGATCATATGCACACGCCCCAACCTCCAGTTAATATATTATTTACAAATAAAAAGTTATAGTAACTTTTTACAATAAATTATATTTAGAAATATTGTCAACCCTAAAATCATAATTACCATAGAAAACTTAAGAAGCTTCTAAGTTCGAGATCCTTCAATATTTGGATCTGTTTTTTTTTTTATGGATTCATTCACTTTGTTCTAACAATTCTGTAGAAAAATAGAATCCAAATAATTAAAAATACGAGCATAAAAAAATAAAATAAAAAATAACATTAATTGTTAATAAATCTCTGAAAACTCGTTTAAAAAATTTATAAATTTCTCAGTATTATGTGTCTTAAGATTATTGTTTATCAGGAAAAACAAGAAGATAATTCGTGAAAGATTTCAAAAGTTATGGGGGATTTACAATTTTATCATAAAAAATAATTAAGTGGTATTTTTTGGTCATAATGAGAAATAGGCGCTTGTGAGTTCTATTCATTAATTTTATAAAACATTACAAACAAAGTTATCACAAAAAAAAGGCATGTCCGAAATTTTGCCCAAAAAATATACTGTGCTGGGTTAGATCTAGCCAGTACGGGATGCATAAATCTCAGGATAGTGCTGATTTATCTAGAGTGAGATCTGTTGATACCTTAAGGATTGAAAGATTAGCTGTGTTACATGAATTTTTCGACTCGTTGCCAAAAATGCCGTCGCATTATAACCGACAGAACACAAATAAAATTTTTCTTGAACCAATTTACCATTCTATAGCAAATCTCTAAAAAATCTATAGAAGCTTCTGTGAAACTCGTGATGCCGTTCCATACTCAATGAAAAATTTTAATAGCATGTTTAAAGAGAAGAATTTGGCCATACATCAATTAAAAAAAGATATGTGCGACACATGCGAAGGTTTCAAGACAGGCAATGTAACAGAATTTGATTATCAGGCTCATCTTATTCGCAAGGATATTGCGAGAGCTGAAAAAGCTAGAGACAAGCTGGAGGCTAGTGAGGGAAAGTGTATAGTACTCACAGTAGATCTTCAAGCTGTCAAAGTATGCCCTTTTGTTACAGCAAGTGCGGTGTATTATAAAACGAAGCTGGCATTGCACAACTATTCGGTTTATGATCTGACTACGCATCATGTAATGTGTTACTGGTTCACAGAGGTGGATGCAGACCTTACAGCTTCAACTTACGCTACATTATTGACGGACTACTTAGTAAAATATTGCATACCTAAACGTCTCCCGATAATTGTATACAGTGACGGATGTACTGGACAGAATCGAAATAATGTTTTGAGTAATGCGCTACTCAATTTTTCGATGCAACATAATGTAACTATAATTCAAAAATATTTGGAGGTCGGCCACACTCAAATGGAGGGAGATTCTGTCCATAGCGCGATAGAACGGAAGTTGAAAAACCGTTTGATCCATTTGCCCAGTGACTATCTATCTGCAACTTTGGAGGCTAGACAAAAACCTTATCCTTACGAGACTACAATGATTAATTATGATTTTATTAAAGACTACACAGACACTTCAACTTGGCGTTATAATTCTATTAGACCAGGGAGAAAACCAGGGGACCCAAAGGTGACGGATATAAAAGCATTGATGTATGTCCCAGAGGGACAGATACAGTATAAAACCAGTCATTCTGATGATTGGCAATGTTTGCCTCAGCGAGTTACCAAAATTTCCACCGTAACACAATTTAAACAACTTCATCGGAATAAGCTCCCCATCACTGATACAAAATTTGCACACCTGCAAGAATTGAAGAGTGTTATTCCGGTGGACTGTCATGCATTTTATGATGCTTTACCGCATAATTAAAATAAGTTTTAAACTGAATGCTGATTGTTAATTACGAGACTGACTAGGTGTTAATTACTAGGAGAAGACTGTTTTTTTTTATAAGTACCTACTTTCTATTAGATTGAACTTAATGTGATTACAAATAATTACCATAATTATGAAGAATTATAAGATTATTTTCATTAAATGATTCATTAAATTACTTGTTTTTATTTAGAACTTTAATACCAATAAATTCTATCTGCAATATTTGCATCAGATTTTCCATACCAATAACTCGTATCTACCATAAACTACACTTAGACTCAAAATTAAAAAAAAAATACTTTATTAATCAATACTATACATAAATATAGAAAACTTGGATTTTCAGTATCTCATTATACCTTTGAATAAGTTTTTTATTAAGTTTTATTGTTTCCCTTTGAAATCCACCCGGAGTCAGATAGGAGGTATTGGGCGCTTGTGGTCGATATAGTTTTGTGTTTTTATATTTAGAATAGGAATAAACATAACTGTAAATAGTATAGGGTTATTATAAAATAAACGCATTATTGTCATTTAAAATGTTTTATTTTTATATCTTAAAACTAATAAACAGATACACCTTTAGTTATTCCTCTAAATACTTTTTTATACATAATACGTTTTTAAGAGCACACTGTTTGGAATGTTTATTACAACACAAGTTAACTTTTCCATCGCAGGAGTATTTTTTGTGCAACTTGGATAAATTAGGACACAATTTCTCATCAAGTTCCGATACATTACAATTCGTACATAGATCCTTAACCCATTTTACCTTCTCAGAACCTTTAACTATAATATTCTTATCTTTTAAATATGGTACGATTATACGATGGAATTCTCTGTAGTCGATGTGTCCTTCACTCCAATAAATGCCTCGGTTTTTTTCTATCCATTTAACTTGAATCTTTTCTTCGCTTGTTAGATGTCTAAATAAGTATGGAGGTTTTATTAAAAACGATTGCGTATAGTTTTGAGTCGCAAATGCCAATTCTTTTATTATAAAATTGTTGTAAAGATCCTTGAATCCTTGTACATCCAATATGAGAGTATCCGATTTCATGATATTTTCTTAACAGTGCTGCTAAGCGGTTTGTACTCAATTATGCAGTCGTTTAATATAAGACAATATGCCGATGTTTGATCAGGTATGTCTGAATCGCTTTCGATTTCCACTCTAACGTCCACAACAGGTCCTCCTTTTAGATTATCGGCTTGTCTGGAGCAATCGATAACAAATAGTGGCGCTAAGTCTTTGAATTGTTTTTCACTTAATAAGGGTTCCGCGCGACGTCCGTAGTACGACTGTTGAAATCGAGTATACTGTTCATATAATAAAGCTGTGTTGTTGTTTGCAAAATTAACGTTTAAATTTTCGTATGGAAAGTATGTTGAATTGAGGTATACTTTAACATCTCGTATATGACAGTGATCAAACTGAGACATGTCAGAACTGGCACTATTTTTTCTGTTTGTTTGTAAACCAATAATAATATATCTGGGTTTTTCTATTTGCGATGATGTTTTGATAGACCAGGTATGTTTAGTAGTCCTAGGTAACGCAGGATACTCGTAAAGATCCCAATTTCGGAATACCATCTGCAGTGGACGATCTTTTTCTAACAATTTAATTAAACTTAGTTTTTCCTTATCAGATACTTTAACGTGCGGTACGCGCCATATGATTTTATTTATAATAACGTCTTCTAAAATTTCACCAGTATTTAATTTCACAGCGTTCAAGTTTGTATTGCTACGTAACAATATCAACTCGTGCCTACTATTTATTACAATCTTTTTAAAATCCTCTGCAAAACCGAGTATGTTGCAAAGTGGTATGGATACAGAAAATTTACCACCGTTTATATTTTTAATGCCTTCGATATTCCAGCCCCAAGAATTAGATATTTTTGATTCGGTCTCATTCATTGAAATTAATGACTTCATCGTGGTAGTTACACCAGCATTTTTTATTTTATCAATTTCGACTCCATTTAGCTCGTACCTTATATCTTGGAATAGATAGAGTAGAGCATTATTGGTAAAATGAACACTGCTCGCGGTTTCTTTTGCATCCTTTTTCTTAACAACTATGGTTCCTTCCAAATACAAGGTGCTTGCTGACGGTAGTACATACAAGTCCTGTTGTATGTACTAGTGTAGTATATTGCGTTTTTAGGAATTTCTATGATTCTATATCCTGGTGGCACGTTGAGTGCAAATTCGTGGATAATGTGACTGGGCTCTCCGTTTACGTACGAACCACTGACAATATCACATTCAATCCTGATCACGGTCGTTGGCAAAATGTTAACTGGAAACTGTGAGACATGCAATTTATTAGCTTTTAAGATCTGCTTATCATATCCTAATAGGTTTCGAAAAGTGTCTTCCTTATCGAAGTTTATATTTTTAGAACAGAGTATAGTAGTTTTTAGAGTATTGTTATTGCACAGTAGTTTTATCGAAGCTAGAAAGATGGCGGTAGTTGCGCAGAGTTAACATCGACTCCGTATTTAAATATTCAAAAAAATAGTAATTGTGCATTAGTAAATAGATTATAAGTGTAATTGTGTAGATAAAGTGACAATAGACGCCAACTAACGTTATCTCAGAAAAACTTAAGTGCAAAGTGCTAATATCAACAACTTTTAAGTGCAGTGTATTTAACTCAAATAAATTAGTGACAAGAACATTAATAAAGTATTTAACCAATATAAAAAGTCAATATCATCAAGAACTACAGGTACAATAACCAAATCGTATTCGAAACTCAGTAATTAATAAATAAGTAAAAATAAAAGTCGTTAATTTTCAATAATTTAAATTTAGTGTCGATTTCTAAATCGCATTAAGGTTACTAGTGTCATCTAGTGTACACAACAATCAATACTGTGGAATAGACATCTAGCGATAAACATCAGTACTACATACACAACCATGAGCGTAATCAATAACGTCACTGTACGGCGCGGGCGAGCGCACTCCAATTCGGACTTCGACGACAGCTTCGCTGATCAAACACTAGAGGGCACTGTATATAGTATACCTGATTTGTCAGATGATGACACTGATTTGGTTTCTCAACTCAAGAACAACATCCATGACCTCACCATTAAACTCAGTAGTGCAAATGGAGAAATTGACTCTTTAAGCCTGGAAATTGAAAACCTTAAAAAAGAAAACGAAGATCTAATCCGCAAAAACTCCATTTACGAGCAAAGAACATCTACTCCAATACAATCACCTACTACGTCACCTAAAAAAAGGAGGAAGAGAAACCCGAAACATGCAGAGTGTAACAAGCAAACGCAAACTGATTTAGACTTTACCAAAAAAGATGATGAGCACAAAACCACCTCATCTCATTCCAGTCAACAGATGGCGCCACAATCTGCTAACGAACAAATAATTACATCACAAACAATACACCAGAGGAAATTGAGAAATAAGCTTTGTATCTTAAGCACTAATAAAACTAACAAGAATATTTTAACTCTGGCAAATGAATATTTTACCGAAAACTATCAAATATGCTACTACGTAACACCAAACGTTGGGATTATACATCTTCTGCGAGATATAGAGATAAAACTCCAAGATTATACCAATAATGATTTCTGTATAATAATGATCGGCGAAGAAGATTTTAAAACTACAAAATGTTACTTTGACATAATAACACACATGAGAAACAAATTACAGGATTTAAAGAACACAAATATAATTATTACCTTACCAACATTGAAGTTTAATCGTAACTATAACATTTTATACAACTCCAGACTGGAAACATTTAATAACATGTTGTATTTAGACAATGTTACGCATGAATACTCCTATATCTTGGACTCTAATTTGAATTTAAGCTACCACCATTCTACGTACACATGGACAGGAGCCTTAAAAGACAGCACCATGGAAATAATTTTCAAGGATCTATTCAATCTACAATTAGAGATTCTAGAAGAAAATACGCTTAACAAAATAAATGAACCAAAACAACAGTTTTTTCTCCAGTAAATATATTAATATAATACACCAAAACATTGCTGGTTTGTTAAATAAATCTAATGCTCTTTCTGTCTGCTTAAATGAATTATCTGATATAAATATTAATGTGGATGTTCTATGTATTACTGAACACTTTATCATGAGAGGACACGAAAAACAAGTATGTATACCAAATTTTAGTTTAGCTGCATGTTATAGTAGACAGGAAAAGAAGAGAGGAGGAGCATGTATAATTGTTAATAATTGTCACCAATGGAGGGAAATACCTCAAATAGCGAAACTTTCATTACCAGGGATTTTCGAATGTTGCGCTGTCGAGCTTATCAATTATAATTTAATAGTCATATGTATTTATAGAGTTCCAAATGCAAGGAATTTAAATGATTGTTTTGATAAATTAGAAACTTTACTTGGACATATTTCTAACAGGTGTTTTAAAAATGTTGTAATTGCTGGAGACTTTAATATTGATGTTTTAAAACCTAGTAATATTACAGCTACACTGGAGTATCTGCTATTAAGTTTCAACTTAAAACTAGCTCTTAAACAGCCAACTAGAATGGCTAGCAGGACATGCATAGATAATTTTGCGCATAATTTTAAGAAAACTTGCAAAACTGACGTTTTTGAGTTTGCATTATCTGACCATACAACGCAGCTACTTCAATGCCCAGTTCCTAATATATATCTTATAAAATCCTGGTTTATAACTAGAAGAGATTACAATAACGAGAATATACTTAAATTTAAAAATAGCATAAAAAATCTTACATTTTCAGAGATATATCTTACCGATGATCCCAACGTAGCTTATAACGACTTTATCGATACATTTAAACTTTTCTACGACTTGTGTTTTCCGTATAAAGAAATAAAAATAAACGTAATAAAAAAACCAAAATGGCTTTCACACGGCGTTAAATTATGCAGTAAGAAAAAAAGGCAACTTCTATGGCAATCAAGGTTAAAACCTAGCTACGATAATAAAAAGAAATTTACTACTTATTCTAAACTATATAATAAAATAATTAATTTAACACAAAAAGCTCAAAATAACTACAAAATTCAGCAATCTAAAAATAAATCAAAGACTACATGGCAAGTAATTAATCAGACGAAATACAATATCCCTAAACAACGAATTGAAAAACTAAAAGTTGGTAACCAAATTTTGCATAAGCCCATAGATATAGCTAACGCTTTTAATGACTTTTTCGTTGACAAAATACGCCCAAAAATAGACGCTAACTGTAAGCCAAAAGTATGCATACCGTCCAATCAAAATTCGATGTTTTTGGCCCCTAGTACGTCACAAGACATATATTATATTATAATGTCATTAAAAAACACTAGCAGTGTAGGCATTGATGAGATTGCTACAAAGATATTAAAGTCAGTTTCAGCTGAGATATGTACCCATCTCAGTCACATACTCAACCTTAGTATTCAAGCAGGCATATATCCAGAGGCTCTAAAAACATCTATAATCAAACCTTTATTTAAAAAGGAAGATAAGGAACTGATGGAGTATTATAGACCAATCTCACTCATACCGGTAATATCAAAAATTTTTGAGAAATACATTTATAAACAACTGTATAATTACATAGAAAAATATAACATACTTTGTGAAGAACAAAAAGGATTCAGACAGCACCGAACCATTAATATGGCAATCTTTGATTTTCTAAATACTATTATCAGTAACATGGATAAACGAAACCCTATATCTGCTCTATTCTGCGACATGACTCAGGCGTTTGATTATGTCCATTATAATACATTACTCAATAAATTAGAAATGTATGGTATTCGAGGTAATGAGCTCGAACTCATTAAATCGTATCTAGAAAACAGAACACAAATAACTGAAGTTAGCCGCATCAATATAGTCAATAAACACGAAGAGATAGTGAGATCAAATGAACGTAAAATCTCATTCGGTGTACCGCAGGGAACTGTTATGGGTCCATTTCTGTTCATACTATACATAAATGACATGCCCTTATCTCTTGAACAACCTATAACCATGTTTGCAGACGATAGCACAGTAACGATCCCTTGTAAAAACATTAGTACATACGAAAACGACATAAACAATTCTCTTGACTCAATAATTAAATGGCTAGACCAAAATAACTTAAATATAAATTTAACTAAAACCAAGATAATGCACTTTAGACAGCGTACCACCGATGGGACTAATCTTCATATAAATTACAAAAACAATAATATTGAAGTTGCGGGAGATACAAAATTTTTAGGACTGCAAATAGATTATAGTTTGAATTGGAAAGCACATATAGATATTCTATGTAGAAAACTGAGCTCTTCCGCATATGTACTATACAGATTATCCTCCATAGTAGATGTCAAGGCGCTTCTTACGGCGTACTATGGAATAGTTGAGACTCATTTAAGATACGGTGTCATTTTCTGGGGCAACTCAACTGATCGAATCTAAATTAACCAAATATACAATGTATATGTCCATTAGCTGTAAGAGACAAATTGCTAAGCTTTTAGCATATAATTTACTATGTGACACTGGCACTAGCAATGTACTTAAGATTATTGAATGTGTTAGTAGTAGTACTAATACCTCTTTAGATGCATCTTGTAGTTTAAACTACAAGGTGGGACAACGGGTGGGCTGCATCAATTGAATGTTATACATCAAAATATGCAGGGTCTCTCCGGCAAAGATCTAGAATTAAGTTTATTTATAGAAAACTACAATGTTCAGGTGTTATGTTTGACAGAACATTGGTTAAATGGTCATGAATTAAATTGTTTTAACATTCCTGGTAATTCTGTACAAAGTGCGTTCGTAAGAAGGAATACTATTCGTGGTGGATCTCTGATTATTGTATCAGATATTGTTAAGTGTAAAGAGCGGTTAGATATTGTAAATCTTTCTATCGAGCGCACTATTGAGCTGTCTTGTGTTGAGCTAGAGCGATATGTTATAGTGTGTGTCTACCGGCCCCCTATAGGTGATTTTAATTTATTTGAAACGGTGATGGAGGATTCACTTAATAAAATTAAGTCGAGTAGGAAAAATATAATTGTCTGTGGGGATTTTAATGTGAATATTTTAGATGTTACTGTTACCACTACTAGGCTACTTAATCTGTTTAGGTCTTTCGATTTGAATAACTTATTTTGCGAGCCCACTAGAATCACATCCTCTTCTTCTACCTGTCTTGATAATATATTTAGTAATTGTGATGCTAATAGTAAACAAATCTTGACTGACATAACATCAGACCACTGTGGACAATTAGCTAGTTTCCCACACTTAGTGTTAAAGAAGTTGCGAAAAATTGAATGTAGACCGTATACTGTTAGTTGTTGTAATCGTTTTAAAGAGAGGGTTGTTTCTAAAATAAAACCATCAATTTTAGAATTTGAGAATCCTAACGACATCTATGGAACTCTCTTTGACGTTGTTAAAAACGAATTTCAAAAATCTTTTAGAACTAAAACCATAAGTGTTCAGAATACCATAGCTCCATTTAACCAATGGGCCACGGCTGGTATATATAAAAGTAGAGCGAGACTGTATGAGTTATATGGAATGAAAAAATATAAATTTGATGAGTCATTTTTGAATTATGTTAGACTTTACTCTAAAACTTTTAAACGAGTTTGTAACATGGCCAAGGCTAAATTTATTAGTGATAAAATAAAGCAATCGAAAAACAAAATTAAAACGACCTGGTCAATTATTAATAACGAAACGGGTAAATGTTCCAAACGCGATAATCAATTAGAGATAGTTGATAACAATAAATTAATTAGCGAAGCAGTAGACGTAGCTCAGATTTTTAATGACTTTTTTGCTAACATTCCGATAGCCACAACTTGCTCCTTACACTCATCCACGGTTGCCGCGGAAAACATAATGCTAACTTGCGCCCCAAAATGTCACTCAATTTTTACCTTTCAACATGTCACCTCACGGGATGTTATAACTACATTCAAATCACTCAATTTAAAAAATACTGGCGATTTTTGGGGTATTTCTGTAAAGTTATTAAATATTATCATAGATGATGTTGCTCCTTATCTTGTTGTTACTTTTAACAAATGTGTCGATTTGGGAATATTCCCAGACCTCATGAAGTACAGTAAAGTTATACCATTATTTAAATCCGGTGTGAAAAGTGAAGTGAGTAATTTTAGACCCATATCAATATTACCCGCGTTTAGTAAAATCTTTGAAAAGTTAATATTACAGCAATTATTAGGTTTTTTTAATGTAAATAAGCTGCTCCACAATGAACAGTATGGTTTTACAAAGGGTCGCTCAACAACTGATGCCGGTGTAGCTTTATTAAAACACGTCTATAGCGCCTGGGAGAATTCACAAAATGCCATAGGCGTTTTTTGTGACCTTTCTAAGGCATTTGATTGCGTTCATCACGACACACTACTCGCTAAACTTAAATATTACGGTATACAGGATATAGCCCTTAACTTAATGGATTCTTATTTAAAGCAGCGCCTTCAATGTGTAGATGTTAATGGCGTAAAATCTAGGCCACTTCCGGTTAAATTAGGTGTGCCCCAGGGTTCTATACTGGGTCCTTTTTTATTCCTGGTATATATAAATGACTTGCCGTTTTATTTAGAAGGTATCTGCAATACAGTACTTTTCGCTGACGACACGTCACTCATATTTAAAGTGAATAGAAATAGTGATAGTTTTGATCACATTAACAGTGCACTTTTACAGGCAACAAATTGGTTTACTGTTAATAACTTAGTACTAAATGCTAAGAAAACGAAGTGCATTAAATTTGTAATGCCAAACGTTAAAAATCTAGGTCCAAATATAATTGTTAGTAATGAAGTGCTGGAGACTGTAGAATCGACCGTCTTTTTAGGTATTACAATAGATAGTAGACTTAAATGGGCAGCTCATATTTCATACCTTGCAAGCAAACTGAGTTCAGCAGCATATGCAGTTAGGAAAGTTAGGCAGCTAACGGACGTGGATACAGCTCGATTAGTGTACTTTAGTTACTTTCACAGCGTTATGTCCTATGGCATTCTGTTGTGGGGTAAGGCTGCAGATATTGAAACAATATTTATTCTGCAAAAACGAGCTGTTAGGTCTATTTACCAGCTAGGCGCTAAGGTCTCACTTAGGGAGCGTTTTAAGGAAATTGAGATTCTAACCGTTGCCTCACAATTTATTCTAGCCAATATATTATACATTAGACAAAATATTCACCTCTACACTAAAAAGAGTGACATACACAACATTAATACTAGAAATAAGCATAAGTTATGCACTACATCCCACCGGCTTCACAAGGTGCATAACTCATTTATAGGACTTAGCATTCGTATCTACAACAAGCTGCCTCCTAGTATGTTAGAATTACCATTTAATTCATTTAAATCAGTAGTCAAAACAAGGCTCTGTAAGAAAGCCTACTATACATTAAATGACTATTTAAACGATAAAAACTGTTGGTCGCCTTGATAGACACAAGACGGTTCTGAATTGAATTACTGGGATAATTTTTTCCCATTTTATATTTTTTTCTTTTTGTTTATTTTTGACTGCCATACAAATAGTATGTTACTATATTTTGATACAATTATACTATTGTATAATTTAACTTTTATTATTATTATTACTTTGCTGTTTTGACATTTTATAACTTTATTAGTATACAAATCTAATTATTGTTCCAAATTGATTGGCATACACTCTGTATGTAACAATATATTGTTTAATTTGTTTTATTATTAATGCAGTTATACGCATGTATATTGGTATACCTACTATTTTAATGCCGCTTTGATAAGGGACTGTGCAGTGAATCAGTGCTTGGGGTTTTCTTCTAATTTGAACATAGAATTCCTTTTGTTTTATTTTCTTTAAGCCGGCAGCAGTTTCGTCATGCTCCCTTAGTTGTCATTGCCTGCGGTGGCGTCTTGGGTCGGGTCTCCTCCTTCCCTCTAATATGGCGAGGGAGGGGATGGCTGATCCTTGCGTCATACTCGTGAACGGGTGCCGCTTGCGGTGACTGGTCGTTCTGCTGACCTTGGTCTCCACGTAGACAATACTTTTCACTCTTAAATAGTATGATACCCATCTACCTTAACCACTTGTTCACTTTGCGCGGTCCCTTATTGTTATTATTTGATATTATTTATTATTTTTAATGTAATGACAGCGTGCTACTGAGGAGTTTGTTGCGCCGTTTCTTCTCCTCAGCCAAAGCACTTAGGAAGCGGTGAAGGGTGGGCGATTTGGGGTCGGTTCATGTCTGGCGGTGGTGGCGTCGCGTGTTGTCGGTCGCGTGGCGCTGGGGCGGGCGGGCGCATGGTGGAGCATTCAACCTTTCACACTGACCTGATGACGCGTTGGTGCGTCAGGTGTGAGTGGTTGGATGTTTTGTTGTGTGTTTGCTCGTTCTGGCGTTGCGCGGCCGATGTTGCGCGCTGCCTTTTCCGCCGGATATGAACCGACCCCTAGGGTGCTGTCCTATTGTAATAATGA
The DNA here is from genome assembly GCA_905475315.1 of Autographa pulchrina. Classification (NCBI taxonomy): domain Eukaryota; kingdom Metazoa; phylum Arthropoda; class Insecta; order Lepidoptera; family Noctuidae; genus Autographa; species Autographa pulchrina. Next base: position 19,433,777 of record FR997761.1, on the reverse strand, counting down.
CGTTTAATAAGTGCTACTTTGTAGCCTAAGTTAAATAAATAATTTTTGATTTTGATTTTTGATTTCGAGATATAGCATTTAAGGCTCAAAAAAGATGTCTCCGGTCTATGTTTAAACTTAAAAGTACAGACACTTGCGTACCCTTTTTTAAGCAATACAAGATCCTGACACTTCCTTGTATTTATATCTTTGAAGCAGCTATGTTTGTCAAACAAAATCAGTCGCGTTTTGAACGACTGGCTGATGTTTGTCCTAGAAACAGGCGCGACAATAGTAAATTATGCCTAGTATCGTGTCAAAAAACTTTGAAGCGCAATAGTATCTATTGCATGGCCCCAATTATTTACAATAAATTGCCAAATACTTGGAAAGATTTAAACCCAGTAATGTTTAAAAGTCGGTTGCGTAATTTTTTAAGTGATAAAACATACTACAGTGTATCTGAATTTATAACAGATAAAATTGTCATTTAAAGTAGCTAGTAAGTAGGTTAAATATATATCTATTGGCAAAGTATAAAAAAATATAACATTTAAATAGTAGGTACTTAAAATTATTTAGTTCATCCAAACTAATATTATAAATGCGAAAGTAACTCTGTCTGTCTGTCTGTCTGTCTTTGCTTCACGCCTAAACTACTGAACCGATTTGTGTGAAATTTGGTACAGACATAGTTTGGAACTTGAGAAAGGACATAGGATAGTTTTTATTACAAAAAATAAAATAAAAAATAAAATTTATTCCGGACATACAGCGCCATCTATTGGTCAAGCGTCGGCATCAATTCAGTACTGAAAATTCATCGGAAAAATGTAAATAAATAGTAAAAAGGTATGAAAATATATCTATTAGTACTATATGTGTAAGCCCTTTTTGGATATAAATAATTTAAATTTGATCATGTTGGCGAGGTTAATAGAGGTTAATAGTTGTTTTTAAAATTTATAGATGGAGTTGCGCATTTTCTTCTATACATCTAATAAAACAGTAAATTACAACATTCTTTTGCCGGGGGTCAGATTTCATGTTACAGTATCAATTATGAATTACTGAATTGATAGCAGTAAAAAATTGAGAGAATGTTTTTGGTAAATCGTAGACGGTTGTTAGCTATTTTTAAACACGCAACTATATCTAGGTAATACGGGGTGGAGCTTTAAATTTCCAAATTCATTTTCTCATCTGCACACGTAAATTGGCATTATTGACATATAAACAAAAGGTAACTATGGCAGGCTACGGTAGCCATAGCGACCATTCTTCATTGTGATTGAAGTATACTTTTTGGAAAACTAGCTGTCGTAGTAAACAGCTTGGTGGTTGTAGGATTGGAAATGGATGTCCATGCTGCAGGTTCAAATCCAGTTGTTAATTTTTGTATTTTTGTTCTTGAGTCCTTTTTGTTACATACGTTTGAATGTTTTGTTACTCAAGTTCAAGTCTCAGTCGAGCTAACACTTTTTGTGTTCTATTAGGTTAACTTTTATTAGTTTAAATCTTTGTATCATTTTGTTGTTTCTTTCGCAATGAGCAACAACTTTATGTCGTGCATTTTTTACTAGACCGATGCATAAGCTCAAAATTATTATGTTTGTATTTTAAATTTTAAGTGTGTCGTCATTGCAGATCAAGCATGTCATATGCTGTAAAGAACGTCTGGCGTAAATGCCCTGACCATAGATATAAATCTATGGCACCGACATTTGAATTGAAAAATAAGATTCCTCATAGATCACAACTATAAAATGATCTATGAGGAATCTTATTTTTCAATTCAGGAGTAACTTTTTTAAATTATTTCATCAAAGTAATGTGTAATGTTTTCTGCTGGTCATCTATAGAATTCCATGGACAAGTTTTTTTTTGTATTTGTAAATTTTTATTGTTTTAACTCAAAACCCAATGATCTTTTATGATATAATTTTTTAAGTAAGTACTTACTCTTTAATATTCATTTTAAGGTAGCTTGCTACACGGGTTTTAATGCGTTGATCCAGATAAATCTTCTATTTTTTCGTTTACAAATTTCATTTAGTTTGTGTACCTATTTACTGGAAGCTTGGCCCAAAAACTAAAATAAAATAAACTTTCTATCGCATTCTCTACATTTTAAAATTAATATTGCATCATTTGAGCTCAGCACCTTATGCTGGGCAGTATCATCATCATCCACAGAACTTTTCCTCCCACTGTTGGGCATAGTTCTCCCCTTTTTCGTGCCATTTTCTACGGTCCTGTGCCAGCCTCATTCAGACTCGACCCGAGACTTTAACTATGTCATCGACCCATCTTGCTCCCGGACGACCGACGCTTCTTTTGCCATGCCATGGCCACCATTCTGTCACCGTCTTAGTCCACCTGCCGTCATTTCGTCTGGGCAGCATAAAGCGACTTTATTGTAAAGGATACAGCCCCAGTCCAAGGCTTTGATCAGGGAAGAATGCGGTTGTCCTTGGTCTATTACTTAGTTTCCAGTCATAAATAATTTTAACCACAGTTTTGGTAGTTCTGATCCTGCGCCTCTCTATTGTCAACGTTTTCTTTCAGTTTCACGGGTCTCAGGTAAATACCTTATTAAAATGGAGCCTGCTTATCTCAGTCGTTCATCCCTTTAAAAACAACACACTCGCACACTCTTTTGCCTTTCATTAGCAGCCACCATTACCAGACCACATAGTTCCTAGCTGCTAAGTTCCTTAACTTATTTCCACATATACTCTAGGCTTAGGCACCGCACTGACATCTGGTAGCTATTAACTAAGATGAGAACACTACCTTAGTCTTAAAACCGGACTTCATCAAAGCAGAGATGAGAAGAGCGGAGCGTAAATAATATTGATATCTACTTTCAATTTTACTGCGTAGTTCAGTATTTCGAATTTCGGGGTTTCGAACCAAAACCCCGATCTCGGTAGTCTTACTAGGGACTGCTGTACCAACGAAATACTATTGCAAAAGAAAAAAAGCGGTAAATTGTTTTTTTTGGCACGTGTCAAGCAATATTTGTGACAAAACTCTAGGTTCCACATCTGATACATTTTGCGTATAGCAGACTACTTAGAAACATTCATCTAGCGAAACAAGATAATATTGAAGTGTTCATGTGTTTTGTAAATTTTTAAATATATAAAAAGAACATTCTGAAGCCGTTGTCTAGGTAGTTCGTGATGGTGACCCTCTATACCACAGTCTAATTTATATTTATTCGCACAGATGACTGATATGAACGCGAACATCGTCGCGGGTACAGCTAGTATATCTATACTAATATTATAAAGCTGAAGAGTTTGTTTGTTTGTTTGTTTGGTTGAACGCGCTAATCTCAGGAAGTACTGGTTAGAATTGAAAAAATCTTTTTGTGTTAGATAGTCCATTTATCGAGGAAGGCTTTAGGATATATAACATCACGCTGCGACCAATAGGAGCGAAGCAGCAGTGAAAAATAACACAAAAACGGGGGAAAATATTCATACTTGAAAGCTTCCGTTGCGTGCGCTGCGTAAACGGTTCGAGTTACCCAAAATATATGTATGAAAGAATTGTTCCTCTTTGAATGATCTAAAAAAATGTCTGCGACAGTATATGTCTATCTTTTAAAATTGACTCACTATAACCTTTTTTAAGGTAATCATTTGGTCGAAATTAATGCATTATCTATACTAATATTATAAAGCTGAAGAGTTTGTTTGTTTGTTTGGTTGAACGCGCTAATCTCAGGAAGTACTGGTTAGAATTGAAAAAATCTTTTTGTGTTAGATAGTCCATTTATCGAGGAAGGCTTTAGGATATATAACATCACGCTGCGACCAATAGGAGCGAAGCAGCAGTGAAAAATGTCACAAAAACGGGGGAAAATATTCATACTTGAAAGCTTCCGTTGGGTGCGCTGCGTAAACGGTTCGAGTTACCCAAAATATATGTATCAAAGAATTGTTCCTCTTTGAATGATCTAAAAAAATGTCTGCGACAGTATATGTCTATCTTTTAAAATTGACTCACTATAACCTTTTTTAAGGTAATCATTTGGTCGAAATTAATGCATTATCTATACTTAATATTATAAAGCTGAAGAGTTTGTTTGTTTGTTTGTTTGGTTGAACGCGCTAATCTCAGGAAGTACTGGTTAGAATTGAAAAAATCTTTTTGTGTTAGATAGTCCATTTATCGAGGAAGGCTTTAGGATATATAACATCACGCTGCGACCAATAGGAGCGAAGCAGCAGTGAAAAATGTCACAAAAACGGGGGAAAATATTCATACTTGAAAGCTTCCGTTGCGTGCGCTGCGTAAACGGTTCGAGTTACCCAAAATATATGTATGAAAGAATTGTTCCTCTTTGAATGATCTAAAAAAATGTCTGCGACAGTATATGTCTATCTTTTAAAATTGACTCACTATAACCTTTTTTAAGGTAATCATTTGGTCGAAATTAATGCATTATTGCCAATTATTTGCTACAGAGTTTTATCAACATAATCTATACTAATTATATATAATTATCATTTACGCAGAAATACTTTTTTTTTTAACTTCTTAATCGTGGTCATAATAACAGAAATTGACGCGGACGAAGTCGCGGGGATCAGCTAGTAAGTTATAAATTAAATTGATCACTGATCTCATTTTATCATTGTATGTCAGATTTCATTTTATGTTGAATTATTATTGTTATTATTATTTTTGTTTGTTTAACTTACTTAGTTATAAAAAAAAAAAAATATTTATGTTAATGTTTTGCATGCCGAATGGCAAAATATGGCTGACCTAGATTAAGTATATTTTAAGAACATTTGTAACCCATATTTGCAAAAATAAAAATTCTATTCTATTCTATTCTATTCTACATTTTTATTTTTCCAAAAATTCCTTAGATATTCTAAGCATAAGTGTCCACAATTCACAGTATTGAATTTTTGGTACCTTGTATAGTTGTAAAAAATATTACAGTTTTTTAAGTATCGTATCAATTCGAGAGGCGGTTTCAAATCACCGAAGCTGTCAAAATATTCACAATAATTATTAAATTTAATATAAGCCACCCAATGAGTTCCTTAATTTTTTGAATTGTCCAAATTCACGATAGCACATTCAATCTGTTTTGGTTTTCTCGGTAACCGATCTTTCATGTAAACTCCTCGAAAGTATGGCATGTCGCGAGCGTGCTTTTTGATGTCAACATCAGTTAATGGACGATTAGGTAGCTTACTTATGAGTTTTTTGACGAATTTATAAACAAACCTTTACCATTTTTATGCGGTTTAATGTACAACCCCTTTCCTATAGCTAATGCTTCCATAGTTTTATTGTGCCGTTCAGTTTCTTGTAATTTTTTTTGAGCTGTTTTATAGTCGTTAACTGTTTTTGCGATACCCGCAGCACCACCCGCTAAAGATCCTAATGCCGATAAACCAGCGAAAATTGGGATCAAAGGCAGAACTCCACCAGTCTTCGGTATGGGTATGACACGAGGAACTCGTACTTTCTGTACGCAAGGAAATATCTTTCTAGCAGCCAAGTAAGCGACGTTTATAAGAGCCTTACTGTCCATGTGTTTGAGTTTCCTAATTTTTGATCTTATTTTCGATACAAAACTGTTAAACGTTTTAATCCCTGCACCAGACTTTATTTTGGCTTTCATGACTTTGCTCACCAGCCACGAACTTAGTTTTTCCCCTTTTCCTGCGTCCTTGGATCTAAGTCTTTGTTTAGCCATGTTTAACAGTTGTAAATCAGCTTTGTGACAATTAGGTAAATCTGTATGGTTCTGATATGCAATATCGTGATGCATACAAGCTTCGTCTAACTTGTTTACGCCTCGATCTCCACGTAGTAACCGTTTTTGTAGTTTAGTACCCGGTCCGCAATAATTGTAACCAGGCAAATGAAGTTCAAAGGGTAAATTATTAATCACACTATTGACTAGTCCACCACCTTGCATTGTTCAAAGTAAAATGAAATACATGTAAGAAATAATAATGTTTATAATAATATGAATAATATGATATCTACTTTTATCAATTCACTATCGCAGCTCTGTTGATCCAACTATTTTCTGCGTTACTTAAACCTAACCATTTCACAAACAATTTATTTTCTTTTCTTTTTAAAACTTTTTCTATCAAATAAACGTTTGGGAAATATGTTTTTTGAAGTTCCGGTTCATAAAAGGTTCCCAAAATAGCTTGTTTGCGTTGGTCCTCTATATGATACGTTTTTGGAATGGTATTGTTTACTTTTTTTATGGTAAATATTTCAGTTGACCAATAAGGAGTATAGCCCTTTTTAAAAACATGCTTGTATTTACTAATGCGAACACTGTCACCAACTTTGAACTTAGGTACGCAACGAAAAGAAACTTGCTTATGTGTTTTTTTTTATATTTTCTTTTATGTTTAACTCATTGCATTTATTTACTTCAACAGGTTTACATTGAATAGTACGATGCTTTGTGTTGTTATACATTTTCAATGTATCTTGTAACACCGTTTCATACCACTAGTAGTTTCCATTCATACTAAAACACTTATATAATTTATTTTTAATAGTTTTTATCAATCGCTCAACAATTGAAGCCTTCTTTGTAGAAAAGGTTGAGTAATGGTTAATATTAAACCTTCTCATGAGCGTCTGGAATGAAGTATTATAAAACTCTGTTCCGGAATCTGTTTGTAAATTAACCGGTTTGCGGTGACTTTTACTGAGTATGTTCCCAAATGCATTAGTAACATCAATTTTATTTTTCGATTTTAGCGGTTCTGCCCAGGCGTATTTTGAGAAACAATCTATCACCAATAAAATATAATTGTAACCATTGTTGTATTTTCTTAAATTTTGCATGTCCATCAGATCAGCTTGCCACAAATCATCAATCCCTTTCAAAATTACAGAACGACGACCAAATTTTTTTCTTGCCGCTTTGTAAATTTCATTTACAATTTGTTGTTTGGACATTATGAAGGCTTTTTAGATGCTAATAAGTTATCTACAACTGTTTTTGTGTAAAACTTATCTTCAAAATGAATGGAAACTTCAGATATCTTTGCTTTTAAAGTATTTTGTACATCATTCATAATTTGAGTTCGCATTAACAGCATGGATTTATATAAATCTTTCGTTATGTTTGTCATAAATTGATCTACATAATCCTTATTTACAGCATCATCTGGTTCTACAGGAGTTCTGATACCTCTCAACGTCGTAGCTTTTAAATCAAATTCACCATTTTCTGTTTTCGTTAATGCATTATCATTACTCTCGAATAATTCTGACAATCGCATTCTTTTATGAATATGATGTCCAAATTTGTCTATATTCATGTTGAATGTGCTTTGTATTGAAGGGTTAACAGTAAAATGAAACGTATGCAGAGAATAAAAGATATTTATTAATTAATAACTTTACTTTCACGTAACTCTTCGATGATGGATATTATTTCATTGTCCAGCCCAGTGTTGCCAGCGTCTCGTGAAGCAATCAATAGTTTTAATCTATCCACTAGTTCATTTGGATTATCCCAATAGACATAATCTACGTTTTTTCTCCACACTTTTTTCAACGGTAGTCCATTCCCCTTTGGTTGATTGTAGGTCTGATTTGTACTTTGTAATTTAAAAAGAGGTTTAATGACTTGCAAATATTTTTGCCCTTTGCTACTTTTGATGGGTTTGCTTGGTTCAAAATCTCGACGGTGTGCATTTGTATCGATCAGCATTGACTTATAATGTTGCATATCATTATCTGTCACTAAACTTAAGTCTACATCTTTTTTTAGCAACAACTGTTTCAAACCCGGTGTATTTCGATATTTGCGACCCGTTACTGTGATAAAATCATCACCAATCGTAATGCTTGCTGAACCTAACATAAGTTTTCCACGCTCTATCCGAACACCAAATGGTACATCATGTAGTGCTTCAGGAGATAGAGACCAAGATGATGTATCGCATTCTTCGTTCTTATCACCCAACGATTGAAATGAAGATTCACTGTCGATTTCATTTTCATCACTGCTTTCCACGTACTCTTTGCTAGTAGGACCTTCCTTGTATAATGTTTGATTGCTTTCCAGGATTTTTTCATTTTCATTAGAAGTAGTTCCATTACTGGTGTTGGTTAGTAAATTAAGTGATTCGGTTATAGGTTTAAAAACCGTTTCTAATGCTTCCTTATTTCCAATCTCAAGTTCTCTCATGGTAGGTACTTTTTTCTTTACAGCGGCTGAGGCATCTATGATTTGTTTTTTCAATGATTTTTCCATAGTCGTTAAATATATAGTTATCGCTTAAGAGTTGTTAAAAGAATAATAACGTAACGATGTCAACTGTCTTAAATATAGTATCATTTTCTTATTCAAAGACAACAAAAGTGTCAAATTTATTTCTGTAACATCCATTATTTTTAGAGCAATCTTTATTCATTACCACAAAGTTGTAAGGTTCGCTCCAAATTTTTGAACACATTTTACGAAACTGGATCCAAGTCATATCTGTATTGACATGTTCACGCACACAAGGCGTGATTCATAGCTGGCGCACCGGGCTCGCAAGGAGGGCGCCGCGTCACCGAGGCGGGCCCGGTGCGCCAGCTATGCCTCGACGGGATATCGCGTGTAGCCGAGCTGAAGACAAGGAAGGGAACAATTCTGCGTTCCTTTAATAATATTTGTCCACTTCCTCTAGATTGAATGCTTCAACCCGGGGAGGATGTTCACGCACACAAGGCGTGATTCATAGCTGGCGCACCGGGCTCGCAAGGAGGGCGCCGCGTCACCGAGGCGGGGGGGACGGCTGCCAGCAGCAGTGGCCCGCACCTCACCGCCACTCTCCATCACCGGACACAGCCGACGACGCGCGCGCATACTTGCTTTTAGTTTACCAATATTGTACTGTTCGTTGAACCAATATATGTATTAAGTGTTTACAGTCCACTTCATTTTACTCACCTTTAGTTAGGTCCTAAACATTTTGGTCCTTCGAGCTTCTATTTAAATCCGCGTAACGTGTTTCTACGAACAAAGAAGTCGTTCGTGCGGTGGCAGTACGAGGCGACGTTGGTGGACTTTGATCAGCGAGTCTTCAAAAGCGCCGTGTCACTACAAGCGGCATTCAATTGAAGAGAAGTTTGGAGGTGGAGTCGTCTATATAGAACGAGGAGAGGACGTCTACAAGTTCCCGAGGTCTACACGTCGACGGTGGGCAAGTCTCGACTAAGTTGGTCGAACACGCCGAGTCATCTATTTGCTTCGTGGGAATCAACACAGTCCGCCTTGTGGATAAAGATAAGCATATTTGTGTATCGTTCCAAATTCCTTTCTTTTAAAATTTCAGTTACCTACTTATTTAAATTTCAAAAATTTCCGTTGCAACCGTTTTTCAGTTCAGTTTCAAATTTGAGCAAACAAGTGATTATTTAAATCATTTTAAAGTCTATTTGCATTAGCATTAACGTGCGTTCATTCAGTGCTGCATGGAACCGGTTTCTTATCGGTTTACCGGTTGGCAAGTTCTTTGTTAATGAGCTAACGGTCACGAGCCTATTCATAGCAAAACATCTGTTGCTGCATTAGCCATAATATCTATTTGCTTATCGCATTATCTTTTATTCTCGTTGCATAACTTCCTTTGTATTTTTTATTTTAAAACCACCTTCTTATAATGGCTAATGAGGATTTATTAGTAAGAAAACGCAGTGCCATGAAAGCTAAGCTTACAAATTTCTGTAATTATGTTAACGTGCTTATGAGTTGCGAATCAATATCTAGCTTGCAGCGCATTGAGTTGGAGGGTCGCCTTCGTAAATTTGATGCTCTATACGACGAATTTGATAATTTGCAGTTGGAGATCGAGGTGCTCTCGGATAAGCCAGACGAGGCGTACGGGGAACGTGCCAAGTTTGAGGAGCGGTACCACGCGTTGGCAGCTCAGGCGCGCAGTTTGCTTATCAGCGTTGATGCCGGCGTCGACGGCGGGTCTGTAGCGGGCTCAGCAGATAAAAACTCAGGTGCATCGTTCCGTCATAATTTTGTACGTTTACCTAAAATTAATTTGCCTTCTTTCGATGGTAGCTATCAGTGTTGGCTTGAGTATAGAGATACATATCTGTCACTTATACATAGTAGTAGTGCTATCGATGACATTAGCAAATTCCATTATTTGCGTGCATCGCTCAAGGGAGATGCTCAGCAGTTAATAAAAAATATAGATTTTAAGAGCGAGCATTATCAATTGGCGTGGAGTTTGCTATGTGAGCGATATGATAATAGCAGGCTTCTAGTTAAAAACCATGTGCAGACTTTGTTTAATACTCCAGCAGTAGTCAAAGAGTCTTGCGTAGCTTTACGTCAATTTATTGATAATATTAATAAACAAATTAGAGCTTTAAAATCGCTGAACGAGCCCACTGACCAGTGGAGTACGCTGGTGGTGATTATGATGAGTAGCAGACTGGACAAAGTCACTAACAGAGACTGGGAAGAGTATAGCAATACCTTACCCAGATCTCCTACTTTGTCTGAATTTTGTTCGTTTGTTAGTAAAAGGGCTGATTTATTAGAGACAGTAGAACATAGCAAATCGACACAAGAAAAGATAGGTAGTAGTACAAACAGTTACACAGTAAATATAAATAATTCTAGGAAAAGCGATAATTTACCAAAAACTAAAACTAACACTAAAAAAGAATTTAATAATTGTCCGTTGTGCAAAAGCAATCATTTCATGTTTGTGTGTGATGATTTTCGTAAGTTGTCAGTAGAAAACCGTTTAGCAAAGGTGAAGGAGCTTAATGTGTGCTTTAATTGTTTACGTCCTGGGCATTCAAGTAAACGTTGTAAATTGTCCCACTGTAAATATTGCAATCGTAGACATAACACGCTTTTACACGTAGAGCAGTCTAATGCAACTGTACAAGACCCAATGCCTAGTAGTGTAGCTTTGCCTAGTTTACTGACTGATGACGTTTCTGGAGGTGCACAATTACATAACGGCACGTCTGAAAGCGTCGTTATGTCAAGTGACATTGCAGCTACTACTCGTTCTGTTTTACTTTCCACAGCTCTGGTGACAGTGGTCAGCACCCGAGGTGAGAAGTTCGACGCCAGGATCCTGCTGGATAACGGTAGCACAGCCAACTTTATCACTGATACACTGTGTCACAAGCTGGGATTGCCTAGACGTAACGTTAACTCCACGATATCAGGTATAAATAAGCAAACATCTAATAGCACACAGTCTTGTAGATTTACAATTCAGGCTCGGAATGGTGGTTATAGGGAAACTATCACTAGCTTCATATTGCCTGAAATTACTAAGATACTGCCGTCTACAGCTGTAGATATAGGCAAAATCAATATTCCAACAGACATACAATTAGCTGATCCGTCATTCCATATACCGTCTGTAATCGACATTCTTGTTGGCGCGGAAGTGTTTTGGAATATTTTAGGTTCCTCATCTATTAATTTAGGTAGGAATAAACCCAAGCTTCATGCAACAAAACTAGGGTGGATAGTTTCAGGTCCAGTCCCATTACGCTCTATTTCTAATAACCAAGCACACTATTGCAATGTTTCCATGGAGGAATTAAATAATAACCTCAATAGGTTTTGGGAGATAGATTCGGTCCCATCTAAACATGCCTTATCACAAGAGGAGCGTGCGTGCAAAGAAAGTTTTCGCCGCAATACTATTCGTGACGATCAGGGACGGTTTGTTGTGTCAATTCCTTTAAAGAACAATCCTATCATTTTAGGCGAGTCGTACGAGATGGCTAAGCGGCGATTTCTATCACTGGAGCGTCGTTTTCTCCAAGTTTCAAGGAGCGTTATGTTGCCTTCATGCAGGAGTACGAGCATCTTGGACACTGTTAACGCGCACGAGTGCGGGGTGCGGGACGCATCGCCGCGCCGCCACCTCCCTACTACCTAACCGTGGCCGACCTATATAAGCGCTTGCACCGCGGTCATCGGGGTCTACGCCTGCATTTTTTCGCATTGTATAAATTAGCCTCGTACCTAAATTATTCAAGTCATCCAGTTTTGTAAAGTGCCAAAAATTAAGTCAAATAAATGTATAGTTCGTATTCAGGGAATTCATTTCAGCTCCTATCAACCCAGACCCTAACACACACACCAGTCTAAGCCTAGACATTTTGGTGCCGTGACCAGGATATTGGAATATTAAGGAATTGAAGGACAAAGAAAGGGCAATAATTGAAGGACAAAGTTGAGGAATACAAGGATAAAGGGAAGAGAGAGTAACCAAGGAATTTTTCATAGCCACGAAGCGAGGTGAGCCCGTCCCATTTTTTCCTTCCTACCTACTTACTTTGAGCCGTGTGTTGCGAATATTTGGCAAAGTATTGATAAAGTTCCTAATATCCAATTGCAATTAACACAACGTAGGTCGTATTAGTAACAATGTCTCAAGCCTCCAGGAAACTTGCAGATCCAATAAAAAAAAGAAGTTATATAAAAGGTAGATTGACAATTTTTAAAACTTACATAGAGGATATCGCAAATTTAGATAAATTAACGGATCAGCAAATTTCCGAATTAAGGTTAAGAATAGTCAAATTAGAAGCATGTTTTTCTACTTTCGATGACTTACAATCTGAAATTGAAATTGAATCGGAAAATCCAGACGAACAGATGAAGATTCGTTCCGAGATTGAAGGTCAATTTTATTTATTAATTTCTCAAGGCCAGTGTATTTTAGAGAAAATAGAAGAAGGTAACCTTAGAAGGAAAGGTCTGGCCCATCCGACTATAAAGCAGAGCGGTAGTTTCGAAAGTGCAAATTCCTTTTCTGATTCAATTAAATTACCCACAATTAAATTACCAACATTCGATGGTAATTATAGTCATTGGTTAGAGTACAGAGACACATTCGAGGCATTAATTCATCAAAATGATTGTATTGAAACAATAAATAAGTTCCATTACTTGCGATCGTCATTAGAGGGTAGCTCCGCTTTGATAATAAAATCTTTAACATTTAGTTCTGATAACTATCGTGTAGCATGGGACTTATTATGCGATAGATACAATAATAAACGCCTTCTTATAAGCAATCACATGAAGTCATTATTTAATATGGAAAGCATAAGTAAGGAGTCTGATAATTCACTACGTCTTATGATTGATAATGTAACTCGGAATTTAAGAGGGTTAAAGGCGTTAGACCAACCTGTAGATCATTGGGATACCATTATTATCCATTTATCAGTAAATAAATTAGATAATGCAACGAGTAGAAGGTGGGAGGAACATAAAAGTTCATTAGGAGAGGTTCCTACCCTCGATGAGTTTTTTAAGTTTTTACGCGATCGAGCAGATGTTCTAGAAGCGGCGAGGCCAAGTAAATCGAATATTAAAGCTGAGCGGGCCGCTAGTTTTGTCGCTTCTTCGCAACCGTATAGTAACCGTAATTTTAATAATAACTGTGTCATGTGTAATCAAGATCATCGACTATTTGAATGTACGAGGTTTATTTCTATGAGTTTAGATGAAAGAAACAATGTTGTTTCTAAGTATAAATTATGTATCAACTGTTTTAAACCGGGCCACCGGGCCTATAACTGCAAATCATTCGGTTGTAAAATTTGTAAATATAAACATAACGCATTATTGCATAGAAATAGACCTCAATCCGAAGATAGTAGTAAGAAGGTGGGTTCGACCCAAGACGTCACTACGGTTACGTCACACTCGACGTCATCCGTCGGAGTAGTTGCTGGATGCGAACCGCCATCTACTGAACTGCCGGCCGACTCGAGCTGCGCTGTGCCTACGCGGTATGGGCCGCCCGGCGCGGAACCGGTTTCCTTATCAACAGTGGCTACTCAATACGTTCTTTTGTCGACCGCGCTTGTTAAAGTTTTTAGCAAAAGCAAAAATAAATATTATGTTGCACGCGTATTGTTAGATTCTGGAAGTCAATTATCATTAGTAACGGATAGTTTTTGTAAAAAACTAGGATTGCCTTGTAAACGAATTGAACATAACTTTAATATTAATGGAATAGGTAATACTAAATTACAATTAGTAGAGAGTAGTAACTTTGTAATAAACTCAATGCATAATAAATTTTCTGTAGAAGTTAATTGTATGATCTTACCTAGAATTACTAATATGTTGCCAAGTGTAAAGGTAAATGCAAATAAGTTGAATATTCCAGGTGACATATTAGTAGATTTAGCAGATAGTAGATTTTATGAGCCCTCTGAGGTAGATGTATTGATAGGAGCAGATTTGTTTTGGGAACTTGTAACCAGTCAACAAGTAAAATTAGGTAAGGGTCTTCCCACATTGCAGAGTTCTAAGTTAGGTTGGCTTGTTACGGGTCCCGTGGATATATTATGTATACCGAAATATGAAGCAAAATGTAATTTAGCGAGAAGTGTAAGTGAACAGTTGGAGAAATTTTGGAAGGTTGAGGAACTTATATGTATAGATAAAATACCGAGTAGTACTGAAGAAGAATTTTGTGAAAAACACTTCGTAAAAAATATGTATAGAACAGAAAATGGTAGATTTTGTGTAAAAATGCCTTTCCATACTTCGCCTTCTGTATTAGGAGACTCCTTTGTAAAAGCTAATTCGCGTTTAATGAATTTGGAAAAAAGGTTTAAGAAACAGCCTCACATAAAGGACATGTATGTAGAATTTATAAATGAATATGAACAATTGAATCACTTATCTGAAAGCTGCAAACCCCCGTTTGCATGTTATTTACCGCATCACCCGGTTATCCGAGAAAAGAGCGAGACAACCAAGCTTCGGGTTGTATTTAATGCCTCAGAAAAGACTAGTACCGGGTATTCGTTAAATGACATACAAATGGTGGGACCTGTAATTCAAGACGACTTATTTAGTATTCTGCTCAGGTTTAGACAACATAATTATGTTATAACCTCAGACATTGAAAAAATGTATAGACAGATTTTAATGTCTGAAAGTCAAAGACATTTGCAAATGATACTATGGAGGGAGAATGAGCATGAACCAGTAAAACATTTAAAATTAAATACTATTACCTATGGAACCGCTTCGGCTCCATACTTAAGTACTCGTTGTCTTTTGCAACTAGCACATGAGTGTGAGGATTCAGATATCAGTGAGATAATTGAGCACGATTTTTTCATGGACGATTTATTAACAGGTCATCAGACAGAGGAAGGATTAAATCGTATATGTAGATTAATTACTAAATCGTTAAGTTCAGCTTGTTTTAATTTGCGAAAGTTCCGATCAAATGCAAATCAATTGTTTGTAGAAAATAAATTAAATGAAGTACAAGAACTAAAAGAATTTAAAACAGTCACCAGTACTTTAGGGTTAACATGGTCACCTCATTCAGATATGTTTAAATTTTCAGTACAAGTAGATAAACATGAACGAATTACCAAACGAAATATATTATCTTCTATTGCAAAAATATTTGACCCATTAGGTCTTTTAAGTGTATTTATTGTTAAGGCTAAAATAATCTTACAAAGGCTATGGTTATGTAAATTAGAATGGGATGATCCCGTAGATGATGAAATTAAAAAAATGTGGTATAACTTCATAAAAAATATGAATTCCCTTAGTTGTATAGAAGTCCCTAGACATGTTATATGTAAGGATGCATTGAGTATCGAAGTTCATATTTTTTCTGATGCGTCAGCCTGTGCGTATGGGTCATGTGTTTATGTGCGTTCTACCAGTGGGAGCGGAGACATTCATGTACAGTTGCTTTGTTCTAAGTCAAGGATCGCGCCACTAAAAAGTTTAACAATTCCTAAGCTCGAGTTATGCGGCGCGCTGTTGTCCGCCGAGTTAGGGAATAAGGTGACTCACTCATTACGATGTACTATTTCTCGTTGTGTTTACTGGACCGACTCGATGATAGTGCTTGGTTGGTTGCATACGTCACGCAATAAGCCTAAGCAATTGAAAATATTTGTTGCAAATCGCGTAAATAAAATTAATCATTTAACTAAGAATTGTGAATGGCGATCTGTACCAACCGAACACAATCCCGCTGATTATATTTCTCGCGGAGTAGATCAAATGAATAATAAAGTACAAACCTTGTGGTGGAATGGTCCTCAATTTTTATCCTTAGCTGAATGTCATTGGCCTAATGTGGGTGACCATAAGTTAAATGGTATGACGTTACCAGAAATGAAGCAGGTAGGCTCATTAGTGAATTATGTTAACGTAAACAGCAACGTGTTAATTGAATTTGAGCGTTATTCTAAACTCCATAAGGTACAACGTACAATGGCCTACGTACTTAGATTTGTTAAGAACTGTAGAATTAAGGAAATAAAAAATAGACTTACCTGTAATTATTTAACGGCTGATGAATTGAATGAGAGTTTACTGTATTTAGTTAAGTTTGCGCAGCTGGACGCATTTAGTGATGAATATAATAGTTTATTGAATCATAAGCCGCTACATAATAAGAGTAGAATTTTATCACTTAGCCCCTTCTTGGATTCACAATTTAATGTAATACGTGTAGGAGGTCGCCTTAGCAACTCGCCTCTTTTGTATGAAAGAAAACATCCGTTAGTTTTAGATTATAAACATCGATTAACGAGGCTTATCTTTGAAAATGAACATAATAAGTTGTTTCATGCGGGTCCTCAGTTGTTATTATCAGCCGTTAGGGAGAATTATTGGGTTGTTAATGCAAGAAAGGTGGCTAGGAGTGTAGTTAAGAATTGTATAGTATGTAAGCGATTTAAATTTAAGTCAATAGTCCCAATTATGGGCAACTTACCGAGACAGCGACTGAATCCTGGAACGCCTTTTGAAACTACGGGGGTTGATTTGGCGGGTCCCTATTTCATAACCGATAGGAAAGGTCGCGGTTGTAAAATAAGTAAATGTTATATGTGTTTATTTGTTTGTTTTACTACAAAGGCACTGCACTTAGAAGTTGTGAGCGACCTAAGTACTGAAGCATTTCTATTGTCTCTAAGGAGATTTATTTCTCGGCGTTCTAAACCTTGTTTGATTTGTTGTGATAATGCGACCAATTTTTTAGGTGCTAGTAATGAACTTAATAAATTTTTGCTAGTAAATAAGGATAAATTAACTGAATTTTGTTCTAATGAAGGCATGAAGTTTGCATTTATTCCCCCTTATGCTCCGAATTTTGGAGGGTTATGGGAGGCCGGGGTAAAATCCGCCAAGTTTCATTTAAAAAGGATATTAGGGAACAGGCACTTGACATATGAGGAACTTTCCACTTTATTTTGCCAAGTAGAAGCTATACTAAATTCCAGACCTTTATGTCCTATGTCATCCGATCCCAATGATTTCCACCCCCTGACTCCCGGGCACTTTCTCGTTGGCAAACCGATGATAGCTCTTCCCTCACCAGTATTGACAGAATCTAACTGTAATCGACTCCACAGATATGAACTATTGGAACAGATGAGGCAGCATTTCTGGATGAGATGGCAACACGAGTATATAAGTGAGCTTCAGCACCGTACCAAATGGCGCAAACCCGATATTACGTTACGTATTGGAGATATGGTAATGATCAAGGAAAGTAACCTGCCGCCCTTAAGATGGAAGATCGGTCGTATACAAGACCTCCACATGGGCAACGATGGTGTCTCCAGAGTGGCTGATGTGAGGACAGCTAGTGGCACAGTGCGGCGAGCTATCAATCGCCTGTGCCCTTTGTTCGAGCCTGAGGACGGACAGTTGAAGGCGCGACCTTCAACGGGGGGAGTATGTTAACGCGCACGAGTGCGGGGTGCGGGACGCATCGCCGCGCCGCCACCTCCCTACTACCTAACCGTGGCCGACCTATATAAGCGCTTGCACCGCGGTCATCGGGGTCTACGCCTGCATTTTTTCGCATTGTATAAATTAGCCTCGTACCTAAATTATTCAAGTCATCCAGTTTTGTAAAGTGCCAAAAATTAAGTCAAATAAATGTATAGTTCGTATTCAGGGAATTCATTTCAGCTCCTATCAACCCAGACCCTAACACACACACCAGTCTAAGCCTAGACAGACACATGACAGAAAATCCAAGGTCTAGGAAGCCTCAATCAGGTGACGATGTAGAATATTTTTTGCCTCATCATGGGGTCATCAAAGAATCCAGCTCGACCACGAAATTACGGGCAGTCTTTGATGCTTCAGCGGCAACCACGTCTGGCGTGTCGTTCAATCAAATCCAGATGGTTGGCCCGACTATCCAAGAAGATCTTCTGTCAATCCTGCTAAGATTTCGACAATATAAGTATGTCATATCAGGAGATATCGCTAGAATGTATCGTGCCGTCGCTGTAACACCGTCGCAACGTGCATTGCAACAAATCATCTTCAGGACTGATCCTAAATTACCGTTGAAGACGTACAGTCTTAATACTGTCACCTACGGCACAGCTTCCGCTCCATACTTAGCAACAAAGTGTTTAGTGAGCTTGGCTAATGTTGCTACCAGTCCAACCGTCAAGTCATCAATTGAGCGTGATTTTTACATTGACGACTACCTTTCAGGGGGTAATACAATTTCAGGCGTAGTAGAAATGGTTAAGGAGGTTATCTCTGTGTTGGCATCAGCGAATTTTCACATACGAAAATGGCAATCTAATAGTTCTTCAATTTTAGACCAGGTTTGCGACAGCTCAGCAGTTTTGGATTGTCTAAAATTGTCTGAAGATAAGAACGCGTCATCAAAAACATTAGGCTTACGCTGGATGTGTGAGGCAGATTATTTGGCATTTTCTATTTCTATTGATGATAAGAACCAGGTTTCTAAACGCCAAATTCTATCAGTGATCAGTCAAATATTTGACCCATTAGGCTTGGTTGGTCCGTGTGTTGTCGAGGCTAAGATCGTCATGCAGAAATTGTGGTTGGCTAAGTGTGACTGGGATGAGCAGGTGCCAGAGCCTATATGTAATTTTTGGCATAATTTTGTTAACACTCTTCCGTGTTTAAACAATCTACGCATTCCAAGATGGGTTGTGTGTGACAACGCTATATTGCATGAAATTCATGTATTTACAGATGCGTCTGAGAGAGCCTTCGGTTGTTGCGTGTATCTCCGGTCGGTGAATAAGGAAGGTTCAGTTAAGGTACAACTTCTTGCATCGAAGAATCGTGTAGCACCAATAAAGCCTACTACCATTCCACGTCTCGAGCTTTGTGGGGCGTTACTAGGCGCGAGACTGTGTGCTAAGGTACAAAGTTCTATTACTTTACCTATAACTAGATGCCGTTTTTGGTGCGACTCAACAATAGTGTTGAGTTGGCTAGTCATTTCAGCGAATGTATTGAAACCTTTCGTTCGCAATCGCGTTAACGAGATACAGGAGAGTACTGCAGGTTGTACGTAGAGTTACGTGCCGTCTAGACTCAATCCGGCAGATCTTGTTTCTCGTGGGCTGAAGGCTGACCTTATCAGCGAGTGTTCTTTATGGTGGTCAGGTCCAGAATTCTTGTTAAATGATGAAATAGACTGGCCAGCTATGCCCAACAAAACTGTGAAACAGGATCTACCAGAAGTGATTACATCCAACTTCACAGATCACTCGTTTCTCACAGACACACAAAAACACGCACAGCACACACACACAAACACAAATACATCAGTAATTCATACATTACTACATAAATATTCCAACATAAATCGTCTACAAGGAGTGGTGGCATACATATTAAGATTTGTTACTAATTTAAAGAACAAAATCAAAGTTCACAGTTCTTTGTCAAGTCAAGAACTACAAGATTCTTTTAATTTCATTTTACGACAAGCTCAAATGGAGATGTTTCCCAAGGAATATGACATTCTCAAAGCCGGTAAGACTTTGCCTCGTAAAAATAGACTGATTTCTTTGAGTCCCTTTGTTGATAAGGATGGTCTCATTCGTGTAGGCGGGAGACTTGATAATTCTCCTTATGATTATAATATCAAGCATCCAATTTTACTATGTTCTAAACATCACATAACTAAATTAATTTTCCATAAATATCACTATGATTTATTACACGCTGGCCCTCAGTTATTGATCGCAAGTATACGGCAAATGTATTGGCCTCTTGGCGGCAGAAATTTATCCAAGTCTGTTGTAAAACACTGCATTAAATGTTTTAAATTCAGGTGTCAAAATATTCAACCTGTCATGGGACAATTGCCTGTTAATAGAACTCAATTGGAATTCCCATTTTTAAATTCTAGTGTCGATTATGCCGGGCCAATATTGATAGCAGATCGAAGGGGGCGAGGGTGTAAACTTATAAAGGCGTACCTGTGCATCTTTGTCTGTCTTGCAGTTAAAGCTGTTCATATCGAGCTCGTTACAGACCTTACTAAGGAGGGCTATATGGCTGCTTTAAACCGTTTCGTTGCTCGTCGAGGCAAACCCAAGAGCATCTTGTCCGATAATGGCACCAATTTTGTAGGTACTTGTAATGAGCTGCAACAATTCTTGCAAGAATCAAACATTGCTTATGAAGTTGCACAAAAGGGCATTGAATTTACTTTTGCTCCTCCATACTCTCCACATTTCAACGGCATTGCTGAAGCCGCCGTTCGCTCAACTAAACACCACCTGAAAAGACTATTACAGTTAACACATTTCACATACGAGGAAATGGTCACTTGCCTAACTCAAATCGAAGCTGTGCTCAACTCACGTCCTCTCACACCACTTTCCTCTGATCCGTTAGATTTTACTGTCCTTACTCCCTCACACTTTTTGATTGGACGATCACTAATGGCTGTTCCGCATCCACAGGTGTCTGATGTAAACATCGGCCGCTTGGAGCGCTATCACCGAGTGGAGCATATAAAGCAACATTTTTGGAACCGATTCCACTTAGAATATATCTCTCTGCTCCAGCAAAGGACTAAGTGGACGTCATCTACAGGACAACTGGCAGAGGGAACGTTAGTTCTCATCAAGGAGAAGGGACAACCGCCACTTCTGTGGCCACTGGGACGTGTCACGAAGGTCTTCCCGGGGAGCGACGGGATATCGCGTGTAGCCGAGCTGAAGACAAGGAAGGGAACAATTCTGCGTTCCTTTAATAATATTTGTCCACTTCCTCTAGATTGAATGCTTCAACCCGGGGAGGATGTTCACGCACACAAGGCGTGATTCATAGCTGGCGCACCGGGCTCGCAAGGAGGGCGCCGCGTCACCGAGGCGGGGGGTACGGCTGCCAGCAGCAGTGGCCCGCACCTCACCGCCACTCTCCATCACCGGACACAGCCGACGACGCGCGCGCATACTTGCTTTTAGTTTACCAATATTGTACTGTTCGTTGAACCAATATATGTATTAAGTGTTTACAGTCCACTTCATTTTACTCACCTTTAGTTAGGTCCTAAACAGACATGTTCTTCATAAATATGTTTTAGATTAATATCATCCTGCTTAAAAAGTACGATAAGGTTAGCGTTGTCTCGTACTAACTGCTTTGGCACTTTACTATACGTTTGGTTGAGAGAAAAACAATCGATATTTTTGTGTCTGCCCATTGCAAAGTAATCTCGCATGTTACTTTGATTTTCACATGCAACGTCATCAAATATTATTACAGAGTTGGGTTTAGCATCCTGAACACTCAAAACGTCTTCATTACCATGATATTTCTGAAATGAAATACCTGGAACTCGTTGTAAAACTCTTTCCAGAAATCTATACTTAGGCTGGTGCAAAGTTTTTGAATAAACATAAACATTTTGAAATTTTAAACCGTTTTCATGTATAAGAAGACCAATGAGCAAATTTGTTTTTCCACAATTTGACGGACCACAAATAATACAACGTACTATGTTAGGTAATAATTCACCATGACGAACCCGAGTCTTAGGAACATCATCACAGATCTGGGGGCACGGCAGTGCCCCAGCCAAGTCTCGAGCAAAACGGGCACGGCCGTACCATTCTTTTCTCGAAGCGTTTCGCGGCTATTTCACCCCCCCTGTATCATCGATACGGACAAAGCTAGGGGTTTAGGTTTTCGATGACCTAGAGTAAGTATTAAAACAAGCTCAGCCTCAAAATTACATGACATTTGAACCAATAGTTTACGAGTTATGAGCGATCAAAGTTACACCATTTTGTCACTCACTGACTCACTCACTGACCGATCATCAAAAATCTAAGGTACTTCTAGCAAACTTAGAACCTTCAAATTTGGCACCAAGATAGGTTTTTAGCTACATGTAAAGGGAAAATTATAAAAACGGTAATAAATTATATACCTTATTAAATAATATGAAACAAATTTATATTTGCGGTTTTACAAGAACATGGTATATGAATTTTGACTGCATTTTTAACTTTGTTCTTTGTTTATGTACAAAAAGCAAATATTTTTTATAGCAATTTTGTTTATTTCTATAAAGAAAAGAAAGAGACCTACAAAAAATAAATGAGATCCCACCAAAAACATTCAATGTAAAAAAAAGCCAAGTCTCTCTATGCCATTCTTCCATCGTAAAAAGTTTTGAGATCGCATAGGAGCCAAGTCCTGTTCACCTTAATTTGTAATAATAAATCAATGTTTTGTGACTATATCAATAGTTTTGTTTACATTACAATAATAGTGACTTGGCCATGAGCACAATAAGATACAAATATAAAACGGCATATTTGGAGGAGTTGCAAGTAAATAATAAATGATATCAGGACACCTTAACCGACAGTCGGTATCATCCAAGATCAGTGAACTGCACATGCACTATGGCGCATGTTTAGTCCATAGTGATCTCAAATTTCAATCAGTTACAAAATCATGTCCATAATATATATAATATATAAATTCAACGGTATTTGCACGTAATTACAAGGAGCAAACGACCTTTAACTTGTGCTCAAGGCCAAGTCACTGTTATTGTAATGTAAACAAAACTATTGATATAGTCACAAAACATTGATTTATTATTACAAATTAAGGTGAACAGGACTTGGCTCCTATGCGATCTCAAAACTTTTTACGATGGAAGAATGGCATAGAGAGACTTGGCTTTTTTTTACATTGAATGTTTTTGGTGGGATAGTGTTTACATTCAACGATTGAATAAACTGTTTAATAAACTTCATGATAAGTATGTTATAGAGTTGATCTAAGAATGACAAAATATGTTCATAGCGTTCACATTTAAACTTTTCTGATCAACAAATGATACATGGTACCAGATTTGGTAATAGTTCGTTATCGCTTGAGTGACTTTCTGAAAATTCATTGCATATCGTGCACGTACATCGGATTGAGTCGATGAAACAGAGGGTTTGGTGTTGTTCAGACCATTCTCATTTTTATTATAATAAATTACCAGAAATATTATTGGGTATTCTACCCCACGACGCGAATGCGCATGCATGAGCGAAGTGGGGTAGAATGCCCAATAATATACTACTTACTAGAGTTGTATTGCTGATCCTTGATTCTTATTCTGTAAACAAGTTTTTGCTACGGTAGTGAATAATATTTTGATAAATTTACAACCTGACATTAATCTGCAAAAATAAGAAAATTTAATTAGGTACACGAGCTATCCTGGCACTGCTCCCTTAAATTATTTTATGTGATTTTCGCATTAATGTTAAACTTTCATGTTAACAAAATCTGATTGTCAAATTATAAAGAAAAATATTTTTGTTTTTTGTTTTAAAAATAGAACAATTCAAGTTGTCTATAAATGTTACGTTAATTTAAGGGTGTGTTAAATCAAACACTGTACCTAAATTATATAAAAGGTGATTAAATTGATTGACTACCGCAAAATTGTTTGTATTATCCCATGTGACTTAGCCCTTACTTTTCCTGTGTGTTACTTTTGTGTTACTATAACACAAAGTAAACACAATTGAAATGTACATAAATTTTGAAAATGACCCAGATAACATCCAGCATCTCATATATAGCGCAAAAGATTATGATATTTGTAGTTTTGATAGGTGTGATAAGGATGCACAGAGGGTTAAGCAGTTATTATCATTGATACAATTAAAACATTTAATAAATAAATAATAATAAATGCGGACAACATCACATACATTGCTCTGAACCCAAAGTAAGTAGCTGAAGCACTTGTGTTATGGAATTCAGAAACAACGAAGGTACCACAAACACCCAGACCCGGGACAATGTAGAAAAGTTGGTTTCTACATTGACCCGTCCGGGGATCGAACCCGGGACCTAAGAGCTAGCGACACCTTGAAACCGGTGCGTACGCCACTCGACCATGGAGGTCGTCGATTTAAAAGACATTGGGAAGAAACGTCCCCACCATCCAACAGGTTTGAAACAAGTGTCACTTGAAACATCTATTAGAATAGAGAACTTTTTACTATGGCGACATATTTCAAATAAAACATAATAAAGCCTAAACCCCAAGGGGTTTAGGTTTTATAATACTTATAAATATTATTTTTATATATTTTATTTTTCTTTTTTACTTTCACATTTCACACACCTCTCTTCCCCTCCGCTGCTTGAACAGATCGGACGTGTTTTTGGTTGTTTAGTGGTGTTTGTTTAAATTAATATTTTTGTTTCCAATACATTTTGAGAGAGTACGCATTGTAACTCGGACCCTCCTTTTCTATCTTGCGAGTGTCCCCGTAAGGTGCCGCGGCCATATTGGCTTGTGTCGGATTTCTCGCTCATGCAATCGTCATACTGGCTGGAGAACCACCGATTTCGGTGAGTTGTACAACTTGCAATTTCTTAAAAAGGTCAGAAAAAGATTGTGGTCGCCTATACCGAGATTTGAACTCGAGCATCGTCGTGCACCGGGCCGCTGCTGTAGCCGCTAAGCCACACTGACATTCACAACGCGGTGCGAAATTAGTCGCCTGCCTACGAAACGTCTACGTCACGACGGACAGCTACGCGCTTTTAACGCGCTGCACTAACAAGCGCAATTACTCCGCGCGTGCACAAGTATATAAAATATGACGACCTCCGTGGTCGAGTGGCGTACGCACCGGTTTTCAAGGTGTCGCTAGCTCTGAGGTCCCGGGATCGATCCCCGGACGGGTCAATGTAGAAACTCACTTTTCTACATTGTCTCGGGTCTGGGTGTTTGTGGTACCTTCGTTGTTTCTGAATTCCATAACACAAGTGCTTAATAGCTACTTACTTTGGGTTCAGAGCAATGTATGTGATGTTGTCCGCATTTATTTATTTATTTTATTTATTGAGTAAGCTGTCCTCCTCCCCCCGGACCCCCACAAGGTGTAGACGTGCTTTTGAAATTTAAATAAAATTAAATACCAAAATATTAACAAAATTAAATTCAGTGTAATACTAGGCCTGCAACAAGTGTAAGGAGGTGTTTGGAACAGCACAGCAAACTGCGTGAGTTATAACGCATAGAATACTACTCTAAGCCTAAGTTACCTTGGTACTTCAGATTACAAGCGATAAATCAACGCACTCGCTACGTATGGTCTTTGTTATTGATTACCCAAGTAATTAGCTAATTAACGCCAGCACAAGGACGTCCACCAGTCAGGGCCAAGAGCCGCCTCCCTCAAGGACAGGCCCCGTCCCCTTAACGCAACATTGGTCACCCTGACCTGCGCTTGCGCCTGCCCCTCAAGTGACTGACAGCTCCAACTTAATTAATATACGCTTTGTATTTATAGCGTCATAGTACCTCACACTTATTGGAATGGATAAATCGTTCTCCGAGACGAATATAAGTGAATTGGGGGACATTAACCCCCCCCCCAATTTCGTCGCAACACGTAGTAAAAGATTGAGAGAAGACGACCTACCCGGGGAATTCAATAAGTTTAAGGACGAAATAAAACAAATGATACAATCCTATATGAATACGCAACAAGGGGACCTAAAACAAATCACCTCCAATCTTAAGGAAATCAAACAAACAAATAACAGTATAGAATGTTCTATTGCCAATTTAACAACTCAGAACGAAGAGTTTAGGAAGAAGATAGAACTACTTGAGCTACAGGGGAAAAAAGATCATGAATATATTGCTTTACTGGAGGATAAGCGTGAAGAGCTTCAACGCAGTACTAGAAAAACTTGCATCGAACTAAAAAACGTTCCTAAATTAGCTAAAGAAAGTAGTGATGACTTAATTAATATGGTCTTGAACTTATCCAAAAACATAGGTCTTGAGTTGGAGTCACGCGATATCAAGGACATATATAGACTACCTGCCAAGAAGGAAGGAATCACAAGTACCCCCATTATTGTAGACACTGGCTCGACAATTTTAAAAACAAAGCTACTAAAGAAGGCTAAGTCCTTTAACATTAGAAACAAGACAAAACTTCAGGCCAAACAACTCGGATTGACGAACGATACGGAGGCTCCTGTGTTTATCTCAGAACAGCTGACTCCCAAAGGTGCTCGTCTATTTTTTCTTGCTCGAGATCTGTCAAACAATAAACAATACAAATACTGTTGGACATCGTACGGTCGTGTCCTGGTGAAAAAAGACGACAACTCGCGTGCAATTGTTATTAAGAGTGAAGGTCCAGGTACACCACTTGTTACAAAGTGCATGACTGTTGCGTACTGTAACTATAATGATTTTGTTTACCGAACTGTTATTTTTCATGCTTGTAATATCATTTTTTATTATTAGATTAAGTAATAGTTTTCTCTTAATAGTAATAGAATTAAGATTTCTCTTAAATTGTTATTATTACAAGCATGCTCGCCTTTTCAGTACACACAATAACAATCACGCCCTAATTTACACAATTAACAATACCACACTCACACCTTACAAAATACTCTTTCACTCAACATATATTCCATCACTCACTAACACGGGAACTAACATAGTAACAATACACTTACCTCTCAATAAACAAATAAAAATAGATAGCATTCTATGGATACTCTCGCCGGCCATGTCGTACACTATAGTAAATCACGAGAAGCATCTTTCTCTATCAGTATTTAATAATGGATAGTAAAATATGTACATTTCAGGAACTGGACACTGTTGAAATTGCAAACTCTGTTCTCATTGACATTGAGCAATTAGCTACTCAATGGCCACAAAACAACAACAATTTCATTGTATTGACTCAGAATATAAGGAGTATCTATGGCAATTTTGACGATTTTCAAATAGCACTGTCTCAAATCAAATTGGATGTAGACGTTATAATCCTAACTGAATGTAGGCTTAACTCGTACAAACCTATACCAGTTCTAAACAATTATACATCATTTTATACCACTGAAAATCTCAATCAAAACGATGGCGTCGTTGCTTATGTTAGAAATTGTCATGTACCCCAGGTAGTAGAAATTAGGTTATCTCATGCTTCTGGTCTTCAAATAATTATCTCCAATTTCACAATATTAGGAATTTACAGGTCACCATCTAACGCATCGGCGGAAAACTTTATAAATTCATTAGATATTCACCTCGATTCAATGTCCACTTACAAAAACATCATTATTACCGGTGATATAAACATAAACTTAATTGAAAAACCCACGGATATATCGCAAGTAAGGACTAACAGAGCATCATATTTAAATATGTCATCTTTTCATGGCTTTCTACCGGGACACTGCTTGCCTACCAGAGGTGAGAGTTGCCTTGACCACATGCTATTAAAGCTTGAAAAATCCAAGAACTCTGCTAGTGTTGTCGTCTCGAATACCACGATTACTGATCACTCTATAGTGTTATTAAACGTCTCTCACTCATACCAACCAAAAAATATTGTTACATATAAAAAAGTAACTAATTTTAAAAAAGCTTATTTACACCTGTTAGACACGAATATATCTGTTTTTGATACTTGCAGTGACCCTACTTATTTTGCTGACTCTTTAATTGAGATAATCAGAAAGTCCCTCCTTCTTAACACTACAACTCATACGGTTCCTTGCTCTAAGCGTATTCTAAAGCCCTGGATATCAACAGGGGCATTAAGGTGCATTAGGTTTAGAAATAAAATGCAGTTACAGCTGAGAAAGGATCCTTACAATATTGTGATAAAAATAACTTATAAACGTTTTCGCACATTCTGCTCAAATCTAATTAAAAAACTTAAAAGACAATACCATAAAGAACAAATTGCGTACTCTATTAAAAACCCAAAAAAACTCTGGCGTAACATTAATAATATCACCCATTATAAGAAACCTAAATCTTCAAATGTGCATCTACTACAAATCTCACTACATCCACTTGACTCATTGAATAGAATCAACCGTTTTTTCGCTACAATAGGTAAAATACTAGCAGAAGAAATTATGACTCAGACTGGACATATGATGAGCCCACAAAGTTATTCTAATCCATACACTCAACCGAACTCTTTTGTATTGCTAGAGACCGACCCAGGGGAAGTGAATGGAATACTGATGGCCCTTGTTTCTGGAAGTGCTCCTGGGTGGGACGGTATACCCAATAACTTCCTTAAACTGTCCAGAGATTTTGCTGTCCCCTTAATGTGTAGACTAACAAATCTGTGTTTCACAACTGGAATGTTTCCTACTGCTTTAAAACGGTCCTTAATTACACCTGTGCACAAGGATGGGGACACAAGCGATGTCAACAACTACCGCCCGATTTCTGTCTTGCCATCAATCTCCAAAATTTTAGAAAAAATACTAAATAATCGACTTGTTAACTTCTTAAATAAATATAATATTCTCTCCAGTTCTCAATACGGTTTTAGACAGGGGCTTTCGACACAGGATGCTGTTACTGCGTTGACAAATGAAATCGTTAGGGAAGTGGATAAAGGGTATAAATGCATAACGGTATTTCTGGACCTTAAAAAAGCGTTTGACACCGTTTCTATTCCCATCCTTGTGCAGAGGCTTGAAGCCATAGGATTAAGGGGTAGGGCTCTTTCCCTCTTCGACAACTATCTTCGGGGTAGGAAGCAACAGGTTAAGATAGAAAACATGTATAGTGAAGAAGAAAACGTTGTTTTTGGCGTCCCGCAAGGCAGTGTGCTCGGCCCAACGCTGTTCCTGGTGTATATAAATGACCTATGTAACCTCAGGGATAGCGGGGGAAAGATATTCTCCTACGCGGATGACACAGCCGTTGTCTTCTCTGGGCAATCATGGGAGATTGTGCGCCAGAAAGCGGAGCGTGGCCTAACTATTATAGGGAACTGGTTAAAAGCTAATCTTCTAACCTTAAACATCACAAAAACAAACTACATCTCGACGTCCCCGGGGAATAAACCGGTAATCGCAAAAATCAAATTTTACAGGAAAAATGATTTAGTGTTTTTCGAGTATATCTCTTTAACAAAGGGGAATAATGAAAACATTGTTATATGGCGGAAAAGTTAATTTTTACCCGAACAGTTTAAAGTATTAAGTGTAACTATTAGATATACACAGAATTAGTTATTCACCAAAATACATATTACCGAAAATGGTTTCAAACAATTTTTAGGGTACTGATATCTTACGATCCTGACTTATCAATATTATTCCAGTAATGTTTACTTACCGAATTATTATTGTAACTTTCTTAAAAATCTTAGGCATAATAGTGCTTTACTGGATTATTCAACGTGTTTTTTCATTACAGAGAGATATTGTAATCTTCAGTTACCGACTTATTATGGTAAAATTACAAATAACCATAAGAAGGTAAAGTAATGTAACCCGTATTTTATAGGAAATTTTTGGTAGTCATATTTTCGTAATCATTAAAAGCTGAGTATGTAAAATAATTTTGTTATCGGTATCTTCGAGAGAATAATTAAAGAAAACTCATAAAATGTATTAAAATTATAATATTTATTAGGAACAAAGTACTCATAGAAATCACAATTACAATCAGTCAAAATATAAAAAGTAGCCAAGTAAAAACATTAATAACTAATCAGTATTATCATCATTGGTCTCATTATTATAGCCTCGATCATTACAATTTTCTAAAAAATCAAAGACTCATAGAATGTGTGGTAATACCGTGGAATCGCACCACTATTGCACAAAGAATTTAAATGAAAAATGCCTTTCTCTGGACGGGCCTGTTGGTCTAGTGGTTAGTGACCCTGACTGCTATACCGGAGGCCGTGGGTTCGATTCCCACCCAGGACAAATGTTTGTGTGATGAGCACGATCATTTGTTCTGGTCTGGGTGTAATTTATCTATAATATGCATGTATTTAGAAATATATAAGTAAGTTTATCAGTTGTCTGGTTACCATAACACAAGCTCTGCTTAGCTTCGGATCAGATAGCCGTGTGTGAGATGTCCCGGAATATTATATTATATTATTAATTCTTATAGGAGGAGGTTGATGATAAGGACGTTCCAATACAGTATCTTCTATCAAAGCGGCTTAGGTTTTCGCCAACGTCCGCGTCGTTTGGTTTGGAATTAATTTGAAATATTTAATTCAGAATATGCCTCATCAAAATCATATTTTTACTAAAGACGTGAGAGTCTTTATAGACTTGGACAGGGAAATGGTTAAGTCTTGGTAGTCTCACCAAGAATTGGATGGTTTTTTGCTTGCACTAAGCACAGCACAGCGGGCACAAACTTCTTTCATTAAAATATAGTGTACTTATGTTTATTAAAATAAATAGATGACTAAATATGGGTTAAGTGAAGTTGAGTGAAGATTGCGTCAATATTATCATTACTGATAACTTTAAAAACCTGGCAATGGGCTGTACGCAGCCAAATCTTTACTTAGCATTTTTGGATAAATTGAGATTTTCTCAGCCTAATATTTACTAAAGATTTTATAGATAGAATACTTAATTAAATAATTTATATACCTATGCAGCGCAACAACTGAAACAAGTTAAGAAAGAAAACACCATATATCACATTTTTTAATTAAGAACAATTAAATTCACACATAGTTAAATTGTTTTTTTTTGTCTTCAGTCACTAGTAGAAGATGGATTAGAAAGTACCTACTGTTTCAGTAGGTGGTATTGATACTTATGTTTTTTTTTTCAGGGCATATAGTACACGCCATGCTTCTGCACCTATGGTTAAGACAAAAAGATTTTGTACTACTAGATGTAATTACACAGACTGCTGGATAAATATATTAAATAGCATTAGCAAGATTTGTAATTTTCTATTAGAGTTTGGCCAGGTTTTGTTGCATGCAGATGTAGAATAATTTAAACTTAATACTATTGTTCTCAGGATTGCTATGAGGTGTCTTAAGACATTGATTGTTATTCTATAAATAATACTGGTTATTTTGTAACATTGTGTGACTACGATTGTTGATTAAGGAACTTGTTCAGGATAATTCAAAACAGAACAACTCAAGTTTAGTTTATTTAAATGATTGCATCTAACTAGAAAGAGTTGACTGCACAAGTGCATAGTACGTATTTATGTATAGGACATGCCTACTTATTTATCTTAAGTTTTATCTCAACTTTACCATCTCTTGAACATCTGCATGGTAAATAACATATATCGAGAACGAGGCATGGAGTGTATAATAGATGATCAAACGAACTTACCTGATCTTCGATCATTATTATACGAAGTGCCTCGTTCTCGATATATGTTCCCTACCCATCCCACCCTTGGTAAAATTGAGATAACCTACGAGACTCTAAAGGAATGAAGTTTGACAGGAGAACAAAGACAGTGTGACACTAATACTTCGTTTAGTTTTGGATCTGAAAGAGTTTAGTTGCCAAGCGACGCGAGAAAGCTGCATGGTAAATAACTTATATCGAGAACGAGGCACTTCGTATAATAATGATCGAACATCAGGTAAGTTCGTTTGATCATCTATTAGTGTGCGTAATGTGCGTTACATGTAGAAACGCGTTCTTGACTCGCCGAGTGCGAGCAAGTTCCCGCCGATACGTATAGTAAGGTATGAATTTTTACCGGGATGATAACTGTAACAGTGCATTACCGAAAATTACTACCACAATATTTACGATAATAAACCTGTAATCGCATTAACCAGATTTTTTTTCTGATATATTTAACAGTATTATTACTTTACCGAAATGTAGCCACAGAACTTAATTTGTAATAATGTATTACGTTATTTTTCTAGTAAATAAAAAATGAAAAATTTCCAAAGAATAAAAGTGTTATAAGGAAAATCATTAGAAATTACCGCAGAAAAAAAATGAAAAAAATTGTATAGGTGAATCCCGACCTATAGATGCCGAAAATGATATAACAGTAAAAAGTCAGTAACAGTATAATACAGGTTTATTCCTTGGGGGCGTCGATCTGCTTTTCCCCAAGCGCAAAATCTAAACCAGGTTCAGGCTTCAACATAGCAATCCGCGAGAGTATGACGTTTTCTGACCTAAACCTAAATAGTCAAGAATTACAACGAGTCTCTTCTACAAGATATCTAGGTATTCTTATTGACGAGCGTTTATCGTGGCATGCTCAGATTGACACTAATATCTCTCGAGTTAGGAAATTCATATGGATCTTTAAAACTCTTCGCTATGTTATGCCTGCAGACCCACTTGGTAAGATCTATGTTGCCCTGGCACAATCTGTTATAACATACTGCATTCCGGTTTGAGGAGGAGCCTCCAAAACTAAACTGCTTGAGCTCGAAAGAGCCCAGCGGTCACTTTTAAAGGTAATATATTTTAAACCATACAGATATCCGACTAACAGTCTATATAGTGTGTGTGGTTTACTTACAGTTAGGCAACTATACTTATTAAACATGACCTTATACCTGCATAAATCTACCCCATATAACCCAGCAGACCTGGATAAAAGATGCAATAATATTGTGGCTAACTCCTTGCGAGTTCGTACGGCTTTTGCAGAGCGTCAGTATAGCGCTCAGTCTGCCTATGTCTACAATAAAATAAACACCAAATTAAAATTTAATCCAGAGGCTAAACATAAATGCAAGAAGATTTTAACTGACTGGTTAAAAACGTTAACATACGAGGAAATCGAACAAATTTTGATTATACCTCGCTAAAATGTAATTTATAAATAATATACATACACACACTCACATACCATAAACACAAACAAACACGCTCACACACTCACAAATACACACACACCCTATCGAGCTGCTCTTCTTGATAGTATTTTAGGGATTAATCGTGGGTGGAAATCCCTAATTTGAGTTCTGCCTCTTCTCTGGCTTGAGGTGGCTGCTGCGACATTGTGCGAGCCTCTATGCGCCCAGGCAGCGTAGTCACATCACCGGATGTATTGACTACTTCTTTATGAACCAATTTCTTAATGCGATTTCGGAAGTGACGACACGACACTAACACTGCAATGAGAACTACTGCGGTTGCCATGACTGCGAAACCGATCTCGTATTTCGTCACTTTTGATTCTATCGCGTTGTTTTGGGCGATTACAACTTCTTCTTTGCTGTAAGTCTTGCCCATGGTTAAGGTTAATAAGATATTTGACGTGCGTAAGTATAGCTACTAATATGGAAAATGTCTAATTACACAAAAGCTAACGCTATTTAAATCAGTGCTTATGCCTTGTTATTGCGAGGTAATACACTATATGTCAGCAGAAAATATGTTTATGTTAACTTCAACAAAGAAACACATAGATTACATTGTTACACAATTGCTTACATTACTAACAGGCAACACCTAGTTTGTTATTAATGACATGCTCAGCTTAATAACTATACTAGTGAAGACTACAGGGTGCGGTCACCCATATTTCAGGGGCCGACTTTAAGGTATCCCGTTTGGCGATACAAATACTTATATCTAATTGTTAAGGGTAGTTGCCGTAACGTCGGCTCTGCAATAATAAATAACACCATAAAGGCCGGCAGCTTCCGTTACGGCAACGCCAGATAACCTAATACAAAATTTGTTACCTACAAAGTTCGTAACAATCATTAAATCTTATAGGTCGCCTAATATTGCGACCGCTGCGACTTGTTTTTGACGGAGGGTCCTGTATGTCAGGGCTCGGTGACAATGGTACCGGGTCGTAGTTGCTAAAAGAGTCCCTGACCTTATTGTTAGATTAGTTATAATTACACTCTTCATTTAATAAATATGCTGGCTTAAGTCTATCTATGGACACATTTATTTTCCTATTTGCTAATTGAACTACAAAAACTTTGCTTTTTCTTTCTAAAACTTTATACGGACCGTCATAAGTAGGCGTTAAAGGTTTGCGAACCGCGTCGTTACGAATGAATACATACTCGCATTTATTAAGGTCGCTATGTATAAACAATGTTCGTGAGTCCCGCGCGTCTCGCGATACCGGTTTCAAGTTATTAATTGTACTTTTTAACTGCATTAAAAACTCCTGATCGTCGTCGTTTCGTTTATGAGAGGGGCTGTAAAAATCTCCCGGTAAACGAAGCGTTTGGTCGTATACATACTCTGCGGGACTAACGCCATTGTCGCTCCTACCTACTGCACGTAACCCTAGTAGCACTGTAGGCAGCTCCTCGAGCCAGGACGAGTTGTTAATGAGGCGAGCTGTTAATGCTGACTTCATGGATCTATGCCAACGCTCTACAATACCACTACTTTGAGGGTGGTATGGTGTGGTGCGAAGTTTCGTTATACCCATGTATTTCATTAATTGCGCGAATAACGAGCTCTCAAATTGACGCCCTTGGTCACTTGTCAGTCTGTCCGGACAACCGAATCTACTTATCCACGACTCGTAAAATACTTTTGCTACGACTTCCGCAGTGATATCCGTCACTGGAATGGCCTCGGGCCAACGCGTGCATCGGTCGATCATGGTGATAAGATACTTGTGCCCTTCTCGCGATGTTGGTAGGGGCCCTACGATATCGATATGCACATGTTCAAAGCGATCACAAGCTGGAAAATGTTGCACGTCCGATATCGTGTGTCTGTTGACTTTTGACTTTTGACATTGAATACACGTCTTGGCCCATCTGCCGACATCGCGATTCAAGCCTGACCAAAAGAAACGTTGTGCGACCAGTTTACGCGTTGCTCGTATGCCTGGCTGACTGACGTCATGTACTGAATTAAATGCGAGTTTCCTATAATGTTCGGTTACATACGGCCTACAAAAGGTTGTAGAAGTTTCGCAATAAATATCTGCGTTGCTACTCGGAACGTGATATTTCTTTAAACAAACGTTGTTATTCCCTGCGCTCAATAATTGCGCAAGCTCGGCGTCAGCGTCTTGCGCTGTCGCAAGTTCCGAGAAATCGAGAACAGTGGGGCACTGAATTGTTTCTATGCGCGATAATGCGTCAGCCACTGTATTATTTTCGCCTTCTATGTACCTAATATCCGTTGTAAACTCGCTGATAAATAATAACTGTCGCGTACGTTTTGGCGTTTCACAGTTACTTTGTAGTTTAGTAAACGCGTAAATTAAGGGTTTATGGTGTGTAAAGATGGTTAACTGATTGCCCTCGAAAAGATAACGAAAGTGTTTAATAGCCATAAAAATAGCTAACAATTCCCTATCATATGTAGAATACTTTTGTTGAGCTTTTGTAAACCTCTTAGAAAAGTATCCTAATGGCTGCCATGCACTACCAATTTTTTGCTGCAGCACAGCTCCTGCACATTGGCTTTAGGGTGAGATAACATCACCGCCTTTTTTAGACCTTGTTTACATTGTTCAAAGGCTTCCTCCGACTTGCTATTCCATTGAATTACAGTCTTATCGTTCTTTTTAGCGCCTTTCATGTATTCATTGAGGCTCGACTGATGACTAACGGCGTATGGAATGCTTGCCCTATAGAAGTTAATCATACCTAAAAACCGTCTCAGCTGGTCTACAGTTTTAGGGCGCGGAAAATCTAAGATGGCCTTGATTTTGTCATCTAGTGGTCGAATACCCTTAGTAGAGACCTCGTACCCTAAAAACTCGATGTTAGATTTCCCGAACTCGCATTTAGACAAGTTGATCGTAATGCCAAACTGTCTAAAACGTTCAAAAACCTGCCTGAGATGCCGTTTGTTTTCCTCTATAGAGTCGCTAGCTATGATGACGTCATCAACAAAACTAAATAGGAAGTCTAACCCTTGTAATACCGTATGATTCATAAAACGTTGGAAAGTTTGACTCGCGTTTCGTAGACCGAAGGTCATTCGCGGAAATTCGAACAAACCAAAGGGAGTTATGATTGCAGTTTTCTCAAATCAAATCAAATCAAATCATTTATTTGCCTGAAATATGGTGGTACAAAAGATGTAAAATTTATGTAGGTACAGTACATGACATATTTCACCCTCATTACGGGCATGCAAAACATTATAAGTACTTAGTAAATATAAAGTATACGAATGCTATTAGGTACAAATTATTAGATCTAAGTTTTACAATATACAATATAATATAATCACAATTGAAATATTTTTTGAACAAATTTTTAAATTATTACAATAAAACAAATAAAGAAAGACACAGTATTTTAGTAGGCACCAAATCGGCATGTGCTTCTTTTAAAAAAAATCTTTTACACTATAGAAACTCTCCTGTACTAACCACTTACGCAAGGCACAACAGAACCTTTTATATGGCAGGTCAGTCATTCCTCTGGGCAGGGAGTTATATATTAGAGGTGCCATGTAGGCACAGCTCTTCCTGAACATTTCAAGTTTAGGTACAGGCATTTGTAGAGGAAGCCGGTTTATTTTACGTTTAAACGTGTTGTCATTGGAGGCGAAGAGATGACTGTGATATTTTACAAATTTAGCTACTTCGTAAATATACAAGCAGGGTACAGTCAGAAGATTTTTTGACTTAAATATTGGTTTGCATGATTCTGACCACCCCATGCCGAACAGAGCTCGAATGCATTTTTTCTGTGCTATGAACACCCTCGCAATGTCACAGGAATTGCCCCAGACCACTATGCCATATCGTATAATGGAGCATATGTAGGCATGATATACCATTATAGAGGTATGTTGGTTAGTCACATCTTTTACTTTCCTAAGAGCGAAAACAAAACGGTTTATTTTTAAGCATAAGCTATTAATATGCTCTTTCCAAGATAAGTGTGTATCAAGAGTAATACCCAAGAATTTTGCACTATGTATTTGTTTTATAGGTGAGTTGCTGTAACTTAAATTCAATTCGATGTTTTTACTTTTATAAGTTTTGAAGTTAATAAACTTTGTTTTTTCTAAATTTATTTTTAATTTGTTAATGTTCAGCCATTGTATAATATCTTCAAGTGTTTTGTAAATTTCTGTTTTAAATGTGTCTTTATTTTTGCAGTCTAATATTATGGTTGTGTCGTCTGCGAACAAGACAGAATCATGTTTGAGTGCATGTGGGAGGTCATTAATATAAATTAGAAAGAGTAGGGGCCCTAATATGCTACCTTGTGGTACCCCAGAATAATTAATTCTTTGATTAGAGTCGAACTGTACCACAGTGTGTGACCCAGTATCAAATTTTGTTATTCTAGCGAATTGCTTCCTATTTTGTAAATATGACTGAAACCATGACAAAGCAGATCCCCTTATGCCATATTTGTCAAGTTTCGAGAGAAGTATTGTATGATCAACAAAGTCGAATGCTTTACTGAGATCTAACAGTAGAGCTGATGTTGGAATTTTATGGTTAATGTTAGTAATTATATTGTTTATTAAAGTGAAGGCAGCTAATTGAGTTGATCTGTTTTTTCTGAAACCAAATTGCTCCGGAGTCAAAACTTTATATTTATCAAGGAAGTTAACTAGTCTTTTGAGCATGTTTTTTTCAAAGATCTTTGAAAGGACAGGAGTTAAAGCAATAGGCCTATAATTGTTTACATCTGCTTTTAACCCTTTCTTATGTAGTGGCTTTATTATTGATAATTTAAGTGGATCTGGAAAACATCCCTGTTCAAGTGATAGATTTATAATGTGAGCTAAAGGTTTTGAAATGAATAGAGCAATATGTTTTAATAAGTGAGAATTAATTTCATCATATCCTGCCGATTTAGAATTTTTGAGGGACATTATAGTATAGAAAACTTCTTTTTCATCCGTGGGTTCTAGAAAAATACTAGAATCGTTACTTTTTAGATTTGATGCAGGATCATTAAGGTCAGAAGCAGAACTATTAGAATATTGGACAACATCAATGAAAAAATTATTGAAAGTGTTTGCTATGTCGGATCCGGATGTAACTGTACTACCGTTGTCCACAATACTTTCAATGAAAGCACCGGATCTAGGAACAGTACCATCAATATAACGTTTCACTACATCCCAAGTTGCTTTTCTTTTATTTTGGGAGTTGGTAATATACCTTTGGTTACATAGCGACTGAGTACTGTTAATACATTTCTTTAACAATTTTGAATATTTTATATACGCTACCTTATTATTATTACTTTTATTTAAGTCGTAGTTGAACCTTAACGTTCTTTTGGTTTTACAACTATTTTTAAGACCTTTCGTTATCCAAGAAATTCTTCCGGTTCTTAAACTACTTCTACGTCTTATTATTGGAAAGCAAAGTTTAAGAAATAATCTGAGTTCTTCGTGAAATTCGTTAAAGGCAGCATTTAAATCTAAACTATCAAAAATTTCAGAAAATGTTATACTGTTAATAGACTCAACAAATTTTTTTATGTTACATTTACTGAAGTCACGTGCCGTTGTGAAAAAATGTTTCGATATTTTTTCTAATTTTTTGGTTTGAAATTCAATTGTTTGTGCTGTATCGTGATCCGAAAGACATAATTTATGAGTTCTTCCTACTGCTGTTTGAATGTTACTGAGGATGTTATCTATACATTTATTTAATCGTGTTGGTTCCTGGATGTGACACTGAAGACCATAGTTCGATAAAAGTTCTATAAATTGAGTACTTGTGCCATCGTGAGCCAGTATGTTAATATTAAAATCGCCGCAGATGATTAATTTACGCTTTTTGTGGCGCAATTTCGATAGCATTTCATTCATGTTGTTAAAAAATACATTGATATCGGAGTTAGGAGTTCTATAAATACATACAATAATTATTTTTAACTGCGGAATATCTAAGCTACAGATTTCAAAATGTTTTTCAATACACAATTTGTTAATATCATGAAGTTCAACGCCTTTAAGGTCATTTCGTAACAGAATACAAGAACCTCCTCTTCTTTGTAACTGTCGCAAAAAAATTGATGACATATGAAAATTATTAAGCTTTAAATATTTCTCCTCACCTTCAATTACAAAATGTTCAGTGAGACATACGGCGATAATGCGTTTATTTGACTCCTGTAATTCGTTTATGGCTAATTCTAGTTCATTCATTTTATTGAGCGCGCCTGCTATATTTTGGTGCATAACACTACATAATGAAGTAGGGCTGCACTTATTTACGAAAAAACTGCTCTTTATTCTTAGTGGTAAGTGGGGAAGTGGTAAGTGGGGAAGAATTTTCTAAGGAATGACTATTTTTTGTGACCGCTGAAAAATAAAAGGGTATTGTGCCTTTAATGGGTTGAAGTTTTGATGGAGCATTAGTCGTGGAAAGACTATTGGAGTCCTGGAAAATGTACTGTTTTAAGGTATCAAAAATGATGTTCATGCCATGTCTATTTAGCACTCCACTACGCTTATAAAACATTGAGATATCATAATTTAAATCTAAATTGGAATCAACTAATGAAGCATAGTTATATTTATAATTATCTTGGTATAGTAAGTTATTAAAAATCTCAACCCTCGAGTTAAAAATATTATTATAGCCATTAAATTTATACATCGGCAAACACAATACCAGGTTAGTATGGTTAATTGACATTAAGCTTTCGCGTATACTTACAACTAGATCATAATAATTAAAAGTTGACCTAAAATCATGTTCACCTATAAAAATTAAACAGTAGTCTTGTTTATTGAAGTTGGAAAGCTTATTGTTAATATTATCAAGTAACTTTTTAATCCCGCAGTTTGTTGACATAAAATGGCATATTTCATAACACGGAAAATTATTTAGAGCTAATGTGAGAATATTATTTACATTGTTACTACTGATAATACACAGTTTTTGGCGTGGAGAATTTGAAGCTATTAACTGACCGGGATCCAACTGGGAGGGTGTAGATACTTCTGGTTCTAGATCGTTACTCACCACCTTTAATGAAGATGTGACATGATTTCTATTCACTCGTGATGTTACGGTTGAAGGACTGGTGGCGCCATCTGTTGTCGGGTCACTGGATGGCGTGTTTTGCCCAAGATCTATCAATGTGTTATCCTCGTCATCGAATGTAAGCCTAATGTTTATTGGCACTTTGTTACTCGGCGTTATCGCTTGAGTCCCGGGATCTGAGCTTTGTGATGTTCTTGATGTAAGTTTTTGTTTTAACGATAAATTCTCTTCACTCAGTTTTAGTATTTCCAAACGTGCAATTTCGAGTTCCTTCCTAAGCTGTAATAACTCTGTCTTCAAGTCTTCCCTGTCACTATCATATCCAGTAGACAAGTCTGGTAAACTTTGTCCTCTTATTTCTGAATTTGTGGATTCAAAAGAAAGATCAAGGGATTCATTCAACATGTCTGCGTATTGTAACATTTTCGTCCGCCATCCTGATAATATTTCTTTGGTAGCGACCCCTGTCGGTTACTGGATAAAATCTATTTTTATTTAATTTCAAGTAGGTAAAGTAGGTGTTACACTTGTAATCGTAGTTCGCTGATACGAGTAGATGTCGTTATTTTGAGATTTGCAAATATTTACAAAAACAGTTTAGGTGTACCGGGATTCGATCCCATGCACAACAGTTAATGATCGGACGCAGTCGATGTTCGTAGCCGCTCCGCCACGAAGCAGTTGTAGGAACTGTCGAAAATAGTGAATATATTGTACGTTTTCTTTGTTGACCGTTAATTATGACACTATTTGAATTTCGTAAACAATTGTCGTTCACGATAAAATTTTCAGAAAAAGTCACTTATCGGGCAATAGTTTATACACTGTTCTTTACTGATGCTTTATATTTATGATTTTAATGCCACTTTTGTTATTGTTCATGCAAATGTTACTTAATTTTTAGTTTTGTTTACGTCTTTAATCACCGAGTTAATAAATCGTTTAAATGGCAATTATTCTGGATATTTAACGTAGATAACACTTGCACACCTGTATTGACACTTTAACTTCCTATTTTACTACGAATTACAAATTTTTACGAGAGAAAACTATTTATTAATATTTAAAATATGTGGAGCACAGAATTTTAAATGTTTTCGTGGCGAGTGGCGCCATCTTCCCTATCTTCTCGATGTCTTCCTTTGCTACTTTAACACAATGATAAGACTTATTTATATCCAGTTTCGAGAAAACTTTCTTACCTGCCAGCACGTACGTAAAATCGTGCAGCCGCGGTACGGGGTATCGGTCCGGCTTGGTGATAGCGTTGAGTCGCCTGTAGTCACCACAAGGCCGGATATCCCCATTTTTCTTCGCCACTACGTGTAGCGGACTGGCCCACGCGCTGTTCGATGGCCTGCAAATACCCATCTCCTGCATAGACCTAAACTCCTCCTTTACCTTTTGGTACCTGTTCGGCGGAAGAGGTCTAGCGCGCGCGTGTACGGGTGGGCCCGTAGTTTCTATATGATGCAATACTTTGTTATTATCGGTATCAGCGTCGTCATCCCTATACGGCCTAGGTTTAGTGATGTCTGAAAACTCCGATAATAACTCATGATAAGGGTGCTTGCCGTCTACAATGCTGACTGAGGGTTCCGCGCATTGAATCATGTTACCGCTTGTTATTACCTTTGACTCTTTATCTAATAGTTTTTGTGAGTTCAAATCTACTAGCAAATTATAATGACGTAAAAAATCTGCTCCTATTATTGGTTGTTTGACATTTGCTACAATAAAGGTCCATTTATACAATTTATTAAGGTTAAGATTTAATTTTAAATTTCTAGTACCATACGTCTGAATTTCTGAGCCATTTGCTGCATATAATTTAAAGTTAGAACTATTGTTTACATTATAGGTTTTTCTGGTAACAGGTAAGACGGAAACATTAGCACCAGTATCTATTAAAAAACACATACCCGTGTTGACGTCCTTGATGCTTAACCGGTGGTTTGACATGTCGATGCAATCTTCCACCGCAGACTGCACCGCTGTTAGTTTCCCGACTGACGTTTACCTACAGCGTCGCCCTTCCAGCTGCATGGTTGTTCGCACCTCGTAGCTTTCTTGCCGAATCGAAAGTGGTAGAAGCACATCCAATCCGTCGATCTCTTCCTGGCCCGCTGTCGCGACGGGTTGTACCTCCGTCCTCCAGGCGATGGTGAGCGAGATCGTGTAGCGTTCTTCTTCCAACTCTGATTGTGCATATCGTCGATCCTCTTGCTGAGTTTCGATATCTCCGCTACTAATGCATCGGTGCTCGATGTTGAGGGGCTGGCGGTGACTTCAGAAATAGCGTCGCTTGGCTCTGCTGTCTCCATAATTTTGTCCGCCTGCTCCGCCAGCTTATTCAGGTCGGTAACTTCGCTAATAGTCAACACGGTACGTGCTGCCGCTGGTAAATGTCCAATCTACAGGATGCGTAGTGTATCGTCTGGGAATCGTCCCCCGCCAAGGTCCTTCATTTTTCGGAGCAGCTGTGACGGTTTCTGATCTCCTAGATCGATTTCCTTTAGTAGTTTCCGGATTCGTCGTGTGTCTGATTCTTCGTAAACGCTAAGCAATCGCTCTTTCAGCGCCGTATATTGCTTATCTTCTGGCGGTTCGAATATCAGATCAGACACCTGCTGAACGCTGTCTTTGCTCAGCTTTGCGACGACTAGGTTAAACTTTTTCCTCTCACCTAGTTTCTGGTCTGCCACGATGACCTCGAATTGGCCAAACCATAGTCGCGGCTGGTCTGTCCAGAATTCCGGAATCTGCGTTTTGATGGTAATTTGGGCTAAATCACTGCCCCTATCTTCCCGTTTCACTGTGGGTTGAGCTGGCACTTGTGGTTGCATCATACTGTACAAAGTTCACGCTTACGTAGCACTAAACAATGTCCACGCAATTCACACAACACGTGTATATAACTTGCGTTCGGGGTCACCACTTTAGGGATTAATCGTGGGTGGAAATCCCTAATTTGAGTTCTGCCTCTTCTGGTCGCGGGTTCAGGGTTTAATTGAAACACGGCGTTCGTATACCGAATATATTTCGCGTAACCCAAGAGAGAACCGTTCACTCGGACCAGTGCGCAGTAACTGTCCGTTCCATGCATGCCTCACGCTCTCATAACTTTATTGCTTATCTTGTACTCTGCCATACATACTTACATGTGTCCCTACAGTATTACTTACCTCATCATAATTATTTTTAGTTTTTAATTTGTACCTTGTTCTTTTAGTTTATTAGTCTCCATTATGTGAATGTAAATTTGGGGAAGTAGCGAGACAGCCCCAACACAAGTATTGTCAATAACATAATGGGGCTGCCTCATGCTATACTTATGTTAAAAAAATTCTGGAACAATAAACAATTTATTATTATTATTACATTTATGTACTTAGTGTGCAATAGAAAGGATTAGAATATGGCGATCTTAATAATCTGTACTAATACTATGTATAAAGCTGAAGAGTTTGTTTGTTTGGTTGAACGCGCTCATCTCAGGAACTATTCAAATTGAAAAATATTTTAGTGTTGGAGAGCAAGGGAGAACGGAAACCACATCTGATCCGGCCCAACTGTCAACCTCACCTGCACGCGCCGGATGGCGACGACGTGGCGTATACCGTGTCGTGGTGCTCTCTGCTAGATAACGGACGAGGCTCTGGCGACCGAGCAGTGGCGGTATAACCATACACCTGGCCGGGCAACCAGTCGGAAGAGGCTACAGTGACCTTGGGGTCCAAATAACCCCTAAAATATCTGGTGCAGAAGGCAACGGGAAACCACTGCACTATTTTCCCAAGAAAACTGTATGAATATTATGTCCGCAAGTGGTGTTAGTATTTCATGCGATCCGACTGACCCTCGGCGCCATCGCAAACCCAGGATGCATGGTGGGAAATATGCGACTGGGCACTGTGTTGTAGACTACCAGGCAGACAGTGAAACTAGGACTACTGGTAGCATTGTACTGCCTAACTCGAGGAACCCCAAAAGTAAGCAAAGTATAAGAATTGGAACTTGGAATGTAAAAGGACTAGTAACACAACCAGGCAAACTCGATATAATGGATAGTGAGATGCAAAGTCGAAATATTGACATCCTAGGTCTCAGTGAAGTTCATTGGAAGGGAAGTGGTCATTTTGTCACTGAGAATGGTAATACCGTTTACTACTCGGGCTCGAATGAGAAAAGCGAGAATGGAGTAGCTTTTATAGTACCCAAGCGCTGGCAGGGAGCAGTAAAGGGATACCAGGGACCCTCTGACAGAATGGTGCTTTTGAAATTGGACACCAGACCAGTGACCCTGAATATTATACAGGTGTACGCTCCAACTTTTGCAGCTTCTGAAGACGAAATCGAGCACTTTTACTCAGACTTGAGAGAACTATTTCGAGCCATACCATCCCAGGAGATCGCTGTTGTAAAAGGAGACCTAAATGCTAAAGTCGGCCAAACGAGAAATGACCCTTTGAATGGCACTATCGTTGGTAACTATGGTCTAGGTAAACGTAATGACCGTGGCGAGATGCTAATGCCCTTTTGTATTGAGAGCCAAATGTCCATTATGAATACCTAGTTTCAGCACCACTCTAGAAGGCTTTACACATGGACAGCGCCGGGTGGAAAATACAAGAATCAGATAGATTACGTATTAATAAAATCTAGATGGAGGTCATGCATC
Source organism: Autographa pulchrina (assembly GCA_905475315.1). Classification (NCBI taxonomy): domain Eukaryota; kingdom Metazoa; phylum Arthropoda; class Insecta; order Lepidoptera; family Noctuidae; genus Autographa; species Autographa pulchrina. Next base: position 19,389,071 of record FR997761.1, on the reverse strand, counting down.
ACCAACTCCAAAACCCTGCCTGGTGCCGACTGCGGTAGCGACCATGAACTTCTCATTGCTGATTTCAAGCTTCGCCTAAGAAGCATTAAAAAACGCGTTAATAAACCTAGGTCCTTGAATAGGCCCGCGTTAAAACAATTTGAAAAGGAGATAAGACCAAAACTCCGGTCCCTAGAGCTTGACCCATTTGATTCAAGTGACATTGACTGGGTGAGATCTAAAGGCGTTATTCTCACAACTGCTAAAGAAGTTAGCGAACAGTTTAAGGGTGTACGTCATAAAAAGAATTGGATCAGTGATAATACTTGGGACTTGATTGAGAAGAGAAGAACTGCAAAAAGCGAAGGTTCTGTAACGGCTTACAACAAGCTACATAAAGAGGTGCAAACTGCTTTAAGATGGGACAAGGACAAACAAGTTTCTGGTATCTGTGAGGCAATAGAACAACACGCTGTGAAGGTACAAACCAAAGATCTCTTCGGTAAGGTAAAACAGTTAAAGAAGCCACCAAAACCAAAATCGTGGGTAGTTGAGAACAAGCAGGGTAACCCTCTCTCCGACCTCAGTCAGGTTTTAAACAGATGGCGAGAGTACTGCTACGAGCTTTACAGTGAAAACACGCATGAAGAGGTCGAAAGGTCATGGGATGATTACGAAGCCGAACCCAATATAATACGCAGTGAAGTGGAGGACGCCATCAAGAAGCTCAAACACAAGGCAGTGGGTCCTGATGGCATATCAGCTGCCATGCTTAAACATCTAGGCCCTGAAGGTGCCGAAATCCTCTACCAGATTTGGTACACTGGTACTTGGCCTCAGGACTGGGCACAATCAGCTGTCATCCCCCTACACAAAAAGGGCTCCACAAAGAAATGCGAACATTACCGCACTATTTCACTCATGCCCCACGCTAGGAAGATCATGCTCCAGATTTTGAACAAGAGATTGGCCGCCTACATAGATAGACAGATTCCTCCGGAACAGTCAGGATTTGTGCAAGGAAAAGGAACACGAGAACAGATACTGAACGTACGCCTACTCATTGAAAAATGTCGCGAATTCAATAAACCTCTTGTGTTGTGCTTTATAGACTATGCCAAAGCATTTGATTGCGTAAAATGGAACTCCATGTTCAGGATAATGTCGGAAATGGGCGTGCCATCTTATTTTCCTTGTCCAGAGGCTGTACCTTAACGGGTCGAGCTTTGTGAAATTGGATGAATCACAATCTGAAACATTCCATACAGAACGAGGGGTCCGTCAGGGATGCATACTTTCTCCGAAGCTGTTTAACCTCTACGGCGAGTATATTATGAGGAAGGCGCTTGATGGCTGGGACGGCGGCGTTACGGTGGGCGGTACGAAGATCACGAACCTTAGATATGCCGATGATACAACAATCTTTGCAGCCAGCGAGTCCGAGATGGCTGCGATCTTGGAGCGAATAGAGAGAGTGAGCCTAGAATTTGGTCTGCACATAAACCGCTCAAAGACCAAAGTGATGACGGTGGACAGAGCTCAAGTTTTAAGTCCAACAAATGCGCTCAAGGATTATGAGAAAGTGGAGGAATTTATATACTTGGGGTCGCTGATCTCTAACAGTGGTAACTGCGAGAAAGAAATCGGACGCCGTATCGGAATGGCCAAAAGCGCTATGACTAGCCTCGATAAAATCTGGAAAGACCGTAATATTCGCCGAGTAACTAAGATGCGTTTGGTTCGTACGTTGGTCTTCTCTATCTTCCTGTATGGGGTGGAAACTTGGTATCTCAGGAAAAAGGAACGCAAAAAGATCGATGCCTTCGAAATGTGGTGCTGGAGAAAGCTGCTACGCGTTCCTTGGACAGCTATGAGAACCAATGTCTCCATCCTCGAAGAGCTGAAGGTCACCAAGCGCCTGCTGACTATGTGCCAGGAAAGGATCCGGAGTTTCTTTGGGCACATAATGCGATCCCCATTGCACAGCCTGGAGAAACTCAGCATTCTCGGACAAGTAGAGGGGAAGCGCGCTAGAGGAAGAGCGCCAGCTAGATGGGTGGACCAAGTCAAGGAGGTGACTGGAGGCCAGATATGGAGAGCGGTACATATGGCGCAGAACCGGACCGAGTGGAGAAGATTGACATACAGTCACGATCCTCAGCATTGAGGGAACGACCAGAAAGAAGCCCATTTATCGGGGAAGGCTATAGGCTATATAACATCACGCTACGATCATATTCTAATTATATATAATAAGATATCATATTAATCTTGCAAAGTCTTACTGACCTTCGCGATGGCCTTTATAATATAGAATTATACCGTGATAACGATTTAAGAGGATTACCCCGCTCAAATCCCAAAAACACTGTAACTTTAAAGAAAATTGTAGATGAATCCTCTCGTGCGTTTTCCATATAAAAAATATATGATATACTTAAGGTTATCACAAATAAATTGTATTGTTTAAAATTTTAATAAACTTTCCCAAATTTGGAAAAAAAAATTATTAAATGGGACCTTTTTCAACGTAAATTGTAAATTGTCTCAGTAACGGCTGAATAGTTTGGCGTGAATTTTGTACCATAAAATGTGTAATGACGTATTTCACAATTTGTATTGTTTTTTTTTCTTATTTCTTCTCATATTTCTTAAAAATGAATAAAAATCCGAATCCTAACCAATACCCCGCTGAAGCACCCCCGCTACGGCCTGTGACGCGTACTCGGGAAGCGATACATCAGTGTCTCGATGACTCTTGTGACGGGTGGACTGTACGCGCGTTATTTTTTCCGAATCTATACTATAATATTATAAAGCTGAAGAGTTTGTTTGTTTGTTTGTTTGGTTGAACGCGCTAATCTCAGGAAGTACTGGTTAGAATTGAAAAAATCTTTTTGTGTTAGATAGTCCATTTATCGAGGAAGGCTTTAGGATATATAACATCACGCTGCGACCAATAGGAGCGAAGCAGCAGTGAAAAATAACACAAAAACGGGGGAAAATATTCATACTTGAAAGCTTCCGTTGCGTGCGCTGCGTAAACGGTTCGAGTTACCCAAAATATATGTATCAAAGAATTGTTCCTCTTTGAATGATCTAAAAAAATGTCTGCGACAGTATATGTCTATCTTTTAAAATTGACTCACTATAACCTTTTTTAAGGTAATCATTTGGTCGAAATTAATGCATTATCTATACTAATATTATAAAGCTGAAGAGTTTGTTTGTTTGTTTGGTTGAACGCGCTAATCTCAGGAAGTACTGGTTAGAATTGAAAAAATCTTTTTGTGTTAGATAGTCCATTTATCGAGGAAGGCTTTAGGATATATAACATCACGCTGCGACCAATAGGAGCGAAGCAGCAGTGAAAAATGTCACAAAAACGGGGGAAAATATTCATACTTGAAAGCTTCCGTTGGGTGCGCTGCGTAAACGGTTCGAGTTACCCAAAATATATGTATGAAAGAATTGTTCCTCTTTGAATGATCTAAAAAAATGTCTGCGACAGTATATGTCTATCTTTTAAAATTGACTCACTATAACCTTTTTTAAGGTAATCATTTGGTCGAAATTAATGCATTATCTATACTAATATTATAAAGCTGAAGAGTTTGTTTGTTTGTTTGTTTGGTTGAACGCGCTAATCTCAGGAAGTACTGGTTAGAATTGAAAAAATCTTTTTGTGTTAGATAGTCCATTTATCGAGGAAGGCTTTAGGATATATAACATCACGCTGCGACCAATAGGAGCGAAGCAGCAGTGAACAATGTCACAAAAACGGGGGAAAATATTCATACTTGAAAGCTTCCGTTGCGTGCGCTGCGTAAACGGTTCGAGTTACCCAAAATATATGTATGAAAGAATTGTTCCTCTTTGAATGATCTAAAAAAATGTCTGCGACAGTATATGTCTATCTTTTAAAATTGACTCACTATAACCTTTTTTAAGGTAATCATTTGGTCGAAATTAATGCATTATCTATACTAATATTATAAAGCTGAAGAGTTTGTTTGTTTGTTTGTTTGGTTGAACGCGCTAATCTCAGGAAGTACTGGTTAGAATTGAAAAAATCTTTTTGTGTTAGATAGTCCATTTATCGAGGAAGGCTTTAGGATATATAACATCACGCTGCGACCAATAGGAGCGAAGCAGCAGTGAAAAATGTCACAAAAACGGGGGAAAATATTCATACTTGAAAGCTTCCGTTGCGTGCGCTGCGTAAACGGTTCGAGTTACCCAAAATATATGTATGAAAGAATTGTTCCTCTTTGAATGATCTAAAAAAATGTCTGCGACAGTATATGTCTATCTTTTAAAATTGACTCACTATAACCTTTTTTAAGGTAATCATTTGGTCGAAATTAATGCATTATTGCCAATTATTTTTCAGCCAAATCAAGAGTGGAGGTCTATGAATATGCTCAAAATGGTTTTAACATTGTGTCTAACTGGCTCCGTAATAATCTCCTAACATTAAATGCAGATAAAACTAATTACATTTTATTCACAATGAGGAATACTAACATACCGCTTACTAATCAAAACATTTACGCACACAATAGTTGCACGTATGCTGACACTGCATGTTCTTGCCCTACTTTAGCTACAGCTGACAATGTAAAATATCTAGGTGTCACCATTGACTCAAATTTAAACTTCCGTAAACATATTGATTTACTATGTACGAGAGTTCGCAAATTAATCTACGTTTTTAAGAATTTACGAAACATAGCTGACTATAAATTAATTAAACAGGTATATTTAGCTTTGTGTCAATCCATTCTTACATACTGCATAACTTCTTGGGGTGGTGCGGCAAAAACCATTTTACTGCCGCTAGAGCGTGCTCAAAGAGCAGTTCTAAAGGTTGCTACCTTTCGCCCTTTTAGATTCCCTACCGACCAGCTATATACAGCATGCAGTGTGCTTACAGTACGGCAATTACATATTTTATACACAGTACTACACCAGCACACCGCACTACCTTTTGACCCTATACCCTCTGATAAGAGAAGAAAGGACATAGTTTGCATAACTCCTCAAACGAAACATGCGTTTGCTAAACGTTTTTATGTATTTTTAGGACCTTTTCTATATAATAGGCTTAACAAGATACTTAGCTTCTATAGTGTTACGTACAAAAATTGTAGCAACATTTTATCAGATTATTTAGCAAAACTCAATTACACAGACACTGAAAAACTTTTAGAAATTATGGCATGACGACACCTGATCTGTAATTGTTTACTTTTGTATAATTTTTAAGTTTTACTTTTAGATAATAATTTACCATTAAGCTTTTTCTCATATTTATTTTTAACTTTATTCTCTTCTATCCCAAAGTACTTATTTGGACTAGATAGTGATGGCCTGAAACACAGGTTTAAATTAACCTAGCTCGGGCGGGTCGCTGCCGAACATCGTAATCCCTAACCAGCATATTTTCACCAATAAAATTTTCATCTTAGTATTAGTTTTATGTTAAGTTATAATTATTGTCTTCAAACTTATTATTGTAAGCTGAATTGTACAACTTTATGTAAACGTTTTTTTTTTTTTTTTATTTCAATAAATTATTATTATTATATTATTATTATTATTAATTATTTGCTACAGAGTTTTATCAACATAATCTATACTAATTATATATAATTATCATTTACGCAGAAATACTTTTTTTTTTAACTTCTTAATCGTGGTCATAATAACAGAAATTGACGCGGACGAAGTCGCGGGGATCAGCTAGTAAAAACTAAAACTACTCGTTTTTAATGATTTTTGAATGAAATCATATTGTAAATAGTATAAGTATAAATATTTCGTAAAAAAACAACAGAAATTAAGTTATAATAATAAAAATAATATCCTGGGACAACTCACACACGGTTATCTGATCCCAAGCTAAGCAGAGCTTGTGTTATGGTAACCAGACAACTGATAAACTTACTTATATATTTCTAAATACATACATATTATAGATAAATTACACCCAGACACCAGAACAAATGATCATGCTCATCACACAACCTTTGTCCTGGGCGGGAATCGAATCCACGACCTCCGGTATAGCAGTCAGGGTCACTAACCACTAGACCAACAGGCCCGTCTCAGTTTGTAAATATATGAAAAGTAGTTTGTAATTTCGTTTAGTTTTTTGAACCTGTCATAGAGTAAGGCTAACTAGGTATGCCTAAATATAAGAATAAATGTAAGGTGAAGCGTGGCCGAGCTCTCCAAAACTATTGGTCTAAGCTGCTCGTTATGGTACCTACCATAAAGAGTTCATTATTTTCTAGTGTTTTTATTTTTTATTGTTTTTGAGTCAATGAAGCATTTCACTGTAAATTCTCAATAACAGCACCGTTTTTTGCGTGATAGTTGATCATTATTTTGTTGCGAAGTTTTTTTTAAGTTGTCATAAAAAATATAAATCGTTATACTCGATAAGTTCAACGACCTCGCTCGAGCTGCCGGCTAGTACCTATTTTGTGCTTGTGTGCGTGCGCGCACCGCCACATTTATGTGTGTTTATTTATTGTTACCTATCTAGGTTTCTAAACTGAGTTGCAGTGTTGTAATATCCGTGCCACACGTCCGTACTTTCGTGGTGGATAGAAAAAAATGAAATGTAAAAATATGTTCTTTTTTTATATTTCGAAACTATTATCGATTCTGAACCGGAAAGTTTGTTTTAAAAACAAACCCTGCAAATTAAAAATAAGGGTACCCGGTACATATTTTAATATCGAAAATTAAAATACCTACAGGGTTAAAATGTCAATGTTCAAAAGATCGAAAACTTAAATATCGAAGGACCATATGATCGATATATAAGTTATAATGTTGATTTCTGTTGTTTACGAAAGTAAACGAGCAACATAAACCGTCAAGACGAACACCACCTCAGTCTGCCTGTGACCATGATACCTGCAAAGGTGTCGAAAATCAATACAAACCGCGATAAAATTCGTAAAAGTAGTTTTATTTCAACGAAAATTATAATTCTTACATAAAAAACGACTTCTTAATAAGTCAAATTTTTATTTCTTATAGATCCCAAAAAAGCACCAGCTTTCGAATAAAAAAAGAATTATCAAAATCGGTTCAGCCAGTCGAAAGTTATGAGGCACCAAACATAAAAAAATACAGTCGAATTGTGTACCTCCTCCTTTTTTACACGACTGCCCAAAAAGGAGTGTTATGTTTTCAGGGTTCATGTATGTATGTATGTAGGTATGTATGTATGTATGTATGTTTGTGAGTTTCTTTATTCCACCATAACTTCTAAAAGGCTTGACCGATTTCAATGTTTGTGGTATCATTAGAAGCTTTGAGTTATCCCGAGTGACATAGGCTATGTGGACATTAAAAAATGGTCAAGTGTGAGTCGAAATCGCCTGCAAAGGCTTCCGAACGAAATTTTTTTGTGTTGTGTCATGCTTTTTTGTTGTTCACTAAAAGGTATTAAATAAAAAAAATATAATTTAAAATTAAAAAACACGCCTGCCATGTAAAAAAAATTAAAAACAAGTCAAATATTTGCAGTCGGGGGACCTGTAATGAATTGTTCCAAGTAACCGACCCCGACTGCAAATATTTGACTTGTTTTTAATTTTTTTTACATGGCAGGCGTGTTTTTTAATTTTAAATTATATTTTTTTTATTACAGTTGGTTAAAAATAACGAAAGTTTATAATGTCGAATTGTTAAATAACCTACGACCAATATATCTAAAATGAAATTATCTACAATAGAACCATCGAAATACCATCGAATGCTATATCGAAAGTACAGAGTATCGAATGGCCTAACTATCTAACTATCAATATGGGTATAGTTGTGGTATAGTTGTTTTATCACAAAAGCGGGTGAGCCTTTTGTAGTTGTAATGCGTGGACACGCGACAGTCAGGGTTAGCAAGCTTGTCGTAAATACGACTTGGTAAAATAAAATATAAACTTATAAATGTTACAAAATTTATTTTGTACATAATTATGATGTTAATTATATTCAACCGTATTTCAAGTCGAATCTAAACAATTTAAAATTTTAACCGACTTAAAAAAAAAAAAACATTTTTATGATTTATATTTTAACTAGCTGACCCGGCAGACTTCGTACTGCCACAATCGATAAATAAGAGCCTAAACTTTTGTATAAAATAAACTTAAAACAAATTGTTTTTTTTTTTTTTTATTTAATTCCGAACATTTTCATATTTATTCACCTTTTTAACCTTCCCTGGGCTTCAACAAATAATTCAATACCAAAATTAGCCAAATCGGTCCGGCCGTTCTCGAGTTTTAGTGAGACTAACGAAAAGCAATTCATTTTTATATACAATAGACGACCCGCCCTGGCTTTACACGGGTGCAATGCTGATACTAAAATAATGTACTACAGAATGTCTTTATATACAACGTTCACAGCTTTTTTGTCATTAGACAATACAAACATGTTTCCTTTAGAGGTTACTCTGGAAAGAGCGACATATAATTGGCCATGTGAAAAATGCTTGTGTCTCTGGATCTGCAATAAAATAAATTTGCAGAAATTTGTGATCATTGGGTCGAAGTGGTAGCAAGCTCCCAGCTAAGTGATACACTTGCCCTTGAATTTTAAATGTAGGCATTAAACCACGCTCAACGACTTGCTTACTTTTAAAAGAGGTCATTTGAAATGCGTTATTATAACGGCGTATATTGCGCATGAATTGTTTGGATTTCGGATGATCACCCGTAAGGAGAGAGTGAAGTGGTTCAGGTAGAGTAAGAATTTTTTCTAATTTTACTTTTCCTTGTAAGCAACACATGCCTTCCGATTCGTCCTTGAATTTCAATGCCAAGCAATGTTCACACACCTATTGATACTATACGATCGTCCTTGTAATGAATCGAAGGATCGTAATTCATGGCAGAATTTTCTTTACTAACCCATGAATTAGTTACTGTCCCGGATCTGTGGCTGTTCGGTTGTCCGTTTTGTTCGGTGTTACTATGTGTCTGTGCGGACGATTCTCTGTCTCTCTGTATTCGATTTCTATCCCTATCCTGGCTGAGGCGAGCCTCACGCTCTACAGATGATTCTCTTGCTCTCTGTATTCGATGTCTATCCCTATCCTGGCTGCGGCGAGCCTCACGCTCTACTGAGGATTCTCTTTCTCTCTTAGCTCTATATCTATCCCGAAGCTGGTTGAGGCGAGCCTCACGTTCCGTTGACGATTCTTCATCTCTTACTCAACGTGCTTTTCTGGCATTCACTGTACTACGACCTATGTTCGAACGACGACATCTTCCAGACATGACTTTTTAATTTCTGTACTTAACTCTAAATTGAAACCAATATCTTAATAGAAAAATCCTATCTAACCTAATCCTATCTAACCTAATCTACTTACTATAAGTGCGGTATAAAATTTAACCTTAATACCGACTAAAGTACAAACATACAATTCCTAAAAAATAAGTAATAATTGTTATTTTCCTCGCTAGAGAGCTCCGATAAACGCGTGAGATCGCTGCTAATCATAAAGTGCTAGAGGGCGAAGCGCGGCCTTTGACGCAATATTTATAAGAAAGTTACAGAAATAAACTATTTTTTTTTTATTTTTCATTTATAGGCACGCCCCCCCGGGCGGTACCGCCGCAACCGCTGTCCCTGCATTTTAAATTTGCAATATCTTCGAAAATATTCATTTAAATTTATGCTGTAAAGGGCCATATTAATCTATATTACATGCACAATGTATTTAAGGTACTTAATTGGATAAGGATTAGTGCTGTATTGCTTAAAATGGCTTTTTCGTAAATAATTAATAAGTAAAGGATAAAAAATGGTTATTGTGGGCTATCCCCAAGAGATAGACATATACCATCGCGGACTTTTTTGTAGACCTTTTTAAGGTGTACAATACTGTAGTACATTATTTTGATCTATCTCGTAGGGTTCAGCCAGCGTTTGCAATGTAAGCACAAAAAAATTATCTGTGTTTCTCTTCTATGTTATGCATGTATTCTAAATATAAACCTTCCTCTTGAATCACTCTATCTATTAAAAAAAACCGCATCAAAATCCGTTGCGTAGTTTTAAAGATCTAAGCATACATAGGGACAGACAGCGGGAAGCGACTTTGCTTTATACTATGTATATATATATATATATATGTATATATGTATGTATGTAGTGATGATAGTGATAGTGATAGTGATGATGATGATGATTTTAATGATTTCTTCTTTATTTGAAAGCTGGTGCTTCCCGTGTGGTCCATAAGAAAACCATATAAGACTTATTTTCGGTTCTTTTTTGTAATAGGTTATATGGTCATTCGATATTTATGTTTTCGATGTTTTGAACATTGACATTTTAAACGTAGGTTTCAAATATGTACCCAAATAAACATCAATCATTATTTACCTGAAGTATAATATAATAATATAACATAACTAGCTGTACCCGCGACGTTGTTCGCTTATAAACCTATCATTCATCTTTATGAATAAATATTTGGCTGTGATATAGAGGGCCACCAACACGAACTACCCACTGCCGAGTAAATTTTGTCACAAATGTTGCTGTTAGTATAAATTCTCAAAATAAAAAAGTACCATCGTCATAATATATAATTAGCTTACCTCTAAAACTTTTAAGGATTGGTTTTGATGCTACTTTGTTTAAAAATTTTAGATTTATCTTCCAAGTCCAGAACCGTGAGAAAAAATTGACATTTTCATGGTGACTTTCGATCTCAATATCCAAAATATGTCTACCTTGGGCAGTTTTGAACTGACTCTTTTATCTTCTTTTTTATTTATGTAGTATGTTTTCTCTTTTGTGCTTTACCCAGTTGGTTATAATAATTGAAGGTCAATGTTTTTGTATTGAGTCTACTGGCAGCGCCAACTCTGAGTTAAAGTGAAAGCAGCTGTCGCTCTAGGCAGTAAATGGCAAAGGGCACCCAAAAACTGAATCCATAAAAACAAATTAGTCCATTTTTTAGTGACTATTATTGTATTTTGGTACTGTATATGGATTGTCTTAAAATCTGAAATAAAATGATTATTATTATGCTATAGTTCTCGTTGGTACCGTAGTCCCTAGTGAGACTACGGGCGCGAGGTTTTGGTGCGAAACCTCGAAATTGAACTACGCAGTTAAATTGAGAGTGGATATCAGATAGGCAGTGACTGACATGAGACCCATGAAACTGAAAGAGGATGTAGTTACAAAAAGTCGACGTACGGTTTGAGAGGCGCAGTGGCAGAATTACCAAAACTGTGTTTAAAATTATTTGTTTGGAAAGATTAAGTAATAGCTGTCCAAGGACAATCTCATTCTACCCTGATCAAAGTCAGAGGCTGTATCCTGTACAATTCGCTTTATTCTGCCCAGCATAAGGTGATGGGCTTAAATACCGCATGTATATATTTTAAAATGTAGAGAATGCGATAGAAAGTTTATTTTATTTAGAGTTTTGGGCAACCTTCCGGTAATAGGGTACAAAAACTTTATGAAATTTAAACACATAAATAAAACTTCATGTACGCATAAAAACCTACATGAGAAGCAAGCTACCTTTTAATGAATATTAAAGAGGTAGTATATACTAAAGATTGTGTAATAAAAAGATCATTGGGTTTTTGGGTAAAAGAGAATAAATAACAAATACAAAAAGATCTTGTCCATGGAATGTAATATAGATGAACAATAGAAAACATTACACATTATGTTGGAAAAATAGTTAAAAAGTGGATTAAAGCCAAGATTAACCAACGATAAAGTGATCTATGGGGAAGCTTACGTTTTCAAGTCAGAAGCGAATGCGTAAATTTCCAAGCAAATGGCCAGGACATTTACGCCTGAATCACTTTACGGTATATGCCATGCACGTTTGTTCCTCCATGATCAGCAATGAGGAACAAACTTACCTACGGAGATTAGTAAATAAAAACACTAAATAATTGTAAGTTTATATATCGGTTGAGAAAAAATTCACGACCAAAAGACGTCGTTTATTGCGACTAAAAATACAACAAAATGTTACAAATATTTTTTTACTTAAAAAAGATACGTTAGTAAAACACAAAAAGAGTTAGCTCTACTGAGATTTGAACCATTTGAAGTAAATGGCGCATGAAAAAAAAAATAAACATTAACAACAGGATTTGAACTTGCAGCAAGATCACTCATTTCCAATCGTTCAACCGCCAAGCTGTTTACTTCGATAGGTAGTTCACTAAAATATAGGTACTAATCAAATTGAAGTTATTTGATTGCTATATCTACCTCAGTCTGCCATGGTTACCCTCTTGTTTATCTGTCAATAATGCCAATTTATGTGTGCAGTTGAGAAAATGATTTTGGAAATTTAAAGCTCCACCCTTTATCAGCTAGATTCAATAGCATGTTTCAACATAGCTAACAACCATCTACGATTTCTTGAAAACATTCTCTCAATTTTTTACACCATTTGATTAAGTAGTTTATGTTTGATACTGTAACTTGATATCTGACCCCCGGCAAAAGAGAGTTGTAAAATCGAAATCTTTCACTTTTATACTACTTTTAGGATTTTATCTTTGTATCAAATTCTCGTGTCACAATGTTAGTTGCCATACTCCTCCGAAACAGCTTGACCGATTTTTACTAAATTTTATATGCATATTCAGTAGGTCTGAGAATCGGCTACTATTTTTATCTATATATTATAATATCTATATCGCATTAGGTAACCCTGTAAAGATAGTCGTCAGATGGAAATATAATAATAGATAGATAGAAAATAAATTAATCTATTAAAAAAAAAAATTATTTAAATCTTCATTATGTAGTAGCACCCGTGATCAAGTAGATAAATGTTGAAAGCTAAAAAAAGGTCATCCTAACTATTCCCGTTACTGAGAACCAATAGGTACTTACCTGGTCATCATCAATCCTTCAGAATTCATCATGTAGTAGCACCCGTGCTCAAGTAAATAAATGTTGATAGCTAGGTAATCCTAACAATTCCCGTTACTGAGAACTAATAAGTACTTACCTGGTCATCATCCGACCTGCAGAATTCATCATGTAGTAGCACCCGTGCTCAAGTAGATAATGTTGAAAGCTAGGTCATCCTAACTATTCCCGTTACTGAGAACCGATAAGCACTTACCTGGTCATCATCAGACCTTCAGAATTCATCATGTAGTAGCACCCGTGCTCAAGTAGATTAATGTTGAAAGCTAGGTCATCCTAACTATTCCTGTTACTGAGAACCAATAAGTACTTACCTGTTGAGTTCTGAGGTTTACGCGAATGTTAGACATTGAAATAAAACTACTTTTACGGATTTTATCGCGGTTTGTATTTTGATTTTAGTTTCCGACGTTTCGACACCTTTGCAGGTATCATGGTCACGGGCAGACTGAGGTGGTGTTCGTCTTGACGGTTGTTGTTGCTCGTTCTACCTTCATATTTTTATTAATTATTTGTGTTCCGGCCTACGCAATATGAGCTCACGGTGTCTTGAGGTCTTGCAGCGCTGCTCTTGGGTTTGATTTTGAGTTTGTTAATTATCGGATCCCAAGTAGGTGATATCTTCCAGCCGTCTTCTCTATTGAAATTAGGGTGTTTTTAAAAAACGTGGAGGTACTTTGATCTTGACATTAAATGATAAAAAAGTTGAAGACCTACAAATATGTAAACAACTTTATAAAATTAATTGTTTTGAAGTTTGCGGTGTAAAGGATTTGGAGACAAATACTTTTATTATTTGTTGTTACAGAATTCCTGAGAATAGTAATATCGAAAGTTTTATGCAGAGACTTGAACAGCTGTTACAACATTTCATCAATAGGCAATGTATAATTTGTGGTGATTTTAATATTAATTTATCAAAGGATGACACAAAGCGACGTTCTTTTCTATCGCTCCTGGCATGTTACAATTTTCGACATTTAATTTACTCAGATACATTTAGACGCAATAATTCAAGCTCTTGTATCGATAATATTTTGACTAATATTGATGGGACAATTATTAAAAGTATAGAAACAGACCACAATGGTCTATCTGATGGGCATGCGGGCCTTTTTTGTACATTGTCACTAGAAAAAGTGGCTTATATGAAGGAAAAAAGTTACATGTACATCGAGAGAAGATTATATAATAAAACGAATAAGTCTTGTTTTAGGCAGAAGTTGTTACAGGAAAACTGGCGCGCAAGTACATTTATTGACAAACTTAGTGAACTACATTTCAACGCATTTCCTAAAAAGAAAATAAAAATAAATACAAAAAACAGCAACAAATCTAAATGGTTAACGGAAGGAATAAAAGTCGCTAGTAAAATGAAACGGTTTCTAAAATTCGTTGACAAAGAAAATTGTGACGATTCAATATTAAACTATCGTATTAATTATTTTAGGGTACATATGAAAGTAGTACGACACGCGAAACGATTAGTAGTAAGAACAGAAATAAATCTAGCTCGGAATTCTTGTAAATTTATTTGGAAACATGTTAATAGCAAGAGGAATTCTAAAAAATCGAGAAATGATAATTTGATACTTAAAGATAACAATAAAATAATTCATAATCCTTTAGACGTTGCTGATACTCTATTAGAAAAGTTTTGTAGTAATTCGAATCTTACCATGAGTGACATCAATACAGCAAAAGAGTATTTACTAAATCATGGAACGAGCATAAAGGAGGATATGGTATTTGAACCGGTAACACCTTTCGAAATTTTTAAACTGGTCAAAACTATGGATAGTAAAAAATCTTTTGGCCATGATGAAATTCCTATAACTATCATAAAGGAAAACATTGATGCATTAGCGAGTCCTTTGGCCGTTTCAATAAACGAATATATAAATAATGGTGTTTTCCCTGAACAATTTAAAATAGCTAGAGTACTACCTTTTCATAAGAAGGGATCTAAAACAGATTCAGGCAATTATAGGCCTATCTCTTTGTTGCCCGTATGTTCCAAAATATTTGAAAAAATAATGAAAGTGAGGCTTGCTTCTCATTTGAAGAAACACAAAATAATAACCGACCAACAATTTGGTTATCAAGATAATTTAGGAACGATAGATGCTATTGACATATTAATTGATGACGTAGTGTGTAAATTGAATGCTCAACTGAAAGTAGCAGGACTTTTCCTCGACCTGAGTTCTGCGTTCGATACAGTGGATCATTGTATTCTTTTGAACAAGTTAGAATTTTATGGCATTAGAGGAAATGTGTTGAATTTATTCAGATCCTATTTATATAATAGAAAGCAGTATGTGGAAATAAACAAAATTCAAGAAGATGGGCATGAAAATCTGTACAAATCAGACTCTGTCATAATAAATAAAGGTGTGCCCCAAGGATCAGTTTTAGGTCCTGTCTTCTTTATAATATTTATAAATGATTTGATAGCGTACATGAAAAGTTTTTCAAACGATACAAAACTTGTAGTTTTTGCCGACGACACAAGCGCCATCATAGCAAGCGACACTATAGAAAATTTAGAAAAGAAAATTAACTTGGTTCTAGGTGCTCTTGAAAAATGGTTTACTATGAATGGTTTAAAACTAAATCTAAAAAAGACGCAATGTTTATTATTTAAATCGACTGTGAAGAGCAACGATACCATCAAAGTGCATATATTAGGGAATATAGTAGATATTGTTGACAATGTAAAATTTTTAGGGGTACAAGTAGATGCAGTTTTAAATTGGAAGAAGGAATTGGAAGTAGTCACTAACACTATAAGTAGTGCTTGCTATGCTCTCGGAAGTCTGAGAGATGAATTCACCATTGCTCACCTTAGAATGGTATATTTTGCACTAATTGAGTCTAGACTTAGATACAGCATAAAGTTCTGGGGCAACAGCTACCAATACAATATTAATGCTGCTTTCGTGTTACAGAAAAGAGCCTTGAGAACTATGCTTCGCGTTAAACAAACGGAGTCGTGTAGAGACCTTTTTAAACATCTGCAAATTCTTACCGTACCATGCCTCTATATTCTTGTCCTTCTTAGTCACTTTATACAAAATATTAATAAGTTTGAGACAGAAGAACAGAGACATATCAGAATCAAAACGCGAAGAAAGGATCTGCCCAATTTCATACAGCCTAAGCTTAATGTCGTTAAACATGCCTCAAGAGTGCAATTAGTAAATCTGTACAATAAATTGCCTGTAGAATTTAAAAACTCTATGAATCCAAATGAATTTAAGAGAAAATTAAAGTCATTGTTATTGAAGAAATGTTATTACAGCATAGACGAGTTTCTTAAAGATAATAAAAATTAATTCAAAGTGATATCTGGGGGCACGGCAGTGCCCCAGCCAAGTCTCGAGCAAAACGGGCACGGCCGTACCATTCTTTTCTCGAAGCGTTTCGCGGCTATTTCACCCAACCTGTATCATCGATACGGACAAAGCTAGGGGTTTGGGTTTTCGATGACCTAGAGTAAGTATTAAAACAAGCTCAGCCTCAAAATTACATGACATTTGAACCAATAGTTTACGAGTTATGAGCGATCAAAGTTACACCATTTTGTCACTCACTGACTCACTCACTGACCGATCATCAAAAATCTAAGGTACTTTTAGCAAACTTAGAACCTTCAAATTTGGCACCAAGATAGGTTTTTAGCTACATGTAAAGGGAAAATTATAAAAACGGTAATAAATTATATACCTTAGTAAATAATATGAAACAAATTTATATTTGCGGTTTTACAAGAACATGGTATATGAATTTTGACTGCATTGTTAACTTTGTTCTTTGTTTATGTACAAAAAGCAAATATTTTTTATTGCAATTTTGTTTATTTATAAAAAGAAAAGAAAGAGACCTACAAAAAATAAATGAGATCCCACCAAAAACATTCAATGTAAAAAAAAAGCCAAGTCTCTCTATGCAATTCTTCCATCGTAAAAAGTTTTGAGATCGCATAGGAGCCAAGTCCTGTTCAACTTAATTTGTAATAATAAATCAATATTTTGTGACTATATCAATAGTTTTGTTTACATTACAATAATAGTGACTTGGCCATGAGCACAATAAGATACAAATATAAAACGGCATATTTGGAGGAGTTGCAAGTAAATAATAAATAATATCAGGACACCTTAACCGACAGTCGGTATCATCCAAGATCAGTGAACTACACATGCACTATGGCGCATGTTTAGTCCATAGTGATCTCAAATTCCAATCAGTTACAAAATCATGTCCATAATACCTATATATAATATATAAATTCAACGGTATTTGCACGTAATTACAAGGAGCAAACGACCTTTAACTTGTGCTCATGGCCAAGTCACTGTTATTGTAATGTAAATAAAACTATTGATATAGCCACAAAATACTGATTTATTATTACAAATTAAGTTGAACAGGACTTGGCTCCTATGCGATCTCAAAACTTTTTACGATGGAAGAATTGCATAGAGAGACTTGGCTTTTTTTTTACATTGAATGTTTTTGGTGGGATGTAATTTGTTGACTGTCATGCATGATATTATACACCTACATTTGATAATTTTATTGACATAGTACTTTTATATTATTTATAAATTTTTATTACACTGACATTGTATAATTTTATGGCTTATGTTAAGTACGACGAACCAATGTGTAATGTTGTATTGTTGAAAAATTTTGTATTCTTTATTATTATTTTTTCCTGGCTGTACAATGATTTTAAATGTTTTTTCTTTTTGTTAAGTACCTTTAATGTCAAAACCCACTGTTCGACACAAATGTAAATTTGTTGAAGAATAAATAAATAAAGCATAGATAATTCTAATAAAGCTGCGAACTGTTCTGGGCTTGCTCGAGATCTAGATTCCATCCTATAAAAGTTATCACTTCATTTAAGGTATCTTTCATTTAAGTAAATGCATGATATCATATTATTTCGAATGACATTAATGTTTAAAATTATATTCCACACTGTGATATTATAATAAACCAATTAGTTATAAGAAGAACTTGTACCTTATTTTGCTTACTTTTTTAACACTTAAAACAATTATTCCTTTCTTAAAAATTCAAAACAAAACTTCAGCCCGCGCACAAAGTACAGAACTGTGACTTTGACATTAGTTTGACGTTTCTGGGAACTGTTAGAAGGTCACTCAACCCAAGTGTCTTTTTAAAAAAACTACTTTTTCACACACACTCACTTTATTATTAAAAGTTACAATAATTAGGATGAACTTCCCAAATATACTCAAAGGTACTATACGCGACGGCGTCCAAGATCTAACTGTCTTTTAATATATGAAATACAGCCATGCTGTAGTTAAATTGCAACGTTGCACTAATGATGGGAATTAATTATATTGAAACAAAGAATTGCTGATGTTAGCTCTTAGTGCCTTGTAATAAGGGTTATAACAGCTCCCCCTTTGAAACGGAGCATTATGTCCTTGAAGGATAAGCGAAGTTAAAAGAAAATAGCAAATAATTAAGTAGATTTGGGAAAACATTTACAAAATTAAACTACAAACAAAACACAAAGTATTACAATATAATATAAAATAATAACTAATAATTTAAGTTCCTGTTTGACGGGAACTTACTCTTATGTATTACAGCTGTAGTTGTACAATTTTGGTAAGATTTTATAGATTTTTTATCTTCTTCAGATGACGAGGACATTTCTGTCATCTCTACAGAGTTAGACATTTTAGATTTAGTTTTACTATTATTGTAACAATGGTTAAATATTTGGACACAACATCCAGTTCCGTTAGGCGAATTTTGGTTCTTAAAGTAACGATAGATTCTATAACTTAGATATAAGATTAAGCTAACAATAAGTATATAAGTAAACGTAGAATAATAAGGGCCGTATTTAATAAAATGCGACTCATTTTGAGCTTTATTAATTTCGGACTCCAAATTGTCCAATTGATGCGTTGCATATTTTAAAGAGTCTAGATTTATTTTACTTAAAGAAATAGGCGTCAACTGTGGTAGGGTTTTATTAAATACTTCCTTTTTACAGCAGTCGTCAACTGTTATATCAAAACTTATATCTAAAGGAGAGTTAATCTTAAACGAATACAGAGAAGACGGTATTAGTTGAATGGTTTTCGAATAACCTATACAATTTTCGGTTAATTTGACAATACCTGTACCTGATATAGGATAATCATTAATATCATCATTACATTTGATCGTCAATTTATTTACATTAGACTGCACATAGATCCATTTATTATTTCTTAACTTTTGCCAAATATCAATTTGACCATATAATAATTTGGCATTACATTCAGAAGGCAAGGTAAAAGTCACTTCAGTAAGTAGTTTCGATTCACAGTTAGGATTACTAATACAAGAATAAACAGTACATGATTCACAAATAGTAAAATTGTTATTTAATATATTGCAATCCTTTAAATCATTCAACATAGCATAATGAAGTCTATCATCGCTCATAGCAATGTATTGGCTAGAAGGTTGAATCAACGCGAAAGTATTAATATGCACTTCATCATGAGGGGTAGGTAATGGTATATTTTTGTATACAGTGAACTTGCCAGGTATTATCAGAGGAATTTGCAAGATGAAAACAATTTTAGAGTTATAGAAATAAGAGTTAAGTTTAGATACGTCAATTAAAGAGTTTATATTATGTATATTTAATTGAACTGGAAAGTCTAATCCTTTGTTAATTTGGCCACTATGTTTACTTAATTCGTTATATAAGTTAAGAGGACTTATTACACTAGGGTGCAGGATGTTGACCTTAGAAAACAAAATAGCATTCAACGTAGTGTCCATTAAATTAGAAATAGCTAATAGGGAACCTTCTATTATATTTAATAGGTTGTTTACTTTTGACATATAGAGTAGTAAGTTATCTGTTTTAGTAATCTGGGATAAGATTCCGCTCATGTTATTGATTTGTGAGTTTAATTTGAGTTCATTTTGATTAAGTTTATAGAAAGTAGAGTTAAAATTATTTATAGTAGGTTTAATTATATGAATGTTGTCTTTCATTAAGTGAAATAGTTCTGTCTCGCTCTTACGACAGGACTCAATAGCACCATCGTATTTTCTAGCGTCATCAGCATCTAAAGTGCCGAAAAAGAATTTTAATATCTTGCCACCGAATTCTAGTGACCTTTTAACTTTATTATGAGTATTTCTACTAATTATGTGAGAAAACGATTCTAGTTTATTAATATTTGATTGGATCAATACTTCAATTGGGCTAGAAATATCTTGACACAGAGATAAGTCTTGGGATTGAATTTTTTTACAAATGTTTAAAGTCTCATGTAGCAACCGCTCGACTTTCTTAAGATAAGGGTCTAAGGATATTAAATCGATATGAGTAATAACTTTCCAGTAATCATTGTAAAAGGATACATGAGTAGTTGGTTCAAAATATATTCCAGGGCTATGAGAGATGGGAATAATCCTGGAGTCAGCATAACATCCATAGCATATCGCTCTGAAATTAGATATTTATTGAGTTAGTAATTGTATATAATTAAGGTTAGATTAAGACTTCATTGGGACACGGCAGGTTTAATCTCGTTAGTGTGATATTTAATACGCTTACGACCTACTTGCAAGGTCACGTTATGTTTATTATGGACTTTAATTATTTTGTAAGGACCCTTCCATACCGGCGATAACGCCTTGCGTAATCTGTGGTGATGTTTTAGGTATACCATATCACCTGTCTTGTACGTGACTTCGCGGGAGCTAACGTCATAATATTGTTTTGATTTCTCTTTACTATTTATAATGTTCTCTATAGCCTTCTCGCGACTAAAACGCATCCTATATTGTAGAGCGCGGATATATTCATTATAAGTCGTATTACCAGGAGTTTCGTATAAGGAATTTGGAATGCTTGGTTTGTAACCGTATAATAATTCATGCGGGGTAAGGTTAGTAGTAGAGTGAGGAGTAGTATTGTAAGACAATATAGCGGTAAATAAATAGCAATGCCAATCATTTTGATTTTCGTTGACAAATGATTTAAGGTACTCTTTTAGAGTAGCGTGAGACCGTTCAAGGGCTCCGTTTGTTTGTGGGTGATAAGGAGTCGTGAAAAGAGCTTTGACTTTTAAAATCTCTGTTAACTGTTTAAACAGATCTGACGTAAAACAAGTACCTAAATCCGTTAAGATGGTTTTAGGAAAGCCGAATAAAGACATAAAATGAACAAGATCTCGAGCTATTTCTTCACTAGTAGAGCTGACCATCGGGTATGCACTTGTAAATTTAGTAAGGTCATCTTGTAAGGTTAGAATAAATTTAAATTTTTGGGAACCCGATTCGGGTAATGGACCTACGATATCAAGGGCTAATCTTTCAAATGGCTTTGTAGAAGTAGAGGTTATCTCCATGGGAGCTTTATTAGATTTTCTTAAGGGTTTATTTATTTGGCAGAGTTTCCACTTCTTGACATATTGTTCCATGTCGGAGCGCATACCTTTCCAGTAATAACTGGCTTTAATGCGTTTATACATACGTTGTGACCCGGGATGACCAGCGATAGCTGAGTCATGGTTTTCTTTTAATATTTTTGGGACTTCCACAGGAGTCGGATAGATTAACTGATTTTTATATATATGTATTTTGATATTAGTATTATGAAAGATGTAGGAGATCATATTATAAACCTTAGTGTAGGCTAATTTAGAAAATGGGTCTGAAAAATCTGGTAACGCTAGGTCGGTAGTGTTTGGGGAATCGATTAACAAATTTCTAAGTTTGATTAATAAGGTATAAATGTCTCTAAATTGAGTCTGTTCATAATGATAAATTTTAGTGAACAAAAAATAGTAATTTTTATTATTATTTATAACATGTTTAATTGTGAGGGATTCGCGTTCAGAATTAAGTAGATCTTCAACATTATCAAGCTGAGATAAAATTTCTTCACAATAAGGTATTGAATTATCAAAGTCTAATGAGACTGGGCACGCGATAGTATTTAATTTAGATAAATGCAAACCTTGAGTGCATTCTTCGATAACAGTATTTGAGGTAGGAAGTTGATTTGTAAACTTGTCTTTGAAATATTTTTCATAAGAAGAATTGTTTAAATTATTTATATCGAGAACTGTAACGGGACAACGAGATAATGCATCAGCGTTAGAGTTAAGACGTCCCTGTTTATATACGATTTCATAGTCATATTCCTCAAGTTTGAGGCGCCAACGGATAAGTCTACTACCTGGGTCCTTTACATTAAATAACCACACGAGAGGTCTATGATCCGTAATTATTTTAAATTTATTACCATACAAATATGGTCTGAAAGTTTTTACGGCAAATAAGATAGCTAAACATTCCTTTTCAGTGGTCGAATAATTACCTTCGGGTCGGTTTAGCGTACGCGACGCATATGAAATAGGCTTATCTTTGCCTATGGGACCTTGTGACAGAATTGCGCCTACTGCGTAGTTACTCGCGTCAGTAGTGACGTTAAAAGGTTGTGAAAAATCTGGGTATTGAAGAAGAGGAGCAGTAATTAGTTTTTCTTTCAGGAAATCAAAGGCGTGTTGTTGCTCCGTATTCCAAAGGAAAATGGTGTCTTTCTTCAATAACGAGGTAAGTGGTTTAGTTAACTTAGCAAAATTCTCTACGAATCGACGGTAATAGCCTATTAGGCCTAGAAATGATTTAGCATCTTTTTGATTTTTTGGTACTGGGAATTGAGAGACGGCCTTGACTTTATCAGGATTTGGAGAAACACCTTTATCGGTGATTATGTGGCCAAGGTAAGTTACTTCGTGTCTTAAGAATTCACATTTGTCAGGTTGTAGTTTTAAATTATATTCACGGAATTTATTGAAGACTAATTGCAATTTTTGCATGTGATCTTGTAAATTTTGACTATACACTATGCAATCATCTAAATAAACATAGCAATGAAGGCCTTGTAAACCTGATAACACGGTGTTCATGAGCCGCTGAAAAGTAGCGGGGGCGTTTTTCAGCCCAAAAGGCATTCTGGTGAACTCATAGTGTCCGGAGACGCTAGAATTGGTAGAGATAGTGAACCCTGTTTTAGGTGCGTCCTGGGGACAAGTTTTGAGTTGGTGAAACCCGCTAGTAAGATCTAGGGTGCTGAAATATTTAGAGTGACCTAATTGATCGAGAATATCGGTGATAAGAGGAAGTGGATAGGATTCTGAAACGGTGACGTCATTAAGACGGCGATAATCTATGACTATTCTCCACTTACGTTTGCCAGATGCGTCCATTTTTTTCGGAACTACCCAAACTGGGGCACTCCAAGGTGAAATAGAAGGGCGGATGATGTCTTGATCGAGCATCTTGCGCATCTGGGAGTCTACTTACTCTTTATGGCACTCAGGGAAGCGATAAGATTTAACATGAATAGGTGGCGCATCACCTGTATTTATGGTATGTTCGATTGCGCTTGTAAAAGTTAAAGGTTCACCTTCAAGGTGAAAGATATCTGTATATTGAGAACAGCATTCTAAGAGAGCCTTTCGCTCTTCGTCATTAAGATGTGAGTAGCGAATTAGGTCTAAGACTTTGTTGACAAGATTCAAGGTCAGAACACTCACGTTCGAGTGGTGTTAGTGTTACATAGTAATCTTTTACCTCAATATCAGTTTCCGTGGTATTTAGAATAGAAATATTGATTTTCTTATTTGGTTTAATAGAGACTATGCAATTAGAAATATAAACTCCTTCTTGTAAGATGTGATTTAGTACGAGAGCTTCGTTGTTATGATAAACTTCGGGCGAGTAATTTGATACAGAGCACTCGATAACGGCTTCTGATCGAGCCGGAATAAAATATGTCGGCTGCGTATCTGGGGGCACGGGAGTGCCCCAGCCAAGTCTCGAGCAAAACGGGCACGGCCGTACCATCCTTTTCTCGAAGCGTTTCGCGGCTATTTCACCCCCCCTGTATCATCGATACGGACAAAGCTAGGGGTTTAGGTTTTCGATGACCTAGAGTAAGTATTACAACAAGCTCAGCCTCAAAATTACATGATATTTGAACCAATAGTTTACGAGTTATGAGCGATCAAAGTTACACCATTTTGTCACTCACTGAATCACTCACTGACCGATCATCAAAAATCTAAGGTACTTCTAGCAAACTTAGAACCTTCAAATTTGGCACGAAGATAGGTTTTTAGCTACATGTAAAGGGAAAATTATAAAAATGGTAATAAATTATATACCTTAGTAAATAATAGGAAAAATAATTATATTTGCGGTTTTACGAGAACATGGTGTATGAATTTTGACTGCATAATTAACTATTTCTTTGTTTATGTTCAAAAAGTAAAACAAATCGATTTCTATTATTTATAAATTGTAATAATGTATTGAATATACATATTAATTAACAAAGCGAGGTTAAAATGAAATGAATAAAGCTAAAATCTTTCATACACATCAATGCAGTGCGATAAATACTCTATGCTCGCTGGATAGATGGCGTTGTACCTGATTACCTGGTCTAAATCGCGATATGGTGTCGTTACAATACATAGCGTAGTATTAGTAGAACTTTAAAATAATTCGAATAATTTCATTTGATAGCGCCATCTATCTATGAAATAACCACTGTGAATCTAAAAAAAATATTAACGATATTCGACGAATAATACGTAGTTAGTAGCCGTATTAGCTTTATATTATTAGTGTTTTATCTGAAAAAAGAAAAGAAAGAGACCTACAAAAAATAAATGAGATCCCACCAAAAACATTCAATGTAAAAAAAAAGCCAAGTCTCTCTATGCAATTCTTCCATCGTAAAAAGTTTTGAGATCGCATAGGAGCCAAGTCCTGTTCAACTTAATTTGTAACAATAAATCAATATTTTGTGACTATATCAATAGTTTTGTTTACATTACAATAATAGTGACTTGGCCATGAGCACAATAAGATACAAATATAAAGCGGCATATTTGGAGGAGTTGCAAGTAAATAATAAATAATATCAGGACACCTTAACCGACAGTCGGTATCATCCAAGATCAGTGAACTGCACATGCACTATGGCGCATGTTTAGTCCATGGTGATCTCAAATTTCAATCAGTTACAAAATCATGTCCATATATAATATATAAATTCAACGGTATTTGCACGTAATTACAAGGAGCAAACGACCTTTAACTTGTGCTCATGGCCAAGTCACTGTTATTGTAATGTAAACAAAACTATTGATATAGTCACAAAATATTGATTTATTGTTACAAATTAAGTTGAACAGGACTTGGCTCCTATGCGATCTCAAAACTTTTTACGATGGAAGAATTGCATAGAGAGACTTGGCTTTTTTTTTACATTGAATGTTTTTGGTGGGATAAATAATAGGGACGCGGTGATTCATTATTGACATAGACTTAGATGAATAATCAATATTAGATTTGAAAGTATTACAAAAATCACTACCTATGATTCCATCGTAGTTGTTTAAGTTAATGTCGTCCTTCGACACATGAAATTTAAATTTTAATATTTGGTTAGGGAAATTGAATCCCATCTGAAAAGTACCTAATGTCTCAACAGGATTTTCTGAGTTATTAATGCCCTTTAATTTCACAATTTCGTCAGATAACCTTGGGTTTTGCGACAAAGAGGACTTCTTTATTATACTTATAGATGATCCTGTATCAATAAGAAAACATAATTTCTTTGAAGCGTTATTTGAACACAAATATGTGTGAGGTAAGGCTACTTTTCTACTATAGTCATTTACTTCATATATAGGCTTAGATTTAGAGTTAGTAATTATTAAGTTAGATTCAGGAGGGTTATTCTCAGATTTAGAATTTAAACTAGACTTAGATAAGTTATTTTTATGATAATTATTTAGGTTAGATTTAAGTGGCTTATTATTAGAGTTAGTATATATGTTTGACGTAGAGTTAGTATAAGAGTTTGTAGCATAATTTGGGCACTTAGTACACGTAATATTGGTATTAGAGTTAGCAGGACTCAGCTCCTTTGGCTGAGATATAGATTTAGAAGGACTCAGCTCCTTTGGCTGAGATATAGATTTAGAAGGACTCAGCTCCTTTGGCTGAGATATAGATTTAGAAGGACTCAGCTCCTTTGGCTGAGATATAGATTTAGGATCTCCCAGATCCACCCTGGGTGTCTGGGTTGATTTGACTTCGTTATTGCCTGCAGTTTGGGGCTGGTTACCCTGTCGGTAGGCTGATAGTGAATTAGGATATCTCGGGTCCTCCTTGGGTACCTGAGCCGATTTAGTAAGAGATTTAGTAGGACTCAACTCATCTGGTTGAGATTTGGATTTTGTAGGACTCAGTCCTTTAGACTGAGATATATTTGATTTAGTAAAAGATTTAGTATAATGAGGATGATAACAACAATAATAACACGTGTCATTTTGATTTGACCTTGATTTCGGTAGTCACGCTTCCGAAATCCCTTTTAGTTTAAATTGTTATTATCTTCATCAGGTTCACATGAATTAACGTTATCGAAATCACATGTACGCGCAGGTGCGCTATTGTCGCAAAGAGCGTAGTCAGCATTTTGCTGTCGCTGCATGTTAAATTTGCGCTTTCTACACTCATTAATCGTGTGACCTAATTTTTTGCAATAATTACAAGATTTATTATTGAAGTTAGAATATTGGTTATTAAAATTTGTATTAGAATTAGGGTTAGG
This sequence comes from Autographa pulchrina, assembly GCA_905475315.1. NCBI lineage: Eukaryota > Metazoa > Arthropoda > Insecta > Lepidoptera > Noctuidae > Autographa > Autographa pulchrina. Next base: position 19,362,424 of record FR997761.1, on the reverse strand, counting down.
ATTAGAATTAGAATGAACATGAAATGATTGCTGAGTATTAGAATTAGGCTTTTTATTTTTAAAACATTCGCTAGAATTATGACCGAACTTATTACAGGCGGTACACTGTTTTTGTGACCTCGTATTATTATTCTTAGATGAGTTATATAATTTTTCCTCATCAGTTGCGTACTGGACCGCATCATTGAGAGTAGTTGGGTTCTTGCACCGGACAATAGTCGAAATTGAAGGGCTTAGACCCAATAAAAACGAATTCAAGGCTAACTCTTCCATGCCAGCTATTCTGCCGGGTAGTTCTTTTTCGTCTTTACAACTATAGTGGATATCAGATTGAATTTTAGTTAAAATAGATTCTACTCTGAGCGAATATTTAGTGACATCTTCGTTGGGTTGTTGTTTACTATGTTGTAAATCAGATAATAAATGAGTGGAGTGTTTCTTTTCGCCGAAAGTTGTCCTCAGGAATGATTTAAGTTCATCCCAACTAGAAAAATTCTTTAAGCTGCAAATTACTTGTGCTTTGCCATCTAATTGAGATATTATAAATTCACATAAAATAGATTGTTGCTCGGGACTGGCAAGACTCATAGCATTCTCACAATTTGTGATAAATGCGGGGAGTGATTCCCTGTCACCATTATAGCATTTAATAAATTTCGTTAAAAATGATAATGTTATTTTTTCGGGCATATCGCCTTTCTTCGATGATTCTGATTTTAATGACATTTGGATAGATTTTAAAGGATTGCAGAACAATAGTAAAATATAAAATTAATAATTATTTTAGAGTTAGATTAATCACGTACTTCAATGTCACTAGAATTATATACGATTCACTTTAGGATTTGGTAGACTTGACTTTATTATATAAGTAGCACAGAAAACTCACAGAAACACGAGCTGTACGTGCATCGCCGTTGCGGGAACCGGAGTCCTGTTGCGCTGACGTCGACGGAACACGATGGATGGAGTTGGTTCTCACGCTTTGTCGTGGGAACTTCTGGCTTGGAGATGGTGATGGTGAGTTAGACGTGGATACCGAAGTTCTCTGGCTGGAGCGGGCTCAGTCTATCTGGCTGAGGCTGACCGTCGTCCTGGAGTGGGCTCTCGCTGAGCAGCGGAGGTTAAAGTTTCATCCAATTGAGAGCAGGCTCACCTCAGAGGCGGAGACTCACTGTCGTCTCGACTTGGTGGTGGCTGGAGCGGGCTGACGCTGAAGGGCGCAGACTTATCGTCGTCCAATGTAGCTGACGCAGGCTTCGTCTTAGGCTAAGTCTTACTGTCGGTCAGAGACACGGGTGGCTTCTGAGTTCGAGATACCAGCGTCTTATTGACTCTACGTCGTTAGACTTATTCTCTGGTATCCCACTTCTGACACCAGTTGTTAGAAGGCTCAACCCAAGTGTCTTTTTAAAAAAACTACTTTTTAACACACACGTTGCACTAATGATGGGAATTAATTATATTGAAACAAAGAATTGCTGATGTTAGCTCTTAGTGCCTTGTAATAAGGGTTATAACAGAACGCTCACCATAGACTAAAGTATAGGTTTTTTCTAAGGTCATTGTAGAACGAGCGATCGACTCAGTCCTGTCAAGTTGGCTACCAAGATAGCGTTGTTTATAATTGCTTACGCCGGAGCGTTAACAATTGTAGAAAGAGAATCGATACGAAACGTTTGTAACTTGGCTAGGCCTGCAGATCTCTCAGAGAGCGAATAAAATAGGCAAAAATAATGAAAACTCTGCGACACATCTGTGTTTTGCTTAATCTCCACTTTGTTTTATTGTAGTATGGTCCTTGGTCGGAAGGTGGCGCTAGAATAAAAAAATACTAGTTCAAAGATCAAATCTTGAAGGTCATTGGGCAAGGTAATACCCTTAAACGATTTATCGCGATGCAATATTCTGCTAAATAATATTTGGCTAGTCAGAGTACGGATTTAGTCACGCCATGTCCGTTCCCGTATTTATAGAATAAGAATAAGAATAAGAATAATTTATTCTTTAAAAATTACATACAATGGTTTGATTCCTGAAACTCACACTAGGATTCCCTGTGTCGTGAGTTCCAGGCTCTTTCGTTACGTTGACAGTTTCGTTATGAATTTAATTACAGAAATATTTAAAAAAAAAAACATATAATAGTAATAGTAATATGCTCATCCGTTATATTAAATTTTTATACTAATCTAACCAACTCGTAGAAAAAAAATTAAATAAAAGGATTACACAAATAAAAAACATAATAGTCATAAGGCTTACAGGTCTCGAGTGTAATTAGTTATAGTATATATATATTTTTTTTATAATTGTGTATAATAATAAAATATATAAATAGACGTATACATCAAATGATTGGTCATGTACCTATGATAATAAAGATAATATATGAAGTCTTCAGTCAAGTCATAGTCCAAAGTCAGAAGCCATTTTGTTACCACAAATTTACATTTAGATATGGTTAGCAGCAGAATTTTGTGTTGGTCATTTACATTTTTATAAATGTGCGGTCCCACAAAACCAAAAGACCTACTACCAATTGATTTATGGCAGCGAACCTTTTCCCAATGTCTCCTTCGACTGACATAACACAAGTACTCAGGGAGGTTTTGTGAAATCTTAGAGTGACAGACAAGATATAAAGCTGTGTCACTCTTAAAACTCCCACTTCTGTGTATAGTGTGTTAGTGGGGTATCGGAAAGGTCGTCCATAGGCAACTTTTAGCAGTGCTCGCTGAGCTCTTTCTATCGCCATAAATGAGGTTTTGCCTGCCGCGCCCCATGCTACTATACAGTAGTTAAGGACTGATTGACAAAGGGAGTACTAAACCATCTTTAGAACGGAGTCATCTGCAATCTTACCCAGTTGTTTAAAGATACGAAGCATCTTTCGAACTATTATAACCCTTATTACAAGGAACTAAGAGCTAACATCAGCAATTCCTTGTTTCAATATAATTAATTTCCATCATTATTGCAACGTTGCAATTTAACTACAGCATGACTGTATGTTAGGATTATGGACGCAACAATAAATAGTTAATACTTTTCTCTATGGTTCTCTCTCTTCTGTCACTTGTGTACTGTCATGTTGTTGGTATATATTTTATGTGTTAATTAAATAATTAATTTACTATAAATGCCTTCGTCATTATTTCAAGAGGTTATGGGCCGTCCCAAGCCTGCCGTTTAGTGTTATTTCCGAGTTTTGTTCAGTATTTCCAAAGTTATAACAAAAAAAAAATTTCACGTGTATAACCTCACTTTTGGTTACCGGCTCGCGAGTGTTTTTTTTCTTTTCAGCAATTTCAGATTTGCATAATATATTATAAATATGGCTGGATCTAACAGTCATATGATGTCGATTGAGAAATTGACGGGTCGCGACAATTGGGCAAATTGGAGTTTTGCAGTCAAGGCATACTTACAGCATGAGGATTTATATAGCTGTATTTTGAAAGCACCAGATGCTTCCGATCACAACGCAATTAAACAAGACACCAAAGCAAAATCAAAATTAATACTGTTGGTCGACCCAATTTTATATGTGCACATACAGGATGCACAGAATGCAAAACAGGTGTGGGATAATTTGACAAAGGCATTCGAAGACCAAGGACTGACACGGAAAGTTGGTTTATTAAAAGAATTGATCAATACCAATTTGGAAAGTAGTTTGTCAGTGGAAGACTACATAAATAAAATTATGACAGCCGCGCACAAACTAAGAAACATAAAGTTTCATGTTGACGATGAGTGGTTGGGCACATTAATGCTGGCAGGGTTGCCAGAAATGTATAAGCCCATGATTATGGGCTTGGAGAGTTCCGGTATGAAGATTAGTGCTGACTTAGTAAAAAATAAATTACTACAGGAAGTGAAAATGTCAGACACTACCGCACTTTATACAAACACAAGAAAAAACTTGCCCAAAAGTTATAAGAAAGGTCCTAGATGTTTTAATTGTAATAAGTTTGGACATCTCAGCAAAAATTGTTGGCATAAGAAGACAAACAATAAAAAAGCAGATAAAGACACAGGTTATGTTGCAGCTTTTACAGCATCCACAGCAAATGATTCCAATACTTGGCATGTTGACTCAGGAGCATCCATGCATATGACTATGCACCGGGACTGGCTCACTAATATCACCGCTTCACCTGTACCGAGCATAAAGATTGCTAACAACAAAGAATTAAAAGTTGAATGCTGCGGAAATGTATGCATTAAGGTAAAGGCACATGATGGCAGCACCGATTCAATACAGGTGAGGAATGTTTTATTTGTACCAGAATTGAAAACTAATTTATTATCAGTCAGCAAAATAATTCAAAGTGGATGCAAAGTAATATTTAATGAATCTGGCTGTCAAATTTACAATCCTAGTAACAAATTAGTAGCACATGCTAGATTAATGAATGCAACATATCTGTTAGATACTTATCAAGAAGTGCAAGTCATGATGGCCAAGGCTGATGATACTTATCTGTGGCACCAGAGGTTAGGCCATTTAAATTTTACAAGTCTTAATAAAATACCTTACTGTACAGAAGGAGTCAAGTTTTCAACAGGAATGGAAAATTCCATCTGTGTTACCTGTCTTGAAGGAAAACAAACGAGAAAACCGTTCCCTGCTGAAGGTTCCCGAGCAACCAGCTTGCTAGAACTTATCCACAGTGATGTATGTGGACCGATGCAGCAGATATCAATAGGAGGGGCAAGGTATTTTGTTACCTTTATTGATGATTTTTCTCGCCGAGTATGCGTTTATCCTATAAAAAACAAAAGTGAAGTATTTGAAAAATTTATTGAATATAAAAATAGAGTGGAGAATGAATTAAATAAAAAAATAAAAATTCTTCGATCTGACAATGGAACTGAATATAAAAATAATAATTTTGAAACTTACCTAAAAAAGCATGGAATCTTGCACCAGACATCAAATCCGTACTCACCTGAACAGAACGGATTAAGCGAACGAATGAATCGTACACTTATTGAGCGTGCTAAATGTATATTGTTAAACTCTGGTTTACAGAAACATTTTTGGGCTGAAGCCGTAACTACAGCGGCTTACATAGTGAACCGCTCTCCCACCCGCAGCTTATCAGATGCAACGCCATATGAGGCATGGACTGGAAGAAAGCCAAACTTGAGCCATATGAGAATATTCGGATGTCCTGCGATGGTGCATATTCCTAAAGAAAAAAGAAGTAAGTTGGATGTAAAGTCACGAAAATTAATATTTGTTGGCTACAGCGATGGTACAAAAGGCTACAAGTTCATAGATCCTGAAACAAAGAAAGGAATTGTAAGTAGGGATGTAGTATTCCTCGAAGCTGCAATTAAAAGAAACACAATGGATGAAGTACCTGAAAAAGAAAAAGAAGATATTATTAAAAATAACATGAATGTAGAGGAAAATAAAGTTGAAAATACAAATGAAGATATTAAAATTAATAATGAACACAAAGAAAAGAAAACTATATACTTACCTCTGTGTGATGAACCTGAAGAATCTGTGGGAAGAAACATTGATGATGAGACACAAGAAATACAGGATGTTTCTCAAAGTATTTGTATTTCAGACGAATCTGATCAGTTTGAGGATGTAAGTGATGAAACATACATACCTGATAATACGATAGACTCTCCACCGGTATTCAATATGACTTTAAGGCCGCTACAACATAGAATATCAAATGTAACTTATCAGAATCCATCTTCACTAATGTGTCAGAATGTTGAATCAACAATTAATTTACTGAACAGTGATCCACAAACCCCAGAGGAAGCTTTGAACAGTGATAAGGCTGATGAATGGAAGAAAGCTATGGAAGCAGAATATCAGTCTTTGATACAGAATAATACGTGGACCACAGTAAACTTACCACAAGGGAAGTCAGCAATTCCTTGCCGCTGGGTTTTTAAAACTAAGTTAGATGCCAATGGTTCTGTCACACGCTATAAAGCTAGATTGGTAATTAAAGGATACAAACAAGTCAAAGGCATTGATTACAATGAGGTATATGCTCCGGTGGTCCGTTATACATCCATAAGATACCTTATTGGTCTTGCTGCCAAGTATAGACTCAAAATACACCAAATGGACGCAGTCACGGCCTTTCTACAGGGCGATATTGATGAAGAGCTTTATATGTTCTTTCCTCCTGGCTATGAAGAAGAAAATAAAGTATGTAAATTGAACAAGTCAATATACGGACTTAAACAAGCCAGCAGGCAGTGGAACAAGAAACTAAATTCAGCCTTGTTAGAAATTGGAATGACTCGCTCGAATATAGATCCATGTGTTTACTACCGCATTTTGAATGAGAACGATATGCTTTTTATAGCAGCTTACGTGGATGATATTTTGTATTTCTATAATAATATAGAAACGTCAGACATGATAAAAGAAAAAATGAAGAAAAGATTTTATATGAAAGATTTAGGAACAGCCAAACATTGTATTGGTTTTAAAATATCACAAGATGAAAATGAGATTTCCATAGATCAGTCTATTTATATAAAACTAATACTTACTCGATATGGAATGGACAACTGTAAGCCGATGTGGACACCTGCTGATCCGAATGTCAAGCTAAAAAAGGCTGAAAGCCCACAAGAAATCATGAAGAACATTCCATACCAAGAAATAATTGGCTGCTTGTTGTACTTATCACAGGGAACTCGACCTGACATTACCTATATAGTAAATTCCCTTAGTAGATATAATAGTCAACCTACTAGTGAACATTGGATGGCGCTGAAACGAGTCATGAGATATCTGAAAGCCACAATGGACATGAAACTAGTTTACAAAAGGAATGTTGATGAGAGAATTTCTGGTTTTTGTGATTCGGACTGGGCGAATGATATAGAAGATAGAAGATCTTGTACTGGCTACATATTCTTATTCCAGGGTGCCGCAATAAGCTGGAATTCCAAGAAACAGCAGACCATAGCACTCTCTACAACTGAGGCTGAGTATATGGCGGTAGCGTCAGCCATCCAAGAAGCTCTTTGGTTGAAACAGCTGGCAGATGAATTTCAACCTGAATTTAAAGGTACACCTTTAACCGTTTATTGTGATAATCAAAGTGCGATTAGACTTTCAGGAAATGCTGTCTACCATGCGCGCAGTAAGCACATAGACGTACGGTATCACTTTGTGCGAGAGAAGATCGCTGCCAAAGAAATCCTGGTTCAATATAGATGCACTGGAGAGATGGTCGCCGACATATTGACAAAAGGACTCCCTCGACCGAAGCATGAAAACTTCACCGCATCAATGGGTCTACATTTAAAGCGTCTGCGTCCAGGAGAGGATGTTAGGATTATGGACGCAACAATAAATAGTTAATACTTTTCTCTATGGTTCTCTCTCTTCTGTCACTTGTGTACTGTCATGTTGTTGGTATATATTTTATGTGTTAATTAAATAATTAATTTACTATAAATGCCTTCGTCATTATTTCAAGACTGTATTTCATATATGAAAATAAGTTAGTTAGCTCTTGGACGCCGTCGCGTATAGTACCTCTGAGTATATTTGGGAAATTCATCCTAATTATTGTAACTTTTTAACAATAAAGTTTGTGTGTGTGTAAAAGTAGTTTTTTAAAAAGACACCTGGGTTGAGCCTTCTAACAACTGGTGTCAGAAGTGGGATACCAGAGAATAAGTCTAACGACGTAGAGTCAATAAGACGCTGGTATCTCGAACTCAGAAGCCACCAGTGTCTCTAACCGACAGTAAGACTTAGCCTAAGGCGAAGCCTGCGTCAGCTACATTGGACGACGATAAGTCTGCGCCCTTCAGCGTCAGCCCGCTCCAGCCACCACCAAGTCGAGACGACAGTGAGTCTCCGCCTCTGAGGTGAGCCTGCTCTCAATTGGATGAAACTTTAATCTCCGCTGCTCAGCGAGAGCCCACTCCAGGACGACGGTAAGCCTCAGCCAGATAGACTGAGCCCGCTCCAGCCAGAGAACTTCGGTATCCAGGTCTAACTCACCATCACCATCTCCAAGCCAGAAGTTCCCACGACAAAGCGTGAGAACCAACTCCATCCATCGTGTTCCGTCGACGTCAGCGCAACAGGACTCCGGTTCCCGCAACGGCAATGCACGTACAGCTCGTGTTTCTGTGAGTTTTCTGTGCTACTTATATAATAAAGTCAATTCTACCAAGTCCTAAAGTGAATCGTATATAGTTCTAGTGACATTGAAGATCGGAATTAATCTAACTCTAAAATAATTATTAAAATCAAATCAAAATCAAAATCATTTATTTAACTTAGGCTACAAAGTAGCACTTATTAAACGTCAAAAATACAAGAACGACAGCACCCTAGGGGTCGGTTCATATCCGGCGGAAGAGGCAGCGCGCAACACCGGCCGCGCAACGCCAGAACGAACGAACACACGATAAAACATCCGACCTCCCACACCAGACGCACCCACGCATCAGTTCAGTGTGAAAGGTCGAACGCTCCACCAGGCGCCCGTCCGCCCCAGCGCGGCGCCGCGCGACCGACAACACGCGCCGCCACCTCCGCCAGACATGAACCGACCACAATTCGCCCACCCTACACCGCTTCCTAAGTGCTCTGGCTGAGGAAAAGAAACGGCGCAACAAACTCCCCAGTAGCGCGCTGTCTTTACAATAATATCAATAAGGGATCGTGCAAAATGAACAAGTGTTTAAGGTAAAATGGGTACCATACTATTATAAAATGAAAGGTATAATATCTACAGAGACCAAGGTCAGCAGAACGACCAGTCACCGCAAGCAGCACCCGTTCACGAGTATGACGCAAGGATCAGCCATCCCCTCCCTCGCCATATTAGAGGGAAGGAGGAGACCCGACCCAAGACGCCACCGCAAGCAATGACAAACTAAGGGAGCATGACGAAACTGCTGCCGGCATTAAAAAGAAAAAGTATAAATTAGAAGAAAAAAAAAAAAAAACCCCAAGCACTTATTCACTGCACAGTCCCTTAACAAAATTAGGCATTATAATAATACACTAATATACATACGCATAATTGCGTTGATAATAAAAAAAGGCAACTTAATGTTACATACTGAGTGTATGACTATCAAATTAAATAAATTACGTTGTAAAAATAATAATTATTTGATTTTATATAAAAATTAAACAATAATTCATATCTACACAACAATTATTAAAATATCATGTCAGCAAGTAATAATAAAAAAAAAAGTAATTATACAATAGTATAATTGAGTCAAAAATATTGTAACATACTATCTGTATGGAAATCAAAAACTAAATAAACACATACCATCACGCCTATATCCCCGAAGGGTTAGGCAGAGGTGTACCAATGTACACCCACAGTTCGCCTGTATGTTTAGGTCCCATGTAATAGGGGGCGAGCCTATTGCCACTAACCGGGCACAAATCCTAACTCCGACCTGCTACTGAGAATTTCATAGAAAAACCCAATAGCACCTTGGTCGACTTGGGAATCGAACCCAAGACCTCTAGCGTAGCAGTCGCACTTAGAACCACTAGGCCAACGAGGCAGTCTAAATAAATAAACAAAAAAAAATAATTAATAGGAGAACAGTAATTCCATACAGAACCGTCTTGTGTCTATTAAGGCGACCAACTGTTTTTATCGTTTAAATAATCATTTAATGTATAATTGGCTTTCTTACATAGCCTTGTTTTAAGGACAGATTTAAATGAGTTAAAAGGTAAATCTAACAGGCTAGGGGGTATCTTATTATAAATCCTTGTACCAAGCCCTACAAACGAGTTGTGTACCTTGTGTAGCCGGTATAATAATAATATTTTTTTATTGGCATAAACAGTATTACATAGTTATATTGAGGCCCTGTCTCCTGAGCTAGGTTATAACCTGTGTTACAGGAGACAGTGTCTTCTCCCATTTTGTTACATTAAACATTTACGCAACAAAAAAGATAAAAAATGTACAAAAAATAATAAAAATAACTGTTAAACGTGTGTTGGTGTATGAGTGAAAGTGGGTGTGTAAGGTAGAAAGGAGGTATGAATGTATGTAAGTATGTGTATGTGAGGATGTGTGAATGTTTGATTTGTACGTATGTGACGTATCGCCAAAAGGTATAGGATATGTATAAATATTTATATAGCTGACAAACGTAAAGTATGATAAATGATAATGAAGATAAATAAATGAAAATGTATATTAAATGAGATACGAATACATGGCTACTCATTGCAACAGGTTTTCAGTCTGTGCATAGTCCAGTGTTAGTAGCCATGTTTTTGTTTTACTTTTGAAGTATTTTTTTGCCAGTGGGTTAATTAATAAAGTTTTATTTATTTTATTATAGATGTATGCAGCTAGGTAAGAGCATTGTCTTCTTGCTGATGCAGTTTTACATTTCATAGGTTGACAGACATTGGTAATTGTGCGTTTATATTGGTTTCCGTGGTTAATCGGTGTGATTTGGTGTTGCATAATTGTGAGATTAAGAAGATACAATTGTCTTACTGTAAGCACTTCACAACTTTCATATAACGACCTTGTCGAGAATCGGTAAGGTTTGAAAGTCATAACCTTAAGTAGCGATCTTTGGGCCCTTTCCAAGTGAATCATGTAGGTTTTGCAGGCACCTCCCCATGTCGTTATACAGTAACTCATGATTGACTGTGCTAGTGAGTAATATATTGAGCGAAGTAGGTTAAGATCTGCCACATATCGAAGTCTCCTATAAGTCCAGATAAGCTTCCTAACTCGTGAGATAGTTTGTTCAATATGTGCACGCCAGCTTAGGTTTGCATCCAGTATGATTCCCAGATATCTTACTGTGCTTTTATGGGATAGTGATGGACATGAGCAGTGTCGATTACAGCCGGTAGAGCATAGGTGTATTTTAAGCTTCACTTCCTGGGGTTTAGTTTTGGCGAAGGTGAATTGTACGCACGAGGTCTTTGAGACATTAAGGGTAAGAAAGTTATTTTCTAGCCAGTTGCCTATTTTACGGAGGCCGAGCTCAGCAGTTTCTTTCACCTGCTCCCAGGTCTCTCCATGAAATATGACAGCAGTGTCGTCCGCGTAGCTAAATATTTTCCCCATATGGAGAAGCTGCTGGCATAGGTCGTTGACGTAGATCAGGAAGAGACTCGGAGAGAGGCAACTACCTTGCGGCACGCCGTAAGCTACTCCAACCTCTTTGCTTACTGCTTCAGCAATTTTAACCTTTTGTGTCCAGTTAGTGAGAAAATCTGTAAATATACTGAGCGGTTTACCCCTTATCCCCACGTGCTCTAGCTTTTTCACAAGAGCAGGAATACAGACCGTGTCAAACGCCTTGGCCAGGTCGAGGAAAACCCCCAGGCATTTCTGTTTAGCGTCAACTTTTCGCGTGATATAGTTAACAAGTTGGTTAACCGCATCCTCAGTGCTTTTCCCCGACCTAAAGCCAAATTGAGCATCCGACAATAAACTGTTACGTTCTAAGTATTTCATTAGTCTATTGTTTAGGGCTCTTTCCAATATTTTTGATAATGCCGGTAAAACAGAGATGGGCCTGTATCGTCATCCCATCATATGTTCCCGACATCATCCTGACTCCCGCCCTTGTGAACAGGTGTAATAACAGATTTTTTGAAGACATTTGGAAAGATTCCCTGCTCAAAGCACTGTTTAATGAGCTTTGTAAGTGGCGGTACCAGCACTGCTTTACCTAATTTGAGAATTTTCACTGGAATAGAGTCCCAACCTGAGGCAGAATCATTTCGTAGGTTATTTATTAAAGATTCTATCTCAGTCTCGTCAGGTGGAAGAAGGACTATGGAGTTAAGTGCAGGAGGTGTTTCAACTTTATATGGAGTATGTTGAAAGCTTCGATTTTGAGTTATCTTCTTAACCAATTGTTTACCTATACTGGCAAAATAATTATTAATTTGGTCAATGGTGTTCGTAAACTTATCTGTAGTGGACAAGAGTTTATCAGCTGACGTTTTCTAAGCAGTTTTGTTTGTAATTGAATTTATTACATTCCATGTTTCTTTGTTGCTTTTTGAGTTCTTTAATGCGTTTCTCTCATAGTTATGTTTCAGTTTCCTTAATAATAGATTACAGTGATTACGGTACCTTTTATATGTTATCTCTAAGACACTGTTTTTAGGATCTTTAAAAAATTTCTTATGGAGCTTATCCCTGTGCCGGATGCACCGCAGAAGACCGGGTGTGAGCCAAGGTTTTAGTACCATTTTACGATTAGGCATATTGCTTACTTTTGAGTGTATTGATATTGCGGACATCAGACATTCAACAAATTGAGTTGCGGTTTGATTGGCATCAGAGCCGTGTGATATAAAAGAGAAGTCGGTATTTTTTAAGTATTCAATGGTAGCTTCGAAGTTAACCTTTGTGTTTAGTGGAGATGTTAAGCATTACGTGATCGAGACAGTTATGCAATCTTGTCGGATAGGTATGTCCCGGTAAAAAACCCAGTTCTGCAGTTAAGTTTAAGTAAGATGCACTATTTCGGTCGTTATTGTTCGGCTTGATGTCGATGTTGATATCTCCCGTTAAAATGATATTTTTCGCTTTTAGTTTACATATTATAATTTCAATTGTGTTAAGGAAATCTTCAGTACGATATATCGATGGGGATCTATAGGCAGCTAGTATGCAGATATCAGTGTCTATTTTTAAAAGAAGAAAACTGCCTCCTCTTGGATCTGGCTCTTCCACAGTACATAAGATGTGATTTTTTACAAATATAACAATACCATCGCTCTGATTTAGGCGATTTTTTGTAGCAAACGATATATAATTTTCCAAAGTTGGGATTGGTTTATTATCACTGAGCCAGCACTCCGTCAAAATAATGACGTCTATGTCACACGATAGTCTAGCCAACTGGGCCTGAAAGCCATCAAAGTTTTTGAGAATGCTCCGAATGTTTTGCGTTATTATTTTAAGAGATCTAGTACAGTTGCTGATTATTGAGTTACAAGTATCCGTATCGCAGTGGTAAGAGGTTGCAACGTTGAGATTATCTATTTGTGTAGGGATATCATTGTTTTTGTTAGCCATCGAGAAAATTAATGTTTTTTATGTTACACGTTATCGTCTCTGTTACTTTTATCTTCGTTAAAAAATTAACTCGGAATTTAATATGATTGTTATATATACCTAGGCATTGGTAGGAGGTGTGTGTGTGTCTAGTGCTATTTGTTGTTGATGTGCAGTGTGACTGTAGTGTGTAAGTATAATTGATATAGTTTTTAGAGTGTGATAATTTGAGCTGTATTAATGATTGGAGTATGTATGTGTTATTAACAGTTAAAAAAATACAAATGTGTATTATAACTAAAAAATAATGAAAAAACGGAACAAAGAAAAAGAAACATAATAAGACTTTATGTAGTCATTGTTCTAAATCACGCTTGAGGTCTGTTTCGCTTTTAACGAGTATGTGCTTCTTTCCTTCAATTTGTCGTAAGAAAATTTTTCCTAACGAGGTCCAACAATACTTGAAGCCGTTTTCATTAGCAAATTTCCGAGCAAGGTAAAAAAGGCGTTGGGACTTCGGTGTCAAGCACTCTGAGAGATATATTCCAGATCGTATAATGAATTATTTGAAATTTCTGTTAAAGGACCTCTAATTGGTTTCTTGGGTAACAGTTGCGAACATAAATCTTCCGTCTCACGATTTTTACACGAATGGCTTCGAATCACATTTCCTGATATAGATGGTTGGTTTGCAAAATTTTCGACTTCTGGTGCTATACAATGATATTGAGGACAGAAACATAAACAATCCCCTCGAACAGCCCCACAAAAGCAGCTGTACTCAATACTCAATAATTTATTGCGTTCCATAATTTACATAAATGGTCTTAAAAATAGAATGATACAGAAACATTATGGACCCTGTCGGGCACAGCAAAAACTTAGGAGAGAGGAAGAGAGTTTTGTATATGTATTTAATATATGCTATTGGTATGTAATAAAATTATTTATATAGTATTTTTGTTCTTAATGTGTTTGATTTATTTAGTTTTAGTTTAGTTTATCATCGAAAAATTCGTTTATTTCGTAGTAGCATTTTATTTCTAGAAAACGTTTTAGCTTATTTAAAAATGTATTCGTTTTATTTTCTAACTTAATCAAAAATCGAAATTAGAACCCGACAATTCAGTTACTTCCATATCTTATAAAAGGTATAGGAACTACTGCAATAACCTTTTAAAAAAATTGAAGTCTCAATACGATAGGAATGAATTACAAAAGGCCGGTAATAATAGCAAGCTTGTTTGGAAATTAATTAAAAAAAATGCATTCCAGTCAAAAACCTCAGAACCTCCTGTAGATTTGTTACTTAGCGAAACATCCGAAGCAATTAACAAAGTCAATAACTTTTTTGCAAACGTGGGTAAAACCCTTGCAGAAAAAACCTTGCGGACAAGCAGTATCGACTTAAATAAGTTAATGACTGCCTCTACGGTGAACTCCTTTGTTTTGCTAAATACGGATATAGATGAAGTGTTAAGCATTATTTCTGGATTAAAGCACAATTGTGCTGTAGGATGGGATAATATTTCCAATACTATTTTGAAAAGCCTCAAACATTTACTTGCTCCCCCGTTAACCTATATATTTCAATTATGTTTAGATGAAGGTGTATTCCCCAGATCCCTTAAAAAAGCAGTGGTGACCCCTATATTTAAATCAGGAGATAGAAAATGTGTAAATGACTATAGGCCCATCTCAGTATTATCAGGACTTTCAAAAATTTTGGAAAAAATCATAAACAATAGGTTAATCAAATATCTTGAAGACAACAAAATACTTTCACAGAACCAATATGGCTTTAGGCAAAAAAGATCTACTAATCAAGCACTTCATCAATTAACAAACTATATAACTAGCAACCTGGACCGGGGTAAACCCACCATAGGGATATTTCTAGACCTCGCCAAAGCTTTTGATAGCATATCTTGTAATAAAACTACTTTTACGGATTTTATCGCGGTTTGTATTTTGATTTTAGTTCCCGACGTTTCGACGCCTTTGCAGGTATCATGGTCACGGGCAGACTGAGGTGGTGTTCGTCTTGACGGTTGTTGTTGCTCGTTCTACCTTCATATTTTTATTAATTATTTGTGTTCCGGCCTACGCAATATGAGCTCACGGTGTCTTGAGGTCTTGCAGCGCTGCTCTTGGGTTTGATTTTGAGTTTGTTAATTATCGGATCCCAAGTAGGTGATATCTTCCAGCCGTCTTCTCTATTGAAATTAGGGTGTTTTTTAATCTCAATAGCCTCGCGAAACATCCTAGGTAGGAATTTAGGTTCTTTAGCGAGGATCTGTGGCTTATCAAATCTAATGTAATGGCTGGAGCCTTCAGCATGATCGGCGACTGCAGACTTCGTTGAGCGGCGGTGTTTCACGTCAGCTATGTGTTCTTTTACGCGGGTCCCTATACTGCGTTTTGTTTGTCCGATGTAAGAGAGCCCACAGTCACAATCTAGTTTGTAAACTCCTGCATCTTGTAGAGGTATGTGACACTTGACAGATGGTAAGGACTGACTAATCTTCTTAGGCGGCTTGAAGTATGTTTTGATTGAAGCTCGCTTCAGGATGTAGCCAATCTTGTCAGTGACTCCTCTGACATATGGTAGTACAGCAGGTAGACGGTCGACTGTGGTTGGCTTCACTCGGTTTCTGTGACGGGGCCGTGGAATTTGGAGCTTGTTGTCTCGCAGTACTTGCTTGACATGTTGAAGCTCAGTGGCAAGGTGTCTGTCATCACAGAGTCCGTGTGCTCTCTGAAACAAAGATTTTCCCACGGTAGCTAACTGTTTAGGATGGTGGTGAGATTCACCGTTTAGGTACCTATCTGTATGGGTCTTCTTGCGATACACTGTGTGACTTATTGTCTGATCAGGATTACGTTGGACTAGTACATCTAAGAATGCAAGAGATTTATTCTCCTCCAACTCCATAGTGAATTGAATTTTGTTATTTATGGAGTTGAGATGGTTTAAAAATGAATTTACTTGGTTGGAAGGTAAGATAGTGAAAGTATCGTCTACGTACCGTTTATAAAACCTTGGAGTAACAGGGGCTGTTTTTAAGGCTGCCTCCTCAAAGTCTTCCATGAAGATGTCGGCGACTACTGGGGATACAGGCGAACCCATTGCTACTCCATCTACTTGTACATAATATTTATTGTTCCATAATAGGTAGCCGGATGTGAGGCAGTGTTCAAGTAGTTCAGCATATTCAATAGGTATGTCATTTTCTACTAGTTTCTTAGAGATAATTCTAGTACAATCCTTGACTGGTAGGCATGTAAACAAGGACTGTACATCAAAACTAACCATTACTTCATTGTCATGTAGACGTAGGTGTTTAATCTCATTGACAAAGTGGTATGAATCCTTCACAAACGCTGTTGTGTTGCCTCTAAGTGGTGAGAGTATTTTCGCGACGTGTTGAGCCAATCTGTAAGTTGGTGTGTCGATTTGGCTGACAATAGGACGTAGCGGGGCGTTTGGTTTGTGTATCTTAGGTAACCCATACAGTTTAGGTGGTTTCGCGCATGTAGGTGTTAAATAGATAACATCCAGACTTAATGTTTCGGAGTGTTTCTTGACCAAGGTGGTGGTGGTTGTTAACACCTTTTTGGTAGGGTCAGTTTTTACTAATTTATATGTGTTTACGTCCGATAATAGGTCTTCTATTTTAGCGTTATAGTCCGATGTATCCATAATAACCGTAGCGTTTCCTTTATCTGCACGGAGTATTGTTACATCTTGTCTGTTCTTGAGGTTCTTTAAAGCGAGATATTCGGCTTTAGGGAGGTTTGGTTTGGGCACAACACTTCGACGTAAGACAGATGATATATCTTGACGTATCGCCTCCAAATCATCCTTCCTCACATTGTTATTGAACAGGCAAGTCTCAACATTGCAGATAATATCCTCATAGAACCTGCACGGTCGGTGGATCTAATGTTTGTTTTGACAGATTTACAACTGCGCGTGATTGGTTGACGTTTACCGGGCGCGTTCCGTTTTCGCTATTTGAGTTGTTGAGCGCGTTTGATTTTAATGCTAATTTTTCAAATTTATTTATAAGGTTTTGTTTGCTTTTGTTGTATTCGGTGTTTTCGCGCTTATTTAGTTTTTCAAAGCAATTATTAAAATCTAAAGTTGATAAAACTGTTTTTAAATCATTAGTCACTATCTCAACGGATTTATTTAAATTTTGTAGATCGGAACGAGTTTCATGAATTTTAAGAGCGAGTAACTTTTTGCTTGCCTGATTGAGGATCTTGGCGCTCCCTCGTATGTCTTTCTTAGGTGATATCTTGAGACATGTTGGGATGAGATTGTGGTCACGGCATCTCTTCAAGAAGTTTAACGATGTTGTATATCTTGCGCGCTTAGTCTTGAGATCTTCCAACCGGCGTATTTTGTTGGCTATGTCCAGTCCGTACTGGTTTACACATTGAGTACTTGTTCACGTTGGAACGCGCGGGCGCGGTGGCGGGTGCGGTCGCGAAGACGTGGCGGGTTCGTGTTCACATTGGCCGCCAGGCGTTTGCGCGGGTGTGAAGTGTTGTCAGAGATTGTAAACATGGACGACGATCTTTTATTTTTAACCGAAAATTCATACCTAAAGTAAAGTATTCATGGGTACCTAAACTTATTGAGAATATTTCTGTTCGTATGATGACTGTGTTTGCTTTGCCAATTCGGAGTTTTAGCCTGAACAGCACTAATAAATTCTTCTGTGTTGAAAGACATGATGAAGAGAAGGCGTGCTAACGTTTCTAGCGATAAGTTCAAACTGGTTGAACTTACCTGACGTCGCGAGTTAATCGCGCGCTCCGCCGCTAGTTCGACGTGAACACACACAAACATCTCACGCGTTTGATATTGCCGCGAGCGGCGCGCGCGCGACAGTCGCTAGCTTGCCCGCTACTTAGACCGCACGTGCGTTTCGTACGTGAACACTTGGATATTACGCCATATGTTTGATATTTCGTGACCGCGCCCGCCACCGCGCCCGCGAGTCAACGTGAACAAGTACTGAGTTCTGAGGTTTACGCGAATGTTAGACATTGAAATAAAACTACTTTTACGGATTTTATCGCGGTTTGTATTTTGATTTTAGTTCCCGACGTTTCGACACCTTTGCAGGTATCATGGTCACGGGCAGACTGAGGTGGTGTTCGTCTTGACGGTTGTTGTTGCTCGTTCTACCTTCATATTTTTATTAATTATTTGTGTTCCGGCCTACGCAATATGAGCTCACGGTGTCTTGAGGTCTTGCAGCGCTGCTCTTGGGTTTGATTTTGAGTTTGTTAATTATCGGATCCCAAGTAGGTGATATCTTCCAGCCGTCTTCTCTATTGAAATTAGGGTGTTTTTTAATCTCAATAGCCTCGCGAAACATCCTAGGTAGGAATTTAGGTTCTTTAGCGAGGATCTGTGGCTTATCAAATCTAATGTAATGGCTGGAGCCTTCAGCATGATCGGCGACTGCAGACTTCGTTGAGCGGCGGTGTTTCACGTCAGCTATGTGTTCTTTTACGCGGGTCCCTATACTGCCTATACTACGGAACGCGCCCGGTAAACGTCAACCAATCACGCGCAGTTGTAAATCTGTCAAAACAAACATTAGATCCACCGACCGTGCAGGTTCTATGAGGATATTATCTGCAATGTTGAGACTTGCCTGTTCAATAACAATGTGAGGAAGGATGATTTGGAGGCGATACGTCAAGATATATCATCTGTCTTACGTCGAAGTGTTGTGCCCAAACCAAACCTCCCTAAAGCCGAATATCTCGCTTTAAAGAACCTCAAGAACAGACAAGATGTAACAATACTCCGTGCAGATAAAGGAAACGCTACGGTTATTATGGATACATCGGACTATAACGCTAAAATAGAAGACCTATTATCGGACGTAAACACATATAAATTAGTAAAAACTGACCCTACCAAAAAGGTGTTAACAACCACCACCACCTTGGTCAAGAAACACTCCGAAACATTAAGTCTGGATGTTACCTATTTAACACCTACATGCGCGGAACCACCTAAACTGTATGGGTTACCTAAGATACACAAACCAAACGCCCCGCTACGTCCTATTGTCAGCCAAATCGACACACCAACTTACAGATTGGCTCAACACGTCGCGAAAATACTCTCACCACTTAGAGGCAACACAACAGCGTTTGTGAAGGATTCATACCACTTTGTCAATGAGATTAAACACCTACGTCTACATGACAATGAAGTAATGGTTAGTTTTGATGTACAGTCCTTGTTTACATGCCTACCAGTCAAGGATTGTACTAGAATTATCTCTAAGAAACTAGTAGAAAATGACATACCTATTGAATATGCTGAACTACTTGAACACTGCCTCACATCCGGCTACCTATTATGGAACAATAAATATTATGTACAAGTAGATGGAGTAGCAATGGGTTCGCCTGTATCCCCAGTAGTCGCCGACATCTTCATGGAAGACTTTGAGGAGGCAGCCTTAAAAACAGCCCCTGTTACTCCAAGGTTTTATAAACGGTACGTAGACGATACTTTCACTATCTTACCTTCCAACCAAGTAAATTCATTTTTAAACCATCTCAACTCCATAAATAACAAAATTCAATTCACTATGGAGTTGGAGGAGAATAAATCTCTTGCATTCTTAGATGTACTAGTCCAACGTAATCCTGATCAGACAATAAGTCACACAGTGTATCGCAAGAAGACCCATACAGATAGGTACCTAAACGGTGAATCTCACCACCATCCTAAACAGTTAGCTACCGTGGGAAAATCTTTGTTTCAGAGAGCACACGGACTCTGTGATGACAGACACCTTGCCACTGAGCTTCAACATGTCAAGCAAGTACTGCGAGACAACAAGCTCCAAATTCCACGGCCCCGTCACAGAAACCGAGTGAAGCCAACCACAGTCGACCGTCTACCTGCTGTACTACCATATGTCAGAGGAGTCACTGACAAGATTGGCTACATCCTGAAGCGAGCTTCAATCAAAACATACTTCAAGCCGCCTAAGAAGATTAGTCAGTCCTTACCATCTGTCAAGTGTCACATACCTCTACAAGATGCAGGAGTTTACAAACTAGATTGTGACTGTGGGCTCTCTTACATCGGACAAACAAAACGCAGTATAGGGACCCGCGTAAAAGAACACATAGCTGACGTGAAACACCGCCGCTCAACGAAGTCTGCAGTCGCCGATCATGCTGAAGGCTCCAGCCATTACATTAGATTTGATAAGCCACAGATCCTCGCTAAAGAACCTAAATTCCTACCTAGGATGTTTCGCGAGGCTATTGAGATTAAAAAACACCCTAATTTCAATAGAGAAGACGGCTGGAAGATATCACCTACTTGGGATCCGATAATTAACAAACTCAAAATCAAACCCAAGAGCAGCGCTGCAAGACCTCAAGACACCGTGAGCTCATATTGCGTAGGCCGGAACACAAATAATTAATAAAAATATGAAGGTAGAACGAGCAACAACAACCGTCAAGACGAACACCACCTCAGTCTGCCCGTGACCATGATACCTGCAAAGGTGTCGAAACGTCGGGAACTAAAATCAAAATACAAACCGCGATAAAATCCGTAAAAGTAGTTTTATTTCAATGTCTAACATTCGCGTAAACCTCAGAACTCAATGAGCATATCTTGTTCCATACTTTTGCGCAAGCTTGAAGCACTTGGGATAAGAGGAACACAACTCCGCCTTTTTACTGACTACCTTTCTGATCGCTTACAATATGTTAAAATTGGTCAATACTTAAGTTCTGAAGTTCAGAATACTGGCTATGGATTCCCTCAAGGTAGTATTCTAGGCTGCACTTTATTCCTGGTTTATATAAATGACCTCTGCAGCTTAAAAATTCCAAATGGTCTTATAATATCTTATGCGGATGACACCGCTTTATTATTTACGGCAAATACCCGGCAGGAGGTTTTCGAGCACGCTCAGACGGGTTTTGATATGGTAACTAACTGGCTACACAAAAACTTACTAACCCTAAACGCAGATAAAACCAAATACATTATTTTTACAATGAGAAACACAAACATACCCATTTTTAATCCAAACATATATGCACACAGCTGTAAAATAATCGCTGACATCGCTTGTACCTGCCCTGCTTTAGCAAATACTAACGACATCAAATACTTAGGTATAACTCTTGACACGAATTTGAATTTCCGCAAACACATTGATTTATTATGTTCCAGAGTACGTAAATTAATATATTTATTTAAGAATCTTCGCAATATAGCAGATTATGCATTAATAAAGCAAGTGTATTTGTCGTTGTGTCAATCTTTACTTACTTATTGCATAACTTCCTGGGGTGGTGCAGCAAAGTCAATTTTGCTGCCTTTAGAACGCGCTCAGAGAGCAATTCTTAAAGTAGCAACTTTCCGACCTTTTCTATTTCCCACTGACCTGCTATATAGGGAATGCAACGTACTAACAATCCGACAATTATTTTTATTGCACACCATTTTAAAACAGCACACTGATCTCCCTTTTATCCCATTAGCAACAGACAAGAGAAGGAAGGACATAGTCTGTAGTAGACCTCAAGCTAATCATGCATTTGTCAACAGGTTTTATTTATTTTTGGGACCTTTTTTATACAATAGAATCAATAAAAAACTTAATATATATTGTTTAAATAATAAAAAATGTATGCTCATGTTAACCCAATATTTAGGGAAATTGAATTACGCAGACACAGAAAAAATACTAGAAATTGTTAAGTAAGACTGACAACATTATTAATAGATATTTTCCTTTGCTGATAGACTTTTTTGTAACTCGTATTATTTTGTAAACGAATACTATGTAGTCTTTAATTATTATTTTACTTTAATTTTAAATGACCTACTTAAATATTTACCTTAAGCGATCACCTGAAACACAGGTTTACCCTAGTTCAGGCTGGCAGCAATTAATACTTTATGAACCATATCATACTATATGTACTCTAAAAATGTTATATTAATTTTAGTTTAACATAAGTGTAGTTTAAGTATTTTTGGAACTGTGGTATTTATAAGATCTAGTTTAAAATTCTACACTGTAACATATATTTGGTCAAATAAATAAATATTATTATTATTATTATTATT
This sequence comes from Autographa pulchrina, assembly GCA_905475315.1. Classification (NCBI taxonomy): domain Eukaryota; kingdom Metazoa; phylum Arthropoda; class Insecta; order Lepidoptera; family Noctuidae; genus Autographa; species Autographa pulchrina. The sequence continues at coordinate 19,340,224 of FR997761.1, read as the reverse complement.
ATATTTTCTTCTTTTATGTGTTTTGGTAATTTATTATATATTTTTATTGACATGACTAAGGGGCTAGACGAGTGTATTTTCAGTCGGGATGTAGGTAGGTTTAATCTTTTATTGTGTCTTAAGGTATATTTTGTTTGGATGTCTTTACGAGTGGTATAGTATTCAGGGTATTTACGGACAAATTTGCAAATTTCGAATATGTACAGACAGGTAAGGGTTAATATGTTGTGTTCTCGGAAATATGGTTTACAACTGTCGGTTTGTTTTATATTGGTGATTATTCGGATTAGCTTTTTTTGTAGGGTAAATATAGTTGGTGAATCTGTGCTGCTTCCCCATAGGATAATGCCATAGGAAAGCCATGCTTGGGCGTACGCATAGTAGGTGACGAGTGCGGTTTTTAAGTTAGTGGTTTTTTTGACTTCACGTAGGGCATATGAGAATTTTGATAATTTTGCTCTTATTTTTTGTATGTGTGATTTCCAGCTAATATTCTTATACTTCAGCATATTATTATTAGTTGTCGTGATCTGATGTATTAGCATGGTACCTTTAAGAACAGGTACTTTGTTTGGTAACAAGGAAAACACTTCGGTAATTCTGTGTTCAGGGATATAAAAAACCTTTATGCATGTGTTGGATTTTTTCAGCGCTTTGTAGGCCTCGGTTGCGTTTCTTATATCTCTACCATAGCACACTTTCGTATCTAACATTCGCTTAACGCAACCTCCTATACCATCGGCAACACTTTTGCCGTGTCCGCTCTCGAAATATGACCATGTACAGTAATCAAAACCGTATGTATTTGTGTATTTCCAGAGTAAGTAAAAATTATTTTTCTGCCTGTATTGGCTGCTAGGTCCATCGGAATAAAAGTGTATAACAGACACATTTGGAGATTTCTCTTTTATTAAATCTAAAATTGGCGTCAAATGTGCCCATATTGCAGCTGGTTGGTGATTATTAGTGTCAGAAAGTGTACAAAAGGACTGTGAAGTGTCTCGCCAATAAACCATACCTGTATGTATAGTAATTTGCGATTTAGAAGCACCGAAATGCATTGCTTGAATTTCACTAGACATCTTACCTGCATAATTTTCCGAAAAGTCACAAATTATCACAGCTTCATTATCTTTTAATTCTGTAACTAGCTTTTGGTACTGGGTTCGTTGGTGCACCATATTAAAATGATGTTTTTTAAATATTAAAATATCCTTATTCAAATTTGCCAGTAATTCTTTGATAGAACCTTCCTTTAAAGATTTCATTGTTCTTTTGGTCTTAATCGTTTTGTTGTAGTCTCCATCTTTTTTTGTGTATTCGTGATTTTCCTGTTCCCTCTGATTCCATGTAATACTTTCCGGTAAGTTATTGTCATCAATCTGCAGTTGAAGTTCTTTATCTTTACATTGTCGGCATTGATTGTACATACACTCATAATTTTTTGTATCACACACTATCCCGTTTAGTATATCTTTTATGTTTCCTTTTACCAACCCATTCTTCTTTAAGGCAATGTGCTTCATTTCCAAGTTATTATGCTTTATACATAAACATGTGTCTCTTGAAGTAAGACCCGGTGATAGTACAAAGTGAGGTTTATTTTTATAAAACGTTGTAAACCCGTATACTCCTCCCTCTGCTTTATACTTCCTATATGTATTAACTAATGTGTCTAATAAATAACGAATTTGCTGTTTGTTTTTGTTTTTGGTTCTAGTTTCCTTCCTGCCAGATGTGTTGCGGCTCACGTCATCCCTCATAAAAAATGATTTAACTTCGGCATTATGTATAATTCTACTTGTTTTCTTTCTATTTCGTGGTTTTTGGTTTAGTCCCAACATAGAAGTAAGATATGCTTTATTTTTAGAATTTTTAATTAATAATTTTAGTATATTTTTATCTCTTCGTGTTTTTAATGTTTTATATGACTTTTTCAATGTCGATTCTAAAATCTCTTCTCGGCCTTTGATTTTAGTAAATTATTGTTTAATTGCGAAATTTTATGCTGAGAACTTTTCTTGAGTCTAGTAAGACGTTTTTTGTATTTTTGTAACTTCGTTTTTAGAGTGACACTTTGCGATTCGTAAAACCTACATCTGCTTAGTAAATAGCTTGATCTTTTTCTTAGCCTTTTAATTATTTGTTCTTGGCTTTCTACGCTTATGGTTTTCTTATTTTTCTTTTCTTCATCTATTTTTAACGCTTTAACTTCTTCTCTTTTCTTTTGCTTTTCGACTCTCCACTTCTGTCTCTGTATTTTTTTTTCAGCGTCTGTAATTTCAGAGATCTTTTTTTTATTTGATTTAATTTTTGCGAGGTGCCTTTTTCTTTGAACCTCATATTCCTCAGGACGCTCAGTTTTTTACTTCTCCCTGTATCTTCTCATCTTTTCAGCGGCAGTGAGCGGCATTGTGATAAATACCTTAAAAGCATATAAACATGCTCATTCAATAAAATACGTGATGTGTAACATGCCAAAAACCTTCCACCATCAATTTAATACGATCAGCGGCAATGCATTCTCACACAAAAATGGTCTTTAAAACATCAATAATCTAGAATTGAAATCATGTGCAAGCCATTTATAAAAATAACGTTACCTTGTTTCATACTTACTTAGTTCTTCTATAACCTTTTGAAATCTTTTTTGACCTTTATACGGCAGGCACCTAAAAATACAGTTAATTTTTTTAATGTTACGTTAAAAGTCCACCGTAAATAGTGTTTGCGGAAATATTATACGAAAATATGTAATCCGCAAAGATTTCATTATTTCTTACGTACATTATTATAATATATACTATACATTATTATTTTAACAATAATAATATATTATATAGGTATGTACATTATAAATATTTAGTTATAACCGCAGCTTTATGATTCGGTTTCGTTACTTTTGATGTTCGGCATATACGTTACTATAAGCAAAGTAACGAAATCGAAATGATGGACAACTACTTTCATAAATAAAAATATTTCTTGTTATTTAACTAATTCTTAAATAGTACGTATTTCTTTGCAAATCACTTCATAATCTAATTAAGAAAATATTAAAACGACCTGTTAGCTACAAGCTTAGATTTATAAAGGTAAAATTGTGGTAACTCACCTGGACAAGTTTTAGCACACACTCTTAACACACGGCTGATGCAACCTCACTTGACGCTGTCTGGACGAAATGGCCGACCTCTAACACAGTTTTGACATATAATACGAACAATGTTCCTATTTAAAAAAATATTTTGTTACCATTCGGATAATTTGGAAAAGCAAAACTACGGTAACTAAACGGACACTGTCGTAATGCTGATAAAATGGGTGTTTCAATTTATTAAAAAAAAATGAATAAATTACTTAAAAAGCAGAAAAAATGTTTGCATAATTGTGAGTTTATATTGTAAGCTTCTAATTAAGTGAAAAAACATTGCCCCGAGTCGAACAAAAATGTTGAAAAAAATATACATTTTAGTTAATAGTTGATCGGGGACAGTGAAATATAGGGAGTAATTTCGAAAATGAATCTGTTTTATTATTGTTTTCTTGACTAAGTGTTAAAATATTATGTTACTATCTTAAGCTAAGGATATAGTGGTACCCTCAACATTAAAATCATTTTGATAATATCCTACCAAAATCATATAATAATTAATCTAATACGAGGGACAGTCAAAAAGCGGGGGCGATCTTTAAAAATGAAAATGCCCATATAGTTTCGATATCTGCAGCTTTACCCCACAACAGTACACCATACGACATGACGCTGTGAAAGTAACTAAAATAAACAAGGCGAGCTGTATCCATGTCAGTCAGCTGCCTAACCTTCCTAACAGCATAGGCGGCTGAGCTAAGCTTACTAGCGAGATATGAAATGTGAGCTGCCCATTTAAGTTTGCTGTCAATTGCAATTCCAAGGAAAACGGTAGATTCAACAGTCTCCAGCATTTCATTACTGACAATAATGTTGGGGCCAAGATTTCTTACAATTGGTAGCGCGAATTTAATACACTTGGTTTTTTTGGCGTTTAGGACTAAATTGTTAACCGTAAACCAATTAGTAGCTTATAAAAGCGCATTATTAACATCATCAAAATTTGTCCTAGTTCTGTCCACTTTAAATATGAGCGAGGTGTCATCTGCAAAAAGTACAGTATCACAGATGCCTTTTAAATAGAATGGCAAATCATTTATATAAACTAGGAATAAGAAAGGGCCTAGTATTGATCCCTGGGGTACACCTATTGTAACTGGAAGCGGTCCAGATTTAGTGCCATTGATATCTACACATTGAAAGCGTTGTTTTAAATAGGAATCCATTAAATTTAGTCCTAAATTCTGAATACCATAATAACTAAGTTTGGAAAGTAGTGTGCCATGATGAACGCAGTCAAATGCCTTGGAAAGGTCACAGAAAATCCCTATAGCGTTCTGTGAATTCTCCCAGGCACTGTATATGTGTTTAAGTAATGCTACATCTGCATCAGTTGTTGAGCGACCCTTGGTAAAACCATATTGTTCGTTATGAAGTATTTTATTTTCATTAAAATATTTCAACAGCTGCTGAAGAATTAGCTTTTCAAAAATTTTGCTAAATGCGGGCAATATTGAAATGGGTCTAAAATTACTTGGTTCACTTTTGCTACCAGATTTAAACAACGGTATTACTTTGCTGTACTTCATGAGGTCTGGGAAGACACCTGAATCGATACATTTATTAAAAATCACAGATAGATATGAAGCAATAACACCTATAATATTATTCACTAACTTGACAAAAATACCCCAGAAATCGCCAGTATTCTTCTGGTTAAGAGACTTAAAGGCAGTTATTACGTCTTTTAGGTCAATGTGTGTGAAAGTGAATATAGAATTACAATTCGGGACACTGGTTAGTAAAAGTTAAGCAGCAATCAAGGACGAGTTTAAAGAGGAAGTTGTAGCTATGGGAATGTTGGCAAAAAAATCATAAAAAATCTGAGCTACATCTGCAGCTTTACTAATTACTTTATCGTTACTGATAATGTCTAACTGATTATCACGTTTTACAGATTTACCTGTTTCGTTATTGATAATTGCCCATGTAGTTTTAATTTTATTATTTGAATGTTTTATTTTGTCACTAATAAATTTAGCCTTAGCTATGTTGCATATTTGCTTAAATGTTTTGGAGTATAGTTTGACATAGTTTAAAAAAGGTACATCAAACTTATATTTTTTCATTCCGTATAATTCATATAGTCTTGCTCTACTTTTATAAATACCAGTAGTGGCCCATTGGTTAAAAGGAGCTAACGTATTTTTAACATTTAATGTCTTTATTTTAAAAGTTGATTGAAATTCGTTTCTAACAATTTCGAAGAAAGCACTATATATATCATTGGGATTCTCAAATTCCAAGATTGATGGCTTAACCTTAGAAACAACATTGCTTTTAAAACGATTACAGCGACTAATAGTATATGGTCTACATTCAATTTTTCGTAAGTTGTTAACAACTAAATGAGGAAAACTACCTGTAGGCAACTATACACTATTTATTTATATTATATTTACACACAAATACACAAACACAATAACAAATCACCATCATATATAATTCCCTTACCAGTCGGTCGATAAATTTTCTATCGATAGTCCACTATCGACCAAACCCTCATCACTAGTGACCAACATCAGTATAACTGTCAATAGCCATATACGGCTAGCTACTGATGCGCGGGCGCATGCCTTTTGACCGCGCAAGGTCAAACCAGTCAGGATCACACCTCGACGCGGAGCGCACGCTTGTCGCCTCAATTTTATAAACACGCGGTATCGCAATTTAGCTAATTGTTTCTGTGTTAATTCAAATTTCACTTAATTTGTTCATCATTCCTTTAATTTCATCCTTCTGCTATCCGCTATCTATACTGTGCTTAAGCTTGTGCCTGTGAACGCTTCCCTATTGTGCCTTCCGAACTTGTGTTATGTGTGACAATAAATCCTAGAACAATACGAGTGAGTTTTTCTAGTTAATTACTCCGCACTAACCATACACGCGTAACCACATACCTAATTGTCCACAGTGATCAGATGTTAAATCACTTAAAATTTGTTTATTAGTAGCATTACAATTGCTAAATATATTATCCAAACAGGTTGAAGATGATGCTGTTATTCTAGTTGGTTCACAAAATAAATTAACCAAACCGTATGACTTAAAAAGATTGAGTAACCTTGTAGTAGTTACTGTAACTTCTAGAATATTAACATTAAAATCCCCAAATACTATTATTCTTTTCCTACTAGATTTAATTTTATTAAGCGAGTCCTCCATAACCGATTCGAATAAATTAAAGTCTTCTATCGTCGGTCGATAAACACACACTATAACATACCGATCTAGTTCAATACAAGACAGCTCAATAGTGCGCTCGATAGAAAGGTTGACAATATCGGGACGTTCTTTACATTTTAAATTGTTTGAAACCATTATAAGTGGGTCACTTATAATGGTGTCCTCGAATGGCGGTCTTTCTTACGAACGCACTTTGTATGGAATGATAAACACTATTAAATACTAGTACCTCATGGGCTTTTAACCAGTGCTCGGTTAAACATAACACCTGAACACTGTAATTCTCAATAAATAAACTTAACTCTAATTCCTTGCCGGAGAGACCTTGCATGTTTTGATGAACAACATTCAATTCATGCAGGCCTCCCGTTGTCCTATCTTGTAGTTTAAATTACTAGATGTAAAAGAGCTGTTAGTAATATTACTAACATTATCAAAAACATTCGATACAAAATTAGTACCTTTATCATATAGATTATAATTATGCTAACAACTTAGCAATTCGTCGCTTACATATAGTTGACATAATATGTCAACTATATGTATATATACATACTGTACTCTGTCAGTTTAAATTTACTAATGAAATTGTTTGTCTCAAAATACAAAATAGTGTCACTATGGCGAATTGTTATATTATAAATTAACAAATTTAATTTATAAATGTGCCTATTCTGCTCATCAGTTAAATGCCTAGAATAAGGTAGGGCACAGAAGATAAATTTACAATTATTTTTGTGACCTAAATCTAACATTAACTTTAACTTTTTTTTGCTTGTGGGTAGACACAGTAAAACACTTATTTTTAATTGCTCCCAGTTAATTTTATGTTATTAATCTTATTTTATATTATTTTAATGAATTAATTATCACAATTGCTTTTTAAACCCCCCTTTCCTCACTAATAATTATTATCCATTATCTGACACAATAATTTTGACCACATCACTATGGACGCTAAACTATCATCAAACTTGGAGGACTTGGAGGCTCTGTTCAACACTAGGATGGCTGTTTATGAAGACAAGCTGGCGTTGGCTACATCCGGGTCTTCGTCAGCTTCAACTCCATCACCAAATCTGTCATCGCTCCAGCAGGAATTCAAGGAATTCAAAAGTTTTGTCTGGCAAGCGCTGTCAAAACTTAAATCCCAGATGGAGTTGCTTACATTGGGTTTTGACAGGCATGAAACTGCTATGCGGCGCAAAGTGCTTCTGATCCACGGCATTGCTGAAGAAAAGGATGAGAAGGTACATGATGTTGCTTTTAAAGTTTTTAACCAACAAATGAGGCTGTCTGAGCCGGGAGAACTTGCATGTTTGTCACCGTCTTGGCTCAGCGAAGCGCAAGTCCAGGCCCATACTTGTGAGATTCTTTACTACCGAACACCGTCATCTTGTTTGGGACAGCAAAAAATCACTAAAGGGTACTGGCGTCACCATCTCCGAGTTTTTGACTCAATTGCGACACCAGACTTTTATGGCCGCCCGTAAACGGTTTGGTATGACTAATTGTTGGTCAGTTGAGGGCAAGATTGTGGTCATTACTCCCGACAAGACACGCCACAAAATTGAATCGTTGGACGAGTTACATAGATTATCTGCTAAATATCCGGTCAGCAACGACGATTGTGTGCAGACGGAAGACTCCATATCACCGCCTGCTGACCCCACTTCTCCCATTGGCAAGGTCCAAAGAAAAACTCGTCGCCGTAATTAAGATTTTGTGTTGCTTTGTAACTCGTTTTAAATTTTCATAAACCGTCTTTTATGCGTTGCACCGCTGCCTTTGAGTATAACATTATGTCGGTACACTTTCAACTTTTTCTCGTCTAACCGTCTTTGTTACTCTACTCTTGCACGATGACTTGTTTATTTAAGTTATTTTAAGTTTCACTTTTAATGTTTGTCGGTAATTCGGTGTTTACATCGGTGACAGTGACATTGACAACTGTCACATGTTGGTCGGTTGTCATTGTCATTGATGTTTTGTCACGTTTTGTTGTCTTACGTTCCGTTTTAGGTATGTGATGGTCGTGGTGCACTGCATTAAATATTTATTATGTTTTGTGTTTGTCTTTTCGAACTATATGTTACGTTACTTTGTTATATTGTATTTTTGTTTGTGTTACTGTATTTCTTGTGAGTCGGGGAGGTTATTTTGTAAGCAACCCGTAATTTAGGTAAATTTTCAATTTGTTTAGTTAATTCTTTTTTTGTTTTTAATATTTTATTTATATAGATATACATGGATAGCTTAGCTATTAATGATAGCTTTTTCTCGTGTTCTTCTACGTCAAGTTTTGTTAGTGCGGACAGCCATGACTCATCCGTCCCGCGTTCCCTGCATGAGAACCTTTCTGATCTTTTTATCTAATTTAAATTTGGCTTTAAAAATAATCATTTTTAAAGCGCGGGGGTTCTGTATCACTTGCTCTCGCTTCGCTCGAGCCCCAATTCTATTTCGGTCCTACACAATATCTAGCGATTGTATTATAAGAGCGTCTGCATTGGATTGACTCATGCGCTCGCGCACCGACGACGCGACGAATGTCGACCGCTCAGATTGCATTTATTTCATCGGGTATCGGCGCCTATCTGATTTCGATGGCGCGATGCAGTACCTTGCAAATAGTTATCCCGTCTGTTCATTTAAACCCACAATACAATAAGTGAGTTCTGTGTATGTTATGACACGTTGCCTATCGATGCGGTCGACTGGCTGTTGACTGTTTTGAATTGTAATCATAATAACTTATTATATTTACATCGATCCAACTTCGTAAAGAAACTTATATCTTAAATGAATGCGTTTGATATAAGTGGAACTCTGTAATTTTATTGTGTTATAGAACTTTTTTTTAGCATCTTGGACATTTATTTTATTGAATCATTACGTATTCTTAGTACTGAACTTTAATTGTTACCATGAACGTGCTGACTATCCAAGTCCCCAGAACTATCGCTATGTAACAACAAAAGCAGATTATCTATTCTTAATCAGAATCAGAATTGTTTATTTCTTAACGATGTTATTACAGATACAAGATTATTATAGAGTATAAACAAAGCTAAGATCAGCGACATTCTATCTTACAGTATGTAAATCATTATATTACTAAATTATAATGTTTATAAATGAATGAAGTTCGATCATGGTCTATAGATTTAGATAATCTCAGAAGTCTTTTATTGAGTAATCACTTAATGTTTCAGTTAATTAGGCAGTGATAGCTTAGTGGTATGACCAGGTACTGCTAATTCTTAGGTTGGTGATGGAACTCAAGGCACTTCCGACTTTTCGAAATCATGTGCACATAAGTAATTTATTCATGATCACTTGCTTAAACGGTGACGGAAAAAACATCGTAAGAAAACCTGCATTCCACGCAGCTAGTGTAGAGTACTAATCTGTGCTGGGTTCGGGTGGTAAACTATGACCTAAGGACTCTCATTGTGAGAGGAATTAATGGAATGATGGTAAATGTTTCATTTTATTATATTTTATAACGATGTAAATTTTGGAATAAGAAATAACTTCGCAATCGGGCAGTATACAGCATTATGATGTAGGCGCAATAACTCATAATATATAATATATAACATTTTAATTTGTATATTTATTTTTTTAATTATTACTGAACAATTATGCGCTGCTTGAGTATTTAACAGACAACGTATGAACACATTATTATTATTAGGGAGAAGGTAAAGTATTCATTAATATTGTCACTAAAATACGAACTTAAAATATATAAGTGCTATAAATCTAAACACAAACAAAATATCTCAATATTAAACTATACAGATAATTTTAATATTATTTATGTAACATTTTCTTTTCACTTTATGTTTTTACGTACTAAATAAAGTATAACAGGCTTTAAAACGATGCAATTCTTAGGAACCACGTTCTGTTTAACAACGTTTTATTTCCATAAAATATATTTTTTACGTTTTATCAATAAAATATTTCGGAGTTCAATTTATAAAAGTCAATTTTAATGTTAATATGAAATAACCATTTGTAGTTGGTCTCTATATTTGTTTATGATAGAGAGATCATTTGTATGCAAGTACATACGATTACCTTATAAAAATTTCGTCTCAGTTTTCATCGACAGCGTGGCGCCATATAATATATCCCCCTAAAATGGCAAGTAAAGGCGAAGTTATAATTGAGTACGAATGATGTTTAAAATAATAAGTGATTATAAATCTTATGTACTACATGCATAAGGATTAAAAGTGTATGACAGCATGTATGACTTATTTTAAATAAACTATAACTTATTATCATTTCTCAAGTGTGTATACCGTTTTACAATTTGGGGGTATAAAATCAGTGTCATTCAGGATCATCTCACAGAACATTTTTAACAGCGCATTCTGCAGTCAGTTCTATATAGATTTACATCGTTTAATCAGTGTGTTTAATAAATAAAAACAGTAAGTATGTACGTGTCATTTAACTCTATCAATTTTGTGATCAGTGTGTGCGTACGGTTGTGGTCGCGTCTCATGAGCTCAGAGGTCGCGAGTGTATTTAGTGAGAGTGATTTTATGAGTTCGATTCCCAGGCAGGAAAATAGCTTGTCTGGTCAGAGGAGTTTAATATTATCATGAATGGGTGGCGGGGTGATAACAGTTGTAACCAAATGAATTAATGTAAGTAGACCTGCTTTTCAATGTTTCACAATTTTGTTTTATTTCAGGTTTTCCAATCCATTTGACTCCGACACTGAAGTGATCCCTATATCACAAAAGCGGAAGCCTTCAAATAAGCCTTCAACACCTAAGCCGTCCAAGCCGAAGGCAAAATCTAAAAAACGGGTGCAAGAACAGCTGTTGCCGGCTGCTGCCGGAAGTGAATCTGAATCAGAGGCTGACCTTCCGACTGCGTCTGCCTCTGCGTCTACATCTTATAAAAAGAAAAGAAAACGAGTCATCTTCCCTGATTCCGAGGTAAATGTATTGTTATTTAATAATTAATGTAGAAAAACAGACCAAACTATTTTTACGTGGTGGTGTAAAGCATAGTTACTACTAATAAGTATGAAGTCTGACCAAGTGTAATTGGGTCAAATTTATAGAACAATTTTATAGCAGCTGCATGAAGTTTAACTGTACCGAAAAAAGGGCAATGTTATGAATGTTATCAAAAGTTTCAAAAGTTTGCGTCTACCTAATAACTTATAATTTGTCAAAGGAGTTTTTTACGGTTTATACTTTTTAAGATCTACAAGATTTAATTTATATGTGCTAATCCGAAATAAATACATTTTAAATGAAGAATGCTTATGTCCTGAGATATTATTATGATGGCTCAAAATAATAATAATCGTCGGTTTGTGTCCCCAATACTCACTAATTGACCATTTAATTTAATAACCCATTAATTGGGCTTGATGATTATCATGAATCATCAGACTTTGATAAAATTAGGTATTTATTTTGAGAAATTGATTTGTTACATTAACTAATGTATATTATTTTGTTTGTTTCCAGGATGAAGAGCAGCGTGAACCAATTCGAGCAGCTAAGCTGAAGAGCTACCTAACTCGGCGAGTGGGTTCAGTAGTATATTATTGGGCATTCTGTCCCACTTGTTCGCTCATGCTTGCGCATTCGCGACGTGGGACAGAATGCCCAATAATATTTCTGGTAATTAGGTCTTGGGCATTCTGTCCCACTCTTGTATTGCGCGCTTACAACTGATACCACCGTCTGTGATACAGATTCATGTACGCAATATGCTTTTTCATCGCAATAACGATAGAAACCAACAGACAATGATTGTATTAATTTGTAATGTGTTTGTTATTGCGCGCTCACAACTGATATAATCGTTTGTGATATAGATTGGTGTACGCAGTATGCTTTTTTATCGCAAAGCAAATAATAAAAAACAAACAAAAGGTATTAAGATTTATATATTCAATTGTATTAAAAATATAACAATTCATTGAGTTTATGTATTAAGACTAGAAAGAACTAAACATTGGAGGCTTCACAAACAGTTCATCTGCGGACTGCACGAACGCTTGGAGTTTACGCCACTGGCTGGTGTCACCCTCAGTCTGAAATTTTATTCGAAGTAGCGCTTTCCTCCATAGCTCTTGAGAGTCTGTTTCACGAGCGTCATTTGTTTGATACACCTTGAGGTCAATATAGTACTCGCCAGAGGTGTTTGCGGTCCGGCGTTCGCTACCGTTTGCTATTCTTGTAACGAAGAACGTGGACAACACAGGCGTCGATGTACCATCACATTCATCGTCTCGTTCATGTCGGAGCCCGAATATATCAAGCTTATTTTTTTTGCTGGAGCAAGGAGTAAATAATAATGTTACAAAGTACACGTTTACTAACAATTATTTTAGGAACACGTTTGAATTTAGGTACATTGTTTTATTAAGATTTTGGGATACACAAAAGTTAAAATATCGTATTCGTTACCTTATAGTAGCGGATTTTGTAGTTAGAGTAGCCTTGCGTTTGCCTGTAGATGTTGTCCGTTTTTGAGAGGTTTCTGTTTTGCGGTCATTGTTGAAGGAAATGATGTCACTCTCGCAGTCAGACCTGAAAGTTTAACAAATCAATTTGTTATAATTATTTATTGAACGTAATATCAGTAACATAATAATTTTATATGAAATAAAATGTTTGTGTACATTGTATTCGAAGGCTCGACCACATTAAACACTCGACAATCTAGATATAAATTAATCAAGTAATAAAGACAATACTTACATTTTAACTGGTGTGAATTCTAGCACATTGAGCAGCGGTGATGTACGAGTATAGTTTATTTACACAAAAGATACTCCGAATTGAAACTGTTGTGTTGATGCACGGTTTACTATCTAGATTTTAGCTGAAAACCAGTAGCTGGGGTATGGTATTGTACCAAATATTATATCAGCACTAGAAAGTAAACTAATGATCGCTAACAAACATGCCTTTGCTTATAAGCAAATGTGATGTGATTCCTTGGATAATTTAAAATGTTAGTAATCAAAGCAAACATACTAAGCGACGCTACCATTTCTCGGGTTCGTATTATATTCGTGTAAACGCAAAAAGTACCGACTAAGGGATTAATTTGTTTGTCAGTAATGACTTCATATATTGCTTTACGTGATCAAGTTACATCGTACGATTTTATACTTGTTGCTAATTTAGCATAATTCATAAGGGCTATCATTTTTATAGATATAAAATTGGATTAAAATAAATAGTCTGATAGGTTTTTTAAAGTAAAAAAAATACTTGAAAACATGATACCTACTCTAGGATTTTTTATTAAAGTGAGAATGTTTTAATATTTAACCAAACAAAAGAATGATTATAATACACCACCAATAGATAACTTTAATTTGTATTAGTAGTGAACTTTAGTAATTCACTCTTTATTCGTTTGAACAAATAAGACATCTTGTTATTTCTGTAATGATAATATTATTACTAATATTCAATGAGTGACAACCCTACATAAAATATTTGAATCAACAATACAAGCAATTTGAAACTTAGTTACATTCATAATTTCGCAATTACTGCAGTATGGTGGACCTATGTAATAATAAATAATTTTTATTCGCAGTTTACTTACTAAACTAAACTTAAATTAATAAATATTATAATGTACGTGTAAATCGAAAAACTCTATTCTCAACATTGTAAGGTAAGTCCATAACTATTTAACTATTATTTCATGACCGTTTCCTACTGATACTTAAGCACATGTGTATTTTATTTTTCAGCAATCTCAAACGATATAAATTACGTTGATGCCTTCACGGAAACAGTGATCGTCGCACAGTAAAGAAGATTGTGAAATTTATGATTTAGAAATATCTACAACGATCATCTGAGATTATCCTATTAAAAGGTAATGGTCATTATCATTCGGTTTTAGAGGTTTAAATTTACTCAACTAATAATATTATAATCAGGTATTTTTTAAGATAATGATCTTATGTATAGTTTTCTAAAGTAAGGAGATAAAAAGGTTCTTGTAACCGCGAGCGTAAGTAAGAATTACATTTTCTGTACGTATTCTAATCAAAGTTTCATGTTTTTTTCAGAAGCAGAACAGAGCTGTTACTGTGGTGAATGTGATGAAAATAAAACAAAGTCTAATCGCAGCAGGCAACAGATCCAGTAGTTAAGTTTTAGCTTTTAAAATTAGTACCTATATACCTTGTAAGTAACGATTACTTTATATTTTTGTAAGTTTCAATTTGTTTTTTGATAAAAAATGCCTTTCTGTTCGGTATGCAAAATTGATGTTAATTCTCGCACTTGGTTTACGCATTTACGTACTAATAAACATAAAAATAATAGCATTGTACCCCTCGATGACAAAATTGAAATTATAGATACTTGTTTTAAAGGACGTATTGTAAGTTATCGTATTAAAGCGTGCGAAAATAATATTAATGACTATCCAGAATCTTTTTTAAATAGTATCAAAAAAGAAGTAAATTCTTTAATAGACAATTCACTTCAAAAACATACATCGGTCAAGGTTAACTTTGATTATTACGGTATTTTTTTGATGTACAAAAATGATGTTCAAGAACTAAAATCTTTTGCAACAAAAAACATCATTGTTCATTGTAATTACAATTTTGATTTGTTGTATCAAAACTTTTCAGTTCAGCTTTTAAAAAAAATTGAGGAATTTCAAGAAAGAGATAGTGGATGGTCATTTTTACATAATTCCCATTTAGAAATTAACATTAATAAATATCAACCACTTAGCGGATCAAAATTTTTAGATTTACCTAAATTCATAAAGAGCAAAAAAGCTTGTTTGAATATTCAAAACAATGATGATTATTGTTTTTTATGGTGCATTGTTGCTGCCTTATACCCTGCTACACATCATTCGGAGAGAGTAACTTCTTATCCACATTTTCGCGACGTCTTAAACATTGATGGCATTGCTTTTCCAATCTCTTTTTCAGACATCAATATTTTTGAAAGACACAATCCCATGATACAAATTTACGTTTATGGTCTAAGAAATGGTAAAACTATAACAGGTCCACTGTATAGACCAACGAAGTTAATCGAAGGGGCCAAAATTATTCATTTGCTGTATATAGAAAATGATAATTCATCTCATTATTGTCTCATAAAAGATTTACCTCGTCTTGTAAAAAGTCAAATCACAAAACACCACAGTAAGTTGTATTTTTGTGAAACCTGTTTATTGTTTTTTCCTGATCAAGAAAAAATTAATAAACACCAATGTGGAGGAGTCGTAACTGTTTTACCAAATAAGGGGTCGGTTATACAATTTAAAAACTATCAAAGAAAACAAAATGTTCCATTTGCTATATATGCTGATTTTGAAACATTACTTGAACAGATTTGTAACCATGAACATGACACCGCGAATACGCTCCGCTTACAACGACACGTTCCTACTGCATTTGCATATAACATTGTTTCTTCGATGGATGATAATTTTAATGAATTTAAATCGTATCGTGGTATTGACTGTGTTTCAAAATTCATTGATTTTCTTACTGAAGACGTTAAGAGGATTCATAAGATATTAACCGAAAATGTTAGGATTAAATTTTCACAAAAAGATGAGATCGATTACATTCAAGCATGGCAGTGCCACATATGTGATCTTCCCTTGTGGAATAACAAAGTTAGAGATCATTGTCATATCACAGGTCGTTATCGTGGCGCCGCACATAAACATTG
This sequence comes from Autographa pulchrina, assembly GCA_905475315.1. NCBI lineage: Eukaryota > Metazoa > Arthropoda > Insecta > Lepidoptera > Noctuidae > Autographa > Autographa pulchrina. The sequence continues at coordinate 19,324,159 of FR997761.1, read as the reverse complement.
TAATTTACAGTATAAAGTACCTGTATTTGTACCAATTTTTTTTCACAATTTATCAGGTTACGACTGTCATTTATTCATTAAAAAATTAGGGGAAATTCCAGGCAAGTTAACCATAATTCCAAAAAGTAAAGAAAAATACATGTCGTTTTCCAAATTCATATTAATCAACGATAGTGAATACGTTCATGTTAGATTTTTAGATTCATTTCATTTTTTAGGTACTAGTTTAGTCAAACTTGCAAAAAATATGGCTATTGAAGATTTTAAAAATATGCGTTACCATTTTCCAAGTTATGATCACTTTCGATTGCTTACACGAAAAGGTGTATATCCTTATGATTACATCAGGGACTGGAAATGCTATGAGGAAACTGTCTTGCCATCACAGCGTTTCTTTTTTAATTCTTTAACCAATGAAAGTATTTCCTCGGAGGACTATGAACACGCTAAGTTAGTGTGGAATGCATTTAACATAAAAAATTTAGGTGAATATACTGACTTATACTTAAAAACAGATGTACTTCTACTTACCGATATATTTCAAAAGTTCCGGAAAACTTGCAAGTTACATTATAAGCTCGATCCCGCATTTTATATTACCGCACCGAGTTTATCTTTTGATGCAATGCTTTTAAAAACTGGGGTTCGATTAGAACTCATAGATGATCTGGCTATTGTGCGAATGATTCAAAATGGTATAAGAGGAGGGTTATGTGTGTGCTCACACCGTTATGCTAAAGCTAATCATAAGTATATGTCTTCTTATGATTCAACAAAACCACCGTGCTTTATAGTTTATTTGGATTGCAATAACCTTTATGGTTTTAGTATGTGTCAATATTTACCCCACTCGGATTTTAGATTTTTGAATGCAACAGAAATAGTGCAATTACATAATAATATTAACACTATAAAGGATGAGGCAGAATGGGGTTTCATATTAGAAGTAGATCTGTTGTACCCGGAATCCTTACATACTTTGCATAATGATTTACCATTTTGTCCTGAAAAATGCATTCCACCGGGTGGTAAAACGAAAAAACTTATTTCCAACCTTTATAATAAGTATAACTATGTAATTCATTATGTTCACTTAAAAAAGTGTTTGGAACATGGATTAATATTACGTAAGATTCATAAAGTTATTACATTTAGGCAAAGTGCATACTTGAAAGAGTATATTGAATTAAACACACAACTACGACAAAAGGCAAATAATGTATTCGAACAAGATTTTTTCAAGCTTTTAAATAACAGCGTGTTTGGGAAAACACTGGAAAACACAGAGAATAGAGTGAATGTTCATTTAGTTAATACTTGGAATGATTCTAATAATGTTACTAAAAAGTGTCACACCGCTGAAAAACTAATTAGCAATCCTTATTTTCATAGTGCTTCAGTTTTCTCAGAAAATTTAGTAGCGATACAAATGAAACCTGATCAAATAATTTTAGACAAACCTATTTATATTGGCTTTACCGTTTTAGAATTATCTAAATCGCATATGTATAATTTTCATTACAATATCATCAAACCCTTTTATAAAAATAAAGTAAAGTTATGTTATACGGATACAGATTCCTTAGTGTATGAGATATTTACATCAAACTTTTATCAAGATTTGAATTTTAAGCTTTTAGATTATTTTGACACTAGTAATTACTGTATCGATAACGAATTTAAAATACCTCAAATTAATAAAAAAATCCCTGGATTATTCAAAGATGAGATGGGAGGAAAAATCATCACAGAATTCGTTGGTTTAAGGTCAAAATTGTATTCTATTAAAACTCCTGATTATGTTATTAAGAAAGCGAAAGGGATACAATCTAGTGTAGTACGTGATTTAACAATTAACGATTATGAGAATGTTTTGTATAATAAAGGAGTCATTCGAAGGAAAAATATATTGTTCAAATCAATTAAGCACGAGATATTCACGCAAAGTGTAAATAAAATTGCACTCTCTGGAAATGATGATAAACGAGTATTATCTTCAGATAACATTTCAACGCGTGCATGGGGTCACTCTGCTATTTTAAAAGAAATGTATTAATGAATAAGATTTTTCCACGTAAACCAGATTATATTTAAATTAGAGTTAGTTGAAAGTGTATTTATGTGAATGTCGTAAGTTATTTTATAAGTTATTTTAGTTTTATTGTGTAAGAATAAAATGATATTATTATAATAGAAATAAATGTGATATTGTGAGAAACCATAATTGTTTTATTTATTCAACTTTACATTTTTTGTTGATCATGAATACAATAACCCTTCTTTTTTTGCTTCATCGCAGTCGGGTAAAAATCAAGTTGCGACATGTAGCAGGAATATTATTACTAACAATGTTTATGCCGATGTAATATGAGCGTATATGTATTTCATCACTCGGATACATGTAATGCTTAGTTAACAACTTTCGGTAGTCAAAGAACATAAGCAAAAATACAATCATTTGAAACTAACCACTGTAAATTGCTTTTTACTGTGTTTACATTACGATTGATTGTCTTGTGCACCAATATGTATTTATTACATAAAGGTTAGAAGATATTGCATTCGATACTTATTGCACTGCATAATAAATTCATTTTATTTAATCATTTACTAAATATAGTTCGCTTGAAGTACTTGTACCTGCACATTATATTCAACATGACTTCGGTAAGTAATTATTTTATATTTTCATACAAATGTTGGTGTTTTATGCAATGTAAATATTTAACGACTTGTTATAATATTGTTTCAGCGATCGGGATCAGACATCGTTTTTAGCCAGTATGCTCAAGATCCTTACGAAGAATTCAATGAGATGGTACGATGCGATCGTGAAAACGCCAATCGAATGGCGAAAGAAAAAAAGACGAAACCACGTCGTAAAGACACCGTGAACAAACCCAACTCCACTCAGTCTTTCGTGATGAGCAGACACCAGCGGCGAGGCATTAAACTGATCAAAATATCAGTAATTGACCTGTGTAATAACTCGCTAGGCAGCGACAGTGACAATGAAACTGAAAATGTGATTATAAGTGCGCAGTACATAGTTAAAGAGGTGGTGGACCCTATAGTGGATGAAACTGAATCATTAGTTAGGAAAATATCTAAATCGTTAATAGAATATAGTGATTGAAAATATTTGTATTAAGTATTTGTAAGTTTTAGTATGTGGGATAATAAAGGTACGTAAGAGGGTGACTATATTGTTTGTGGTAGAATAGTATATAGTTTTGTGTTTTTATATTTAGAATAGGAATAAACATAACTGTAAATAGTATAGGGTTATTATAAAATAAACGCATTATTGTCATTTAAAAATGTTTTATTTTTATATCTTAAAACTAATAAACAGATACACCTTTAGTTATTCCTCTAAATACTTTTTTATACATAATACGTTTTTAAGAGCACACTGTTTGGAATGTTTATTACAACACAAGTTAACTTTTCCATCGCAGGAGTATTTTTTGTGCAACTTGGATAAATTAGGACACAGTTTCTCATCAAGTTCCGATACATTACAATTCGTACATAGATCCTTAACCCATTTTACCTTCTCAGAACCTTTAACTATAATATTCTTATCTTTTAAATATGGTACGATTATACGATGGAATTCTCTGTAGTCGATGTGTCCTTCACTCCAATAAATGCCTCGGTTTTTTTCTATCCATTTAACTTGAATCTTTTCTTCGCTTGTTAGATGTCTAAATAAGTATGGAGGTTTTATTAAAAACGATTGCGTATAGTTTTGAGTCGCAAATGCCAATTCTTTTATTATAAAATTGTTGTAAAGATCCTTGAATCCTTGTACATCCAATATGAGAGTATCCGATTTCATGATATTTTCTTAACAGTGCTGCTAAGCGGTTTGTACTCAATAATGCAGTCGTTTAATATAAGACAATATGCCGATGTTTGATCAGGTATGTCTGAATCGCTTTCGATTTCCACTCTAACGTCCACAACAGGTCCTCCTTTTAGATTATCGGCTTGTCTGGAGCAATCGATAACGAATAGTGGCGCTAAGTCTTTGAATTGTTTTTCACTTAATAAGGGTTCCGCGCGACGTCCGTAGTACGACTGTTGAAATCGAGTATACTGTTCATATAATAAAGCTGTGTTGTTGTTTGCAAAATTAACGTTTAAATTTTCGTATGGAAAGTATGTTGAATTGAGGTATACTTTAACATCTCGTATATGACAGTGATCAAACTGAGACATGTCAGAACTGGCACTATTTTTTCTGTTTGTTTGTAAACCAATAATAATATATCTGGGTTTTTCTATTTGCGATGATGTTTTGATAGACCAGGTATGTTTAGTAGTCCTAGGTAACGCAGGATACTCGTAAAGATCCCAATTTCGGAATACCATCTGCAGTGGACGATCTTTTTCTAACAATTTAATTAAACTTAGTTTTTCCTTATCAGATACTTTAACGTGCGGTACGCGCCATATGATTTTATTTATAATAACGTCTTCTAAAATTTCACCAGTATTTAATTTCACAGCGTTCAAGTTTGTATTGCTACGTAACAATATCAACTCGTGCCTACTATTTATTACAATCTTTTTAAAATCCTCTGCAAAACCGAGTATGTTGCAAAGTGGTATGGATACAGAAAATTTACCACCGTTTATATTTTTAATGCCTTCGATATTCCAGCCCCAAGAATTAGATATTTTTGATTCGGTCTCATTCATTGAAATTAATGACTTCATCGTGGTAGTTACACCAGCATTTTTTATTTTATCAATTTCGACTCCATTTAGCTCGTACCTTATATCTTGGAATAGATAGAGTAGAGCATTATTGGTAAAATGAACACTGCTCGCGGTTTCTTTTGCATCCTTTTTCTTAACAACTATGGTTCCTTCCAAATACAAGGTGCTTGCTGACGGTAGTACATACAAGTCCTGTTGGTTGATAGGTATGCGTATCTCGTCATTCCTGTTAAAACTGGTCACGTACGGTTTATATGAATGGTATTCGATGCCTTCAACAGTATTGTCGTAGGTTGGTGCGGATAAAACATTTAAGATATTCATTTTAGGAGACCGATAGCTTTAAGAAATGCTTTATTTTCTCTCGTTAATTTTATTCTTTTCTTCGAGCTAGTTCTTATATGACTGGGAGCTTTATATAAACTGATGGTTTTTTTTGGTTGATGGGTATATTTATTATAGTCAATCATTTTTTCTTCTTAGATGTAAATAAAGCTGTACTTCTTCACCGCGTAAATTTATCAGTTGATTGTTTATGTCCAATAACCGTATATGTATGCAGCTTATGTTGTTTTGATTAATCGGAAAGTATATTGCGTTTTTAGGAATTTCTATGATTCTATATCCTGGTGGCACGTTGAGTGCAAATTCGTGGATAATGTGACTGGGCTCTCCGTTTACGTACGAACCACTGACAATATCACATTCAATCCTGATCACGGTCGTTGGCAAAATGTTAACTGGAAACTGTGAGACATGCAATTTATTAGCTTTTAAGATCTGCTTATCATATCCTAATAGGTTTCGAAAAGTGTCTTCCTTATCGAAGTTTATATTTTTAGAACAGAGTATTGTAGTTTTTAGAGTATTGTTATTGCACAGTAGTTTTATCGAAGCGTTTTGTATTTTGGACTTTATATAATCGCTGATATCTTGAAGTTCATAAGTTCCTTCGGGTATTTCAATTACTTCCTCCGATCCATAGTAGAACTTATTATTCTTTTTATCAATATTTGGAATAGAATTAAACGTGGAGAAATGCAATAATGCGCACTCGTACTGACCGTTTAATTGTAGTGTGTTAGGATAGTAAGTAGACAAATCTGATGACTTTCCAGTTATTGACAAAGTGAGGGACATCTTGAGAATGATAAAAATGAAAGAACAACATATTAATTTATACATTTTTATTTTTCCAAAAATTCTTTAGATATTCTAAGCATAAGTGTCCACAATTCACAGTATTGAATTTTTGGTACCTTGTATAGTTGTAAAAAATATTACAGTTTTTTAAGTATCGTATCAATTCGAGAGGCGGTTTCAAATCACCGAAGCTGTCAAAATATTCACAATAATTATTAAATTTAATATAAGCCACCCAATGAGTTCCTTCATTTTTTGAATTGTCCAAATTCACGATAGCACATTCAATCTGTTTTGGTTTTCTCGGTAACCGATCTTTCATGTAAACTCCTCGAAAGTATGGCAAGTCGCGAGCGTGCTTTTTGATGTCAACATCAGTTAATGGACGATTAGGTAGCTTACTTATCAGTTTTTTGACGAATTTATAAACAAACCTTTACCATTTTTATGCGGTTTAATGTACAACCCCTTTCCTATAGCTAATGCTTCCATAGTTTTATTGTGCCGTTCAGTTTCTTGTAATTTTTTTTGAGCTGTTTTATAGTCGTTAACTGTTTTTGCGATACCCGCAGCACCACCCGCTAAAGATCCTAATGCCGATAAACCAGCGAAAATTGGGATCAAAGGCAGAACTCCACCAGTCTTCGGTATGGGTATGACACGAGGAACTCGTACTTTCTGTACGCAAGGAAATATCTTTCTAGCAGCCAAGTAAGCGGCGTTTATAAGAGCCTTACTGTCCATGTGTTTGAGTTTCTTAATTTTTGATCTTATTTTCGATACAAAACTGTTAAACGTTTTAATCCCTGCACCAGACTTTATTTTGGCTTTCATGACTTTGCTCACCAGCCACGAACTTAGTTTTTCCCCTTTTCCTGCGTCCTTGGATCCAAGTCTTTGTTTAGCCATGTTTAACAGTTGTAAATCGGCTTTGTGACGATTAGGTAAATCTGTATGGTTCTGATATGCAATATCGTGATGCATACAAGCTTCGTCTAACTTGTTTACGCCTCGATCTCCACGTAGTAACCGTTTTTGTAGTTTAGTACCCGGTCCGCAATAATTGTAACCAGGCAAATGAAGTTCAAAGGGTAAATTATTAATCACACTATTGACTAGTCCACCTCCTTGCATTGTTCAAAGTAAAATGAAATACATGTAAGAAATAATAATGTTTATATGAATAATATGATATCTACTTTTATCAATTCACTATCGCAGCTCTTTTGATCCAACTATTTTCTGCGTTACTTAAACCTAACCATTTCACAAACAATTTATTTCCTTTTCTTTTTAAAACTTTTTCTATCAAATAAACGTTTGGGAAATTTGTTTTTTGAAGTTCCGGTTCATAAAAGGTTCCCAAAATAGCTTGTTTGCGTTGGTCCTCTATATGATACGTTTTTGGAATGGTATTGTTTACTTTTTTTATGGTAAATATTTCAGTTGACCAATTAGGAGTATAGCCCTTTTTAAAAACATGCTTGTATTTACTAATGCGAACACTGTCACCAACTTTGAACTTAGGTACGCAACGAAAAGAAACTTGCTTATGTGTTTTTTTTATATTTTCTTTTATGTTTAACTCATTGCATTTATTTACTTCAACAGGTTTACATTGAATAGTACGATGCTTTGTGTTGTTATACATTTTCAATGTATCTTGTAACACCGTTTCATACCACTTGTAGTTTCCATTCATACTAAAACACTTATATAATTTATTTTTAATAGTTTTTATCAATCGCTCAACAATTGAAGCCTTCTTTGTAGAAAAGGTTGAGTAATGGTTAATATTAAACCTTCTCATGAGCGTCTGGAATGAAGTATTATAAAACTCTGTTCCTGAATCTGTTTGTAAATTAACCGGTTTGCGTTGACTTTTACTGAGTATGTTCCCAAATGCATTAGTAACATCAATTTTATTTTTCGATTTTAGCGGTTCTGCCCAGGCGTATTTTGAGAAGCAATCTATCACCAATAAAATATAATTGTAACCATTGTTGTATTTTCTTAAATTTTGCATGTCCATCAGATCAGCTTGCCACAAATCATCAATCCCTTTCAAAATTACAGAACGACGATCAAAATTTTTTCTTGCCGCTTTGTGAATTTCATTTACAATTTGTTGTTTGGACATTATGAAGGCTTTTTAGATGCTAATAAGTTATCTACAACTGTTTTTGTGTAAAACTTATCTTCTAAATGAATGGAAACTTCAGATATCTTTGCTTTTAAAGTATTTTGTACATCATTCATAATTTGAGTTCGCATTAACAGCATGGATTTATATAAATCTTTCGTTATGTTTGTCATAAATTGATCTACATAATCCTTATTTACAGCATCATCTGGTTCTACAGGAGTTCTGATACCTCTCAACGTCGTAGCTTTTAAATCAAATTCACCATTTTCTGTTTTCGTTAATGCATTATCATTACTCTCGAATAATTCTGACAATCGCATTCTTTTATGAATATAATGTCCAAATTTGTCTATATTCATGTTGAATGTGCTTTGTATTGAAGGGTTAACAGTAAAATGAAACGTATGCAGAGAATAAAAGATATTTATTAATTAATAACTTTACTTTCACGTAACTCTTCGATGATGGATATTATTTCATTGTCCAGCCCAGTGTTGCCAGCGTCTCGTGAAGCAATCAATAGTTTTAATCTATCCACTAGTTCATTTGGATTATCCCAATAGACATAATCTACGTTTTTTCTCCACACTTTTTTTAACGGTAGTCCATTCCCCTTTGGTTGATTGTAGGTCTGATTTGTACTTTGTAATTTAAAAAGAGGTTTAATGACTTGCAAATATTTTTGCCCTTTGCTACTTTTGATGGGTTTGCTTGGTTCAAAATCTCGACGGTGTGCATTTGTATCGATCAGCATTGACTTATAATGTTGCATATCATTATCTGTCACTAAACTTAAGTCTACATCTTTTTTTAGCAACAACTGTTTCAAACCCGGTGTATTTCGATATTTGCGACCCGTTACTGTGATAAAATCATCACCAATCGTAATGCTAGCTGAACCTAACATAAGTTTTCCACTGTCTATCCGAACACCAAATGGTACATCATGTAGTGCTTCAGGAGATAGAGACCAAGATGATGTATCGCATTCTTCGTTCTTATCACCCAACGATTGAAATGAAGATTCACTGTCGATTTCATTTTCATCACTGCTTTCCACGTACTCTTTGCTAGTAGGACCTTCCTTGTATAATGTTTGATTGCTTTCCAGTATTTTTTCATTTTCATCAGAAGTAGTTCCATTACTGGTGTTGGTTAGTAAATTAAGTGATTCGGTTATAGGTTTAAAAACCGTTTCTAATGCTTCCTTATTCCCAATCTCAAGTTCTCTCATGGTACGTACTTTTTTCTTTACAGCGGCTGAGGCATCTATGATTTGTTTTTTCAATGATTTTTCCATAGTCGTTAAATATATAGTTATCGCTTAAGAGTTGTTAAAAGAATAATAACGTAACGATGTCAACTGTCTTAAATATAGTATCATTTTCTTATTCAAAGACAACAAATGTGTCAAATTTATTTCTGTAACATCCATTATTTTTAGAGCAATCTTTATTTATTACCACAAAGTTGTAAGGTTCGCTCCAAATTTTTGAACACATTTCACGAAACTGGATCCAAGTCATATCTGTATTGACATGTTCTTCATAAATATGTTTTAGATTAATATCATCCTGCTTAAAAAGTACGATAAGGTTAGCGTTGTCTCGTACTAACTGCTTTGGCACTTTACTATACGTTTGGTTGAGATAAAAACAATCGATATTTTTGTGTCTGCCCATTGCAAAGTAATCTCGCATGTTACTTTGATTTTCACATGCAACGTCATCAAATATTATTACAGAGTTGGGTTTAGCATCCTGAACACTCAAAACGTCTTCATTACCATGATATTTCTGAAATGAAATACCTGGAACTCGTTGTAAAACTCTTTCCAGAAATCTATACTTAGGTTGGTGCAAAGTTTTTGAATAAACATAAACATTTTGAAATTTTAAACCGTTTTCATGTATAAGAAGACCAATGAGCAAATTTGTTTTTCCACAATTTGACGGACCACAAATAATACACGTACTATGTTAGGTAATAATTCACCATGACGAACCCGAGTCTTAGGAACATCATCACAGATAGTGTTTACATTCAACGATTGGGGCTGTTTAATAAACTTCATGATAAGTATGTTATAGAGTTGATCTAAGAATGACAAAATATGTTCATAGCGTTCACATTTAAACTTTTCTGCACATTACAAATTAATACAATCATTGTCTGTTGGTTCCTATCGTTATTGCGATGAAAAAGCATATTGCGTACATGAATCTGTATCACAGACGGTGGTATCAGTTGTAAGCGCGCAATACAAGAGTGGGACAGAATGCCCAAGACCTAATTACCAGAAATATTATTGGGCATTCTGTCCCACGTCGCGAATGCGCAAGCATGAGCGAACAAGTGGGACAGAATGCCCAATAATATACTACTGGGTTCTGGTTACACTATGCAAAGTGACCCCACAAGACGAGGAGAATTTTATATTGAGGTCCGCATCTCGAATTGCCAGGAGTTGGAGGCTATTTCAACCAACCGCTGGAAACATTCACTGCTATGTTTCAAAACAGCAGTGAATGACGATAGCCCAACTTGGAAGGCGGTTACTCAGTTGGTTGGAACAGTTAAGGAGGATTACTCCTCCATCCAACCAATTTTGTACCCCCAAAATCCTTTTTAAATATTTTATCATTATAATTTTTAACTATTTTATATTTAGGAATATTATCGATACTGTACAAATTTTGTTGCCATATTATAACCTAACCATGTATTTTTGTATTAATTACTATAAATAAATGCATTGCTCTCTTACATAATCTATTCGTTCGATAAAAACGACCATATAACTATAAACTATAAATAAGTTAAGATTAAATAATAATTTTCATGTATTTTCTTACAGAATCTACTTAGTAGATAAAATAAAATACTAAATTAAAACCTAAAAATAAAAACAATACAATATTTTATACTATAAAAAATCTGATTAAGAAAAAATAGAAATACCTACATAAAGCTTTTCTGAAATTATTCAAAATGTTTTTCTGTCAAGCTTGTAACATTAACGTTCACAATTATTCTTCTCACAAAAAAAACAACATCCATAAATCTAATAACCTCATAAAAACGCAATTTGATAATATTCGTATAATAGCTTGTGCTTTTAAAAACAAAATAGTCAGTTATAAAATAACCCCTCAAAGTTTTACTATTACTCCTGAAAAGTTTTTATCTGAAATTACAGACACATGTTGCTATCTAATCAAAGAGTTATTAAAACAACACGTTTCTTTAAAAGTCAATTTCGAACTTTTTGTTTCGTACAATTTACCTAAAAATAACGAAATAAGTCTTAAATCATTTAACACGAGATATACAATTATACTTCAAAGCACAGATATATTATCCACTTATCAAGCATTTGCGGAAAAAATATTAAATAAATGTTCAGAGTTCGAACTAAGTGAGTCAGGGTGGACGATTGAATCCATAAGTCATTTAGAAATTAATTTTGTTAAATACAGTCCTTTGAGAGCCGGTTCTTATTTAAAATTACCTAAGCGAATTCAAAATACAAAATCATGTCTAAACATAGTCAATAAAGACAATTACTGTTTTCTTTGGAGCATTGTAGCTTATTTGTACCCAGCAATGCATAACTCAAATAGAGTAACATCATATCCTCACTATTTAAAAGTGTTAAATATAGCAAACATGACATTTCCACCCAGTTTAGACGATATAAAATTATTTGAAGACTTAAATCCAAACGTAAGTGTTAACGTCTATGGTTTGGAACAGAATGACTATGTAACAGGACCATTATATAAAACTTTAAAAAGAAAACTTTTTCATGTTAATTTACTTTATATCAATAATAATGGTAAAAGTCATTTCTGTTTAATTAAACATTTTAGTAAGCTTGTACACAGACAACTTACAAAACATAAATCTAAAATATATTTATGTGATGAATGTTTTATGTATTTTGAAACATCAGAAAAACAATTGAATCATAGCTGTGCAAGAGTGCAGACTATACTTCCCGAAGAAAACTCAAAACTGTGCTTTTCAAATTTTAATAGGACTCAAAGAGTTCCAATTGTTATATATGGCGATTTCGAAAGTCTATTACGGGAATATTCTGATAAAAATAAGTCCCCATGTGTTGAAAATATACAAATCCATGAGGCAAGTTGCTATGGATATTACATTTTTTGTCAGTCTAAACCAGAACTAAATAAGTTTAGATCATATAGGGGGCCAGACTGCTCCAAAAAGTTCATTGAAGCTATAAGTGGGGATGTAATAAGACTTTATAAACTAATTTCAGAGATAAAACCCATGATAATTAACAAAGATCAACAAACTGCTTTAAAAAATGCTAAACAATGTCACATATGTAAGAAATCATTTAATGATACTGACTCAATTGTTGCAGATCATGATCATTTCACAGGAATGTATAGAGGACCAGCACATAATACATGTAATTTAAATGCAAAATCTTGCCCATTTATACCTATCATATTTCATAATCTTTCTGGCTATGACTGTCATTTGTTTATAAAGGAGCTTTCAGCTGTTTGCGGTCGTATAAATCTCATTCCAAAAAACAAAGAAAAATATATTTCATTCACAAAATTTATCCCGATTGATAAAAAAAAGTAGCCCAGTTAAAGTTTATAGATTCTTTTAATTTTTTAAGTTCAAGTCTAGATAATCTAATAAAAACTATGAAAACGAAAGATTTTCAAAATTTACGAGAGTTTTTTAAAGATGATTATTTATTTAAATTAGCATGCAAAAAAGGTGTATACTGTTATGATTACATCAATTCATGGCATCGGTATAAAGAAACTGAATTGCCAGATTCATCAAAATTTTATAATAAACTCACATCCCAATCTATTTCGGATGAAGATTATAATCATGCATTAAAAGTGTGGAATGCATTTAATATTTCTAATTTAGGGGAGTACACAGACTTATATTTGAAATGCGATGTCCTACTATTGTGTGATGTTTTTGAAAAGTTTAGAACGATGAGTTTACAATATTATAACCTTGATCCTTGTTATTATGTATCATCTCCCTCATTGAGCTGGGATGCAATGTTATTATATACTAAAATTAATTTGGACTTAATTTCAGATATTGATATGTATCAAATGCTAGAAAAAGGCATAAGGGGTGGCCTTGCCCAGTGTTCTTTAAGATATGCAAAGGCAAATAATAAATACCTTCCAAATTACAACAATAAGGAACCTGATAGCTATTTAATTTATCTTGATTGCGTAAATTTATATGGTCATGCTATGATGCAACAGCTTCCTACTCGAAACTTTAGGTTTTTAAACGAAGATGAAATTAATAATTTTAAAGTAATGCATATTTTAAATGATAGTAAAACTGGATTTATTTTAGAAGTTGACTTATGGTATCCTTATAAAATTCACGAAGCGCATTCGGATTTACCATTTGCCGCTGAAAAATTTGCTCCCCCAGGTAGTGGAAATGATAAACTAATTGCTAATCTCTATGATAAACATAAATATATCATTCACTATGTTCATTTAAAAGAATGTATAAAAAATGGACTTATTTTACTTAAGATATATAGAATACTATCATTTGAACAAAGTGAGTAGTATATGATTGGGCATTCTGGACCACTTTTCGCTCGGCGAAACAAGTTCGCCATCGCGGTGGTCCAGAATGCCCAATCATAAACGGTCGACTCGATCAATGATATTAACGCTAATGAGAACCTAACAATGAAACTCGGTTTTAGCTATAGATATGCGATGCATTTTTGTCTTCGATCAGATTGGGTTGTATATCGATATTTTCGAACGAAATTAACCATCGCTCGCGACGCGATGGTGGTAAACAACGTAATGCGTCCGTGTAAAGATAAACGATGTCGTGTGTTATTCTACTGATATCGTACAACGTACGTTCTAGTTAGACAGTGACGTAGAATGTATACAACTGTGTTATAATCACAACTTTACCATATTTAATTGCGTCTGTATGAGATGTGTGTGAAATTAAGTATGGGTATGTGTAGTAATAAAAACATCCGTTGAAATAAAACCATATTATTATTCTTTATTTTTCATAAAACATAGGTTTGTCGGGAAACAAAACATCTGCAGAACGTACAAACTCTTGCAGTTTTCGCCACTGAGGAGAGTCTATGTCAGCCTGGAGTTTGATACGTACGATTGCCTTCTTCCACAGCTCCAGCGAGTCGGTGTTGCGCGCGTCGTTAGCTCGGTACACCTTGCAGTCGATGTAGTATTCACCGTCGGTGTGGGCTGTGCGTCGCTCGCACCCGTTACCCACTCGGTACACGAACAGCGACGACAGGCACGCTCGACCAGATGATCCCTCTCCGACTTCCGCGCCTGTTTCGCGGCCCTTATTGATACCGAATATATCGTTATCACTCAAAGATTTTTTACTGAAAAAAAAAAAAAAAAAAAAAAAAAAAAATCAACAACTTTTGTTAATTTACTAATTAAAAACCCAATATTGTTGGATACTGAACTGTGTGGTAAAAAAATGATATTAATAAGGCTTTCCCATAATCTCGAAGAGTATAACGCCTAACACCTGAAAGAATTATCCGTTACGAAATACTTATTGCTGGTCTAATTTGTAGGTACTTATAGTAACAATAACAATCACTACACTCATGAGACAAACATAACGAAACATGTAAAACAACAGATAATATACCTGGGACGGTCCGATTTAGATTTGCGTTTTCCATTGCTTTCTGCAGGCTTACGACCAGTTTTCGTTTTTGTTTCAATGGTTGATGGTTGTTGATAGTATGAACCCTCAGAATCGGACCTAAAACAAGAATGTGATACAAACGTTTAAATAAATTAATAAGTTTGCGGTGGTTCTAAAAGAGTTTCGAATGTTTTATACTTACATTTTTTCCTTGATTTATAAGGAACTTACTCAACTTCAAGACGACAACAGTAGCAGCCACGATGATTTTCTTAAACTGCTGTTGGTGATGACGGTTGTCGACACTGACAGTACTGACTGAATGCAATTTACTGATCGCGGATCACGAGTGCGCGACTGTTACGAACTATTACTTAGTTCCCTTGAATAATTATAATGATCATAATCAAAAACGTAGTGACTTATAAGGCTGGCAATGTCTAATATGAAAAGTTACTTAAATTCTTTAGGTTTTATCGTGTGATGGAACTTTTTTATTTAGTCGTATTATAGACCTTCAAAAAATAAATACTAAGGCAAATTAAAGTAGAATCAATTGCTGATGCATTGAAAACACTTAGGGTTTACACACCGTTTCTTTACAATTTTCATACAACGCTTATGATACAAGCAGCATAATGACAGCCCTATGTAAAAAAGCTGACTACCTAACATTAATAATGTTAGGTTGCAATAGGTGTTTGTAGGCACGTGTACAAATTTCGCAATAATATCGGAAGCGCTGAAAGTTGATATGTAGCATTAGTATTATTACGAAGCGTCGAGCGTTGTGGAATCTTACCGAAATAAAAAAAAAATATTTTTTTAGTAAATGTATATGTTACTAGTAAATACGTATCATTACAAGTGTAATATTGAAAAGGTGGACATTGAACAGGTAATTATTATTTTAATAATACAATTTTAATAATATGTTTTGACACTTATTGTTAATGTGTGATTTAAATAACAATATTTTTATTCTTTTTCAGCTACACATGCATCACAATTTACAATTGTATAAAACGATGAGATTGAAGATTTATCTCTAAGGAAAATATTTAGAAGTCCATTATTTTTATCCGATTATTTCTACAAGTGCGTAAGATCAAATAATTCTCAGGTAAATATATATATACAATTAAGAACCTGTAACTTAAAGTTTTTGTTGAATAATTAATCCAAGTATATATCTTATAAATCTTTGCATCTTAATTTCCAGAATATGGGTGTATACAATACGTTTAAAACTAAAAAAACAACAAATGAGGAACGGGATCTACAACTGATCAAGATTTTTATTTATGTTGATGGTTCTAACGCATTTTCGAAGCTGTAAATCTGTATGAAAGGTATATATGTGTATATACATTATACACAGCATATTATAATTTAATATCACGATTTAATATCGATACTTGTGTCTAAACGCTGAAATAACTACCGATTAATCCTTGGCCATCAATACTGATTTGTACATTCAATAACAATGCCTTACTGCAAAGTGTGTTACGTATCTGTAGATAATCGTCACTGGTCTGGTCATTTACGTAGTAATACACATAAAAACAATAGCGTAGCTCCTTTTAGCAGTAATGTGAAAATAATTAAGTCCTCGTTCAAAGAACGTATTGTAAGTTATAGGATTATTGCTACTGAGGAGTTAGTCCATAAATTTCCAGAGAATTTTCTAATAAAAATCCAAGAACAAGTCAAGGATCTGATAGATCAGTCACTAAAAAAACACACGTCTGTTAAAGTTAACTTCGAACTATTTTTGATTTTTCTTTTGTTTAAAAACGATCACCAAGAAATTAAATCATTTGCTACAAAAAATTTTGTTATTAATTTAAATTACGATTTCGATACAATTTTTAAATCAACAATTTCAATACTTCTCAAAAAAATAGAAGAGTTTCAGGAAAGAGATAGCGGTTGGACCTTTTTAAATAACTCCTATTTTGAAATAAATATTAATAAATATAAGCCTCTCGGTGGATCCAAATTTATTCCTTTACCAAATTTTATAAAAAATAAAAAAGCTTGCTTGAATATTAAGAACAACGACAAGTACTGCTTTCTATGGTGTGTTGTGGCTGCTTTGTATCCCGCAACTCACCATACCGATAGAGTTTCATCATATCCTCGTTTTCAGGATGTTTTAAATGTTAATGATTTGTCATTCCCCATTACATTCACGGACATAGCCAATTTTGAAAAAAATAATCGTAACATAAATATTTATGTATATGGATTGAAAAATAATAAAACCATTATAGGACCATTATATAAAACAATTAATAAAAAATCTAGAAGCATCCACTTATTGTATTTAGAAAATGATACAAATTCTCATTACTGTCTCATTAAGAATTTACCTCGTTTAGTTAAAACTCAAATTTCTAAACATCATGGTAAATTATATTATTGCGAATCTTGTTTATTGTTTTTTTCTACTCTTAGTCAACTTGAAACACATCTGTGTGGAGGGGTTGTCACAATTTTACCAGATAGGGGATCAGTACTAAAGTTTAAAAATTTTCAAAGAAAACAAGACATTCCATTCGTAATTTATGCCGATTTTGAAACACTGTTAATACCGATTTCCGGCAATGATTTTGACACTGCTAATACAACATACACTCAGCGACACGTGCCAGCCGCTTTTGCGTATAACATAGTATCATCTTTCAATGATAATAAACGGTATGTAAGTTATCGCGGTGAGGATTGTGTTACAAAATTTATAGAGTTTCTAACTCGGGATGTAATTGAAATATATAAAATACTAACTAAAAACAATCCTATGATATTTACTGATAAGGATGATGAGGATTTTAAAAATGCAATTAAGTGTCACATATGTGAAAACTTGCTGTGGTCTGACAGAGTTAGAGATCACTGTCACATCACAGGTAATTACCGTGGCGCAGCTCATCGACATTGTAACCTACAACATAAAATACCAAAATTCATACCAATATTTTTTCATAACTTGTCTGGATATGATTGTCATTTATTTGTGAAAAAATTAGGTGAGATTCCTGGTCAAATAAAAATTATACCCAAGACAAAAGAAAAATATATATCATTTTCAAAGTTTATTCCCGTTGCAGATAATGAATATGTGCAATTAAGATTTTTAGATTCTTTTAATTTTTTAGGAACCAGTTTAGACAAACTAGCTAAAACAATGCAGATAGACGATTTTGTTAATCTTCGATCTCATTTTTCGGATAGTAAGCATTTTAGTTTGCTGACACGAAAAGGTGTTTATCCCTACGATTATATGACCAATTGGAAATGTTACGAGCAACAGACGCTACCGCTAAAGTGTTACTTTCACAATTCTTTGACAAACGAAGACATCAGCGATGACGATTATAATCATGCAAAAACTGTTTGGAATTGTTTTAATATAAATAATTTAGGAGAATACACTGATCTGTACTTAAAAACAGATGTACTTTTACTAACAGATATTTTTCAAAATTTTAGAAAAACTTGTAAACAATATTATAAACTTGACCCTGCATTTTATATAACGACTCCTAGTCTATCTTTCGATGCAATGTTACTTAAAACAGGCGTTCAATTAGAACTCTTAACAGATTTGGCGATTGTTAAAATGATTCAGGATGGTATTAGAGGAGGTTTATGTATGTGCTCGCATCGGTACGCAAGAGCAAATCATAAATATATGCCAGAATATAATGCTGTAAAACCAGATTGTTTCATAGCGTATCTAGATTGTAATAATTTATATGGTTATAGTATGTGTCAGTATTTACCATATTCAAGTTTTAGATTTCTTAATGAAAACGAAATAATTAATTTACGCGTTCAAAATATTAAAGAAAATGCAGACTGGGGCTATATATTAGAAGTTGACCTTTTATATCCTGATCATTTACACGATCACCATAATGACTTGCCTTTTTGTCCTGAAAAATGCATTCCTCCAAGTGGTAAAACCAAAAAACTAATAGCAAATTTATATAATAAGTACAATTATGTTATACACTACGTTCATTTAAAAAAGTGTCTGGAGCATGGTTTAATATTACGTAAAATTCACAGAGTTATTACTTTCAAACAAAGTCCCTATTTAAAACAGTACATAGAGTTAAACACTCAATTACGACAGAAGGCAAAAAGTACATTCGAGCAAGACTTTTTTAAATTATTAAACAACAGTGTCTTTGGTAAAACATTGGAAAATACCGAAAAGAGAGTCACCGTACATTTAGTTAATCAATGGAGTGATAAAAGAAATAAAACCAACAAATCAATATCCGCTGAGAGGCTTATAGCTAATCCTTACTTTCATAGTGCAACAATATTAACCGAAAATTTAGTTGCTATACAAATGAAACCAGATCAAATAGTCTTAGATAAACCTATTTACATAGGATTCACAGTTTTAGATCTTTCTAAGTCCCACATGTATAATTTTCATTACAATGTTATAAAACCTTTTTATCATGATCGAGTACGCTTATGTTATACAGATACGGATTCTTTTGTGTATGAAATATATACCAACGATTTTTATTGTGATCTAAAACGCCATTTCTTGCAATACTTCGATAGCAGTAACTATGATAATGAGAACGAATTTGAAATACCTCTAATCAATAAAAAAATTCCGGGTCTTTTTAAAGATGAAATGGGTGGTAAATATATCTCTGATTTTGTAGGGTTGAGGTCAAAGCTCTATTCTTTAAAAACTTCAAATAGAGTTATCAAAAAAGCTAAGGGAATTAAATCATATGTGCTCCGAGATTTAGACATAACAGACTATGAAAGCATTTTATTGGACGGTGGAGTTATTCGAAGAAAAAATATTATGTTTAAATCATTGAAACATGAAATTTTTACACAAAGTGTTAATAAAATTGCATTATCTAGTAACGATGATAAACGAATTATTTTGAAAGACAAAATAGCAACGAAAGCCTGGGGTCACTCATTCATAATTGGGTAATCAATAATGCGTCATATCTTGCAATTATTATATTATTGTTAATTTTTTAAGGTATTGATAAAATTAAGAATTGTCCTATATAAATACCGTACTTAGTTAAGTAAATAATTGTATTAGTGTTAATTAGCATTATATTAGTTAGCTTTAGGTTTGTGAAATAAATAAAGAGTTTTAGTATTGTAATTATTTGTAATAAATGTGTTTGTTATATCAATTTACTTGTTTTATTTGTTTACCAGATAAAAACCCTTTATTAAATTTAAAAATGCGAAAGCAACTTTGTTTGCTACCTATTATTAATATTTGGTATTAGAATGAAAAAAATCGAAAAAAAGAAGCTTGTAGGGAGTCGAACCCGAGACTTTCTGCATTGAAGTCCGTTAGTTTCACCACTGGGCTATCTAAGGTAAATAATCAAGTTTCATGTTAATACGTGTTGCTCAAATGTAATACGAAACTGTAAACCATCACGTTCATTGACCACAGCATCGAGCAAAAATGCATGGTTTACATTTGTAGGTGTCGCAATTAATGCAAGCTACATTCTATTGTTCGATGATTATTAAATTATTTATGTAGTCATTTCTTCACGTGTGTCTGTTTGTTAACGATATTTATATTAATTTTGTTATTTGATAAATATTATTCAGTTTAGATACTACATACGCGCTACATCACATAAACATGACTTCGGTAAGTAAATAATACTAATTAAATTTAATTATTATGAAACATTAATTAAAAATATGTATGATACATTATTTATTGAATCTTGTGATTAGAGATATATATCGCAGTGATTTAAATGATTACTGCGTTGCTTGTACTCTGCTGAATGTTGTGGATTCGATACCACCCGGAACAAGAATTTCAATGGTTTAGAAAATAAATATTTATCTGAGTCAGAGTGTTATTTTAATTGTTGATTAAAATTGGTAAACCTTTTTATTGTATTAAATAACCTATTTATTGTTCTGTTTAATTTTATTTCAGATATCAGGATCTGACATTGCGTTTAGTCAATATGCTCAGGATCCTTATGAAGAATTTAATGAGATGATTCGATGCGAACGCGAGGCTAGCAGTCAGGTTCCGAAAGAAAAGAAGTCTACGTCTCGACGCAGGGAAAAATCTAAGAAACATAATTCGACTCAATCTTTCGTCATGAGTAAACATCATCGGCGAGGCAGTAAACTAATAAAAATTTCAGTGATCGATTTGTGTAACAATTCTCCAGACAGTGATAGTGACAGTAATAGCGATAATGTTATTATCCAAGCGCAGTACGTGGTTAAAGATGCGGTTGACTTTATTATGGATGAAACAGAGTCGTTAGTTAAGAAAATATCGAAATCGTTAATCGATAGTGATTTTTAGAAGCCTTGTATAAATATTCTGATTTTTAGTGCTTATTGTAGTTGTTAAATTAGAATAAATATTAGGTTAAGTTAGTTTTTAATCTCTAATGTAACTTTGTATTTTTGTATCGTAATGTTATTTGTAAACAGGGGTTTTAAGTATATAAATTCTAAGAGAATAAATGCATGTTTTCTGTATTAAATTTGTTTTATTTTTTTAAAACCGTATTACATACTTATAGCTAACTTACAAACTTATAAAATTAAAACTTTAAAAACTTTTTTTATACATAACACATTTCTAAGTGCACAATGTTTTAGATGATGATTACAATTAAAAACAGTTTTTCTATCGCAGTACTTTTTAGCTAACACAGATAGTTTAGGACAATTTTCTTCATGAAGTTCTAATACATTACAGTTCACACACATCTCTTTTATCCACTTCACTTTTTCTGAACCTTTTACATAGATATTCTTATTTTCTAGGTATGGTACGATCATGCGTTCGAATTCTCTATAATCAATATAGCCTTCGCTCCAACGTAGACCCATATTTTTTTCCAACCATTCCACTTGTCTCTTTTCATCTCTTGTTAAGTATGTGAACTGGTACGGTGGTTTAATTAAAAACGTTTGTGTATATTCACGTGTGGCAAAAGCTAACTCCTTTACTATAAAATTATTGTAGAGATCTTTAAATCCTTGTACATCTAATATGATTGTATCGGGATTCATGATATTTTTCTTACAATATTACTCAAAGGTTTATACTCAATTATACAATCGTTTAATATAAGACAGTATGCAGAGGTTTGGTCTGGTATGTCCAATTCACTCTCGATTTCCACTCTCACATCCACCACAGGACCAGTTTTGAGGTTATCTGCTTGTCTAGAACAATCAACTAAGAATAGCGGCGCTAGGTCCTTAAATTGTTTCTCACTTAGTAGGGGTTCCGAGCGCCTGCCATAATACGACTGTTGAAATCGAGTGTATTGCTCGTATATTAGTGCAATTTTGTTATTTGCAAAACTAGCGTTTAGGTTTTCATACGGAAAGTAAGTTGAATTGAGATACACTCTTACGTCACGAATATAACAGTGGTCGAACTGGGACATATCAGAACTTGCGTTGTTTTTTCTATTTGTTTGCAAACCAATAATTATGTATCTTGGTTTCTCTATTTGCGATGAAGTTTTAATAGACCATGTATGTTTTGTAGTTTTAGGTAAAGCAGGATATTCGTACAGATCCCAATTTCTGAATATCATTTGGAGCGGGCGATCTTTTTCTAACAGTTTTAATAAATTTAACTTTTCTTTGTCAGATACTTTAACGTGTGGTACGCGCCATATAATTTTATTGATTTGAACGTCATCTACAATCTCTCCGGTGTTGAGTTTTACAGCATTTAGGTTTGTGTTACTTCGCAACAATATTAGTTCGTGCTTACTGTTTATCACCACTTTCTTAAAATCTTCGGCAAAACCCATGATATTACAAAGAGGTATAGATGCGGAAAAGTTACCTCCATTAATATTCTTTATACCTTCAATGTTCCAGCCCCAAGCATTAGATATCTTTGATTCACTCTCATTCATCGAAATTAATGACTTCATGGTGGTAGTAACGCCGGCATTTTTTATTTTATCAATCTCTACTCCATTCAACTCGTACCTTATATCTTGGAACAAGTAAAGGAGAGCATTATTCGTAAAATGAACGCTAGAAGCCTTGTCTTTTGAGTCCTTTTTGCTAACAATTACAGTTCCTTCCAAATACAGAGTGCTAGCTGATGGTAGTACATATAGGTCTTGTTGGTTGATGGGTATGCGAATTTCATCGTTTCTATTAAAACTGGTCACGTAGGGCTTGTAGGAGTGAAATTCTATTCCTTCAACTGTATTGTCGTAAGTCGGAGCGGATAAAACGTCTAAAATATTCATTTTAACAAACCGATAGCTCTCAGGAATGCCTTATTATTATCGGTTAATTTTATTTTTTTATTAGAGCGAGCTCTTATTTTCTTGGTTGCTAAATTGGCACTGATATTTTTGACCTGAGGATGCTCGTATTTATTGTAGTCAATCATTTTTTCGTCTAAGATGTAAATATAGTTGTACTTCTTCACCACGTAAATTTATTAGACGATTGTTAATATCTAACAGTCTGATATGTATACAGCTTATGTTGTTTTGATTGACTGGAAAGTATATTGCGTTCTTCGGGATTTCTATGATTCTATATCCAGGTGGTACATTGAGTGCAAATTCGTGGATAATGTGACTCGGTTCTCCGTTTATGTACGATCCACTTATAATATCACATTCAATCCTGACCACGGTTGTAGGTAAAATGTTGACAGGAAACTGAGACACATGCCATTTATTACTTTTTAATATTTGTTTATCAAACCCTAGCAAACGTCTAAAAGTGTTTTCTTTCTCAAAATTGATGTCTTTAGTACATTGTATGGTAGTTTTTAAAGTGTTGTTATTGCAATCTAGTTTAATTGATGCACCTTTTATCTCGGATTTTAAATAGTCACTGATATCTTGCAATTCATAGGTTCCCTCCGGTATTTCAATGATTTCGGAACCATAGTAAAACTTGTTATTCGTTTCATCAATGTTTGGAATAGAATTAAATGTAGAGAAATGCAATAATGCACACTCATACTGTTCATTTAGTTGTAAAGTATTAGGATAGTACGTCGATAAGGTAGACGAGGTTCCGGTTATCGATAAAGTGAGTGACATCTTGCAAATGATTGAAATGAAAGAAACACGTTAATTTTAAGTTATAGAATCAGGCGTTACTTTGCGGAAATCCATGACATTAAATATTATGAAAGATATTTAGTTTTAATTCCGCTACCAAAATCCAAGCTTGGAAGCAGGATGCAGTCCCACCGTCCCGCCCTCATGCAATATGCGCATGCAGGAAAGCCCACCCTCCCGCCCTCATGCATATGCAAAATACACGAAAAGTGAGACAAAAGGGGGGTAGCATGCCATGCAACCAAACCAATACTCGACACGTGTTTCGCCCCTCCACGGGGCATCCTCAGGAGATGTTGACTCGACAACCGCTCGGGCGCGAATGAGCCAGTTGTACGGCTCTCGCCCCTTTATATAGCGCAATGATGACGCATTGGCAACGGTCGATACAAACGTCACAAAGACGTCTGTATCGACCTACCTGCAATCATACTTAAAAGAGGTGATGTAATTAAGTTAGTTTGTTCATTCAACAGTGTATAGTTATTATTATTATTATGTTTGGAGATTTCTAACTGCTCCAACACACACAACCGGAAACTTTTATCACATACATGGAGAATGTTGTACGTATTATTGTCGCTCAAGGAATGGCCGGTATCGATTAAATGTTTAGCAAAATGTGATTTTTCTGAATGGCCATTCCTGTAAGCGGCAACATGCTCCCTATACCTTATTTCGAAGTTACGGCCTGTCTGACCTACATAGACCCCGTTGCAATCATTGCATACTAATTTATAAATACCGGATTTTTTGGAATTTTCTAATTTATCTTTGCCGTTACAAAAATTTCGTAAGTTATGATCTGATCGAAAGGCAACGAAAACATTGTGTTTTTTAAGAATATTCGCGATTTTATCGGAAATGGGGCCTATGTAAGACAGACTACCAACATGCTTGTTAATTCGTTCGGGGGTACATGCATAAAGTAGTGAGCGAACCCTGTCATTCTGTTTATTCTGAATTATATTATCAATAACTTGTTTGGAATACCCGTTTGAAATCGCGATTTGATATAATATTTTAAGTTCTTTGACGTAATTATCCGTGGACAGTGGGACAAACATTAGTCGGTGGACATAGCTGCGGAAGGCTGCAAGTTTGTGTTGTAATGGGTGACAGGAAGAAGCGGGAATTGTTGTGTCGGTGTGAGTGGGTTTTCGGTAAATTTGGAAATCGAGTTTATCATTAACTCTAGTGATAGTTAGATCCAAAAAATTGAGGGATTTGTCGGATTCTAATTCTAATTTGAATTTAATTTTCGGGTGGAAAGAGTTAAGCTTATTGAGAAAAATGTCTATTTGACGAATAGTACCCGTCCAACAGATAATTACGTCATCTACATATCTATAATAAAACAGAATGTTGGGTTCGCCCACCACATATTTACATTCAAAGTTATCCATAAATATTTCCGCCATTAAAGGACTTAGAGGTGATCCCATTGCTAACCCCTCCTTTTGGCGAAAATATTCGTTATTGAAACGAAAATAGTTTTGTTGCATGCAAATACGTGCAAGGTTAAGAAAGTCATGTATTTCTCCAGGATGTAAACGTTGTCTCTCCAAATGGTTCTCCAAAATACGAAGGCACTCTTCAAATGGAGTATTTGTAAATAAACTGTCAACATCCAGTGATAATAATTTTGAATTGTGAGGGATGTTGACATTTTTTATTTTTTCAATTAAATCTAAACTATTTTTTAAACTGTATTTAGGTGAAAAAGAAGACTTAGTTTTTAATAAGTTATTGAGATATTTAGCTATATCGTATGTTGGAGCACCAATGTAAGAGACAACGGGGCGAATTGGGATATTATCTTTATGAGTTTTTGGTAAGCCATACAAAAAAGGAGATCGTGGGTTCATAGGGATTTTATATTTTAATAGATCTGGAGAAATACATGACATGTTATTAATAGCATTTTTTAACTCTACTGTAAATTTTTTGGTGGGGTCGGAACTCAAGCGTTCAAAATCCTCTCCCTGGATAACGTCGTTAATCTTCTGGTGGTAAGCAGTTTTATCCAAGATGATAACAGTATTGCCCTTGTCGGCTTTCGTAATTATTAAGTTATTTTGAGTAATTTTGTTTTGTAATGACCGATGTATTTGTAATTCGGAATAATTTTGAGAAAAGGAGGTAGATGAAGCTTTTTTGATCTGAACTGCCACCTGATGTTTAACGGCGCTATCCATTTTACTTCTAACACAAGCCATTTCTGAATCCACCACCAAAGTTTCGAGCGATTTCTGGGATAACCGTGGTCTGATGTTATATTTTAGACCTTTCTCTAATAAAGAAATCTCAGCAGATGAAAATTGGGTATTTGTATAATTTTTAACGCGTGGATAAAAAGAATGAATTGTATCTATATTATTATTTTCTCGATGGTTGATATTACTGTTCCGGTTATTCCCAGATAATCGCTCCAACTTCCTGCGCTGTGTTATATATTTATCATGCGCTACTTGGGAGGCGAAGTCCCGGGCTTTGTTATCTAAAGTTGATGTTATCTAAAGTTATCTTGAGTTACAAACTACACAATGTGGAGTTTGACATTTTAGATAACAAAGCCCGGGACTTCGCCTCCCAAGTAGCGCATGATAAATATATAACACAGCGCAGGAAGTTGGAGCGATTATCTGGGAATAACCGGAACAGTAATATCAACCATCGAGAAAATAATAATATAGATACAATTCATTCTTTTTATCCACGCGTTAAAAATTATACAAATACCCAATTTTCATCTGCTGAGATTTCTTTATTAGAGAAAGGTCTAAAATATAACATCAGACCACGGTTATCCCAGAAATCGCTCGAAACTTTGGTGGTGGATTCAGAAATGGCTTGTGTTAGAAGTAAAATGGATAGCGCCGTTAAACATCAGGTGGCAGTTCAGATCAAAAAAGCTTCATCTACCTCCTTTTCTCAAAATTATTCCGAATTACAAATACATCGGTCATTACAAAACAAAATTACTCAAAATAACTTAATAATTACGAAAGCCGACAAGGGCAATACTGTTATCATCTTGGATAAAACTGCTTACCACCAGAAGATTAACGACGTTATCCAGGGAGAGGATTTTGAACGCTTGAGTTCCGACCCCACCAAAAAATTTACAGTAGAGTTAAAAAATGCTATTAATAACATGTCATGTATTTCTCCAGATCTATTAAAATATAAAATCCCTATGAACCCACGATCTCCTTTTTTGTATGGCTTACCAAAAACTCATAAAGATAATATCCCAATTCGCCCCGTTGTCTCTTACATTGGTGCTCCAACATACGATATAGCTAAATATCTCAATAACTTATTAAAAACTAAGTCTTCTTTTTCACCTAAATACAGTTTAAAAAATAGTTTAGATTTAATTGAAAAAATAAAAAATGTCAACATCCCTCACAATTCAAAATTATTATCACTGGATGTTGACAGTTTATTTACAAATACTCCATTTGAAGAGTGCCTTCGTATTTTGGAGAACCATTTGGAGAGACAACGTTTACATCCTGGAGAAATACATGACTTTCTTAACCTTGCACGTATTTGCATGCAACAAAACTATTTTCGTTTCAATAACGAATATTTTCGCCAAAAGGAGGGGTTAGCAATGGGATCACCTCTAAGTCCTTTAATGGCGGAAATATTTATGGATAACTTTGAATGTAAATATGTGGTGGGCGAACCCAACATTCTGTTTTATTATAGATATGTAGATGACGTAATTATCTGTTGGACGGGTACTATTCGTCAAATAGACATTTTTCTCAATAAGCTTAACTCTTTCCACCCGAAAATTAAATTCAAATTAGAATTAGAATCCGACAAATCCCTCAATTTTTTGGATCTAACTATCACTAGAGTTAATGATAAACTCGATTTCCAAATTTACCGAAAACCCACTCACACCGACACAACAATTCCCGCTTCTTCCTGTCACCCATTACAACACAAACTTGCAGCCTTCCGCAGCTATGTCCACCGACTAATGTTTGTCCCACTGTCCACGGATAATTACGTCAAAGAACTTAAAATATTATATCAAATCGCGATTTCAAACGGGTATTCCAAACAAGTTATTGATAATATAATTCAGAATAAACAGAATGACAGGGTTCGCTCACTACTTTATGCATGTACCCCCGAACGAATTAACAAGCATGTTGGTAGTCTGTCTTACATAGGCCCCATTTCCGATAAAATCGCGAATATTCTTAAAAAACACAATGTTTTCGTTGCCTTTCGATCAGATCATAACTTACGAAATTTTTGTAACGGCAAAGATAAATTAGAAAATTCCAAAAAATCCGGTATTTATAAATTAGTATGCAATGATTGCAACGGGGTCTATGTAGGTCAGACAGGCCGTAACTTCGAAATAAGGTATAGGGAGCATGTTGCCGCTTACAGGAATGGCCATTCAGAAAAATCACATTTTGCTAAACATTTAATCGATACCGGCCATTCCTTGAGCGACAATAATACGTACAACATTCTCCATGTATGTGATAAAAGTTTCCGGTTGTGTGTGTTGGAGCAGTTAGAAATCTCCAAACATAATAATAATAATAACTATACACTGTTGAATGAACAAACTAACTTAATTACATCACCTCTTTTAAGTATGATTGCAGGTAGGTCGATACAGACGTCTTTGTGACGTTTGTATCGACCGTTGCCAATGCGTCATCATTGCGCTATATAAAGGGGCGAGAGCCGTACAACTGGCTCATTCGCGCCCGAGCGGTTGTCGAGTCAACATCTCCTGAGGATGCCCCGTGGAGGGGCGAAACACGTGTCGAGTATTGGTTTGGTTGCATGGCATGCTACCCCCCTTTTGTCTCACTTTTCGTGTATTTTGCATATGCATGAGGGCGGGAGGGTGGGCTTTCCTGCATGCGCATATTGCATGAGGGCGGGACGGTGGGACTGCATCCTGCTTCCAAGCTTGGATTTTGGTAGCGGAATTAAAACTAAATATCTTTCATAATATTTAACGTTAATTTTATACATATTTATTCCAAAATTTCCACAGATATTCTAAACATAGATGACCACAATTTACTGTGTTAAACTTTTGATATCTTGTGTAATTGTAATAAACACTACAATTCTTAAAATATCGCATTAATTCCAGTGGAGGTTTTAAGTCTCCATAACTATCAAAGTATTCACAATAGTTAGATACTTTAACATAAGCTACCCAATGCGTTCCTTCATTTTTAGAATCGTCCAAGTTAACAATACCACATTCAATCTGCTTTGGCTTTCTTGGCAATTGATCCTTCATGTATACTCCTCGAAAGTGTGGGATGTCTCGTGCATGTTCTTGGATGTCGATATTAGTCAGAGGGCGATTAGGTAGCTTCTTTATCAGTTTTTTTGATGTTCTATGAATAATCCTTTACCATTTTTATGCGGTTTAATGTATAAACCCTTACCCAACGCTAAAGCCTCCATAGTCTTATTATGACGTTCTGTTTCTCGCAAATTTCGTTGAGCTGCTTTGTAATCATTAACGGTTTTTGCAATACCCGCTGCACCACCAGCCAAAGTGCCTAAAGCTGATAAGCCAGCAAAAATTGGAATTAAAGGCAAAATACCTCCAGTCTTTGGTATGGGTATGATTCGCGGTACCCGAATTTTCTGAATTTTTGGAAATATCTTTTTTGCTGCTAAGTAAGCAGCATTAATTAACGCTTTACTGTCTTTGTGTTTAATTCTCTTAATTTTTGATTTTATTTTTGATACAAAATTTTGAAACGTTTTAATTCCGGCACCAGACTTTAGTTTGGCTTTCATAACTTTGCTCACTAGCCATGAGCTAAGTTTTTCACCTTTCCGAGCATCCTTTGATTTAAGTCTTTGTTTTGCCATATTCATTAGTTGTAAATCAGCTTTGTGACGATGTGATAAGTCCGTGTGGTTAGCGTATGCAATGTCGTGGTGCATACAAGCTTCATCCAACTTATTAATACCTCGGTCACCGCGTAATAAACGTTTTTGGAGTTTTGTTCCGGGTCCGCAATAATTATATCCAGGCAAATGAAGCTCGAACGGTAAATTTTCTATTATACTATTAACTAGTCCACCACCTTGCATTGTACAAAGCGCAATGAAAAAATATTAAAAAAAAATGATTATATACTTATATAACTCACTCCACTAATGCAGCTTTGTCAATCCAACTATTTTCAGTATTGCTAAGACCCAACCATTTCACATAAAGTTTTGTTCCTTTCTTTTTTAAAACTTTCTCTATCAAATAAACACCAGGATAGTTCGATTTTTGAAGTTCTTGTTCATAAAAGGTTCCTAATATAGCTTGCTTACGTTGATCTTGTATATGATATGTCACTGGTGTTGTATTATTTATCTTCTTTACAGTAAAAAGTTCTGTCGACCAATTAGGAGTATAACCTTTCTCAAAATTGTGTTTGTATCTGCTGATACGGACATAATCACCAATTTTAAACTTAGGTTTACATGGAATCGATACATGTTTATGTGTTTTCAAAATATTTTCTTTTATTACTTGTTCATTAGACTTGTTTACATCGATTGGTTTAAATTGAGTAGTTCGATGTTTTGTGTGGTTATACGATTTCAGTATAACTTCTAATGGTTTACCCAGCCACTTAAAGTTTCCATTAAGGCTAAAATATTTGTACAATTTATTTTTTATGGTTTTAATTAGTCGCTCAACAATCGATGCTTTTTTGGTAGAAAACGAGGAGTAATGGTTAATTTTATTTGTTTTCATAAGCCCTTGAAATGTGTTATTATAAAACTCTGTTCCCATATCAGTTTGTAAATTATTAGGTATTCGATGAGTGTTAAGTAATATTCTTTCAAATGCATGAGCGACATCAAGTTTATTTTTTGATTTTAGCGGCTGCGTCCATGCATATTTTGAGAAACAATCGATCACTATTAAAATATAATTATAGCCCTTGTTATATTTTCTTAGGTTTTGCATATCCATCAGATAAGCTTGCCACAAGTCGTCAATACTTTTTAGAACAACGAAACGTCGAAGGAAATTTCTTCGTGCAGTTTTGTGTATTTCATTCACAATTTGCTGTTTTGACATAATTTACAATTTTTAAGCAATTTATCAACATCTGCTTTAGTATAAAACTTTTCTTCCAAATGATTTAAAACCTCAGGTATCTTTGCTTTTAAAGTAGCTTGAACTGTCTTTTGTGCATCTAACGTGAGCTGAGAACGTAATGCACCAATTAGTTTATTTAATTCATGTATCGTATTAGCACTTAATCGATCTACGTAATCCTTGTTCACGGCATCGTCTCCATCTACGGGAGATCGGATCCCCCTCAGTCTCGATGCTTTCAAATCAAAGTCCCCGCTTTTTGATTTTAACAATGCATTATCATTAAATTCAAATAAATCTGGTAAACGCAATCTCTTGTGAATAAAATGACCGAATTTGTCTACATTCATCTTTAAGGTGTATTGTTTTGAAAGGTTGACAGTAAAATGAAACACAAACGATTTATGTATTTATTATATTACTTTCACGCAATTCCTCTATTATAGATATAATTTCGTTGTTAACCCCTGTGTTACCAGCATCTTGAGATGCAATTAGCAATTTTAGTCGTTCTACCAATTCATTAGGATCATCCCAATATATAAAATCTACATTCTTCTTCCACATTTTTGTTAAAGGTAGTCCTTTCCCTTTGGATTGAATAAAAAGCGGTTTAATAATTTGTAAATATTTTAGACCCTTATTACTTTTTATCGGTTTACTTGGATCATTATCTCGACGATGTGCATTAGTATCCAGTAGCATTGATTTATAATGTTGCATATCACTCTCTGTAACCAAACTCAAATCTATATTCTTTTTCAGTAGCAACTGTTTTAATCCAGGCGTAGTTCGATACTTGCGATCTGCTACTATGATGTATTCGTCATTGACAATTATATGAGCAGAACCCAACATCAACTTTCCACGATCGTATCTGACACCAAATGGAATATCTGCTAACGCTTCTGGGGAAACTGACCAGGATGTTGTGTTGCAATCTTGTTTTTTTTCACCTAGTGATTTATAAGAAGAGTCACTGTCGACCTCAGAATCATAATCGTCTGTATCGTTGCTTTCTTTGTCACTGAAAACTTCTTTCTGCAAAGTTTTATCTATAAAGGGAAGTTCAATTTCTTCATCTTCGATATTTTGTGGAGCAGATTGTTTACTAATATTAGCAATTAAGTTTAAGGGTTCTGTTACAGGCTTGAAAACTGATTCCAGCGCCTCTTTATTATTTATTTCAATATCCTTCATTTTTCGTACTTTTTTCTTCACGGCTTCTGTCGCTTCAACGATTTGTCTTTTCAAAGATTTTTCCATATTGATGAAATAGATAGTGATTGATTAAGTATCCTAAGTAGAATAATTAGAAAAGATAGGGTAACGGATTTAAATAACAATGATTTAATCAAAAACTACAAAGGTGTCAAATTTATTTCTATAACAACCTTTATTTTTAGAGCAATCCTTATTAATCACGACAAAACTGAAGGGATCGTTCCATATTTTTGAACACATTTCACGAAATTCAATCCATGACATATCAGTGTTGACATGTTCTTCGTAAATATGCTTCAAATTAATTTCATCTTGCTTAAAAAGTATGATTAAGTTCGCGTTGTCTCTTATTAATTGTTTGGGAATTTTACTATACGTTTGATTTAAATAAAAACAATCGATGTATTTGTGTCTTCCCATTGCAAAGTAATCACGCATATTGTTTTGATTCTCACATGCGACATCATCAAATATAATCACAGAGTCGGGTTTTGCGTCCTGAACTCTTAATATTTCTTCATTTTCCTGATATTTCCGAAACGAAATACCCGGTACTCGTTGCAAAACTTTTTCTAAAAATATGTACTTGGGTTGGTACAGGGTTTTTGAATAAATATAAACATTTCGAAATCTTAAACCATTTTCGTGTATAAGAAGACTAATGAGTAAATTTGTTTTTCCGCAATTTGACGGTCCGCAAATTATACAGCGTACTGAATTAGGTAATAATTCACTATGACGAAAATCAGTTTTACTAAATTCATCACATATTATGTTAACATTCAACGATTGTGGTTGTTTTACAAATTTCATGATAATTGTGTGAAACAGTTCGATTAACAATGACGAATATTATTTTAGATTAATATTTATAAACCATACCACTACCACTGTATATTTTGCGTAACTAACATTAACCGAGTTAACCGTTTATGATTGGGTATTCTGGACCACCGCGATGGCGAACTTGTTTCGCCGAGCGAAAAGTGGTCCAGAATGCCCAATCATATACTACTAAAGTGCATTTTTGGCTCCCTATATCCTATTGAATACTACTCTCAGACAAAAAGCGTCTTCCGATTTCGAAAGAGACTTTTTTAAAAAACAAAACAACTCTATATTTGGAAAAACTATTGAAAACAAAAGAAAACAAGTAGATGTCAAACTAGTAAATGTATGGAAAGATATTTATAATAAAACTAACAAACTTTGTGGAGCTGAAAAATATGTAAGTGCTCCAAATTTCAAAAACTTATCTATATTTTCTGATTCTTTAGTAGCAATTCAGTTACAACAAACGAAAATCGTGCTTGATAGACCAATTTACATTGGTTTCACAATATTGGAATTGGCCAAGACTCATTTGTATTCGTTTCATTACTCTGTGATGAAACGTCTATATCAAAATCGTATTCAACTATGTTATACTGACACAGACAGCCTTTTGTACTTAATACATACAGAATTTTTTTACGAGGACATGAAAAAAAATATAAAGTACTTTGATACAAGCAACTTTGAAAATGGAAATCAATTTAATATACATAAAGCTAATTCTAAAATACCAGGATTTTTTAAAGATGAAATGGGTGGTGATATTATATCCGAGTTTGTTAGTTTAAGAGCAAAATTATATTGTATAGACTCACTGGCTTCTTCAGTTATCAAAGCAAAAGGGGTAAAAAGGTCGGCCGTGAAAAAACTAGATATTAAAAAATATAAACGAGCTCTACAATACAATGAATGCTTAAGAGATGACATGTGTATTATAATGTCGAAAAATCATAATATTTTTACTCAAAAAATTAATAAGCTTGTTTTGAGTAGGGATGATGATAAAAGACAAATAATGGAAGATGGTTGCAAAACTTTGCCTTGGGGGCATCATAAAACAGTATTTTAATTAAGTGTCATATATAAGGAAGAGTTTCACCATTTAACTATAACGATAACAAAGCCATTAACAGTTGTCAATTCGTCGAATTGTCCAATAGGCGGCCGGTTCACGGCTGGTTATGGTTTAGTTATCGTTATAGTTAAATGGTGCAACTCACCCTAAGATTGCAATGCATTAATTTAAGGTAAATAAGCATAAATGTATAAGGCTAAATGTATTTTTATATTATATGAAATAGAAGATAAATATGAAATAAATGATTTGTATTAAAAAAAAAGGTTTTTAAATTGAGTTATTTTATATATTCCTCTGACTGTTAAAACAAGTCAAAAAAAAATGAAACACAGTAATAGTTGATAGTCATAACATTTATTATTATATTTTACAGAAATACGTCCCTTTTAATTTTTTTAGATATACCTATATAGATAATATATAATTGGCTTACTTATATAAAATTAAATTAAAAACTATTAAAATAATAATAACAAAATAATAATTCTTGACAGTCTTATTAACTACAGTATAAGTTTAATGATACAGACTATGACTAATTAATAATTACTGCACAAAAATGACTTAAAACTATTCAGGGTCACACAATTTTTTCCCAATTTTTTTAATAAGGGTCTCTGTCGCTTCCATAATATCATCATAAGTTTCACGTACCACATATTGCACATTTACACACGCATTGTCACTATCACTATAATCGATTTCATTCTTAGAGTCTTTTAGTTCATGTACTTCTAATTTAATTAGATAATCTCCATCACCACCTCCCCACTCTAATCTCCATCACCACGACGAACAATGTATGATGATGTTGATGATCCCAATGAACATTTTCTCTTTTTTTTTTTCTTTTTCAAGATTAATTTGAGCTTGATCAGTTCCAGTGAGCAGCTTTTCATTGTCAACCCTCTCATTCAATACACCTTCAAAATATTGTTGGTAGTTGCCCTGGGAGTAAAAAAATGGGCTAATTGTAGGATTTTTATCCAGGCCCTCAGAGTTCCACTGCAGAAGAAATAAAAATTAATTACAACAAGAAAAAATATATTCATCTACTCTCATAAAATAAAATAAAACAAAAAGATTACCTCGCGTAATTGGGGTTGCCCAAGTTCGACAGAAATCACATTTTCGTTGTCCAAAATGCTCGGGCTGTAAGATGGTGATCTTGGTGTGAGTGACATAATTCTGAAAAGAAATAACTGTTTATAAATAAACAAAAAATATATTTATTTATTATTTTTGGCTGACTGATTATTATTCCAATACTTACCTTAATACTGCAAGCTATTATTAAAATCGTAAACAACAGCGTATGGTCCTACTTTGACCAGCTACTGCAATGAAGTGAGATGTTTAATTACATACAATACAAATAAGTTCTCATTTCAGTTATTAGTCACAAAAATGTAAGTAAGACGAGACTATCATCTAAAATTACGATGCAGGTTCAAACCCGTTGCTTGACTACAGGGTGTACTCACTGCACGTGTTACATTTAATAAAATATATTCATATATAAAGGATAGTAGGAAATGAAAATAAGTATTAGGCAAGATGAAGTTGGTCAAACAACCCATAACCCTTAACGTGAATAATATCAATTTTAGTAACTCCGCTCGTCAGATAAAACATAGTGCTTTATTGCCTAATACGATTCGCTGTATAATATGCGGACCCTCGAACTGCGGCAAAACAAACGTCATGATCAGTTTATTGCTGCATGAAAATGGTCTTAAATTTAAAAATCTTTATCTTTATTCGAAAACTACTTTCCAGTCAAAATATCGTTTCTTAAGTGAAGTATTAAGAAGAGTGCCTCAGATTAAGTTCTATGAGTTCAATGACGATAAAAATGTCATATCTCCGAGTGAAGCTTTACCAAATTCTATATTTATATTTGATGATGTTGCATGTGAAAATCAAATAAATATCCGTAATTATTTCTCTATGGGTAGACATAAACAAATTGATTGCTTTTACTTATCTCAAACGTACTCAAAAATACCGAAACAGTTGTTACGTGATAACGCCAATTTTCTTATAATATTTAAACAAGATGATGTGAACTTGAAGCACATCTATGAAGAACATGTCAATTCAGATCTATCATGGAATCAGTTCAAAGATATTTGTAAAACAGTTTGGAGTAACCCTTATAATTTCCTTCTTATTAACAAAGATTCACCTTTGAATAATGGAAGGTACAGACAAAACTTTGACACATATTTAAACTTTGAATGAAGATGTACCTACATATAAAATGAGTTCTGCACAAAAACATTTTTAGTGTTATTCTTTTCTTAGTTGAAAACAGTTGTTATTACTTAAGATGGAGAAAAATATTAAAATGGAATTGATAAAGTCTGTTGACTCTATAAAAAATAAAATAAAACAAATGAAAAATCAGGAACATACAATGAACATGTCACTTGATAAAATGCTAAAACCTGTGACAGATACTCTTAAAACTCTAGTTGATTCAAATGTTGAAAGGAACTTGGAAAAAACAAAAAATATGGAAAATTCAACCTTGACTCATTCCGTAGAAATGGAATCGAATGAAAATAATGCTATTTCATCTACAAAGTTCAATGATTATTACGAACCAAAACTTAATTCTGCGCAGTTGTTGGAACAAAATCCTAAAAGTGATTTGCTGGATAATTTAGACATTTCATTAGAAGGTGATGATATCCACGGTATTTATGATGGTGTTAATATACCATTCGGAATAAGAAGTGAAAACAGAACTTTACTGATGGGTAATTCAGTAGTATCATTTTCTAAAATTGATAGTTTAAATAACGATACTATAATTTTAATTAAAATCGGTGATAAAACTTACAATTTCACGGCTGGCCTGAAAGAACTTTTACTACGAAGAAAACCTGATTTAAAGTTGATATCGAACAAAGATAAACTTGTCTATAAGGATATGTTACATTATACAAATGCACATAAAAGAGATTTTAACCCTAAAGGTCAAATAAGAGGTGATAAAAGTACAAAATATAGGGAGATAATCAGACCATTATTTTCTGAAACATCAAACGATAAAAATGAGCCTAAAGTAGGAGGAAACTTACCAAAGCTAAAAAAATATAAAATTAACACTGATTTAGTATATTGGGATGATCCTAATGAATTGGTTGAGAGATTAAAGTTATTAGTCGCTTCGAGAGATGCTGGCAATACAAATCATGATAATGAAATTTTATCTATAATTGAAGAATTAAAAGAAGCTGACATAATTAAGGAATAAAAAGTGACAGTGACAAGATTTTGATTCAGTATTACCGACTTATTCATCATGAGCATAAGCAAAGTTCATCACTGAATTAGCTTAAAAACATAAAATTTACACTTTTATTTTATGTGTGCGAGTTGAAGAGAGATATTAAGAGTTGCCCACAAAAAAAAAACAAACATCAACATGAGCAAAGCAGATGTGGTAAATGAAATTCATAAAAATGCAAGAATAAACTTTCCTCGAAGACGTGTTATTATGAAAGACATAGATGATTTATGGCAAGCAGATTTAATTGATATGCAATGTCATGCCCATGAAAATCAGAATTTTAGGTTTATCCTTGTGGTTATCGATACATTTTCCAAATATGGTTGGACTTTTCCTCTTAAAACCAAATCCAAGGATATCGTCTGTGACACTTTTAAGACGTTGCTGGACAAAGGGCGTGTTCCTAAAAATCTACAAACTGATAATGGAACAGAATTTTATAATAATAAATTTAATAAACTTATGAAATGTTTTCGCATTAACCATTATTCAACCTTCTCAACAAAAAAAAGCCTCAATAGTTGAACGATTAATTAGAATATTAAAGTCTAAGTTGTACAAAGAATTTAGTTTAAAAGGCAACTACAATTGGATAAATGGCGCTCTTGATGATGTTATTTTTAAATACAACCATACTTATCATCGAACAATTGATGAAATTCCTGCAAATGTAGATAATACTAATAAAAAACGAATATTAGAAACATATGTAAAGTCTGAAAAAAAAGTTGGGTCGAAAAGTAAGTTTAAGGTGGGTGATTATGTGCGTATCAGTAAATACAAAGGAACATTTGAAAAAGGGTATACGCCCAACTGGTCGACAGAAATATTTAAAATTCGAAAAATACAGAATACAACTCCTATAACCTACTTGATTGAAGATGCAATCAGATGTCAGCCTATTTTAGGAGCATTTTATGTACAGGAGCTTCAAAAGACAAAACATCCTAACGTATATCTAGTTGAAAAAGTTTTAAGACGTAAAGGAAATAAGGTTTTAGTTAAATGGTTAGGATTGCCTTGTGCTGAAAATAGCTGGATTGATAAGTCGAATATACTATAACAAAGAAAAAAATATAGCATTTCAAAGTCATTGGCGAGAATAATTTTATATTTATTAAGTGTTCAATGTATGATTAATCAGTCTGAGGATGTGTATTGGAGAGAGTAGTCTTCTGAATTGGTTTATAAATCATTTACCATTTGAATTACATTTACCGGGATATAATTATTGTGGGCCTGGAACAAATCTGATTAAAAGACTTACACGTGGAGATAAAGCTGTGAATAAATTAGACGAATATTGTAAAGAACACGATATTGCTTATCACAAGTCATCAAGCTTAAGGGATCGGCATAACGCCGATTTAGTTTTATTAAAAATGGCTAAAAAGCGAACTGTTGCCTCTGATGCAAGTGTAGGGGAAAAATTCGCTGCCCATCTAGTGAGCAAAGCAATGTTGGCTAAAGTTAAAACTGGAGCGGGCTTAAAAAATAGCAACTGTGCTAAAAATAGTTCAAAAATAAATAAAAATGGTAATGGATTTAAAAATAAATTGAAAAATGTTATTAGTAAAACGAAAAGACATATACGGAAATTAAAACCAAAAGGCAAGAAAATGGCAATAGAATTAGCTATTGCTGCTGCAAGAGAATTAGTTGATGATTCATCTATAAAACTTCCTCGTATTATTCCTATACCAAAAACCGGTGGAGTATTACCTTTGATTCCTATTTTTGCGGGACTATCAGCTGCGGGAGCCTTAGCAGGAGGTGCTGCTGGAATAGCTAAAACCATAAATGAATTCAAGATGGCAAAAAAGCGTTTTACTGAACTGAAGAGACATAATGAAAAAATGGAGTCTCTTTGCATCGGAAAGGGATTACATCTTAAACCTCATAAAAATGGACTTGGAATTTTTGTATCGAAAGAAAAAAACTAAAATACAGGCTACCCAAACGAGCCTTAACTAACATTGACATTCTGAAGTATGGTAATAAAATTCCCTATTTTCGAGGTGTCTTTATGAGAGACGAACTCCCTAAAAAACCTTTCAAAAAAGAATGCGGAGTTATAAATTTAGACGATTGTAGAAATCCTGGTTCTCATTGGGTAGCCTATGTAAAACACAATGATTATGTAGAATATTTTGACAGTTACGGAAATCTTAAGCCTCCCAAGGAATTTATAAAATACTTAGGTTCTAAAGTTCACTATAATTATGATAATATACAACGCGATCACCCTTACAATTGCGGACATCTTTGTTTAAATTTTTTACATAATTTTTGGTCTAGTTAAGGAATAAAATAAACAGAATCATCCAGAAGTGTTCAGTATGCAAGCATGTCTCTAACGGTAACCATTTCTGGAAGTAAATCAGAACTGGTATCATACTTTCAACCGCCTATAAGTTTATCAGGCCAATACGAGTGCGGTTTGTTATATTTTTCAGTATTAAACTTAAAGCCAGGAGACGCGCATGTTGATAACAACATTTTGTCTGTGGTCAGAATCGAATGTGATCTTATTCATGGTTCATATTCTGATGGATTACCAACCCACATTATCCACGAATTTTTAACTTACAATACTGTAGGTCATCAGCACATAGAAAGACCGCAAAACGTTATTTACTTTCCAGTGAACAAAAACATAATTTCATCTATATCTATTAAGATTGTGGATCAATTTGGTCACTCCATTCATTTCGACAAAGCGGATATTCAACTAAGTCTTCATTTAAGAAAAATAACATGATATTGTATTATAAAAATCCTGCGATCAATATAAAGCACCCTATTACTTCTACGACCACGAAAGGGCAAAGACGTAAGAAAAAAGTTAAGAAATTAACTAAAACAAATAAAGATTTCCTTAAAGCCCTAGGTTTTAAAGTATGAGTATACTACAGATTACTGAATCACCATACTTCGATACTTCGATTGAAAGTTATGAAGTCCATTCTTACAATCCCTACAACAACAGCTTCAGAGAAAACGATGAAATCAGAATCCCCATCCACCAGAAAGATGTATACGTGCTACCATCAGCCAGTTCAATTTACATCGAAGGTCAAGCAAAACTCTTCGGTAAAGATGGGAATCCGATTAAGAAAACTATTACGTTTAGTAATAACCCAGTTATGTTCTTGTTTCAAGATATTAGATACGAAGTTAACGGTGTCGAAATAGATTGTATTAAAAATTCTGGAATAACATCAACAATAAAGTCATACGTATCAATGAATGAAGGAGAAAATAAAGTTGCTGCCTTGTGGGGTTGGAATATGGATGGAATTAAAAGTGATGGTAGTTTTAGTGCTATTATGCCTCTAAATAAGATTTTAGGGTTTGCAGAGGATTATAATAAAATTGTGATAAATTGTAAACATGAACTTATACTAAATAGAAGTAACTCTAACTTAAACAGCGTCATAATAACTGATGATGTTGTTCATTTTCAAATAGATCCCACCAAAAACATTCAATGTAAAAAAAAGCCAAGTCTCTCTATGCAATTCTTCCATCGTAAAAAGTTTTGAGATCGCATAGGAGCCAAGTCCTGCTCAACTTAATTTGTAATAATAAATCAATATTTTGTGACTATATCAAAGGTTTTGTTTACATTACAATAACAGTGACTTGGCCATGAGCACAAGTTAAAGGTCGTTTGCTCCTTGTAATTACGTGCAAATACCGTTGAATTTATATATTATATATATTATGGACATGATTTTGTAACTGATTGGAATTTGAGATCACTATGGACTAAACATGCGCCATAGTGCATGTGCAGTTCACTGATCTTGGATGATACCGACTGTCGGTTAAGGTGTCCTGATATTATTTATTATTTACTTGCAACTCCTCCAAATATGCCGCTTTATATTTGTATCTTATTGTGCTCATGGCCAAGTCACTATTATTGTAATGTAAACAAAACTATTGATATAGTCACAAAATATTGATTTATTATTATAAATTAAGTTGAGCAGGACTTGGCTCCTATGCGATCTCAAAACTTTTTACGATGGAAGAATTGCATAGAGAGACTTGGCTTTTTTTTACATTGAATGTTTTTGGTGGGATCTCATTTATTTTTTGTAGGTCTCTTTCTTTTCTTTTTATAAATAAACAAAATTTCTATAAAAAATATTTGCTTTTTGTACATAAACAAAGAACAAAGTTAACAATGCAGTCAAAATTCATATACCATGTTCTTGTAAAACCGCAAATATAAATTTGTTTCATATTATTTACTAAGGTATATAATTTATTACCGTTTTTATAATTTTCCCTTTACATGTAGCTAAAAACCTATCTTGGTGCCAAATTTGAAGGTTCTAAGTTTGCTAGAAGTACCTTAGATTTTTGATGATCGGTCAGTGAGTGAGTCAGTGAGTGACAAAATGGTGTAACTTTGATCGCTCATAACTCGTAAACTATTGGTTCAAATGTCATGCAATTTTGAGGCTGAGCTTGTTTTAATACTTACTCTAGGTCATCGAAAACCTAAACCCCTAGCTTTGTCCGTATCGATGATACAGGGGGGGTGAAATAGCCGCGAAACGCTTCGAGAAAAGAATGGTACGGCCGTGCCCGTTTTGCTCGAGACTTGGCTGGGGCACTGCCGTGCCCCCAGATATACAAAGAATACAATGGCGTGTACCACACATAAAAGTGTCAGATCGCGAACGATTAGCACTATTAAAACATTTAGAAAGAGATAAATCTATTCAGATGGCGTTTAGAAACTGGGATTTATACGAGTATCCATTACTTCCTAAAACTACTAAGCATTCTTGGTTAGTTAAGACGGCATCTCAATTAGAAAAGCCTCGGTATGTAATTTTTTGCTTACAAACTAATAGAAAAAATAATAAAACCAAAGACAGTTCGTTATTCGATCATTGTGGAGTTACAAATATAACACTATTTTTGAATTCACAGTATTATCCGTATGAACCTTTAAGCTTAAAGTTTTCCGAGAATAAATATGATATATTATACGAAATGTACGTGAAATTTCGTCAGTCGTATTATAACTGTCCTGCGGACCCGTTACTTGATATAACCGATTTCAAGGAAAAGGCTCCTCTCTTTATCATAGATTGTTCAAGACAAAACGATAGCTTAAAAACTGGCCCCGTAGATGTACGGTTGGAAATTGAATGTTCTGCCCCGATACCAGATAATACAACTGGATATTGTTTAATAATTAATGATCGGCTTGTGGAATATAAACCTTTGAGTAACATAGTGCGAAAGTTGTCATGACTGTCATTATAGATGTTCAAGGTTTTAAATTGGAAACAAATGAATTCATAGTAAAAGAAATTGCAATATTGTACGAAAATAAAATACAGGTGCTTTTGATTAAACCACCTTTTCCATATCATGAATTAACAAGACAAGAAAGAAGACAAGTAAATTGGATTCAACGTAATAGGAACATATATTGGAATGAGGGAGTCGTATCCTATTCACATTATCATAAATTAATTACAAATATTGCAAGAGATAAATGTGTTTACACGAAAGGTTTAGAAAAAGTATTGTGGTTACAATATATTTTAGAAAATAATAATATAAATAATTTAGAAGACCAAGGTTGCCCTAGTTTGTTAAGTCTTTTTGACCAATATTTAAATTGTCAAGATTTGTATAGTTGTATCTATCATGAAAAAGTATGTGCTTTAAGAAATGTTTTGTGTTTAAAAAAATGGTGTTTTGAGAATAAATGTTTTACTTAAGAAGAATTTTATCTTTTTTATTTTAATCTATTTTTGTTAAAATACTTTATTATATTTACCTCCCCCCCTCCCCAAACCTCACAGAACATCTAATGAAAGTATATATAAATCGATAGTAACGGAATGTAACTTCATTATATTTTCATTAATATTTGTTCGAAGTACTTATTGCATGATTAAAATGTTAAAAGAAAACTACAATCCTCGATATGACATGTATCATACGCATAAAATGCGTTTACATTCATTTAATTATTATTGGGCAACAACTGACTCCCAAAAAAGATTGGTGATGGAAATGGCTGACGCAGGATTATTTTGTTGTGGTAATGGAATTAAAGATAGAGCTGCTTGTTTCTCTTGTGGAGGTGTTATTGAAGATTGGGAGATTTACGACGATCCTTGGATGCAACATGCTATAAACTTTTCTCATTGTTTTTATTTAAACGCTGTGAAAGGAAGAGATTATATCAATAAGTGTCTGAACCAGCAATCAGAATGTTATAAACTTTAAGTAGAAACAACAGTTATTTGTTCCAATGTTCAGGTTTTTTGCGCATGATGGACCGAAATATTGTTAAAAAATAGAATTTATAATACAATCGCTAGATATTGTGTAGGACCAAAATAGAATTGGGGGTTCTGTATCACGGCTCGAGCGAAGCGAGAGCAAGTGATACAGAACCCCCAATTCTAACCTACTAGTATCGACTGGAGCCCTGTGGCAGATACCAGCGATATCGATGAGAAAGTGTACCTTTTTATAATTTCATACTGAAACTTTATGATCATCATGCCCCAGTGCGTCTCAACAAAGTTAAGCGCGAACCGGCCCCATGGATTTCGTCTGAGATTAAGGATGCCATGGCTCGGAAGGACAGAGCAAAGAGAAAATACGAACGCAGACCTTCGAATGAAAATCTTTCGCATTATAAGATTGCACGGAACCGCTGCAATAATTTATGTCAGACCGCCAGAAGAAAGTATTTTCATGATAACCTGGTTGACCGTAGCTCTGGCGAGGTCTGGAAATTCCTCAGGTCTGTTGGCGTTGGTAAATCACTGGAGAATGCTTGTAAGAATATCGACCTTACGGCCCTAAACAATCATTTCTCTCTGCCTCCTATTATTCTTGATCCTGTTACCAAATCTTCTACACTACTTGAACTTTCCTGTCTCCCTGCACCTCGCT
The DNA here is from genome assembly GCA_905475315.1 of Autographa pulchrina. Classification (NCBI taxonomy): domain Eukaryota; kingdom Metazoa; phylum Arthropoda; class Insecta; order Lepidoptera; family Noctuidae; genus Autographa; species Autographa pulchrina. The sequence continues at coordinate 19,279,798 of FR997761.1, read as the reverse complement.
GTCCCCCTTTCTATTTCTCTTCTGTGGCCTTAGAGGACGTCAAAAAATCAGTATTGGCTATCTCATCCTCTGCGATCGGTAACGACGGCTTGTGCTCTCGTATGATTTTTCCAATTCTTCCACAATTACTTCCCATCCTAACTCATATCTTTGATTACTCTTTGACTTCTTGTTCCTTTCCCTCAGCCTGGAAACTCGCCCACGTAGTTCCTCTTCCTAAAACTTCGAATCCATCCTCATTTGCGCAGTACAGGCCTATTTCCATACTTCCCTTTCTCTCTAAAGTCCTTGAGCACATTGTCCATGGTCAAGTATCCGATTTCCTAACGTCCTTCAACCTTATTTCCCCATTCCAATCTGGTTTCCGTCCTGGTCATAGTACTGTGACTGCTCTCCTCAAAGTTACTGATGACATCCGATGGGCTATGGAAAATAAATCTCTCTCTATCCTCGTGTTACTTGATTTTAGTTCGGCGTTCAATTCTGTGGATTTTGATATCCTCTTAGGCCTCCTCCAAACATCCAATTTTTCCTCTTCCTCTTTAGCTTGGTTTGGGTCATACCTTCGGGGCCGCTCTCAGCGCGTCCGCCATGAAGAGTCTTTCTTTGATTGGTGCGATCTAGTTGCGGGCGTGCCTCAGGGTGGTGTCCTATCTCCTCTTCTTTTCTCCATCTTTATTAACTCTGTCTCCTCTATTATTTCCTCTAATTATCACCTATATGCAGATGATTTGCAGATCTATCGTCATTTCCGATTATCTGAAGTGGAATCGGCTATCGATGCTATGAACAGCGACCTGGCCAGCATCAGTAGGTGGGCAAGGTCTTATGGCCTGCAGATAAACCCTGTTAAGTCACAAGCTATGATAATTGGCAGCAGGCATTATCGTAACGCGCTTGATCTGTCCTCTCTGATGCCTCTCAGTCTTGACGGTGTTGTGATCCCCATCACCGACACTGCCAAAAATCTTGGAGTATTGATGGATTCACATTTGTCATGGCGTGATCAGGTTAACGAGGTAAGTCGTAAGGTACACTTCTCCTTCCACTCGCTGAAGTGTCTCCAGACCTTCTTACCTTTAAAAACTAAAATTTTATTAGCTCAATCGTTAATTCAGCCGATCATTGACTACACCGACGCCTGCTACCTTGATGCCACAGAGGAGCTACTAAATAAACTTGAGAGATTGCAAAATATTTGTATTCGTTTAGTTTATGGACTCAAGAAGTATGATCATGTCTCTCACTTCCGCAATGAACTCAAGTGGCTCCCGATCCGCCTTCGCAGGAACACTCGCATTCTATGTCTTCTATATAATATCCTTCATAATCCCCTCTACCCTTCTTACTTGCGTGAGCGTTTTTCCTATGTCCTTTCCCCCGATGTCCTTTGTAGATCCCATCTCAAATCCCACCTCAAAATCCAACCGCATACCACTGATTTCTATTCCTTCTCCTTCTCTGTCCATGCCGTCCGTCTGTGGAATGCGCTGCCGCCTAACATACGGGAGTCTCCTTCCATTTCTATTTTTAAAAGACGTACAAAAGAACACTTTCTTTCCTCTCTTGTTTAATTTTTATGCATTTATAAATTTGTTTTATATATTTTAGTAGTTTTGTTTATATTTTATTATTTTTATGTTAATTCTTTTTCATATTAGTTTATTTTATCTTTCTTCTCGTACACTGTGTCTATGTCTCTTTTTTAATATTTCCTGTCGTAGGTCTGCTGGAAGAAATTTCATATGAAATAAGCAGTACCTTTGTACCTTTTTATCTGTATATATTAATTATTGTTTGTCCATTGTGTGTACATAAATAAATAAATAAATAAATAAATTAATTAATTAATTCCACACAGTCAATAATATCCCACCAAAAACATTCTGTAAAAAACTAGCCAAGTCTCGATGGAGCTGCTTGTTTATCTCTAAAAAGTAATGAAATCTAGACAAAGTCGTACCAAGTCTAAGGTTCCTTACTGCGATTTCTTTATTATTATAGTTAATGTTGTGTGACTTGGCCGTTGAACATTCTTTATACGTAAGTGTGTACAAGTCAATTTTTTTACACGTAATGTTATATCTGTTGTAACTACCTATGTTTGTTGAGCGATATAATAGCCCATACTGGTATTGGTAATTGGACGGTAGTGTCTCATTTTAGGCTGTTGTTGATTGTGCAAAACATGCATTCAGCATTGACAATGCTGACTTCTGCTCTCTTCTTTTTGTGGCATCAAATCGACCACCGATCTAACATAAAATAGACGTACAGACGATTCTATCAATGATTAGAAGTCCGTCTGTACTGAAAATAATTTTTAATACTGTTTGTTTCGCGACAGACTGGTAAAATGGAGTCATGGAGCACCTGGTTTTGTACTCTTGTGTACCGTTCAACGGCCAAGTCACACAACATTAACTATAATAATAAAGAAATCGCAGTAAGGAACCTTAGACTTGGTACGACTTTGTCTGGTGCTGTCGGGGCACGGATGCTTCGGCAAGTACCTGTGTCGCATAGACAGGGAGCCGGACGCTCGGTGCCACCACTGCGTCCAGTGCAGGGAGGACACGGCGCAACACACGCTCTCCGAGTGTGTAGCTTGGGAGGAGCAGCGCCGTGTCCTCACAAATGAAGTAGGAGGCGACCTGTCGCTGCCGGCCGTAGTGCGGAGTATGGTCGGTAGCGCAGAGTCGTGGGACGCGGTAGTGTCCTTCTGCGAGGACGTGATGTCGCAGAAGGAGACTGCGGAACGGGAGAGGGAGATCTCGACTCCCTTCCCCGGCCGCAGAAGGCGCACCGGGCGCAGGGGAAGGGCGGACAACGCCCTTCTCCGCCCCCCATGAATGGGTCCAGGGGCGAGGGACTTGGGGAAGTCCCCGCCCCCTATTCGATGGACCCGAGGCGGAGGCGCGCGCGGGTGTCGGCGCGCGCCTCTGAGGCGGTGCACGGGGTAGTTGTACACCTCACTACCCCGTGCAGGAGCTGAGGCCCGAAAAGACCGGGCCGGCACCAGTGTGGGGCTGCGGAAGAATCTGGATTCCCGCGGCCCCACGCGCACGTGCGAGGAGAAGACACCGGGGGGTTTTAGCCGGTAAGAGTCCGGCACGCCCCTCCGCCTCTCCCCAGGCGGAGGAAGTCCATGAGGATTTCCCCCCGAAAAAAAAAAAAAAAAAAAAAAATGGTACGACTTTGTCTAGATTTCATTACTTTTTAGAGATAAACAAGCAGCTCCATCGAGACTTGGCTAGTTTTTTACAGAATGTTTTTGGTGGGATTTCACTTCTTTTTGTAGAAACGTGGGCTTCTTTTCTTTTTGTAGAATATTGATTTATTTTATTAGATTTTCTTATTTGACACAGATTCTTTTCTTTTTAGAAGTAGTTTTTTTTATTATTACAAATCTTTCTTTATTATTTTCTTTCTTTTTTATTTTATTTCTTTATATAATCCGTCACTAATCATAAAATTCCTAACCTATTCAAATCTTCTAATTGTTATAATAACAACTTGCTAATCTAGCGACGTGTGCGGGTATTACTGCCACTCTTAGTCCAATGCATTATATTTTGACCAAATTTTGAGCGAAATTAATATTTTAGTGTAATTTGTTTATTTAGTGTAATTTGTGTAATGTTCGAGTAGAATAAAGTTAATCGTTCGATTATTTCTTCTTGTAAATAAATAAATAAATAAATGCGGACAACATCACATACATCGCTCTGAACCCAAAGTAAGTTGCTAAAGCACTTGTGTTATGGAATTCAGAAACAACGAAAAAAACTTCTTGTAAACTTGTAAGTATAAGTATAAAAGTCAGTCTAGTCTTATCCAGAGTTTTCCTTTAATTTTATTTATATGCGTATTTAGAGGAAAGGCGGGCGGAGAGACTTTTAAAAATTCGGTTTTTGAAGAAAGTAGTGCTGTCGCTCTATCACAAGGTTTGTGAATGTGTGCGTAAGTTGACAGTGTGTGAGTGTCAAAGCACGCTCGTTTCATTTAGTTGTCTACTTACTCACCAAAATCATTTTAAACATCTGCACACGTTAATTGGCATTATTGACGTATAAACAAGGGGTAACCACGACAGTACAAGGTAGCCATATGATGAACTTTTTGAAATAATAGCCGTAGTAGTAAACAGCTTAGTGGTAGTATGATTGGGAATTAATATTCTTGCTGCAAGTTCGAATCTTAGGCGAGATACCCTTTTTGAGTTTTAGTAACTAATCTTTTTTAGTTAAATTTTGTTGCTTTGTACGACATAAGAATATTTTTGATTGGTTATATTTTTGTCGTGCATTTTTCACACAACTCGACCGATTGGGTTGGAGTGTAGCCTTAGGGGCGCTATGGAGCAAGGACTTAGTCAAATTTTCGATTTTTTTTTTTTCGGAATCTTTCCGATTTTTTTGCAGTATCGGGTTAACCTTGTCTGTAGCAACCATTTAGGGTCTGAGAAGCATGGCCCTACGACGCACCGTTTCCGAGATATGAGCCTTCTACCGGTTTTTTATTTTATATAAAACAATTTATATTTCCAAAATAGTAGCTCGGATGAGATTGTTTTCGGGAAAGAAATTGTTGTTCTACTCAAAAGCCATGAGGTCATGTAAAAAAATTAGCAAAAACTTCTAAAAATTTTTGTTTTCTAGTCAGGGTCACCAGGTACTCCAGATCTTCGATTATCCTAGTTTTTATAGTTTTCCCTTTATGTGGCCATTAAACCCTAACTCTGTACCAAATTTCAGCTCTCTGAGTTTATGGGAAGTACTAGTTCTATTTTGATGATCATGAGTGAGTGTCGTAAATGCGAAACTTTGCTTTCGCTTAACTTCGGAACTAAATGACCTACAGACTTGAAATTTTGGATTTTAAGTATATGATTACAGCTTACTGGATGACGAAAATTTCTGCGTTCTAGTCTTATCCAGAGGTTCTCAAATAGAGGCCTGAAAATGCGGCGAAATGGTTCCAGTAAAGGATGGTACGGCAGTGTTTGCTTCGCGCTCGACTTGGCGGGGGCACTGCCGTGCCCCCCGATTTGCTCTACTTACGGTCAGCCCATCACCATACAATAATATGCCAGTAGAACCTGACTTAAGCTCAGACACACTAATTTGGTTTATTAACCTACTAAAACTAGCACCTGGCAAACAAGTATTAAATAAACACTGCTGGGAAAAGGAACTTATCATACTACTCAAACCTTGACCTATTTATTAAAACTTACATACCGCAACACGGAGGATCTTTTGATGGGTAATTATGGACAACTGTTAATCTTGGATTAAAATGATTGTTGAAGGCAACTTACTAGCTATATACATTTATTTTACAATATTTATATTATATCCTTCCATTCACACAAGCGCATATTCACATTTAAAATTAACAGACATGCACCTTATAAACTTGCATAATCCTCTGTCACATTATTATTATATTCATTATTTTTTTTTATTTTTTTATTTTTAGTTTCTGTTTATTATCTTTCCCTCAAACTAGCTCTGATGGTTGGACTCTTACATTATTTAGAAATTGACTGATAGGCTTATATTTGTGACTTAGTACTTAGAAGGGACACTGACTTCTAAGATACAGGTACTTTCACCTAGTTTAGAAGTCAGGGTTTTTTAGTATAGCCATCTCTAGCTTAAGCCTTATTTTGTATTAAATTGTGTGTTACTTAAAGAGGAATAAAGATATTATTATTATTATTATTATTATTATTTTGTCAGAAAATATATAGGTACTTATATTTTTCACTGAATCCAAACATTTAGTTTTAACAGTTTCCAATAGTGGATCAGCAAGTAATGGCAGTGGTTCAACACTCTGGGTATTGGCAGGAGGTGAAGAGCAGGAGCAGGTACAATACCGATTGTTGGTCAGGGACTCATATCTCTCTGCATTGTACCCCACCAAGTCAGCCAACTCACCGGCCTCCACCATGCGTTCATTTAGTTCTTTTTGAGACGCTTGATATTTACTAAAAATGTCCCTCAGAGTGTTTTCCCTCGCCTGAAGCTGTTGCTGAAGCAAAACTGATTCCTGGTCATAACTATACCTACTCAGAATTAATTCATCATTCAAGTCATTTAATTGACTTTTTAAATTTACATATCTAAGCCTAATATTATTTGATTTCCTTTGAATTTGTTGCTGGTGTATGCACTTTTTGTACTTTTTAATTATTTTATTAAGTTTAACATATTTCTTAATCTTATTGTGACTACTAAACAAAGGATATTCAGTAATAGAATCTTCTCCTGTCAAATCAATAGTTAATGTTTTCCTATTATTAACAAGTGCAGAGCTACCGTCAACCAATTCACTGTAAAGACTGCAGGTTTTAGCAGCCTGTTCCTGAACTTTAATAGATTCTAATTTAGTAATAGTCCTAAGGGCCTCACTTAATTCTAATTCAAGTTCAGAAATGCGATTAAGAGCCTGCTCATACACTGTTGAAAATCTAAAACTATTTGACGGAGGTTTTGATGTTCGTCAAGTATTTCTCTGTGACAAATGTGCAAATCTGACAATTGGTTTTTTAAACTTGTGTTCTTATTAATTTTATATCGTATTAATTTTATATTTTACTATTGTTCTGCAATCCTTTAAAATCTATCCAAATGTCATTAAAATCAGAATCATCGAAGAAAGGCGATATGTCCGAAAAAATAACATTATCATTTTTAACGAAATTTATTAAATGCTATAATGGTGACAGGGAATCAATCACTCCTCGCATTTATCACAAATTGTGAGAATGCTATGAGTCTTGCGAGTCCCGAGCAACAATCTATTTTATGTAAATTTATAATATCTCAATTAGATGGCAAAGCACAAGTAATTTGCAGCTTAAAGAATTTTTCTAGTTGGGATGAACTTAAATCATTCCTGAGGACAACCTTCGGCGAAAAGAAACACGCCACTCATTTACTATCTGATTTACAACATAGTAAACAACAACCCAACGAAGATATCACTAAATATTCGCTCAGAGTAGAATCTATTTTAACGAAAATTCAATCTGATATCCACTATAGTTGTAAAGACGAAAAAGAACTACCCGGCAGAATAGCTGGCATGGAAGAGTTAGCCTTGAATTCGTTTTTATTGGGTCTAAGCCCTTCAATTTCGACTATTGTCCGGTGTAAGAACCCAACTACTCTCAATGATGCGGTCCGGTACGCAACTGATGAGGAAAAATTATATAACTCATCTAAGAATAATAATACGAGGCCACAAAAACAGTGCACCGTCTGTAATAAGTTCGGTCATAATTCTAGCGAATGTTTTAAAAATAAAAAGCCTAATTCTAATACTCAGCAATCATTCCATGTTCATTCTAATTCTAATCCTAACCCTAATTTTAATACAAATTTTAATAACCAATATTCTAACTTCAATAATAAATCTTGTAATTATTGCAAAAAATTAGGTCACGCGATTAATGAGTGTAGAAAGCGCAAATTTAGCATGCAGCGACAGCAAAATGCTGACTACGCTCATCGCGACAATAGCGCACCTGCGCATACATGTGATTTCGAGAACGTTAATTCATGTGAACCTGATGAAGATAATGACAATTTAAATTAAAAGGGATTTCGGAACCGTGTCTACCGAAATCAAGGTCAAATCAAAATGACACGTGTTATCATTGCTGTTATCATTCTCATTATACTAAATCTTCTACTAAATCAAATATATCTCAGTCTAAAGGACTGAGTCTTACAAAATCCAAATCTCAACCAGATGAGTTGAGTCCTACGAAATCTTTTAATAAATCAAATATATCTCAGTCTAAAGGACTGAGTCTTACAAAATCCATATCTCAACCAGATGAGTTGAGTCCTACTAAATCTCTTACTAAATCGGCTCAGGTACCCAAGGAGGACCCGAGACATCCTTAATCACTATCAGCCTACCGACAGGGTAACCAGCCCCAAACTGCAGGCAATAACGAAGTCAAATCAACCCAGACACCCAGGGTGGATCTGGGAGATCCTAAATCTATACCTCAGCAAAAAAAAACTGAGTCCTCCTAAATCTATATCTCAGCCAAAGGAGCTGAGTCCTTCTAAATGTACATCTCAACCAAAGGAGTTGAGTCCTTCTAAAACTGAATATGAAAGTCAGGAAGAATAAGCATATTAGAATAATGATTATGCAATAAATCTCATTTTTAATAATTATTATTGGTACTTATAACTTTTTTTTATATATTGATAAGAAAAGATGTGTGTGGTTATATGAATAAAACTTTTATAGTGAATTATTAGTAGTTTTATCTATTTTTTCAAGATTTAGTTAACAGTTCATGATGTGGTTCCTTATTGCGAAACATCATTTTATGCTGGTTTTATTGAGAATATAATTTATCAAAAAGGATCCAGACCCATATTTTTTTGAATAATAACACCATTAATCGATATTTTCTAAGATTTACTATGGTCATACGTTACAAACTGTCTTACATCAACTTATGTCATAACATTATAAGTACCACGTGTGTCTTTAGTTTACTTATAATAACACTCTTCTATTCTTGTAATAATAATAATACACAATAGCATTTGCACATTTTATATATTTTTTTAATTAGTTTTATTGTAATATATTTAGTAAAAATGTTTTTTTTTTATTTAATGTAGCTCAAAAGGAGATTACTTTTGTATTAATTGTTGTAAATAATCATTTAGTTAGATATTAGACCACACCACACACTTTTCTAAACGATCATAAGAAAACCCTGAATAATGATTATAGAGAAATAAATAGGTTTTGTTCACTGCATAATATTATTTTAACTACCTATTTAAAATCGAGTATGACTGCATTCATAAAACATTCTTATTAGGTTTTTAAAACTACACACTTATAGAAAAAAAAACACAATCGATCGATAAAAAATTCAGTCGATCGATTATAATTGATTGGTCATCCCTAATTCACCATCGACACGACATGACATTAGGCGACTACTAATGTCATTAGTCGCGTAAAATACTATTAAATGTACATTTTGGCAAACAGCTAGTCCGTGTTAAAGAAGTATTTGCAACTTATATAATAAAATAGACCATTAATTATCGTGTATTTAGATACTCTTCATTGCACAGGGCCTATTTGGACATTGTCTTTTAAATAGTTTTCCTTCTAATTTCAATAAAACCAACAAATTTAAACTAAGTCTAAACATTAATAGTTCTCAGGTATGGCAAAATCCCTCGGTATCGGTAAAGCTACTAGTGAGGAGGCCATTAATTTGGACCTTAACGCTTTAAATGATCACTTTTCTAAAGCACCCGTTACCTTGGATATGACTTCTAAAGCTACTACTCTTGCACATCTTTCTAATCTTTCTTTGCCAAAATGTACCTCGTTCACATTTAAAGTTGTTGTGGAGAGAGATGTTGAAAAATTTATCCTTTCCATTTCCACAAAAGCGGTAGGTGATGACGGCCTACAACTCCAAATGTTCCTTCCCATCTTAAAATATCTACTACCTGTTATCACCCACATTGTTAATTTCTCCCTGACTACAAGTTCCTTTCCATCCGTTTGGAAAAAGGCCAATATCCTTCCGCTTCCAAAAGTCCTGAATCCTACATCCGTTTCACAGTATCGTCCAATTTCCATTCTCCCTGTCCTATCCAAGGTCCTTGAGGGCGTTGTTCAAGATCAGCTGTCTAATTATCTTTCCTCTAACAGCCTGCTGAGTCCGTATCAGTCTGGATTTCGTCCTGGCCATAGCACTGTCACTGCTCTTGTCAAAATTACTGACGACATACGACTGGCCATGGAGAAGAGGCTAATTACAGTACTGGTACTTTTGGACTTTAGCAGCGCTTTCAATTCAGTTGATTTTGACATACTCTTGGGGATCCTATCCTCCCTTAATGTCTCTCCTCCCGCAACGGCTTGGTTTGACTCTTATCTTCGGGGTCGCTCGCAGTCTGTTCGTGCCAATGAGGTCTCCTCTGAGTGGTGTAAACTTACGGCGGGAGTTCCCCAGGGTGGTGTTCTTTCTCCTCTTCTTTTTTCAATATTCATAAATTCTATCACTTCAGTTCTTTCTTCTCAGTACCACCTCTATGCAGACGACTTGCAGTTGTATCGCCACAGTGGCTACGATAATATCTCCAATGCTATTGTCGCCATCAATAATGATCTTATTAATATCAATCAGTGGGCTAAATCATTTGGTCTTTTAGTAAACCCTTCCAAATCACAAGCGCTCATTATTGGTGGCAGATATTTTTACAACCTTTTGGATCACCAATCTCTTCCACCTATATTGTACGATTCAGCTCCCATAGCATACTCGAAAATAGCCAAGAACCTGGGTGTACACATGGATTGTCATCTGTCGTGGGATGCACATGTTTCTGAGGTAAGTAGAAGGGTCTTTTGCTCGTTTCACTCCCTAAAGCGTCTCCAGAAGTTCCTGCCTTTTCAGACTAAAATCACTCTTGCCCAATCTCTTCTTCTACCTCTTCTTGACTATGCCGATGTCTGTTATCTAGATGCAACTGAGGAACTTTTAAATAAGCTGGAACGTCTGCAGAATTTGTGCATTCGCTTTATTTTTGGTCTGCGGAAGTACGACCACGTGTCGGAATTCCGGGCTAGATTGAAGTGGTTGCCTATTCGGCGACGTCGAGTTTCTCATATTCTCTGTCTCCTTTACTCAGTTTTGCACAACCCTAAATAATATCCAGGCTACCTGCGGGAACGTTTTGAATTCTTGGTCCCCAGGGGTAAGCCTTGTCGTACTTCTTCCTCTCTTCTCCTTCACACTCCTCTGCACTCCTTTAGTCGTTACGACGAATCGTTTACTATTCGTGCTGTGCGCCTCTGGAACTCACTTCCACATTCCTTGCGTAATAGCACTTCGCTTAACGTTTTCAGGAAAAAGATAAAAGAGCATTTCCTTTCAATTTGAGTTATGTAGTCTATGTATGTCTATATCTAATATATATCATAGTATATACGTACTGTATGTAGTATTTGTGTGTATGTATATTAAAATATATATATAAATATTATAATAGTTGTACACTTCTATCTGCCTAACCACTTACAATTAATAATCTCACTGTCACTCAAAGGTTTGCTGGAAGAAAACTCAATTTTGAGTTAAGCTCGCCTGTGTATATCAACTTATTCTAATAAATGTAATGTATATACGTGTATGTGTACAATAAAGAATTAAGAATTAAGAAATTTACAGCACTGCATCATAGAAGAATTCCGATTCAAACTTTAAAATTTAATATTCATTCAAAACTAGCTTAATGTGGATTGGATCTCTTTTAAGATTATTTATTTTTAACTATTACCAATAAATATTGTTTCTCACTAATGATCCATGAAGATTGGATTCTTTCAGTAGATTCATAATAAATGCCTGCCAACATGTGGACTGGTACCTCGTGTTTATTACAATGTCATGTGTTCGTATTTCACTGGGATCTTTTTGCTGAACGAAAGTATCGACCTTTACGGTCTCTTTGGTATAGTCAACTCAATTTTGGTAGTTTTGTGGATTGGATCCTTATCGTGTAACTACGTCCATTGGGGATTCTGGAATCATTTGTTCTCGCTTCGCCCGAACTGCATGCAATTGTTTTTATCGAGCGATAACTAATCAGATTACCGACGATATGATTTATAACATAGGTATTGTTGATCCAGATTGATGTATCACATTTAAATAATTATTACAATTTTCTCAAAGAGATAACCAATATAATTTGAACTTTATATTTTTTATGTTATAAACCTAAAATCTATAAATACCTCAAGACTATAGAATTTATAAACCTTAAAATGATAAATTATATTTATTTTGCAACTAGGTTGAAATCAATACTTTTACACGTCAATTCATTTTTTTTTTCCAAAACGAGATAAGGTCGGCATTTCCTAACTGACTACCTTGAGAAGAAACGCCGAAACAAACTCAAGGGTCATAGTCTCTTTTAAGGTCCAGACATAAAAATAAATTATATATTAATGTATGAGCAGTGAAAATAAAGCAAAGCAAATAATAAGTATAAATAAACTCGTAGTGAGAAAGAAATGACTAATGTGAATGTTGTATGTTATATCATTTTTATTAGTACATATCGTTATGTATCATATTTTAACGTATTAGTACATATCGTTGGTAGTTTGATTAGTCATTGCTCGATAAAAACAATGGGGGTATTCTGGAATCATGCAGTTCGAGCGAAAGCGAGAACAAAAGAATTTCGTCTCAGGTATCCGCGAAATCGTGGCGCCTATTGCCAAATTAAGAAATGTAAGGCTATGAGCTTAGTGAGTATACGTGATTAATCAATTATCGACTTTATTAGACTAGTACATATGATTGAAATACCAATATATCATTGATTGTTAACGCCTTCGCGTTGGTTAAGGTTTAGAAATAAATAGTCACTTAGTACTTTTTCCAGAAATAATTATTAATTATAAACTCATCAAAAACTGCAAGTTACAAGGTTATATTATTATTGGACCCGTTACAATCGTGTATTGTCGCGTCGACCGGTCGCTGGTGGCGCGTGAAGGCAAGTGAACGAGGTTCGCGCCGCCTTGCTGCAGCTCCCGTCCCCGACGCCCGCGCTCCGCTCTCCCCGCCGCTCGCAGCCTTCTCATTGGCTCACGCCGGGTGGCGTGATGTTCGCGCGCAGCTCAACCGCCCGACTGGGTTGCCAGGCGGCGAAGGCCGCAACATTGATGATATGTTGGTATCTAACGTTTGCAAAATTTAATATAATCGCTACCTTAATTTATAGTAGTATAAAAAAAGCGATCACTGAGGAGCGCATCCAGAATTTTTTGTGATTTCGACGTGCATTGTCTGTGTAACGTGAATTATTGTATTGTGTTGAGTGACAAGATCGGTGACAATAAGTATGTATGTACCTATTTAATTTTTAAGTTTAATATCTAGTCTTGAATTTTACAGAGTTTTCAATAGGTAGAACGTACTATGTGCAATGAATAAATACTTTTAATTACAAATAACAACTACATTCTAATGAACCATTATATAATTTTAGGGCATCTCGGAATCCTTTTGACTCTGATACGGAGATTACTTTGCAAGCAAGCACGAGTGGTGAAAAGCCTCAAAAATCGAGGAAAAGGAAAACTAACAGCAACAAACCTAAACATAATAAGAAAACTGCGCCTCCTCATGATTTATCCGAAGACTCTGAAACCGAGCCGGTAATATTTTAATGTAATATTTTCAGATTCTGAGGTAAGCACATAATAGTCATCTAATACTTTTTAACACGCTTTTATTAGCTTCACTTGTATGTATGTATGTATGTATGTAAGTATGTATGTATGTATGTAACCGACTCCTTTGGACTCGATTTTGACTCACTTTAAACGGACAGATTTAATTCAAACTTTGTACACTTATCAAGAATCAGCGACAATATAATAATTTCATAGGTTTATCTCATTATCCTGATTAGGATCACCAGGATTAAATAAATAAAAAAAAAAAACAATAAAAAAATTTTAAGTCCACAAAGCAATACGTTCGAATTCAGACAACACGTATTGCTGCTAGGACTAAAAAGTGAAAAATAAATATAGTTTAAAAAAACTAAAAAACACGCTTTAAAAGTACTTCTAACTAAAAAAGTGAAAAATAATTCCTAATGTAGAAATTGGTAATGAACAAAAAACACTAGTATTATTGTGAAAAAGCGTGGGTTGCTCGATAGACGAAAAATATGGCACAGAGCGCTTTTCACACTTCGCTCATCACATGACAACAGCGGTCCGGTGTGGAAAGCTCTTACTGGCTTAGTTAGCGCTGCTAAGCAAGAGTATGCAACCATAAAACCTATATTATATCCTTCAAATGTTTTCTAAATTGCACTATTAATTGTTTTTTTTTTGTTTTTTACTCTTGCCTCATATAGGAATTGAGAAGGTATTACCGGATTAGTTAATCCTGTATCCAAATATAAAGTCTCGGTATATTGTAATCATCAAACGTTTTCTAATACAGTAACTTGTTATTCGTTACGTGTGTTTGTAGCACTTATCTGCTTCAGATTTGAATTTAGTATAGACCCTTTTTTCTGTATGATATTACAAAATAATGTATTGTGTTAATTCACAGGTCTAAGCCAAACATTTATTAAACTCTGTATCTCTGCTATTTCAATATTTTGAAAATTTTGAAATTATGAAATTCAAATATCTAGAAATCAAAGCATATTAAATAATAATTTACTTTTATGCTGTTTACCTTTCTTACAGATCTAAATCAAAATTTACAAAAACTCTGATATTTCAATATTGCTCAGAAATCATGAAACTCTGAAATTCAAATATCTAGAAATCAAAGCATATTAAATAATAATTTACTTTTATGCTGTTTACCTTTCTTACAGATCTAAACCAAAATTTACAAAAACTCTGATATTTCAATATTGCTCAGAAATCATGAAACTCTGAAATTCAAATATCTAGAAATCAAAGCATATTAAATATTCATCATAATAATTTACTTTTACGCTGTTTACCTTTATTACAGACCTAACCAGAAATTTGCAAAAACTCTGATATTTCAGTATTGCTCAGAAATCATGAAACTCTGAAATTTAAATATCTATACATTATTTATACAATGAAATTTAAAAGCTCTAAGTAATATAACATTCTAGTTATCGAGATTGACAAGTACCTATTAATATCGTGCTCTATTCTTTACAAAAAATGAAATTCTGTCATAGTTGTCAGTTACATGTCTCAAAGTCAAAGTATTTGTTGCGGGAATGCTGACACAATGTTTTGAGTTATCGGTACTGTAGTGCGCTGTGAACCTGAGTTGTCCCGTGGTCGCCTTGTATACCGCACTACAGCACACACATAATATATGTATTGTATTCAGTCGTAATTAACAGTCGTAATTAATAAACTTAAGTAAGTTATTCGCAGACGTATTATTTCTCTCTGTACACACACGCAACCCCAGCTAATAAAGTAACAAGAGCGACCAGTTACAAAAGTGGTGACCCCGACCGACCCGTGATTTGGTGATTTAAAAGAACTTTTGTGATATTGTGTACAGATTGAGACTATTTAGAACGGGCAACTCACTTGTGCTGTAGTGTTGGTTTTTTAATATCGGTGTCGTGATATTACGTTAAACATGTCTACCGAAGAAAGAAAAATCGCCACCGAAGAGTATCATTTATCCACTATCTCCGTCACGGCAAGAATACCTGAGTTTTGGAAGAAGTCGCCGAAAACCTGGTTTATTCAGGTAGAAGCAGTACTACAACCGCAGAAGATGTCTGATGAAGCGAAATATCAAGTCGTTATATCGAAATTAGGCCAAGAAGTTATAGAGCAGATCACAGAAATTTTATTAAATCCGCCAGAAAAGAATAAGTATGAAAATTTGAAACAAAAATTAATATTGATTTACCAAGAATCGGAAGAACGACAAGTAAAGAAATTAATAGGCGAAATGGAGTTAGGAGACCAGAAACCATCGCAGTTATTGAGGAAAATGCAGGACCTAGCTCGCAATAGAGTCACCAACGAGACACTAGTGGTGATGTGGCAAAATCACCTACCACCGTCAATCAGAGGAGTATTGGCTGTGACAAATGAAGTTGATTTAGAGAAATTAGCAACTATCGCGGATAAGGTAATGGAGACCGCGACGCCAATACCCAGTATCGCTGCGGTAGAAGGAAAATCGCCGACCTTGAATAAAGACGATTCAATGATAGCTCACCTTGATAAAATAAGCGAAAGACTTGAAAAATTAGAAAGTAGATCAAGAAGGCACTGGCAGAAAGGTAACAGAAGGCGTTACGGAGCAAGATCGCGATCGTCATCAGAGTCAAGGACGCGTGGGAAGACACCTGAAGATCTTAATTGGTTGTGTTACTATCATTATCGATATAAGAATCGGGCAAATAAGTGCGTCCAGCGTGCAACTGGAAGAAAGATGTCAAGCCGTCGGAAAACTAACGTCGGTACAGTCGACGACGGGAGGCTGTGGCCGCGTAGATGCTAACAACCGTCTTTGTGTGATGGACAGGAAAACTGGTTTAACTTTCTTAGTGGATAGCGGTGCCAATGTGTCTGTGCTACCCCGCAGCGTAGCATATATAAAAGGTAACAAAAATAATGTATGTTATAAATTGTATGCCGCGAATGGAACCGAGATTAATACATATGGTACGCATTTTTTAGAGTTAGATCTTAATCTTAGAAGAGCTCTCCGTTGGTTATTTATATTAGCGGACGTACAGCAACCAATATTAGGTGCTGACTTCTTAGCTAAGCATAAGCTGTTAATTGATTTGAACGGACGAAGATTAATCGATCAGTTAACTAATTTAAGCATTAGAGGTACCATTTCGAGTTCAACTGAGTCCACTGTAAAGACAATTGTCGATAATTGCCCTTATTATGATTTATTATGTAAGTTTCCTGAGTTAATTAAACCTGTTTCATATAAGGAGACACCTAAGCATGGCGTTTGTCATCACATAGAGACCACAGGACCTCCAGTGCACGCGAAAAGTAGGCAGCTACCACCAGACAGGTATGTTAAAGCTAAAAATGAATTTAAAGTTATGCAGGAACTTGGGATTTGTAGGCCGAGTAATAGCGCTTGGGCAAGTCCTTTACATATCGTGCCAAAGAAGGATGGAAATATTAGACCTTGCGGTGATTATAGACGTTTAAATTCAATTACTAAACCGGATCGTTATCCAGTTCCCCGTCTTCATGATTTTATGTATAATTTATCGAATAAGAAAATATTTACGAAGTTAGATATAAATAGAGCATATAATTGTATACCCGTAGCTGAAAATGACATTGAGAAAACTGCTGTCATAACACCTTTTGGGTTATTTGAATTTATGCGAATGCCTTTCGGATTGCGTAATGCAGCGCAAACTTTTCAACGCTTTATGCACCATACTGTGTTACAAGGTTTAGATTTTTTATTTAATTATTTGGATGATGTAATAATTGCCTCAGAAAATGAAACTGAGCATAAACAGCATTTACTTAAAGTTTTTGAAAGATTTAACGAATTTGGGATAACAATTAATTTTGCTAAATGTAGTTTCGGAAAGACAAAATTAGATTTTTTAGGTTACGAAGTTTCAACTGAAGGAATTATACCTTTAACGGATAAGGTTAAAGCTATTATCGATTTTCCAAAACCTAGCACTATTGAAGAATTAAGAAGATTTATGGGTATGTTAAATTTTTATAGAGCGCACATACCGCATTCGGCAGCTCATCAATTACATTTATATAAGTATTTAAGTTCTTCTAAACGTAAAGATAAAAGTAAAATTAATTGGACAAAGGAGGCCGAACAAAATTTTGAACAATGTAAGGAAGATCTTAAAAATGCTGCATTGTTAGGTTATCCATCTATAGACACACCATTTTCATTAATGACAGATGCGTCAGACAATTGCGTAGGTGCAGTATTACAACAAAAAATTGCTGACAAATGGAAACCTTTAGGTTATTTTTCTAAAAAGTTAACAGAAGTGCAAAAGAAATATAGCACGTATGATAGAGAACTTTTAGCAATTTATTTAGCCATAATTCATTTTCGTTATTTAATTGAAGGTCAAAATTTAATTATTTATACTGATCATAAGCCTTTATCTTTTGCATTTACGAAATCAGGTACAAATAGAGAAACCTCAAGGCGGGCCAGGCAAATCATGTTTATTAGTGAGTTTAGTTCTGATATAAGGCATATTAGCGGTCATAATAATATTGTAGCGGACACATTATCTAGAATTGAAACAATAACAAGTCCCACGACTATCGACTTCGCAGAACTGGCAGTTGCGCAGGAAGTCGACGAACAGCTTGCAAAAATTCTTAGTGAATCGAATAACAGCTGTAAGTTGATATTTAAGCGTGTAACTTTAAATGTACCCGATAAGCATGTTGTTTGCGAAACATCTACTAATAAAATACGTCCTTATTTACCGCAACAATTTAGGCTTTTAGCTTTTGATTCGATACATAACTTGAGCCATCCAGGTATTAGAGCTAGTAGAAGGATAATAGCAGATAGATATTTTTGGCCAAATATGAATAGAGACATCGGTAATTGGGCCAAAACATGTATAAATTGTCAACGAGCGAAAATACAGAAGCATACAGTATCTAATTTAGGACAATTTGAGATTACGAAACGTTTTGAGCATATACATATAGATTTAATAGGTCCTTTGCCAATCACAGCTGAAGGATATAGGTATTGCTTAACTATAGTAGATAGATTTACACGTTGGCCAGAAGCTTTTCCTATAAAGGAAATGACTGCAGAAGTAGTCGCAAAGACGTTATACGAGGGTTGGATTAGTCGTTTTGGTTGTCCAGTTAAACTTACAAGTGATCAAGGCCGACAATTTGAAAGTAACTTATTTAGACAACTAATGCTATTAATGGGAATTAAAAAGTCAAGAACCACCCCGTATCATCCTCAGTGTAATGGAACAGTAGAACGTTGGCATAGATCGTTGAAAACTGCAATTACGGCTCGTTTAAGCAATAAGTCTTGGGTAGATGAACTGGCAACTGTAATGTTAGGATTACGCACGACAATTAGGTTAGATACAGGCGTAACCGCTGCACAAATGTTGTATGGTAATAATATTAGATTACCTGGTGATTTTTATGATGTAAGCAATGTGAAATCGTGTGATGATAATGATTACGTTAGCAAGTTAAAAGAAGTTATTGACGAATATAAACCGTCTAGTAGAGAAAATAGATCATCACGTAAAATTTTTGTGCATAAAGATTTGTACACTTGCGATTATGTTTTTGTTCGAAATGACGCAGTAAGGAAACCGTTACAACCTCCTTACGACGGACCATATCGCGTCATTAGTAGAACTGATAAAGTTTTTTGTGTACAATTGCCAGACAGACAACTTAGAGTTTCTATAGACCGTCTTAAACCTGCGTTTATGTTAGCAGAGGATAATGTACAACCTGATGTAGTAGATAATAGTGGTAAAACTGTCTGTCAAAAAGTTCAGAAAAAAGTAACTTTTCAAACAGCCGAACCCAGTAACTTTGGTTATACTACGAGAACAGGACGAGTCAGCAAAAAGCCGATGAAGTATTTGTAATGATTAATTTGGCTGAGTAGACAATAATTTAACTAGGACATTTGGTTATATATGTGGTTATATGAAATAGAAAACGTATTTTAAAATCATTTATTGTCTGATACTTATACGTTGTAGTTGATTAATTAGTGAAATGGGCAACTATCAGACAAAGGATAAAGTTGTTGTTAACGAAAATATATCCAGCACAGCTCAAGTAGATAACAAGTTGAATATGATTGGTATCGTTATGATAATTATTATAGTACTACTGATTATGGTGATTGGATATACATTAAAACGAAGATGTACTAAAGGCGTTAGGAAATGGTTGAAGAAAGAAATGGTCGCTAGTTCGATAACCTTACCAAGTATTAAAGTAGAAACTATGCAACCGCCGCAAATTAATAACGGAACGTCTGCATCTCATAAAGTGGTTTACTGATTATTTGATCGAGAAATCTTCGTGCATTCATGTTATTAAGTGTGTATGTGATTAAAATTATTTTGCAACGATTTAATAGTGTGTGTTATATTTTGCTATTCGGTCATAGAACAAGCTGCATGGTTTGTGTTGTTGGTGTCCGGCCACAACGATGTCAAGAAAGGATAGCAGAATGTAACCCAAACATATTGTACGTTATGCGTAATATAAGAATTAATAATTGTGTTAATGTAATGGTAAATTTATATTTAAGTACGCTGCTGATATCTAAATTTTAAATAGCGTGATAATGAATGTTAAAACTTTTGTCGTTATTACAATGTTGGAATATATTCACAGGCTTATCGCATAACAATACATAGCATAGTACTCATATTAATTTGCAAACTGTTGATTGAGCAGAAATATGATGTCATCTTTGTGAACAAAGTAAATTTACAAGAAATATTGTTTGATAAATATATTGATTGGAATTTAGATTTTGTGTTGTAAAAAAATATATTTTTTTTTTTTTAAAAAGAGGGAAATAGTGTTGCGGGAATGCTGACACAATGTTTTGAGTTATCGGTACTGTAGTGCGCTGTGAACCTGAGTTGTCCCGTGGTCGCCTTGTATACCGCACTACAGCACACACATATATGTATTGTATTCAGTCGTAATTAACAGTCGTAATTAATAAACTTAAGTAAGTTATTCGCAGACGTATTATTTCTCTCTGTACACACACGCAACCCCAGCTAATAAAGTAACAAGAGCGACCAGTTACAAAATATTCATCACATAAGAAAAGTAACAAGCATAAAACAAATTGTTTACTTCGTACTGAATACCAAAATGTTCAGCTGATAGCCAGTGCTTTCAAAAACAGAATAGCTAGCTACAAAATAAATCCTCAAACTAATGAAATAATAACACCTGAATTATTTTTATCTGATGTATTCAACACCATTTATAATTTATTACAACCATTATTACAAAAACATAAATCATTAAAGATAAACTTTGAACTTTTTGTGCTATATTTACTTCCTAAGAATGAAGAACTATCTCTAAAGTCTTTTAATACTAAATATTCCATAATGAATCAGAGTACAGATATCATATCTTTATACAAAGATTGCACACAACGATTAATATGTAAATGCCTAGAGTTTTAATTATCAGAATCTGGTTGGACTACAGAGAAAATAAGTAATTTAGAAATGAATATTGCAAAATACAATCCTTTGAGAGCAGGAAGTTACATTGCTTTACCTTTGAGAATTAACAAAATGAAGGCATGTCTTAATATTCAGAATACGGATAACCATTGTTTTCTTTGCTGTATCATTACTCATATTTATCCAGCTAAAAATAATCCTAATAGAGTTTCATCTTATCCGAATTATTCTAAGATCTTAAATACTAACGGAATGTCTTTTCCCCCCACATTTGAAGATATAAAATGGTTTGAAAAACATAATTTTAATAGTGTGAACATTTATGGTTTGGAAAAAAACAATACTATAACGGGTCCATTATACAAAACTAAAATGCGAAAGTTAAATCATGTAAACTTATTATTTACTAGCTGATCCCCGCGACTTCGTCCGCGTCAATTTCTGTTATTATGACCACGATTAAGAAGTTAAAAAAAAAAGTATTTCTGCGTAAATGATAATTATATATAATTAGTATAGATTATGTTGATAAAACTCTGTAGCAAATAATTGGCAATAATGCATTAATTTCGACCAAATGATTACCTTAAAAAAGGTTATAGTGAGTCAATTTTAAAAGATAGACATATACTGTCGCAGACATTTTTTTAGATCATTCAAAGAGGAACAATTCTTTCATACATATATTTTGGGTAACTCGAACCGTTTACGCAGCGCACGCAACGGAAGCTTTCAAGTATGAATATTTTCCCCCGTTTTTGTGACATTTTTCACTGCTGCTTCGCTCCTATTGGTCGCAGCGTGATGTTATATATCCTAAAGCCTTCCTCGATAAATGGACTATCTAACACAAAAAGATTTTTTCAATTCTAACCAGTACTTCCTGAGATTAGCGCGTTCAACCAAACAAACAAACAAACAAACTCTTCAGCTTTATAATATTAGTATAGATAATGCATTAATTTCGACCAAATGATTACCTTAAAAAAGGTTATAGTGAGTCAATTTTAAAAGATAGACATATACTGTCGCAGACATTTTTTTAGATCATTCAAAGAGGAACAATTCTTTCATACATATATTTTGGGTAACTCGAACCGTTTACGCAGCGCACCCAACGGAAGCTTTCAAGTATGAATATTTTCCCCCGTTTTTGTGACATTTTTCACTGCTGCTTCGCTCCTATTGGTCGCAGCGTGATGTTATATATCCTAAAGCCTTCCTCGATAAATGGACTATCTAACACAAAAAGATTTTTTCAATTCTAACCAGTACTTCCTGAGATTAGCGCGTTCAACCAAACAAACAAACAAACAAACAAACTCTTCAGCTTTATAATATTAGTATAGATAATGCATTAATTTCGACCAAATGATTACCTTAAAAAAGGTTATAGTGAGTCAATTTTAAAAGATAGACATATACTGTCGCAGACATTTTTTTAGATCATTCAAAGAGGAACAATTCTTTCATACATATATTTTGGGTAACTCGAACCGTTTACGCAGCGCACGCAACGGAAGCTTTCAAGTATGAATATTTTCCCCCGTTTTT
Source organism: Autographa pulchrina (assembly GCA_905475315.1). Classification (NCBI taxonomy): domain Eukaryota; kingdom Metazoa; phylum Arthropoda; class Insecta; order Lepidoptera; family Noctuidae; genus Autographa; species Autographa pulchrina. The sequence goes on along the minus strand of FR997761.1, from coordinate 19,257,464 downwards.
GTGTTATTTTTCACTGCTGCTTCGCTCCTATTGGTCGCAGCGTGATGTTATATATCCTAAAGCCTTCCTCGATAAATGGACTATCTAACACAAAAAGATTTTTTCAATTCTAACCAGTACTTCCTGAGATTAGCGCGTTCAACCAAACAAACAAACAAACAAACTCTTCAGCTTTATAATATTATTAGTATAGATAATGCATTAATTTCGACCAAATGATTACCTTAAAAAAGGTTATAGTGAGTCAATTTTAAAAGATAGACATATACTGTCGCAGACATTTTTTTAGATCATTCAAAGAGGAACAATTCTTTCATACATATATTTTGGGTAACTCGAACCGTTTACGCAGCGCACGCAACGGAAGCTTTCAAGTATGAATATTTTCCCCCGTTTTTGTGACATTTTTCACTGCTGCTTCGCTCCTATTGGTCGCAGCGTGATGTTATATATCCTAAAGCCTTCCTCGATAAATGGACTATCTAACACAAAAAGATTTTTTCAATTCTAACCAGTACTTCCTGAGATTAGCGCGTTCAACCAAACAAACAAACAAACAAACAAACAAACAAACTCTTCAGCTTCATAATATTAGTATAGATAATGCATTAATTTCGACCAAATGATTACCTTAAAAAAGGTTATAGTGAGTCAATTTTAAAAGATAGACATATACTGTCGCAGACATTTTTTTAGATCATTCAAAGAGGAACAATTCTTTCATACATATATTTTGGGTAACTCGAACCGTTTACGCAGCGTACCCAACGGAAGCTTTCAAGTATGAATATTTTCCCCCGTTTTTGTGACATTTTTCACTGCTGCTTCGCTCCTATTGGTCGCAGCGTGATGTTATATATCCTAAAGCCTTCCTCGATAAATGGACTATCTAACACAAAAAGATTTTTTCAATTCTAACCAGTACTTCCTGAGATTAGCGCGTTCAACCAAACAAACAAACAAACAAACTCTTCAGCTTTATAATATTATATTATAAGTATAGATTAGCAAGAATGGTAAGAATCATTTCTGCTTAATTAAAAACCTTGAAAAAATTGTTCGCAGTCAATTTCATAAATTCATTTTCATACATTCATCAAAAATTCAGATTCATCTATGTGAAGAATGTTTTTTATATTTTAAAACACAGGAAAAACTAAATAATCATAATTGTGGTAGATTGCAAACCGTTCTTCCTGAAGAAAATAGTAAACTTAGATTTTCAAATTATCAAAAAACTCAAAGAGTTCCAATCGTCATTTACGGAGATTTTGAAAGCTTATTGTGAATATTCAGATAAAAGTCAGTATATTGAAAACATTCAAATTCATGAAGCCACTTGTTTTGCTTATTACATATGCTGTGAGTCTAACCCTGAATTAAATAATTTAATATCATATCGTGGTCCAAATTGTTAAAAAAAATTCGTTGAGTCAATTATCAACGACTCGCAAAGATTATATCAGATTTTGTCAATGTACAGACAAATGTTACCATTGACGAGTGAAGAATACCATTCCTTTAAAACTGCCGTAAAATGTCATATCTGTTAAAAAAAAAATTGCATCTGATGATCATGTTGTTTGTACGCTATTCAGGCGCGGGGGTTTGTTGAATCAGGGAAACACCAAAACACAAACACAGTTGAGGTTGCTTGAAGGCACTTTTATTCACACTTCAGGAGTTTACAATCACGGCGGGTAATAACAATTTGGAGTACACACTGGGTATTACGACCGACAATAGTGAACTACGAAACTGAACTACTATATACAATTAACCTATATATATATGTGCGGTCGCAGGCGGAGTATGCGGGTGGGTTACCCCGCTAGAAATAGAAATAGAAAAACATTTATTTAGTACAGTACACAAGACAACACACAGAACATATACACAAAACAAACAAATCAAAAAGCAAGGAAAATTAAAAATAATTAAAAACAAAAAATAAAAAAACAAAAAACACAATACTAGTAGCGTTGTCCAGCATACAGCACCAAAAAGGTCACCAACTCAGCATATGCTAGGTCTAACACCCAGCGCTGGTTTTCAGTTGGCACCCTACAGTGACACACGGACGAAGGTAAGCTTGTATATATATGTCATATTATATTTGTAGCATATAAATAAAGTACTTAAATAACGATACAAAAATAATTTAAAAGTGTTGTACAAATTAAATGAAGGTATAAGAAAAAAAAATAAAAAAAATAAACATATGACAGGTAAAAATAAAAAGCGGGAGATGGAGGTAGTATGCCCACAGTAAAACATCGGCTCGTGCACTTCTAATATTGTTGAAAATTAAGTGTTGGTCAGTGCACCAAGTCATCCTGTAGCAGCGGGGAATTATGTAAGTATAATAATATATTACCTATTAATAATTTATACAAGTGTAAGTGTAAAAGTGTAAGTGTGTAAAAAATAAAGAAAATAAAATAAAAAAAGTAAATTTAATTGTGTGGTGAAGCATGAATCTTAAATAAAAAAAAAAAAAATTAATAATAAATAATTATATAAAAGACTTATCAATGTCTATAGTATTAAAATTAATTTGTGATTTTATTATGAATTGTTTTAAGTGGATCCTAAAAGCAGTTAATGTTTTTAGGTTTCTGATCGGCGGAGGGATGTTATTCCAGCATTTGGAAGCCGCATATCTAAAACTACCCCGGAACGCGGCAGTGCCATGCTGCGGTATAGCCAGTTGCTGCGCACAACGTCTACCCTCGCGCTGCCTGTGATCGTTTACCTACCTAAGTTTCGAGTGCAGGTATGAAGGGCATTTATATTTTATAACTCCAAAAAGAAGACACGCAAGATGTAATTTACGCCGTGATTTCATTTTAAGAATGTGATGTTTATTTAAAACGGGTGTGATGTGGCTCCTTGGTGGTACATTAAAACAAAATCGTGCGCAGGCATTTTGCACTCTTTGAATCAGCCTTTTGGTGCGTGCTAAGAGTCTAGGGCCTATTACAGTGTCCGCGTAATTTAGTTTAGACAAAACCAGGCTGTCGACTAACTGCACTCGTAATTCCTCGCTAATATATGGACGCATTCTGTATAAGACTTTTATCTTATAAAAGCAAGATTTCACGCAGTTCGAGATGTGAGTCTCAAAGTTTAGGCTTTCGTCAACGATTACCCCTAAATTCCGCGCCTCACTGACACGTTCAATTGGTTGTCCCATTACGGTTACGTCGCCATGGTTCAAGTTGACTTTACCCACCTGACCTTTAGAACCGTAAAGTATATATTTAGTCTTAGCTGGGTTTAGGAAAAGAGAGTTTCGTTTTGACCAATCTACTATTCTTGCTAAGTCATCATTGACCGATTTTAGTGCATTTTCACATTCGTGTGGTTTGAAAGAAATATATAATTGTAGGTCATCTGCATACATATGGTACTTGCAATTTGTTATGGCTTTAACTATGTCGGCGCAGTATAAACTGAATAACGTAGGGCCTAATATAGATCCTTGTGGAACGCCCCTCTCCACTGCAGTGATGTCCGAAAAGATACAAGACCCATTCGCGCCGCGAGTTTCAACAAGTTGGTAGCGATTTCTGAGATAGCTGTCAAACCATTTAATTGCGCTCGCATCAAACCCATAGTACGACATTTTTAAGAGCAGGAGAGTTAAATTTATACTGTCAAATGCCCTAGAATAGTCCAGCAAGACCATGAGCGTACAACAACCCTCATCCTGAGCTGACAATATGTTATCCGTAACATCTAAAAGCGCAGTTGTAGTACTGTGACCTCTCCTAAAACCTGATTGCTTCTCAGGGAGTATTTTATTTTTCTCAAGGTATTCTGTAAGTTGTGCGTTTATTATTTTTTCGACTATTTTGGAAAGAAAGGGCAATATGCTAATTGGTCTTAAATCTTTTATATCAGAAGGGTTCGCTATTTTAGGTATAGGGCGCACAACTGCTGTTTTCCAAAGTTCTGGGAAGCTGGATTGTGAGATAGAGGCATTGACAATAGACGTGAGCGCAAATAAGGTTTGAGGCAGTGTCAACAGGAACATGTTAAGAGTAATGTGATCGAAGCCTTCAGCATTCGATTTTATTTTGGATAAAGTCTTGGCGATATCGGTTTGTACTACAGTTTTAATAGAAAATACGCAATCGCTACGTCTGTGAAATTCGTAGTACGTCAAGTAGGATATTGGTACCATAGTGTCTCCGGGGATATTTAAGAAATGAGAATTTATTTTGTTGGGGTCATTGAAATGTTGGGGTAGTTCTTCTTTATTTTGAAAAGGCAATAAGGTTGACTTAAGATTTTTCCATAGAATAGCGGGATTTTTTATTTGGTTGTTGATATTTATTTTAAAATAAGCAGACTTTTCATAAAATAGTGATTTATTTACTAGACCTTTTAATTGTGCATAGTACTGTTTTTTACTTTCCGATTGCACGCATCTATATCTTACATGGGCCTGATCGCGCAAACGCATCATTAATTTAATGTTTTCAGTTATCCATGGATAACGTCTTTTCTTTAAAACTAAAGCTTTACTCGGTGCGTGCTTGTCAAAAAGATATAATATATTACTACTAAATTGGACTACTGCATCATTGATGTCGTACATCATCGCTGTCGCAAGCCAATCAATAGAGTTCAAATCCTCAATAAAAGCCTCAGTATTCATCTTGTCTAGATTTCTGCGTATAACGTACCTGGGAATTATTTTTTCTTTTTTAAAGTTAAAAATGGTAGAAATAAAAGCATGTGCACCGAGTGCCTCAATCCAGTCTACCTCCTGACTAACCACATTTGCGTCTGTGCATACTAAATCTATTAACGTCTCGCTAGTAGACGTGAAATGAGTAGCCGACTGTACCTTTTGATTCAAGCTGAGACTGTTGAGGAACGTGTTTAATTTTGCGGTGTTAGGGTCTGTGAGATTGAGACAATTGATGTTAAAATCACCGAGCAAAATGAAGTGTTTGCACATTGACAACGAACTAAGAGATAAAGTTAACGCGTCAAGGAAAACGTCAACGTTCAACCACGGCGGCCGATAGGCTGTACCTATTGCAGTTTCAGCCCCATTAACAGTCATAATTAGCCACATTTGCTCGACTGAAGTGTGAAGGGGATCGACAGGGTGCGAGTGGTAGCGTACTGTGATACCTCGCTTAATATAAAAACCCACACCGCCGCCGCGGCCGCCGCGTAAGCTAGTCGGGCGCGGCACATGCCGCAGCCGGTACCCAGGCACCACGGGCGCACGACCCTCCTCGCCAAGTCTGAGCCACGTTTCATTAATTGCCATGAGGCAAACTTTATGACGTTCCATTGCGACTATGAGTTCATCATGTTTAGTGCCTAATGACCCCGCATTAAGAAAACCTACGGTCAGGTGTTTGTTTGTCATAATGTGGTTAACAAAAGAACATTATAGGTACCCAACTTTAAAAACAAAATATTTGTAATACTAATATTAACATAAAATGCGCAATTTACCGAAAAATTATATGTGTTGTAAAAAAATAAAATATAATATATACGTATGTTTGAATATAAAAATTGTAGGATATGCCTGTTCAGTGTGGTTAAAAGTATTATAATATTTGACCTTGTATCACTGCAGGTAATACCAACACAGAATGTGTACCCTTTCGATACTGCATGCCAAGACCAGAAAAATATGTACAACTCAAGTGACGTAACATAATATGACACATAGAACATTACAGAATGAATAACCATAACGGGACAGTTTGTAAGATATGTATTCAAACTGATACACTGCCAAAATTACGGGCAATATCTACGTTTGACCGTATTCGTAGGGACTTTGCGCCATCCTCCTTCCTCATGTAGATGCGGCCGTCTTTCGTCCACACATATTTAAACTTGTGTCGGGCACCGGCCTCGCGCGCATCAAAGTATATTTTACTGTTTGTTGGAGTCAGCCGCTCGTTGATATATAACCGGTTTGACGGGCCAGCTATGTCGATGTCCGTTGTGGTTAACCTGCGACGCACGCGCGCCGCTCTCAACAGTTGGTCGCGGGCCGCGCGCCGGGCTAGCCGCACGGCAAGCGCGCGCGGCCGTTGAGTATTAGTTGCAGACCCCTCGGTAAAATTGCGGCGCACCATGCCGAGCCGTTCCGCATACACAATGTCGCGCTCGTCCATGTTGACGCCCAACTTCACACAAACTAATTGAAGGAGATGTATCGGGTTCTCATCCCTCGTCTCCGGTATGCCCGTAACGATTACGTCATTCAGCAGCAAGTCCTGATCACGGTCATTGAGCTGCAACTTCAGCTCGGCGATGGTCCCCTCAAGGTGGTCGCAGGAAGACGGCTCTTTTTCTTCAAAGCGCTTCTCAAGACAAGCTACTCTGTGTTCGACGACGTCTACCCGCTCCCTGCATGTTTTGACGTCCTCCTTAAGGCCAGACATCTCCTGTCTGAAATCCCGAAGCTCTACGCGCATCGCACTCAGTTCCTCACGGAAGCAGCGTATCTCGTGAGCCACATTTAGTTCGACAGTTGGAGGCTCCAGAACGGGAACTATACTATCCGAAGGCGTCGGGGTGGCGATGTCTATTGGCGTGTTTACATTGTCATCCGCGCCATCACTTGCGGACACTGCTTTGACAGGTGTGGCCGAGTTATCGGTTTTTGGGATCTTTGCCTTGCACCCCGGGCACAGCCAGTTAGGGGAAAACCGTGCTGACGTCATCCCAACACATGCGGAGTGATAGACCCCGGGACACCTAGTGCAACGTATGCAATCCGCTGAGCCTGCCATAAACTTGCCGCAACCGCCACACTTTGCCATATTTCCTGCTTTCACTACTCTGCTTGCGTACCGATTAATAGTTGGCCGTGCTTGTACCAGCAAGGAATCACAGTGCACAACGTACAAATTAAAGTTTGTTTTTATTTTCTTTATTTTTTTTTAGGTTATGACACGCACTGCACACACGCACTTTTAATTTTATCTGCTTTGTCTTACTGATTTATTGTTTATTTTTAAGTAGTGCATCTTTGTTTTTTATTTGAAAAAATAAATGTAAAAGAAAATACTAGTTTTTTATTTATGCACAATCAAACACGTCAGCTGTTACCGGCGTCCGTATGTCAAGTGACGCTACTCACACTTCCTACCTGCGGCCAAACACGTTCGCAGGCGGAGTATGCGGGTGGGTTACCCCGCTACTCTCTTGCCACCTGCGGCCAAAACACGGTTGCGGGCGGAGTACGCGGGTGGGCTACCCCGCTACTCTCTTGCCACCGTTTACAATATTATCAACAATAACTATATTTTCCTTATAACTATGACAATTTGTACAATTTCCTTATACACTATTACAAAATATAACGTACGGTACGTACGGTGGTAGATTTATGCGTCTCACATCTGTGCTCCTCAACATTTCCACCCCCCGTATGAGGGTTCAACCGACTATACTTCCATCGGTTGGGAGCACAACAATCTTAACAACGGGTCTGCGCAGGACACCGTGGTTAGTTTTCACATCTAGCACTCTTATGATACCGTCCGCACCAGGGAAAACACTTTGGATGACGCCTTTTGTCCACTGATTTCGAGGTCTGTTCTCGTCCACAATCAGCACTACGTCATCCACTTTAACGTTCGGCGCGTTCGCCGACCACTTATTGCGGCGCTGCAGCGTTGGCAGGTACTCGCGCAGCCACCGCCTCCAGAAGGCGTCGGCCAGCGCGTTCACTCGGCGCCACATGCGACGCGAGTCCTCGTCGCGCGCGTAGCTTCTCGTGCACGGTGCATCTCCCGCGGCTGTGCCCAGCAGGAGATGGTTGGGCGTTAAAACCACCGGCTGGTCGACGTCGCTGCTCACGTAGGCGAGGGGCCGGCTGTTAACTACCAGCTCGGCTTCTAGGAGGAGGGTGTAGAGCACCTCCTCGCGGGGAGCGCGCTCCCGCAGAGTCGCCTTAAGCGCGTTCTTGACTGATCGCACCAGTCTTTCCCAGCATCCGCCCATGTGTGGGGACGCCGGGGGATTGAAGTGCCACATGATGCCGCGGCTAGTCGCCTCGCTTTTCATTCGCGTATGGTCTAGCTCACGTAGGGCGGCACGGAGCTCGGTGTGAGCCCCGACGAAGTTTGTACCTCTGTCGGAGTACAGGTCCGATGGTCGCCCGCGGCGCGCAATGAGGCGCCGCAGGGCTAAGATCGCCGAGTCAGCGCTTAGTGACGACGCCAGCTCTAAATGCACGGCGCGTGTGGCGAGGCATGTAAACAACACGCCCCACCGCTTCTCTCGCCGTCGTCCTATGGCCACCTCCATGGGCCCGAAATAGTCGACCCCACAGTGCACGAACGCTCTGCGGGTCGTCTCCAGCCTGGAAGTGGGCAGGTCGCCCATCTTAGGCGTGCTGGGTTTCGCCTTCTCCGTCTTGCAGCGCTGACATGATGCGGCGACAGCCTTGACGGAAGACCGGAGGTTCGTCACCCAGTACGACTCGCGGATGCGATTAACGACGGCCTCCTGGTTTGCGTGCATGGCCGCCTCGTGGTGATGTAGAATGAGGCGGCGGGTGAGCTCGTGCTTGCCGTCCAGGATGACGGGATGCCTCTCGCCGAAGCTCAGCTCGCTGCAAGCCCTCAGCCGGCCGCTCACCCGCAGCAGTCCGTCTTCGTACAGCATTGGGTCTAGCGCGCGCAGCCTGCTGCTGGCAGGCAGCGGGCGGGCGCCCCGCAATGCTGCGATGTCCGTTGCGTAGCTCTCTGCTTGCGCCAGGCGCAGCAGACGAAGTCTCGCCTCGTTGAGGTCATCGGCGGTCACATCAGGGGACCGTCGACGCTTGCGGCAGCGCTCTGAGAATATCATTATTCTCGCCACCACGTACAGGGTTCTTGTCCAAGTTGGCAGCCGGGCGTACGTCAACACCGGCTCTGATGGAGTGCTTGTCGCGTGCACCTGTTGTACTCGCTCCAGTTCTGCTTCCGCCACTCCGCCAGAGTCGTCACACACCGGCCACCGCTCCTGTGGACAACGAAGAAACGAAGGGCCCTCCAGCCATTCGCCACAGTTACCAGGCCAGTCCGATCTGGTAGCCTTGTCGGCTGGGTTCATCGCCGAAGGAACCCAGCGCCAGTGCGACCTCTTTGACCTGCTATCTATCTCGGCTAGCCTATGCGAAACAAACCGTTGGAACTTAGTCGCCTCTGAGTTTATCCACTTAAGCACGGTTTTGCTATCAGTCCATAAAAACTTTTCCTGTATGACAGTGCCTAGCTCCTTCTCTACTGTGTCGGCTAACCTACAAGCTAACACGGCCGCTGTAATTCTAACCGTGGGACGGATACTACCTTCTGAGGTGCCACCCTAGCCTTCCCTAAAACCATTGCGACGTCTCTGCTTCCGGAGACGTTTGTACCTACAATGTATACTGCCGCGGCGTACGCGGACTCGCTCGCATCCCCAAAAACGTGCATCTCCAGGTGGCCTGTGTTCAACCCGTACCACCTGGGAACGGAGACATCAGCGAGGCACTGCAGGTTATCTAACCATTGGAACCAACAGCGTGCTTCTGATTCTTTTAGAGTCTCTTCCCATCCTATGTTAGTCTGCCATATTTTTCTCATTAGCACTCGAGACTGGATCACGCAAGGATATATGAAGCCTAACGGATCGAAAATAGACATAATATACCTTAGGAACTCGCGTTTCGTGGGTACCACCCGCCCCTCGGTTATCTCTTTCGGCAAGCGTTTGAAAGAGAGGTCGAAGGCTAATATATCCGCTGCGGGCGACCACGTCAGACCAAGCGTCCGCTCTACGCTGTCCTCTCCTTTGTCTAACGACACCTTATCTGGAATCTCAGCGCACAGTCTGTCGCGCAGCTCCTGAGAGTTCGTGACCCACCCCCGTACGACGAATCCGCCCTCGGCGTGGATATGGGTCACATCCTCGATCAGCTGACCGGCCTGTGCGACTGACCATGTGCTGTCCAGATAGTCATCCATGTAATGATTATTGTGTATCGCCGCGACTGCACTTGGGTGCGTGTCTATGTACTTGTCAGCGTTCTTATTAAGTACATAGATCGCTGAGGTCGGCGATGACACCGCTCCAAAAATCATCGAGTTCATTCTATATGTACTCGGCTGCCCGTCACCCTTCGGTGCCCATAGAAATAACTGAGCGCCGCGGTCCTGCTCTCGAATTTTAACCCGCAGGAACATGTCGGCTATATCTGCCGTGAAGGCGACGGGGCCTAACCTAAACTTAAGTAATACCCCTAGCAGCGGGTTCAAAAGGTCAGGTCCTGTGAGGAGTTGGTCATTTAACGACGCTCCGTTATATTTAGCGGCGGCGTCAAAGACCAAACGTAATTTACCGGGCTTGTTGGGGTTAGTGACCCCGAAATGGGGCAAGTACCATACTGGTTCGGTGTCTACACATCCCTCTACTCTACTCGCGTACCCTTCTGTGATTAGCCTATCTATTTGAGCTTCGTACGCCTCCGCGTAGGCCCTATCTTTCCTAAAGCGGCGCATTATGCCTGCCAATCGATGGCGTGCGCTATCAAAATTGTCTGGCAACTGAGGGTTGTCTCTCCGCCACAACAGGCCCACCTCCCACGCTCCGTTCTCCGATTGACGGCTGGTGGTGTCGAGGATGCGCGTGGCGCGTTCCACGTCCTCGTGTTTCCGTGGCGTCTCCGATATGCCTATGGCTTCTAACTCAAACTGACGCTTTACTAAGTCATGTAACTCTTCGTTCGACATTAAATTGAATTAGAATATTATAAATTGTACTGAACTAGCGACCCGCCCCGGCTTTGCACGGGTGCATTGCTGATACTAAATATACTACATAATCATAAAGTGTTGTAGGGCGAAGCGCGGCCTTCGACGCACTATTTGGTATAGGCACGTGCTCTTTAATGTGTAGACCTTTTGTAGACCTTTTTAAGGTGTACAATACTGTAGTACATTACTTTGATCTATCTCGTAGGGTTCAGCCAGCGTTTGCAATGTAAGCGCAAAAAAGTGTGTTTATTTACGACCTTACATAAAAAACTCTAAGATTATCAGTGTTTCTCTACTATATATTATGCATGTATTATACATTATACATATAAACCTTCCTCTTGAATCACTCTATCTATTAAAAAAAACCGCATCAAAATCCGTTACCTAGTTTTAAAGATCTAAGCATACATAGGGACAGACAGCGGGAAGCGACTTTGTTTTATACTATGTAGTGATAGTGATAGTGATAGTGATGATAGTGATAGTGATAGTGATGGAAAACTTACAGCTAAAGTAAACATAATAAAAACAGTGTGTGAGACTGACAGCCAATTAAAAGTCTTCACTTCTAAAGAACAGATTGATAAAGTGTGTGTGAACAACACAATGCAATACAGCCACCAAGAAGAAACAGGATGACAATCAAACTTGACTTAATACATTTCAAGCAAAATCCCAGAATTAAAACTCGATTATACAAAACTTAATTAAAAAAGCTAAGGCTCATGCACTTTCTGGCCGAGGATACACTTGTCACGAAAGGATCAAAGTCATATTGTCTGCACATGTTATTAAAATGATTACTTGCACGCACTATAAATGAGTTTCGCCTATAATTCGTAGAGGTAAATGGAACGCACAGCGTTGAGTTCCATCGCTTCGACCTTACAGGAACATTAAAATAATGTAATGCAGGACCAGAGATTGATCGCCGATTAATAAGGGGTAATATATGATACCTCTTACAGAGATTGAGGTAATCTTCAGATCGGTACGGTACCTTCTGATGATAACACAAATACTTTATAAATCTTTTCTGGATGCTCTCTATACGATCAATGTATTTGTGGTAACATGGATTCCAGATCTCAGACGCGTACTCCAAGTGGCTTCTAACAAAAGTACAATATAGGATTTTTAATGTTTTAGCTTGACTGAAGCACTTGGAGAGCCGCATTATGAAACCTAGTGCTTTAGATGCTTTAGCGACTATGGCATCGACATGTAATTCAAACGTAAGCTTAGAATCGTGATATACACCCAAATCTCGGATGCAGTTCGTTCTAGGAAGTACTTGATCACCTAAAATAAAATATATAAATAATTAATGAAATGACTGCGCCGTTGAAAATTACTGGCGGAATGATGACACCATTCAACTTGTTGATACCGCGATGGCTGCCCAATATTACCGCTTGGCAAATATTATAATTGTAAATCGAAGAAACTCTATTCTCAACATTGTAAGGTAAGTCCTTAACTATTTAACTATGTAATTGTTTCATGGCAATTTCCTACTGATACTTAAGCACACGTGTATTTTATTTTTTCAGCAATCTCAAACGATAAAAATTACGTTCATGCGTGTGCGTCGGAATGGCTGGTTGTCTGTGGCGTTGGTCTATGAGAGTTGATTCGAAAATTGCTACATAATTGCTTATATTTGCTAAATATAATAAATAATTGCTACATACGATATATATTTAGAACTAAAATTTTTTTTTTGACCAGCAATCCTGACGTTTGGTTGGCTGGTCACCTCCTAGTTTAAAGTCAAGCATGCAGAGTTTACCGAAATGTATTGCGTCAATAATTGCTACATATTTACTTCATTTATCTAATTTAGTTGTAACTTCAAACATATGTTAAATAAAGGATGTAGCAATTATTTAAATTATCCCAAGGAAAAGTGCCTGATTAAATAATAAAGGCAAATAGTTGCAGTGTGTCTTCACTCAACGGTATTGCTACTTTAGGAGGCAGGAGTTTTAAATTGTTAAATGGCATGTTATGAGTAGGTAAGTGGATAATAAGCACATTAAAAGGAAATCGTAAATAAAAACAAAATGTGGGTCGTTCATAAGATTCAGTTTAATAATATTACAATTTACTTAAAAAATATTCAATTATTAATTTACGTTTATAATATATGTTTTCAAGTTCCCAAAATAGTTTAAGTTCTGAATCCAATGTTTGTATGAGATAACATTAAGTTCGGTTAATGTGTGAAGCCTTTTTATTAACTGCTCCCGATATGATCCAGCCAAGTTTCGTGTTTTGCAAATATGGACCATAAGGTAAACGGATAGGGCCTTCATTAAGCAATTCCCAAAATTTATCTGCACCTATGAGTAAATGTATATTGTTAGATAAATAAAAGTCGGGATCAGCAAGTTGAATATTATCTGGTAATTGAAATTTATGATTAATAGCGACCCGCCCCGGCTTTGCACGGGTGCAATGCTGATACTAAATATACTACATAATCATAAAGTGTTGTAGGGCGAAGCGCGGCCTTCGACGCACTATTTAGGTATAGGCACGCGCTCCCCGGCCCCCCGGCCAGTACCGCCGCATCCGCTATGTCCCTGGCGTTTTAAATCTCTGATATTAAATTATTAACTGCTCCCGATATGATCCAGCCAAGTTTCGTGTTTTGCAAATATGGACCATAAGGTAAACGGATAGGGCCTTCATTAAGCAATTCCCAAAATTTATCTGCACCTATGAGTAAATGTATATTGTTAGATAAATAAAAGTCGGGATCAGCAAGTTGAATATTATCTGGTAATTGAAATTTATGATTAATAGCGACCCGCCCCGGCTTTGCACGGGTGCAATGCTGATACTAAATATACTACATAATCATAAAGTGTTGTAGGGCGAAGCGCGGCCTTCGACGCACTATTTAGGTATAGGCACGCGCTCCCCGGCCCCCCGGCCAGTACCGCCGCATCCGCTATGTCCCTGGCGTTTTAAATCTCTGATATTAAATTACATGCTGCAAAGGGCCAAATTGGTCTATATTACATGCACAATGTATTTAAGGTACTTAATTGGATAAGTAATAAATTAAGGATAAAAAATGGTAATTGTGGGTTATCCTCAAGAGATAGACATATACCATCGCGGACTTTTTTGTAGACCTTTTTAAGGTGTACAATACTGTAGTACATTATTTTGATCTATCTCGTAGGGTTCAGCCAGCGTTTGCAATGTAAGCGCAAAAAAGTGTGTTTATTTACGACCTTACGTAAAAACCTTTAAGATTATCTGTGTTTCTCTACTATATTATGCATGTATTATACATATAAACCTTCCTCTTGAATCACTCTATCTATTAAAAAAACCGCATCAAAATCCGTTGCGTAGTTTTAAAGATCTAAGCATACATAGGGACAGACAGCGGGAAGCGACTTTGCTTTATACTATGTAGTGATTAATTGAAATAAAATTATTGATTCATATTAAATGGAATTAAGAATAATTGAATTAACTTACATTATACATAATGTATATTAATTATGATTATGCAATAAATAATGTTTTATTTATTTATTTATTTAATTATGGATTTCCAACGAAGGATACACAAAATACATGATATATATAAAAAATATCTTATGTCTCAATGAGTTGTGCTCCCTCAATTAAAGGAAATCACAGCATGCAAATGTAGTTAGGTGAACACTAAACTAAACAGTTAAAAACAAAGTTAAAAATTGAATATTCTATGTGAACTAAATAAACAATTAGAGTTTTAAATAAAAATACCACAATAATAGAACAAGGGCTACACCGACAAGGGCCTAGCTCTTAAATGATGAATAATAGAACAAAACAGAAAAATACAATACAATAATTGAGTTGGTTTGACATCGGTTTTTAAGTAAGAACGCAAACAGAATAACAAATATATAGTAAAAATACGTACATCAAGGATTCAAAGAAAACAACTATTTTGCACACAAAATTAAATTCAACTTCTTTTTGTATCTCAAAGGTGGATCAGCGATATCCAAACCAAAACGCTTAGAGATATCGTTGAATTGCCTACAGAGTCTTGACAGAGCGGCGAAATGACCCAGGTTTGTTTTAGATCGCGGAATGTTAAAAATACTATAAGTGCTTATCTGCGGCAGACGAGATGGCGCATTTAATTGCAATTTACCAAGCCGTTCGCCGCAGTCTACAATCCCATTGAATAATTTGTGCAGAAATATCATATCAGCAGATTTTCTTCTGTCTGCTAATGAAGTTAATTTATAATAATTTAGTCTGTCTTTATATCTTATAAGTTTCTTAGCTAATAGGTCTCTGTAACAAAGGTGGTACAAAAAACGTCTTTGGACACTTTCCAAGAGCTTGGTATAGATGTCGTAGTGAGGATTCCACACAGTACTGCAGTACTCAAGTATGGGACGAACCAGTGTTTCATATAGTTTTATTTTAGTGGAAGCTTTTGTAAATTCTTTACTACTGCGTAAAACAAATCCTAGAATTTTAAAACCTTTTGACGCCATATTTTGGATATGCTTATCGAACTTCATCTGTTTATCCAATATGACTCCTAGATCGCGTATCTGTTCTACAGTTGATAAAGGTTGATGGTTTATAGTGTAGGTATTGAGTTTATTAGTTTTATTGCGACTAAACTGTATGTAATGGCACTTTAAAACGTTAAGAGACATTTTATTTGCTTCACACCATTGCACCATTCTATTCAAATCATCTTGTAGGAGATCTGAGTCGGATTCAGTCAGTATCGGTTTCATTATTTTTATGTCGTCTGCAAAAAGTTGAAAGTTGGAATATTTAAAGCATTCAGTTATGTCATTTATAAATATGTTAAAAAGGATGGGACCAAGATGTGAGCCCTGTGGCACTCCGGACGTTGCTATAAAGGAGTTAGAATGGTGCCCATTTATAACAACCTTTGAGGACCTATCACTGAGGTAAGAATGAAACCATTTAAGTAGCGATCCCCCCACGCCGATTTTACTAAGTTTATCAAGTAGGAGAAAATGATCAACCTTATCGAACGCCTTACTGAAATCAGTATATATTGCGTCCACTGGAATACGTCTATCTAAGGATTCAGAAACAGATGACACATAGCATAATAGGTTTGTGGAAGTTGACCTAGATTTGATGAAGCCGTGTTGGTTGCTTGTTATTTGATGTTTGACGTGTGTTGCTAGACGTTCAGTTAACAGTTTTTCAAAAACCTTACCAAAGATTACCAATATAGAAATAGGTCTATAGTTACATACTGATTGCTTTTCACCTGCTTTGAAAATAGGTACAACTAACGCTTGTTTCCATCGTGCAGGAAATATGCCATCCTTGAGTGATTTATTGTATATCAGTTTTAGTGGTAATACTAGTACATTTGCACACCTCCTAATAAGTACGGGTGGGATACTATCATCTCCTGCACCTTTCTGTTCATCTAGGGACCTCAAGGATTGGAATATTTCCTCACTGGTAAGTTCTAATTTACATAGAGTCTGTACATTAACTGAAGTATTATCGCTTACATGTTGTAGAGGTGCGGCTGAAGTGGTGTAGACTTTTGCAAAGTTTTCAGCAAACAAATTACATATTTCATGGCCCGTAGATGCAATTTTGTTTTGAAAGCACATTTCGGCAGGGTATGCACTACAAGATTTTCTTTTATTTTTAATAAACGACCAGAACACCTTTGGGTCTTTTAATAATGCTGTTTCCAATCTCTCTATATAATTTTTGTAACAGATTGCTCTAAGTTTACCACACCCCGAACGCAATGCCTCAAAGGATATAATGTCTAAGGGATTATTATATTTTTTTATCTTGATGCGATATTTGTTCTTTTTCTTAAAAAGACGTACGAGCTTAGGGGTATACCACACTGGGTATTTATTATTTGATAGCTTTTTCATAGGGACATATTGTTTAATTACGTTTTGCAGAATATCATACAAGTTATCAACCATATCATTAACTGACGAGGATACTCCCAGTTCATTTTCCCAGTCTATAGATTTAAGTGCAATTCGGATATTTTCGTAATCTGCTTTATAGAAATTAGGTTTAGAAGTCGACTTGGCTTGCAAACAATTTATGTGGAAGTTTACTGGAATGGAGAATTCAAATGGCGGATGTAAGGGATCTTCTAAAGTCATGGGTACTTGGCAGCCATTAAGGTTTTGTATCGTCGTATTAGAGAGTACTAAATCCAATGTTCTACATTTGGTGTTTATTATGAAGTTAAATTGGCCTAAATCGTTAAGAGTGATAAACTCCAAGAAAGTTTTAGTAACATCATTATAATTACTGGGGTTAGGGATAGTTGGGCTTGCCTGATATTCCTCGTTCTTTTTCCAAGTTATGGAGCTAAGATTGAAGTCACCAATGATGAGAGTACGTTCAAACTTATCAAGCGCAGATTGAGCAGATTCTTGGAATAATTGGATGGTCTCAACGGTAACGGGCGGAGGCAGGTAGACACCACAGATATGCAACTTGTTCCTTTTGTTACCCCTCGAGTCCGTGTCGATACAGATCCACAGATCTTCGCATGAACTTTCTAAGTGCTGTAATCGACACGATTTCAAGGACCTAGCGACAGCAATCAAGACGCCACCCCCGTCTTTACGGACTCTGTATTTACTTGATTCGCGATCTCGCCTATATACAACGTATCTATCATCAAATAATTCCGAGTCATAAACACCGTCATTTAGCCAAGTCTCCGTAAGCACTATAATATCATAGTCTTGCAAAGACATGTTATGATAAAAAATATTTGTTTTTGTTTTTAATCCACGTACATTTTGGTAATATATCTTAATTAAACGATTGAATGTGAACAATTAATACAAAATAACATTCTATAAATACTAGAAAACTAAACAATAATGTTATACTGAGGAGTACCTATGTGACAGATTTTAATAATTCCATATTAGTTACTAAAATGCGCTCAGAAAGATCATTTTTCTTCATAAAAACTCTTCCGTTACGTACCCAGACATATTTATAACCAAGCTCTTTGCCTCGAACTCGTGAAAATAAAATCAGTATTCCAGGCGCGAACTTGCGGACACCTCGCGCTCATACGTATTGTACACGAGTAGATAATTTAAAATAATGAAGTCGTTACATTCTTCAAATTTTTGCACACATTCCACAATGTCTTGCATTCGATTATGATGTTAACAATTGTCGTTTTAACACTGGTTTTTATAAAATTCTTGCAATAAATTTGTAGAACTGTACACTGTTTATATTTTTCTCACTGTATTACCCACTTGTATCGTTATTTTTATTTATTTAGATAGTACACTGATGTCTAATAGTTTATATTATTTGAAGTTTTTTCCACAGATATTCGGCAGATACGTTCTGAATAACACTTCCACTTGTTTATTAGCCTTGTATCATTACGTTAATAATAGAAATAGGGATATTAACACGCAAATTATATTTTTAAGTAATTTGAAAACACGGAGTTACAAAACTAAGTGTTCACCTAGTGGCGCCACCGGGCTGATAATGTTATTATGTAAAACAAAAAGCTTTCGCAGGAGACAATGTATTCTGTATTCTGTTAACTTTTACCACACTCCTTCACTTCTCTTATTCTTATGTTAATATGTGGACATTGGAGTGGGTTACATGTTTGTTCATTTAGTTTTAAGGATTTTCTTGTATTTTCTCCAGCATGTAACTGTTTTATGTCCTAAATAAAATAAAATAAAATAAAAATAAAATTACAGCACAATTTACTGAATCTCTAGTGCGACTAGCTAAACCTAGGGGCCCGTGCACAACTCAGCCTAACGAGGTCAAAGAGGCTACTGGCTTACCTGATTTCCCTCGGCGGGTCTCCCTGCCGATCAGCAGCTCCCAGTTGTCCTGGCCCAGCAGCAACAACGGCTTAGCTCCCTCCATTGCCTCGCAGCCCAGGTCGCGGAGGTGGTTGTGCTCCGACATGACGGCGGCGGGCACTGACTGAGAGGGCAGGTCCATGTTCACTAACGTACGGCACTTGATATCATGTACATGTCCGTTGGGACCGCGCACTCCTACACATCCACCTATCGTCCACTTGTAAGGCGTCGAACTTCTTACAGTCCTCGATCGCGTGCTTCTCTAGGCACACAAAGCACTGCTCCTCAGCGGGTTGAGTCCGGGTGCTGTTGTCTGCACTCGCGTGAACATGCAGGCGCTGAACATTCTTAGGTGTCTTCGCCGGCGGCACGCTGACCCTAGGTCTGCTTGTCAATGCAGCCGGCTGACTCATGTTCATTTGAATATAGAATGAAGAGGCTCGCGCTAGGTGACTCAGGAACTCCGACAACATCTCTAAGCTCGGCGACACTCTCATATCTAGGCCTTGACTGGTTGCCATCCCCATGGCGAAGTCTCCGTATTGAGCGCGCTGCACAGGTGTGAGCTTGTTTAACAGTTCGCTCACTAACTGCGGATTGTTTAAATAACCGTTGGCCCGCACACTCTTCAGTAGCGAGACACAATTCCTGACGGTCGTGGAGAACTTTCTTAACTCGCGGCCGCTCTCCGTAACTCTCGGCAGCTCGCGAATCTTCTTTAGTGTGCACTCAAGGATTAAGTTCGGGTGCCCGTATTCTTCGTCTAAAGTCTTAATGATCTCCGACGGGCTGGCCGACGCGCGTAATAAATCTTCGACCGCTACTCTCGCTTCTCCTTGTAGCGACGTCTTAAGTCGAGCGAGGTTTTCGTGCGGTTTAAACTCGTACATTGTAGTCGTGTCGAAATACATGTTTTTATAACACAACCACTCTGCCGGGTCACCCCTGAAAGCAGGCAACTCATACGCCTGCCTGGGTATCGGCCGTGGACGCGCGATGCTCGCGATAGCTTCCGCTAACTGATCTATCCTTCGGTCACGCGTCGTCTTTGTCTTGTCCGCCTCTTCAACGCCCGTGTCCCACTCGGTTGGGTCATGAATCGGTGCACGCGCGGTGCTAGCGTGAACAGCCGCGGTCGCCGGACGCGCGGTGTCGCGATGCGGAACGGTCGCGGGCGCACATACGGGAGGCGCGAGCGCTCGCTCGGGCGGCGGCGGCGCGGTCACGGACACATTCGCGTTCACGGGCGCATTCGCGTTCGCATACGGGCATCGGAACACTTCACTTAATAACTCAGAGGTCGGTACCTGTGGTTGCGGTCGGGGCGGCGGCACGTCTCCTGTCCGAACTTGTTCCTGGCTGGTCGCGACAGGCGTGGTGTGCGTCACCCACTCTTCGACTCGACACACTGTATAATAATAATAAGTTTATTGTGCATAAAAATGGTACAGTCTTGTTACAATAATGATGAGGTATACAAGTAGCATTAACCAGTATTACAGTTTGCAACAAATAAGTGAGTTCTGACATTCTAGCTAGGTTATGGCAATAACCTGTGTTAAGAATGTTCAGGCCTTCATTTCCCAACATGTATCCTTATACTAATAGAGATTACAATTTGCAGAGACTGTCAGTGGTGATGCTTTCTTATTACTTAACTAATATTACATAAAAAATAAAGTATCCTTCTGATGTGTGTGTTAGGTGTGTGGGTGTATGTGTCTGTGTAAGGGTTTGTGTGTGAGAAAGGATGTGTGTTATGTGAGGGTGTGTGTGTGATGGTATGTGAATATGAGAGCGTTTTAATGTGTGTTAGACTTACTTATTGTGGTGACTTAAGAAATAGTTCAGTTTCTTCGTAGTTTTTGGCAGAAATAAATTCGTGAATTAATTTTCTAATTGTATTATAGGTATTCATATGTATCGGAAGAAATTGATTAATTTTATTGTATAAGAAAGGTCCTAGGTAATAAAAGAAGCGTTTAGTGAAAGTAAAATGAGGAGCGGGGCCATTACAAATTTTATTCTACCTTCTGTGTGTGGGTTGGGATGGTGGTGTTATTTTATGTTGGTGGAGAATAGTATTTAATATAAAAAGTTGCCTCACTGTAAGCACATTGCACTCTTTATATAATTCTGATGTGGGGAAAAGTATTGGCTTAAAAGTAGACACCTTAAGAACTGCTCTTTGGGCTATTTCTAATTGTTTGAGGTGAGTTTTTGCAGCACCACCCCAGGTGGTGATGCAGTAGGATATAATAGACTGACACAAGGCAAAATATACAGTGCGTATTATAGTCGCATTAGCAACGTGTCTAAGGGTCTTGAACACATAAATGAGTTTACGTATTCTTCCAGTAAGATGTTGGATGTGTGGGTTGAAGGTTAGATGCTTATCTACAGTAATGCCTAGGTACTTAATGGTGTCAGCAGAAGATATGTGGGGACAATGACAAAATTGAGTACTGTTCGGACAGGTGTGAGCTTTTAATTCAATCTGATCATTTTGATGGGATAGGGATCGCATCGAGAAGGTCATAAATTTTGTTTTGGAGGTGTTAAGGGTGAGTCCATTGCAAATGAGCCAATCGTAAATCCGGTTAAATCCAGCTTGGGCTGTGGTTTGAAGGTTGAGCCGATTGGTGTCTGCAAAGGTGATTGCCGTGTCGTCGGCAAAAGAGGTAATGTTACCATTAGGTAAAGCAAGATCACAGAGCTCATTTATAAACACCAGAAAAAGTGTGGGCCCCAAAACGCTGCCTTGAGGCACACCGAATGAGATTGGGAGCTCATCACTCAACACGTTAAGTATTTTTACTTGTTGGGTTCGGCCAGTGAGGTAAGAACAAAACAATTGCAGCTGTGTATCTCTGACGCCCAGTAATTCAAGTTTTGATGAAAGCTGATGAGGAGGGACGGTATCGAATGCCTTAGCAAGATCTAAGAAAATTGTAAGGACATTTTTGCGGTTATTGAGATGTTCGGCTATTTTATTAACGAGAGTTAAAGTTGCTTGAGAGGTAGATTTATTCTTTCTGAAACCAAATTGATTGTTAGATAAGAGATTGTTGGTTTCTAAATTCTAGGTAGATAATTAGTCTTTTATTAATCAATCGTTCGAGAATTTTAGATAACGATGTAAGCACCGCAATTGGGCGATAATTATTGACAGACGTTGCATCACCCCCCTTGAAAACTGGATGGATAATTGCCTTTTTAAAAGAGGTTGGAAAAATGCCAGTGCGAAAACAAAGATTAAAAATATGGCATAAAGCGGGCGTCAGAGTATTGCAGTACCTTTTTAAAAACGTGGTAGATATGCCATCATGTCCTACTGCAGCATTTGGTTTAAGGGAGCGAATAGCACAAGCAACTTCATCTGTGTCTGCATCAAGAAGGACGAAAGATTTAGAATATTTGTTGTGATTTTGTTTATGTTGGGTAATAGGGAAACGTGTAGTTTGTATTTCTGTATTTCTTTCTGCCAACGTATTACCGATATTTACAAAAAAAATATTTATTTCATTCGCCGTTTGGGTCAAAGGTACTTTTGAAGAAACTAGACCACAGGGAGTGTTTATTGTTTTGGATGTATTAGTTACTCTTTTGACTGTACTCCATATCAATTTTGAATTACTGCCAGCATTCCTTAACTCTTCGGAATCAAACTGTCTCTTAACTTTCTTGAGTATTTTAGTACAAAAGTTTCTGTACCTTAAGTATGTTACTCGTAAGACTGCGTTATCAGGGGTCTGTTTCAATTTTTTGTGCATGCGGTCTCTGTTTCTCATACACTTAAGTAGTCCTGGAGTAATCCAGGGTTTCAATATGCTTTTCCGTTTAGGTAATTTTTTAATTGTAGTATTATTTTTAATTGCATGAGATAGCGAGTTTACAAGGTAATCAGTAGCGATATTGGGGTCAGTAAATGTAAAAATTGGTGATAAGTCGATGTCTCGCATGTGCTGGTCTAAAGAGTCAAAGTCCGTTTTGGTTATTGTAGTGACGATAGGCTTGACTTGGGGAGGTTTTAAAGTTATACATAGGAGGATCGCGGAATGATCCGTAATAGTGGTATCAAAAATAAAGGAGAGGGAAGTAAGTTTAGTTTTTAATATAATATGATCTAAACAATTGGTGCCTCTTGTTGGTCTAGTGTAAGCGGGTAGGTATCCGTGGAATGCGAGATTATTAAGGTATTCTTGGGAACGAGGATCAAGGAAAGAGTTTTTCATTTCTATGTTAATATTAATATCACCTGTGATGATAACTGTTTTATAAGTAGACAGGGAGAGCAAAGTGTTATTAAGACTGCTTAAGAATATATCAATGTTACTGGAGGGGGACCTGTAGACGCAAAGAATAGCTAAATCTGGGTTGAGACTGATTATTAGCCCGGTAGCCGAATTAGAGAAATCGATCCCTGTTGTAGAGAAGGTAAAAGTGTCTTTTATATACGCTACCACACCATCACTTTGATTGCGATGGTTCAAAGTGCAGCATACTGAATAATTCTGTAGCTGTGGTAAAATAATATTATTAGCACAGGAAAGCCAGCACTCAGTGAGAACTATAATATCGCATTCGATAGAGAGACGTGTGAGAAAGATTTGAAGGTCATCAAAGTTGCGATTGATAGACCTAATGTTTTGGGATAAAATCTTTAGGTAGGATTCCGGTTTTGTAATGTAGTTTATGCAGTCTTCAGGGGAAGATACATAATTTTCTGTTATAGTGAGTTCATCAATATTATTATTCAACAAGTCTACGCTATCCATTATTATTGTTACAAGGTAAATATAGAATAACTCGTGTGGGACAATTTTGTGTCTTTAAAACCGGCATTAGGAAAATTGTTTATATAAAAGAAATCTGGCAGCATTTCCCGAATGCGGTAGATAGAGGCAAAGTATATAATATTATATGAAGTACAATCACTGAGTAGATGTGTTTTGTAAGTCTTACAAGTGTGAGTATGTCGTTGGTGTGTCTTGTTGACGTAGATGTAGGTGTGTTCTTGTTGTGTGTTTATGTGTAATGTGTGAGTTTTAACAATCGTAGCATGCATAAAATTTTGAAAAATAAGATCTATTCCTGGAG
Source organism: Autographa pulchrina (assembly GCA_905475315.1). Classification (NCBI taxonomy): domain Eukaryota; kingdom Metazoa; phylum Arthropoda; class Insecta; order Lepidoptera; family Noctuidae; genus Autographa; species Autographa pulchrina. The sequence continues at coordinate 19,233,709 of FR997761.1, read as the reverse complement.
TGTAAAAATGCAAAGTTAAAATTAATATATTTTTTACAGAAAATAGTCATGAAGGTGTAAGTTCTTTTAACTGAGATTCACTTTTAATCACTATGTACTGAGAACCTTCAGATTTTTTCATTAGTATACGACCATTAGAGATCCAACAGTAGGCAAAGCCCAGGAAGTTGGCAGTCTTCCGGGCAGTATAGAATAATTGTCGGGTAAACGGTGTCAGTTGTTCCGCAACGAAAATAGTTCCCTGATTATCTTTAAGTCCCAAATGTGTGGTGTTTAGTTTGTGGGTAGGGTTTTTCTTATTGTAGTTCTTGGAAGCGTTTAGAATCTCATTCTTGACGAGTGTATTATTGAGTTCCACAATCACGGCAGAGGTCTTTTTGTCTTTATTATACCTGTATCGGGAAACGTCTCGTATATCAGTTAATATATTGATGCCCAGGGTATTAGACAGTTGTTGGACCATTTTATAAAGATCTTCTTTCGTTTCTTTTTGTTGCAGGGGTACGTTTCTAATTTCGATGCTAGTTTTGATAAGGTTCCGCTCCAATACTTCAAGTTTATCAGTAATGTCCGACACTTGTCCTGATAGCTTAATACGCTCTTTTTCAAGCCCTGATATCTTACCCTCCAATGAAGTAAGCTGGTCAGACATGCTGGACATGGTTTTTTCTATCCCACTGTTGGTATTCTCAATTTTGGTGGTATGCTCTTTAATTTCCATGAGATGAGTTTCCAATTTACCTAGACGATCCGCAAATTGCCTCATCATGTCTCTCATCTCGGTTTTAAAGTCAACCAGTTCACTGGTATTCTCCTCACATGACAAACGGGGGCGCTTGGATCTTTGTGTAATGTGTGCAGGTGTTAGATCTGGACTTATGTCCGCGTCACACAGCTTGTTTATGGATGTTTCGGAGCGGGAATACAGAATGTTGCAAGCGGTTGGAGATGAAGGTGGTGTGCGTAACATTGTATGGCAGGCTGCTGGCTTTGTTCCTCACCAACAGAGAATAATAAATATTCTTTAAAGTACCAGGGTATCAGACATTCACAGGAGGTATTTATCTGGTTTTTCGCGTTCCCGAGTATATTAAGTGGAGCGTATTCTCTATGCTGTTTTAGTAAGATGGTTAAGCGATGACAGCAGCGTTAGTGGTAGTTTTATAAAAAACCCAATATCCATGCACTCTATTGTGATTAGTGGTCAGAGTTCAACAAGCGTTAGCACTGTTGCGAAAGTACCAGGAGTCCATAAGCGCAAGTTGTTAGCGGTGAGTAATCTGTAGACAGAGACGGAGCGGGGGCTGCGCAAACGCCGATTGGGGCGGTGACGGTTGCTGTTGAAGACAAAAGCAGCTGGGCGGTGCTTATAATCCGACGTATTAAATAAAGATGGCAGCTTACGTATCAGCAATGGCCGCGACTCGCTTGGCTGTCTTGAAGATCTCCTCACAGTTTATGCACTCCTATTTTTTAAGATGAATTTTACTACCAAAATTATTTTATTTTTTAATTTTAAACTATAAAAATACAGCACTGGCACGTCTGATCGCTATCGAGGTCCGGGAGGAAGGGGTATCATCCGCCTCTGAGTATAGCTCGTCGTCGGCGGCGGCGTCGATCTCAGCTAGGTCCGCTTCCAACTTCTTCTGGACCAACTTCTCCTTCATGCGCACTATCTCCTTCTCTGCCTCATATTCGGCCCTGCGTCGTAGATAGTCGGCGCTCTTCTGGCCGCTCCTCGACGACGCTACACTGGCCCCAGATCTTCTCGCTGTCACCGACCGCACTGGCGTCGACATGTCCCGGTGATCCACAATACGTCCCGGGCCCGTCAGTGGGATGACTTGCGTCTGCTCTGGTTGCAGAGTTGGTGCGATGGACGGCGAACCCGGAGCCCTATCCGATGGCACGCCGGAGTCCGCCCGTCTTCTCAGGGCATCTTCTTCCAAACGCCGCAGCTTGCTCCTCGTGGTAACGGCGCTCTTCTCACTCATGGTGCGTGTGGACAATATCCGTTTGTCTGATTCCCTGATCCGGCTCGAAGGACCAAAAATTGTACGCTATTCAGGCGCGGGGGTTTGTTGAATCAGGGAAACACCAAAACACAAACACAGTTGAGGTTGCTTGAAGGCACTTTTATTCACACTTCAGGAGTTTACAATCACGGCGGGTAATAACAATTTGGAGTACACACTGGGTATTACGACCGACAATAGTGAACTACGAAACTGAACTACTATATACAATTAACCTATATATATACATGCGGTCGCAGGCGGAGTATGCGGGTGGGTTACCCCGCTACTCACACTTCCTACCTGCGGCCAAACACGTTCGCAGGCGGAGTATGCGGGTGGGTTACCCCGCTACTCTCTTGCCACCTGCGGCCAAAACACGGTTGCGGGCGGAGTACGCGGGTGGGCTACCCCGCTACTCTCTTGCCACCGTTTACAATATTATCAACAATAACTATATTTTCCTTATAACTATGACAATTTGTACAATTTCCTTATACACTATTACAAAATATAACGTACGGTACGTACGGTGGTAGATTTATGCGTCTCGCATCTGTGCTCCTCAACATTGTTCGTGATCATTTCACTGGCAAATATCGAGGGCCAGCTCATAATAACTTTGACGACCTCCGTGGTCGAGTGGCGTACGCACCGGTTTCAAGGTGTCGCTAGCTCTGAGGTCCCGGGTTGGATCCCCGGACGGGTCAATGTAGAAACCAACTTTTCTACATTGCCTCGGGTCTGGGTGTTTGTGGTACCTTCGTTGCTTCTGAATTCCATAACACAAGTGCTTTAGCTACTTACTTTGGGTTCAGAGCAATGTATGTGATGTTGTCCGCATTTATTATTATTATTTATTATTAATAAATGTAATCTAAATTCTAAATCATGTAATTTTATTCCAGTTATATTTCATAATCTTTCTGGATACGACAGCCATTTATTTATCAATGAAATTTCTTCAGTATGTGGTTACATAAATTTAATTCCAAAAAACAAAGAAAAATCTTTGATTATATAATGTCTAGATGGAGCGTCGCCCTACAATCATGAAAAAAAAACAAGACAACAATTTCAAGTGTGTGTTACCAGCTATTACAAATTCTCCCATAAATCACATTAAATAAAGACTAATTTATAATAATAAAAAATATTTTAGTTTTATGTACTTATGTGGTATTATTCAGTTTAAGTGTATTTTTATTAAGTAGTTACTTTTTAAATAATTAAAAAAAAAAATAGATTTGTGTGTTTGAATGGAGTATTAAATCAACTAAGTTAGTACAATATTTTGAGCAGTTAGGATTTTGAAATTTGAAATGAAAGATCACATCTCGTTAATTAGGAATGAGTTTTAATTACAGGCGATCGTTCGAAGTACATCAACGAAATTTTATAAACGTAATAATAATAATAATCATTTATTTCAAGTTTCACAGACTCATTAACAAAAATTAAAAAAAAACACAGTCAGTCACATTAAATAATCAAATACACAATTAAATATAAAACTTATGACATTATTCACACAAAACAGTATTACCTGCGTTCAATGTGCAACCTACAGCAGTGATTAATGTAGGCACAATCAAGCCTTTCCGCAAGTGCAGCCAGCATGCTGTTGGAGCTCGCCCGCACTCTCCGAACCAGCGAGGTGCCTCTCTTGCGCATTGTTGTATAAAAACAATCTACACGCGCCTCCGCAAACATTGTCGAGGCACTGCAGTAACGGGGGAGACCCAACAACATCCTGAACGCATTGTTAAACTGGACTCGAAGGGCGCTGTACGACCTTCGCGTGTAGTTACACCATAGGCTGCATGTGTAGAATGTAGTGCAGTAGGCTCTAAAGAGAGTAATTTTAACTTCTGCTGAGCATCGTGCGAACCTACGGATCACCATATTCGCTCTGACCGACAGCGCCCTTCGCTCCCGTTCAATGTCTGTGTCATCTTTCAAGTCGGAAGTTACTAAGTGGCCTAAGTATTTAAAATTATCTACCCTTTCTAAAGGTATGCCGTTCAGCTTTATATCTGGCATTTCAATAACTTTTCTCTGTCCACCCTGAAAGACCATACACTGACTCTTTTTAACATTATACAATAGTCCGTGATCAATTGCATAACCCTCACAAATACTCATCAGCTTTCTGAGTCCACAGACCGAAGCACTCAGCAGCACCATATCGTCCGCGTAGCTGATGTTATTGAAACAGACGCCATCTATATAACAACCAATATGTTGCTCGCTGAGCGCCTCGATTAGTCCATTAATGTACAAATTAAAAATGGAAGGTGAGCTCAAGCCGCCCTGCCTCACCCCACATTCCAACCTATACGGCTCCGACAATGTGCCCGCCCACTTGACATGGTTCACCTGGTTCCCGTACCAGTATTTAAAGATGGTAATAAGTTCGTTCGGTATATGAGCTGCTTTCATTTTGTCCCACAGGATGTCATAACCAGTGGCGTGCATTGCATATAGGCAAAAAGGCAGTGCCTACCTGCAAAATCCCAACTAACTATCTTTAAATATAACAATTAATATAAGATAAATCAGTCAACACTCATCATACATAATCATTAAATTACAGATAATAAAACTTGTATGTGTATCCAAACATTTCATTAACAAACAAATCAATAATGACGTCACATATGTCACGTTCAAATTCATTCAATACTCAACAACAAAGTAGGCTATTCAAAAACTGCCTAGTTTCCACTCACACATTCAAACAAAATCTCCTTATCCATATACGCACGCACACTTCAAAAACAGAAAATAATACACCGCCATCTTGAGTTTTTATTATACGACAAAAACGAAAACCTCTTTTTGCAAAGCGTAATGCTCTGACATTTGACATTCGTAATTTTTTACACCTACAGTAAGCATGCTTACCTGCCAATAAACAAGATTCTTCATTATTTCTTTCTCCCATTCATTCTACTCTCATATCCGTTTTGGAGCAAAAGTCTTTTGGGTCGTTCATCGAACTTGTCAATTCTTATTCCAGTTATTAGTGTATTTTAAATGAAACTTGCGTTTTAAAATACTAATTTAACTTGTAAATTAATTATCACAATATTATTTAGTTACTTATTGATGTTTATTATATTTAGTTTCAATTAACATTTTTATTGTTTTACTTCTGTGTTGCAACTTGGTCGTTTTTCGATATTTATTATCTGTGGCAGATTGTTTATTAAGTTTTTGATAGTTCGCGCGCGTGTTTTCGTCTTGTCTTTCGTAACTAGTTTCTATTTATTGTGATTTTGTGAAGTGGCTGTAGTTTAAGAAACAGGAGCATTAATAAACCGCTATGTGTATGAATGTTAAGATTGTGGCGAAAATGAAATATGTTTGGATAGCATACGTGCGTAATTACAAACTTACAATACAAACCCATCAGATGGGGTTTGTTGACAAAACTTTAAAGGTAAGGCTCATAATAATATTAACTCAAAATGTTAGAAACTATCGCCTGACTAGCGGTGTGCTGCTGGACGAACTGTTATTTTTGTGTTATTCGTCGTTTCTTGATTGTTAAATACGAAATTGTTGTGTGAATTGATACCTACGAGAACAACTACGACGAAAACATATTGTTGTTGTGGATGATGATATTAAGTGATTGTTTTTAGTTAAAATCTTAATAAAAATGGGAGTAAATTAAACATACAAGATAATAGTATATGTTGGCACATTCAATAATACGTCTGATTCTTTTTTTTCTATGTAATACATAAGGTAGGTAATGTTGATCTCGAATGGTCATATTGACTATGGCTCAATATATTTACTATTATTTAGGTTCGGTTTCGAACCCTTATTAAGAATAATACACAAATAAAAGTCCTCAATCATAAGCTGACCGTTTGCTCGTCGCGAGTCCCGAGTCGCGGAGTCGGCTGCTGTTCGCAGTTACTTTTACTAAGATTATTTTATACAAACTTATACCAACAAGTTGAAATAGTGATTCAATCAGAAATTGGTCGCGAGCTGCGCGCGTGCATTTTAAATTGTATCTTGCAGCGCGCGTACTGCTCGCGAACAGTTCGGAGACGGCGTTATTTGCACCATCGACCTTTGCGAGAGTTTCGCGAAGGAGGCGCACTAACATATTGCAGTACCTAACTGCAGGCGCGAGCAGCGCATTCGGTGCGCGTTCGTCAGACCTGAACGCACTTTGTGATCCACAAAAATAATGCTTGTTCCATTTTTTGGGAGTTCATTTGCGTATTTACGGTAAAGTTGCTCCATGTACGAGTGCCTACCATGGCCGAAAACCAATGCACGCCACTGGTCATAACAGACCAGGTCGAAGGCCTTGGAAAGGTCGAGGAAGCAGGCGTACACAGATGTTTTCCTATCAGTGTAATATTTGACAGCACTCTTCAGACACAATATCGCAGTTTCCGTGGACAGTCCCGGTCGAAATCCGAACTGATTATCATGCAATTTTAAGTACTTGTTTAATTGTGTATTCAGAATGCTGTCAAACACTTTCGCACCTACTGTTGCCAAGGAAATAGGTCTATAATTAGATATGTCTGATAAATCTCCCGCCTTATTTTTTACTACCGGTACCACGGTAGTCTTCATCATGTCGTTAGGTAAGTATGAGTGTGATAAGCAAAAGTTGTACAACATGGCCAGCACTCTGTATATATGAGGCCCAGCGTGCTGCACATGTTCCACGCTTAATCCGTCATGGCCAGGTGATTTGCCTTTTGAAATGGATTTTACCGCCCTTGATACATCTCTCGCCGTAATCTTGGTATCAACATATTCCCCACTCATCCCACCCTCACCCCGAGACGACAATGATGGTCCTAACGGTGACCTAATAGTAAAGCTATTTTTAAATTTATCAGCAATGCTTTTTAAATCATTCGAACCGTCAACATTCACAGGAAGACCCGGCCGAGTCCCCAGACGATTGGTATTTTTCCAAAAAGAACTAAAATCTTTCATGCTATGCTTAGCAGCCAGAACGTCCATTTTCAATTGGTTTTGATGGTTTTGACACCATTTTAAACGCGATTTAAATATTTTTCTGCTCTCGCACATCTTAATATACATATCACCACTGGTAGGACTACCACATAATAGCCATTCCCGAAAACTCGCCCGGGCCACCCTATGACTGTCGCTAACGAGTTTATTCCACCCAACAATTCGTTTAGGTTTACGTTTACTCTGCTTACGCCCGCCTCCCCCACCCGCCAGAGACGCCTGGGATAATGCAAGCACAATGTCAGAGTAAAGTTTATCAATAACTAAGCTGTGAGTAGGGTCATTACAATACCGGTCACTACAATTTTGAAACTCGGTAGGAAAGTCAATAAGTTTAAGACGTTTATGACATTCAATTCTATATTGTGTAATTATGTCATTGTTTTTCTCCCCCCACACAATTCCGTTATTAGATACACTCGGAATAATTCTAACTGGAGTCAAACACTCCAACTTACATTCACATATAACGGGAAAATGATCAGACCATAATACGTCATAATTAACATACACATTGCACACTGAGACAGCGGCCGATTGCGAAACAACACAATGGTCTAACCAACGCTTAGATCCACACGCTTGATCTATATAAGTAAATGTATCAGAAGTTAAACCTAACTTATTTACATCAATAAGCACCCATTTGAACTCGTCACATAAAATTGTCAATTCATTAAAAAATAATTCGTCGGGATGCGCATTAAAATCCCCTAATATAAAAATTGGTTCGTTTTCATAATCATTACTAATTGCACTTACAGTTCCCATGCAGTCAGTAAACATCGTCAAGTTTTCCGATTTGTTTGTCGGCATATAAACACACACCACTATAAACGGACTGATGGCCGTATTAATGCGAATAGCACACACTCGCGGATTATCGCAATTTATTACAGTAACACTAGGAAACACACGGTTATTCCATAGAAGCGCGGTACCGCCGTACGGCCTGCCACGCAGTAGACCCGCCGTTGAGTCCACAGCTGATGTCCCCTTGCAACTAAATCCGCTATGTATGCTATTTAGGTATGCCAATTCTTCCGGTAGCAACCAGGTTTCCTGTAGTGCTATCACAACACACTCGTCACACAGACGTTGAATATCGCTGATAGCACTCTTCACGTTTTTACAATTATAACTGGCAAATTTATAGGTTTTATTATCCATAGTTAGAAGGCATTGGACCAATGTTAGCGGATTCTCCGTCCACTTTTCGATGTTTAAAATGCACGAAGCGTCTAAAGATAATCCCTTCAGGCCATATGTTTTCGTCTAAAAACACAGGTACTTTACACTCTGATACAAAGAACTTGTAGGCTTTGTGATCTAACACTTTTTTTGTATTAATCTTTTCTAAGAACACCGTCTCCTGTGTTTTCATTTTTATGTAATCAACAATGTCAGACTCTAATGTATCATTATGCACATTTGTTATAAAAACAGGTATTTTCTTAACAGCAGCTTTGAAAGATGATATGGTCGGTTCTGCTTTACCTCTTTCGCCCAAATACCTATACCTTTGTTTCTTTTTATATCTATTTACTGTTTGCCAAGGGTTATTTTCCTTTTCATTATTTATTTGTACGTTGGACTCAAGTTGTTGACACATATTATTTTGAGCCACATTATTATAATTGTTCTCCTGCATCCGTTGTTTATGAATACTTGAGCCAGCAATAGATGTCTGTATGACTTGCACTTTCTTGTCATTCTCACAGCTGACCGTTTGCATCGCTTCGGCCCCTGTTACTACTTGTACACTCGTGGTCGGCGGTGACTCATTTATGTGTATGGCTCGAGATAACGGTTTACACACCATAACTTCATCCTGGCAACTATCAGTCACTGTCTTAGTTGCGGGGTTATTACTCTGTGCGTTATTAGGCGACTTTTGGAAGTCCTGCTCATTAGAGGAATAATCTTGGCTCAATGTCATTCCTACAGGGCCACTTTCCAAGTTCCAAGCACCCCTTCTCATGTTAACATATCCGTTTGGAGTTGTAAATGGAGGTAGCGATGCGTATTTTAAGTTTTGTATATCTGCTCGTAAGTCCTCAAATTGTTTTAATGTGACATATGAATTCTTAATATTTTCAATATCGGAGTTTAGTCTAGTCAAGTCTTTTAACAGTTTTGTACAATCGAGATGATCGAATAAAATTGGCGGTAGTTTTTCGAGCACCCTCGCCACAAACACTGGAATTACATCTGGATCCGTGCTTTTAAACACACTTATAATATCATCGAGGTCTCTTTCTTCTTTCCCTTTCCTTTTTCTTATAATCTTGCGTTGATCCGTCGACAGGGATTCAAATAATAACGACTTAGATTTACAAATTTCACTGCTCGTGAACGCGGACATACAAATTCTTTTTAAAGTTTCTTCGTCAATAACTGATATTTTATTTTGCACATAGGCTAATAGTTCATCAATGACGATATTACAGACGTTACATTTTAACACTTGCGACATTGTTAACAAAGTACGTTGTCGCACTCAGCGCATCGGCGCACATACAGAACACAACCGACCTTGATCGCGGCGCGCGAGTGACTGATATGCGTGTAATGATAAACCAAAAAATTTACCCTAAAAAATGGGAGAATAAGAAACAGAAACTGGCAACACTGATAAAATATGGCGTAATTTGGTAATTATAAAAAAAAACTAAAATAAATATGAAGTTTCTTGGTGTCTTGTATACGGTGATAGGTGATGTGTTTGGTATTTTTTAGCCTTCCTTTATAATTCCGGCACACTTTAAAAGCACATACTGTCATCTTATCGCGGTTATGTGGTTATTCCTTAGAGCGCGTAAAACGTAGTGACACGAAAGCGGCACGATCTGTACTGGTTGGCGGGAATTGCGGGAAAATACTTTACAACCAAATTTGGTTGTAATTTTTTGACGGGTCTGCGCGCACTTGACAGTCCATCTAGACATTATATAATCAAAGAGAAAAATATATTTCTTTCAGTAAATTTGTGCCTCTGGATTCAAAAAACACAGTCCAACAAAAAATTGACTCTTTTAATTTTTTAAGTTTTAGTTTGAATAATTTAGCCAAAACTCTAAATGTTGCAGATTTTATGCATTTAAAATCATTTTTCATTGATGAAGATTTACTGAGATTGTGTCTAAAAAAAACCGGCCGAGGGTTCTGTACAAACCTGTAGGTATCTATTTCTTTTGATTGCGTTGACATAAAAGTTTGATTTTGTTACAGCCTAAAGGTATTATAGACCTGAGTATTTGATATGAATTTCAATTTAATACCTCTACGCGTTCATGAGAAAAGTAGTAGTAACTTTAAAATATTCAAAAATATTTTTTATTTTGTTAAAATTAAATTCTAAGGTTTTCGCAATTTTTCCTTTATCTGTACTATAAGAAGTTACTTTGTACCAAATTTCAAGATTCTAAGTTCACAGGAAGTACCCTGTAGGTTTTGATTTGCAAAATGCGAAGATTTGCAGCATAAACGGCTGTATCTTTTGATTGCTTTGGCTTAGAAGTTTAATTATTTCACAGCTCCAAGGGACAGTAGACTTTAGTATTAGATATGAATTTCAATTTAATACCTCTACGCGTTCATGAGAAAAGTAGTAGTAACTTTAAAATTTGTAAAAACTATTTTTTTTATGTGAAAACTAAAAATCTACGGTTTTCGCAATTTTTCCTTTATTTTTACTATAAGACGTTACTTCGTACCAAATTTCAAGATTCTAAGTTCACGGGAAGTACCCTGTAGGTTTTGACTCTCGTGCGAATTTCGAAAATTTGCGGCATAAACGGCTGTATCTTTTGATTGCTTTGTCTTAGAAGTTTGATTTTTTCACAGCTCCAAGGGACAGTAGACTTGAGTATTAGATATAAATTTCAGTTTGATACCTCCACGCGTTCCTGAGAAAAACAGTCTTGACAGACGGACGGACGGACGGACAACGAAGTGATCCTATAACCTAATACTTTCCTAGCTTACTTAGATTGTGTTAATTTATATGGTTATGCTATGATGCAAAGTTTACCGGTCGGAAATTTTAGATTCCTTACGGATAGTGAAATTATCAAATTCAATATTAACTCTATTTCATCAGACAGTGATGAAGGTTATATACTTGAAGTAGATATTCATTATCCTTTTGCAATACAAGATGAACAATCTGATCTACCATTTGCAGCAGAAAAAATAATTCCTCCTATGCCATGCTCCAGTAAAACTAGTAAATTAATAGCTAATCTTTATGATAAATATAAATATGTTATACATTATATTCATTTGCAAGAGTGTGTAAAAAATGGTATCGTAGTGTTAAAAAATCATAGAATACTTTCATTTACACAAAAAAAGATCTTAGAACCATATATAAATTTAAATACTCGACAAATTTATAAATTTAATTTAAACTAAAACTACAAGCTAATTACAATAAGATGATTACTGATCGAAGTGTGAAACAATAATGTCTTAAAATTTAATCATACTATAAATCAACACTTCTCTTAATTTGGACTTAGGACGACGTTATTAACACGTTTTGCTGATGCTAATCTGCATGTTCAAGACAACTTCCGCAAGAGACGCAGCTAGGAAGACGTTATTAACACGTTCTGCTGATGCTAATCTGCATGTTCAAGACAACTTCCGCAAGAGATGCAGCTCGTGTAAAGATGTTGTTTTGGGTCATTGCTTATGCTAGCGATTTCTGTAGATCAGCCTTGCGTAACACCTCCCCCCGAAGAACAGCGATTAATTGAAGACGGAAGTCGTAAATTGAGCTGGCGGTTGTTTGGGATCAACTTGGTTGGAGTCTGGAAGGGCATAGATAGCTTCTTGTTCACGCGGTTCCTCCTTTTGAGTTTATGAGGAACTTCTCGTGCGCCGTAAGTAATAGTACAGACCGCTACCCAGTACGCGTGCACCTAATATTACCACATACATAGGTATAGTGGTATGATTTATTTATTTATTTATTTATTTATTTATTTGGCTCTTCAACAATGAGTACACTGTTACATTTAAGATGGAAATACATTGAGAACTTAAGTCTAAGCGTCTCACTACTTACAGAAGAGCACTGCATGCACTATAATATGCGCAAATACGCGTAGGAAAACATTTATTACAATTTATTGAATTTAAATTTAGCTAATATTATTTTAGATTATCACATTACATTATTACATTAAAACAATTTAAAATAAAGTTATTTTGTTAACAAAAATAAAGTTAAAACGTTAAAAAAAAATACAATTTCATTATACACGTTATATTATTAAATTAAGAATTAAACAGAGTAAAGATAAAATTAAGATAAAACTAAGCTTAACGATCAGTCAACATTAGTCTTTTAAGAGCAGGTACAGAAGCATGGAACAAATCAATATCTATGTCCAATTCTTTGTAAGTGTTATACATTCTTGATAGTGAGCAGTGTTGCCTCAAGTTGGTGCGACTGGATGGCTGACAAAAGAGTTTTTTATTGGTATGTCTCGGGATGTTTCGTGGCACATTAAAAGAGACCTTACTCAGTAGTTGTGGACAGTCCAAAGAGCCAGTAATCAGTTTTTTAAGAAACGCCATATCCAACATATCTCTGCGTTTCTCCAAGGACACCATCCTGAAATATTGCAGCCTATCTCTGTAGGATTTTAGCGTTTTTCCCAAGTTGCTATTATATGTCAAATGCCATAAAAATCTTTTCTGAAGTCTTTCTATACGTTTGATGTGCACGTTATATCTTGGTGACCAGACAACGCTGCAATATTCAAGATGGCTTCTGACAAGGGAGTTATACATAATCATTTTTGTGGTTGAGTATTTAAAGTTCTTACACTCTCTCATAACAAAACCTAACATTTTTGTCCCCTTAAGTACAATATCATCAATATGCTGAATAAAGCTTAATTTTTTATCTAACTGAACGCCCAGGTCCCGTATCACATCCACTTCTTCTAGCTGCTCGTTGTTTAATTTATATGTCGTGCACAGAACATTTTTCTTTTTAGTAAATTTAATATGTTTGCATTTTTTGACATTTAGTGACATCTTGTTCCTCTCACACCACTCATTCAACCTGTTGAGGTCACTCTGAAACCGCATTGAGTCAGCAGGGCTTCTGATAGATTTTATGGCCTTGAGATCATCAGCAAATAAAAATACTTTTGAGTTTTGAAAGCATTTGTGGATGTCATTGATGAAAAGAATAAAGAATTGCGGGCCCAGATGAGATCCTTGTGGAATTCCCGATGTTGCTATGTAAGGTTCAGAACCACAGCCATTCACCACGACCCTAAGCGTCCGCCCGTGCAAATACGACCTGAACCAACTCAGTAAAGGATCCGACACACCGTACATCTTTAGTTTATTTAGAAGTATACCATGATCGACTGTGTCAAATGCCTTACTGAAATCAGTATATACTGCATCTACCTGAATACGCGCATCCATTGAATCGACAATATCTTCAACATATGTAACTAAGTTCGTAGCTGTGGATCTGCCCCTCACAAAACCGTACTGATTTTCAATTATCAATTGTGACAAGTGCCTAGAGAGTACAGGACATATGAGAGCTTCAAAAACTTTTGCAAGCACAGATAGGATGGCGATGGGCCTATAGTTGGTCACGTCAGATTGATTTCCGCTTTTAAAAATGGGTACTATCTTGGTTTCCTTCCATACGATTGGAAAAATACCTAGAAGCAAAGATCTATTAAATATTAAACTTAAAGGTAATGAGAGCTTATCTGCTGCTCTATTGAAAAACAATGATGGTATATTATCAGGACCGGCACCTTTGTTAATGTCTAATTTCTTAAGTTGGCGCTTAATTTGATCTTGTGTTATCTCTATTTGGCCCAGAATGCTGTTACTCATCTGACTATCAATATCAGCCGGCTGCACGTACATTTCGTTATCACTACATCGATACACTTTAGCAAAATGGGATGCAAAGTAATTGCATATCACATTAGTTTCATCAGAACTTTCTATTCCATTTGTCATGGAACTCGGAAAGTTACTGGATCCACCTCTCTTTATTTTTAGGTAACTCCAAAAGTACTTTGGATTAGACGTTATTTTAGACTCTACATCAGCAATATATTTACTGTAGCAATATGTGGCCATATGATCACACCTTTTTTTAAGTAAATTTAAAGCAATAACATCAAGTGGATTATTATATTTTTTAACTCGTAATCTTAATCGATTTTTTTCATTTAATCTTTTAATTAGTTGCCTAGAGAACCAATGTGGATATTTAGTTTCTTTTATAGTTACTCGTGGGACATAGTTATTAATAAGTTCATACAATTTATGATAGAATGTTTGTACCATCTGATCAAGAGTCGTGCAAGATTCCAGAGCATTAGTCCAATCGATCTGATCCAAGGCTGCATTAATGACTGCATAATCAGCCTTAAAGTAATTCAATTTACTTTTAGTAACTTGCCTCTGTAGTTTTAAAGTCTGCGAGAACATGAGTTCAATTAATACAGGAGGATGATGCAAATCAATTTTAGACAGGACATCCACGGGTGCGCTAACTGTGACATGTTCTAGATTGGACAGCACTAAATCAAGGATTCTCTTGCTTTGATTACATAGATAGTTATATTGCTTTAGATTGTTTATTAAAATAAAGTCCCAAACAGTCTGCTCCAAACTCGAACACACACTTTGAGGGAAACTAACAAGAGAACCACTTGAATTAAACCAGTTAATTGATTTTAGATTAAAATCGCCAACGATTAGGCTACTATTTACATTTTCCAATACTTTGTTTGAATTATAGACAAAGTGCTCCAGTACTCTAGGGTGCAAAGGTGACGGCAGGTAAACAGTACAGAGATAGATGTCTTTAGTTTCCTTACCAACCACTAGTGATAATTTGACCCAGAGATCATCACACAAACTTTCAAAGTTATGTAATCTACACGACTTATATTTATTAGAAATAGCCAAAAGAACTCCGCCGCCGTCAGTTTTACTATTCAATGTATTAATAGATCGATCTCGCCTGTAAACTGTGTATCGAGAATCCATAATCTCTGTGTCAAAGATACCATCCAGTAGCCACGTTTCTGTAAACATGATAATGTCATATGAGCAGCAAGCGACTCTGTTGTAAATTTCAGTAAGCTTTGTTCTAATGCCCCTTACATTCTGGTAATAAATTTTTAAATGATCGAATTTTAAACATTAATTTAAATACCTTTAAATTGCATCGATCTAACCTATTCCAATTTATCCAGCGTATCATTGTCTTTAATATATTTGTAATCAGAACCATCAGTCTTTCTTACAAAAATTTTGCCACCACGAACCCATACATATCGATAACCCAACTTCTTGGCCTTAATCCTGGTTTGAGCATGCAGCGCCTTGTTTGCAGGAGACAAGTGTTCTACTATATATACATTTTCCATTTTTCCACCATACCCGAGAAGAGCAGTGTTGAGCTTTTCCTCAGGCGATTTATTTTTGTTATAACTTATAGTGGAAGCGAGAAAGTTGTCACGAACTCGCGGGCTGCTGAACTGAACCACGATAGACTTAGGGCGGTTGCTAGTCGGGGTTTGTTTCGCTGTTCTCGCAACCTTATGAATGTTATTCTCCGTTAAATCGGCAGATATGACCCTGCTTATATTCATAACCATAGACACAAGGTTTTCATTTTTATGCTCTGGCACACACTGAATTTCCAAGTTCGATGAGCGCGCCTGTTGTTCCATCTGACCCACTCTCATATTCAAGTCCTTTATAGTAGCTTTGAGTTGCTCATTTTCTTTTTGGACATCTCGGACGATTTTAGTATTTAATAAAAACTCGGTTTTCATCTCCTCAAATTTTTCGTTCATAAAACCCATCGACGTATTAAGTCCTTCTATCTTATCAGTAATCGCCTTTAATTCCTTATTCACGTAATTTGCCAACGTCTGGTTGAGATGCCGCATCAGCTCATCGATGTGATTTTTCACGATACGAGAAACGTCAGCCGATGTTACAGGCGTCTCATCACGGACGTTCATCATTTATGGTATTAACAAACGTCGATCCCTTTCTTCTCTGTGTAACATTGGGGTCTACAACTTGCCTATTGCGTATTGGAGTATTGTCGGCGTTAGACGACTTTGGCTTACATGTCGGACATAACCAATCGTGCGATTCAGGAAGTTGGAATTCTGAATCGTAAATAACTGTGAGACAGGAATGGTGATAGGGTTTCTTGCATGACGAACAATATACGACAGAACTTCCGTCAATAATGCTTTCTGAGCAACAATTGCACTTCATGTTGGCGATCGGTCAACACAAAAAATTGCGTGAACAGCTACGATCCAGTGCACGTAGATAAATCGCACACTAATAAAGTCCTTACAGCTGGCCTCACGCGAGTCGCCGACGAGAAGGACGTAAACGCCGTACAATTCGCGGCGCTTACGCGTTTTACTCACTCAATCGTTCAAAGCGGTAATGTCGGTACTTTTATAACACTTCTAAAGTTTTTATTGCCACTATATTGTTGTTTTGAGTATTTTGCACTAATTAAGATTTACTCGCGGGTTTCAGAACGCACTTTTATAATTTTTTTGAAATGTTGAATTATTTGTACGTGGAACGCAGCGCGCTAGGTTTTGGTAGAAAGTTGGTAGCACTGCTGTGTTCGCCGCAGGCGCAGAGTACACTCCACTTTAGCGGTTACGCGGTATGCATAACCGTGAAAATCCCATACACTCGCGATTAAGTCACTATGACGAGCACTTTTTATACTTGTTGTTTATTGTTTTATATTTACGTTCTTCGTGTAATTAACTTGCAATACACGCAGCACTAAGTGAATTTAATGGAATGTATGCACTTGTGTACTCAGATATACGGTAAAAATATGATAAAACTTATATTATGACTAAGATCTTAAGACGTATTGTTGTTAAGGCGCGTTCCAGGTAAGAAGGTGATTTATGATAGAGACTATAGTTGATCTCGTTGTCTATGTGCACAGGTTGTTGCAGAGATAACTTCGTGTTGACTGCATGTAGGCTACTAAGATGAATCGATTGTAATTTCAGTTCTGGTGCTGATGTTGGAGTAATTGCGGTGTCATTTACTAAGTCGAGCAACTTCAGCGCTTGTCCTTGTACACGATCGTTTTGGTTGATTATAGTGAATTGCGGCGTTTCTATGTAGCATCGATGCGGGATGACAGCGAGGAAGCTGCCTTGTAAAGTCTCGTAGGAGTCCTGAGTGCAATGTAGATGAATTTTCGTCGCGAAGGGAAAGCTGACTGTGTAGTGTCTCTCGTCCAGTTTCTCATAGGCTGCTCTGTCCAGTGATACCTTTACTTACTTACTTACAGTGGTTGTTCATTTGCTGCGTGGTAATAAGTTGCTGGATACAATCATCTGGTGTTTGGCTTTGCAGGCTCGATGTCTCTTCACATAAATACCACTTGGTGGTCTTCGGGCATTCAGCCTCTATGTACCTGAAGTCTTTCTCAAAGGTTGCTAGGAGCGGATAAGGAGGTGATAGGATCTCATGATTTTTATTTGGGACTATAGAAAGTTTATACATATCATATATAGTAGGTAGGACTATGGGGAATTTATATACTATAACTATTTCATTCCCTGTGTAATAGGAAGCTAACTTAATTATGTCAAAGTATTCCCTATAGTATAAATCTACGATTTTATCATTACCGTAGAGTTAATTGAGGCTGCTAATCATAGTGCGTAAGGTAGGCAGATTTAAAACGGCGTGGTGCATGTTTTAATAAAGGCTAAAATATTCTGTAAGGTACTTAATTTTTGAGAAATAGAATCTACATTGTCACCTAATATCATAAGGACTTGAGCTAAATGTGCGTATCTAACAAGGTCTTGATCTCTGCTGGTTTCAGTTCCATTAATTTTATTAATTAAGGTTGCCATTCGATTCTGATTTTCTACGATATTATCTAATACTTTAGTGTACTCCGAAGTCCAGTTCTTAGATATACTGACATGCATGTTTAATTCTGTGATTAGTTTGTTCTCATTATCCTGGAGGGATTTGAGAGCCTGATCATAATGAATTGCATCAGTGTAATCGAGATTACCTGTTATGCTTTTTATTACAGACCCGAAACCGTTCAAAAGTCCTCTTTTAACACGGATTGATTCAAATGTTTGCAAATGTTCTAATACGCTGTTAAGTTTATTCTTAAGATGAACCATATGGGGTTCGAATAAAGAGCTAGTTCCTAGGTGAAATTTAGGCGCGACATTATCTAATTGGGTGGCAACTGAATTAATTTTACGTTGTAAATCCTGTAAATTGACATATTGTAGGAATGAGTGATAATTTGATATAATTCTAGCAGAGCCTAGCTTAAAAGGAAGGATACCAGGACTATTGTGAAGACTTTCAAGTTTTATTTCTTGCATTAGACTTGGTTGTATTAGCAGAAGAAAGATCAGGAACATCCTGGAACAATTTAGCTGATTTAGGGACACGTTTAAGCCTAGTTTTCGCTACGGGACCTAGTTTTTTCTTAGTATAAATATGGATTGGAAGATCGGTCGTTACGGTATCTTTAGTATATTTGGGTGCTAGTTTTTGCCGGGAAGCAAGTGGATTTTTAATAAAAATCTGTTGTTCAGGCAAATACTCTGACTCTGGTTCCCTAGTCGCATTACGTTTGATAATCTGGTCCTCACGAGACGCTTTCGAGAGTTCATGGATAGTATTATACGCTATAAGCATTTTATCCTTATGATTAATCATATATTGTTGAAGTAACTGTGAGGAAATATCCATATCAAACGGGTCACGGGGGTCAAAATGACCGGTTACTATTTCGATTGGTCTGCACTTAGTGTGACTATGAATACTGCAGTTGTAACCTAGGATTGCGTATGACATAAGGTTTGTAATAGATTCTGATTTATGACCAAGTTTTAAAATGCGAAGATGTTCCAGTACTGTTGAGAGAAACCTTTCAACTATGCCATTTTCGTTAGGTGCGTGAGGCGCTACTCTGTGGTGATGAATTTTATGAGCTCTAACAAATTCCGCTACAAGGTGGTTAGTGATCTCTGTACCGTTGTCAGCGACTATGGTGATAGGAATGCCGTGATGCGTGCAAAAATTTAGTAAGGCTTGCACTACACTAACCGCGGTACCATCTCTCAGATAGTATGATTGACCGTACTTAGAGAATGCATCAACAATGGTAAGGAACTTTTCACTTTGAATGTTTAAAAGATCTAAGTGTACCAATTCAAAAGGCTTAGTGGCAGGTGGTACTATCCTAAATTGTTGTTTAATAGGATTGCGGTCGTATTTCGCCTGTCCGCATGTGGTGCATTCATTGACAAATTTGGTGATACTTTCTCTTATTTTTGGCCAGAAATATCTATGTGATAGAGCTAGGTAGCACTCATTGATACCTCGATGGTTTGTTTTACCATCGTGGTATTTATTAATAGTTTTAGTTTAGTTAGTTTTAGTTAGTGTAATGTTCATGGATGAATTTTTAAATGTTTTTTGTATGATGGGTATGATGGTGTACATGGCTAGTGGTGGATTAATTAGTAACCCTGTCTTAATTTTTGGATGCACATATTCCTTAATGGCATTAATAACATCTTCCTCTAAGTTAGAGTCTTAGAGCTGAATAGATATTCGAGTGTGTGTCTCGAAAGGTTTAGTAATTACGGGTCTACTTTTAATTTCACCTACTACGTTAAAGACTAGTTGCTTAGTGAATTTGTTAAGAGGTTCATCAGAAATTGGTACCTCTAAGATAGGGTTTTCGTTGTCAGTATGCACTGTGTTAGTTCTAGAGTCGGTTTCGTCATTCGTAACTGTCAAAGTACGTGAGTCGTCTAATGTCGGTGCACTTACGGATGGATTAGCCACTATAGATATAGACATCAATTCCTCATTGTGGATCTCGATCCGGGAGAGGGCGTCGGCATTGGTGTTATTTTTGCCCTGTTTATAAATTACTGTAAAGTCATACTCGCTGAGTTTCAGTTGCCAACGTGTAAGTCGTGAATTCGGTTCCTTCAGGTTCATCACCCATTGTAAGGGTTTGTGGTCGGTGATTACTTTAAATTTGCGACCGAATAAATAGGGCCTAAAGTATTTAGTCGCCCACACTATCGCCAACAACTCTTTCTCGATAGTGCTGTAGTTGCACTCACTGGAGTTTAGGGTTCTAGACGCATAAGCGATCGGTTTATCTGAGCCTATAGGTCCCTGTGACAATATAGCACCTATGGCTATGTTACTGGCGTCGCATGTCAGTATGAAGTCTTTTGTAAAGTCAGGATAGCATAAGATGGGGTCGTTCGTCAGTAGTGTCTTGCAATGTTCGAAGCATTCAGTGTATTTCTGGTCTAATGTTATTTTGGAACCCTTTTTGAGACATTGTGTTAGTGGTTTAGTGATGCGTGCGAAATCAGGAATGAACTTTCTATAGTATCCAAGCAAACCGAGAAAACGTTTGATTTCAGTGGTGGTTTTTGGAAGGGGGTAGTTTTTGATGGCTTCTATTTTGTTAGGGTTAGGTTTAACGCCGTCTCTACAAATTACATGGCCTAAAAAATCGGTTTCTAACTTCAAGAATTCAGATTTATCCATCTGGATCTTAAAGTTAGAATCACGTAATTTTTTGAATACCTTTTCTAGGGCTAAAATATGTTCCTGAAGGGATGTGCGGAAAACGATAATATCATCTAAATAGACAAGACATATTTCATTCTGTAGACCTTTAAGAACATTATCCATCACTCGCTGGAATGTTGATGGAGAATTTTTTAATCCCATGGGCATTCTCAGGAATTAAAAATGACCGTTTTCGACGTTGAATGCAGTCTTGTGTATGTCTTCAGGGGCCATCTCTACCTGGTAAAATCCACTCGCTAAATCGAGGGTTGTGAAATATTGACACCTGCCAAGTTTGTCGAGTACGTCAGTTATATTCGGGATAGGGTATTTATCATCAATTGTTTTCTCGTTTACTTTTCTAAAGTCCACAACAAGACGCCATTTAGTTTTGCCTGAGGCGTCTGCCTTTTTGGGTACAATCCAAATTGGAGAGCTCCATGCTGAATCTGAAGGTCTTATGATGTTTTGTTCAAGCATTTTATTGATTTGGTCTCTGACTTCTTGTCGGTGGACATAGGGATAACGGTAGGTTTTCGTATGTACTGGAATTTCATCGGTAGTTTTGATCTTGTGCTTTATCTTATTCGTAAATGATAAAGACTCGCCATCTATGTAAAATACATCGGCATAGTTAGCACAGAGACGTTCAAGGTTAGCGCGTTCTTCCGGGTTTAAATGATTGACTCTAAGGCGGGAAAGGACTTCTTTGGCACGATCTGATAAAATTTCAGTACATTCGCTTTCGATATTAAATAATTGAGCTTCGACAGGTCGGTCCATGGAAAAAATGATATCGTTAGGTGAGTGATTAGTTATCTCGACCGAACCTCGGTTATTTACTACGTTGGTTACACAATCGGAAATAAGGCAATTGCAAATTACTTGATTTTCAACGAATACCTCACCATCTGACGTATTTACTGGCAATCTAACGAGTTTGGATGAATTGGCTGGTATTATCTTTTCGTATAAATTTGCGTTACGTGAGTCGTACATCTGAATAGGTATTTGTGCGTTACGGGTAATTAGTAATCTACGTCTAAGATCAATGTTTGAATGCCAATTATCTAATAAGTCAAACCCTAAAAGTCCGTCAAAATAGTTATGGAATTTGTACACGAATAATGTTAGTTTACCCTGTTCGCAAAATTCGGGAAAGCATGGTAATGTAATGGAGTAGTTGTTTTTACAAGTAGCATGTACGTTAGTGACTTCAAATGGGTCATAGTTTAAAGGTATGTGGCTGAAATATTTTTCAACAGCGTCAGGGCTTATGAAAGATTGATTGGCTCCCGTATCAATTAAAAATTTTAAGGGTGGGTTAGATATTTGGATATAACCTAATTGCCTTTGTATGTGAAAATTAAGTTCTATTTTGGTTTTTCGGTATTCGACTCCTTGGGAAAATTTTCATCCCGTGAAGGGGTTGAGGGGTGTTCCACCTCTTCAACCGTCGTGGGTTCTTCGTAATAATATTGCTCTAAGTTAGGATAGTCGAAATATTCGATAGGACAGTAATTTTGATCAAAGCCTGTTTATACAGGCTTTGATCAAAATTACTGTCCTATTGTCACATTCATTAAAATAGGGGTTGTAGTCAAACTCATTAAAATTAACTTCTCGGGTTTTGAAATAGTTGCCCGGTGGAGGGTTGCCCGATTTATTCCAATCATGCAAGTTTGAGGTTGGTGGTAGTTGTATTTATTTATTTAAACTTTATGCAACAAAAGTGTACATAGGCGGACTTAATGCCACAGGCATTCTTTCCAGTCAACCTTAAGGTGATGCAGAGATAACATGGTAGGTGCATTTAGTTAGAAACAGTGGCTGAAGTAAAATATTATAAACTGAACACTACATATATTTACTTAATAATATATACCTACATAAAAATCCATACACAAATATTTAACATACATACATACAAATACATAAATATATATATATATAAGTAACAAACATACAAACAATCATGATGATGATTCTGCCATACTCTTAAAGATAAATTTCCGAACAGCAGTTTTAAAGGATTGCTTAGTAGTGGACTTCCTGATTTCCAAGGGCAGCGCATTCCACAAAAGGATAGCTTTTTTTTTTTTTTTTTTTTTTTTTTTTTTTTTTTTTTTTTTTAGTTTTGGATCTTTCATCCCTCTGACATGGGGGTCAGAGTCCTTGGGATGCGGCGTGACATTTTTGCAGGGTGTAGATTGAAAGAAGGGAAGAAGGTTTGGCAGGTGTTACTCCACCTGCCGCGGGTGCGTACTTCGTTCATGCGGTAAGTTGTGCTGTAGGGTGCCGGTCACTGTTACAAAGGTGGGTGATGCTTAGCATACACCCTGCCATTTGGTTCTCCTTTGAACCCTACAGGTACACGCTTGTTCGGGAACGAAGACTCTTCCGCGGCAGGGGCGCGCAGCAAGGATGTTGCGGGGCACCTTCTTTCCGGTGGCGACATTTTGCGGACGACGCGTTTTGCAATCCACAACGACAAGGTACGTCTGCTCATTTTGCTTAAATTTGGCCAGTTTCTCACGAAACTGGCCCGAATTAGTATTATGCAGGTTTTTCGTTGGTACCCTGCCGCTATGTGCTACGCTTTTTGCGTATTTCACCACCGGATTGAATGGGCCCACCAGTGCCGTCTCGCAGACCACTGTGCCACTCCGTGTTGCCACTATTGTCGCGTGGCGGCCCTCAGCAATACGCCGTCTTAGCTCGAGCCAACGCATCCCACCTGCGGCGGACGGGACACTCCATGCTAAATGCACTGTGTCCCGTCACTTCTAGCTTGGCTTTAGTGCAGTTGCAGCAGGTGGGTGTTGCGTTGGCGAGTCTGTCGGCGCAGTTGCTACGGTGATGAGGGCCGCTGCAGTGTCCACATTTCTCCACGGTCTCCGTGCAGAGGCGTCTGCTGTGCCCGTATCCAAGGCACATTGAGCATTGGACCAGCGGAGACTGGTCCTCCACTCGGATGAGCTGCAGGTCTACGTACACCTCAGCCGCCTCCACCAGCCTACCCCAGAGAACTGGGGACACCTTCGCGACAATGTGACACATGAGGTCATTGCGCGCCTTCTTTCTAAAAAGAATCTCCACCCTGTCGTCGCCAGCTGGGAGGTCGCGGAACAGTTTCCGGTTTTGCACCCTCAGGAAGTCCAGTACGTCCTCATCCTTATGGAAGGTGAGGACATCCCTGAGGGTGACGAGGGGGTCCTGATTTTTGACCATCAGGACCTCGAGCTGCTGGTCTGCTTCCTCGATTTTTGATTTCACCCTGTTCCGCTCCTCTTCGGTTCGACAGCTGACGACGATTTTCCTGTCCTTCGCCTTGCGGACCCGGTCAACGTGTAGGCCCTCAACTTTGGCATTGAGGGCTGTCCGGATCCTCCCAAGGACCTGTTCCCCCGTGTCCATCTCGTCCCTGGATGTGACCACTACCGAGTGCAGCGCAGTAGGCTCCGGGCGTTTTCGCCCCTTAGCGCTCGCTGCTACACTCGCGTACGTGGGCACCTCCAGGGACTGAGTTTTTGCCGTTTGGAGGGCCTCCTTGAGCTGCTCCGCTTGCTCATTGCTCTCTCTCATTAGCCTACTATGTTCGGCCACTGAGGAGAGCAACTCGGAGACCCCCGATTGAACTCCCGCCAAATTGCCCGCGGCCTCCTCCCGGGGCTGCGGCTCACCCGTGCGCTCCTCCACTACGACGTCAATAAACGCCGGCGGGGAGGAGCACACAGCCTTGCCAGCTTCGCCGTCTTTAATAAGCTGGTACAGCCTATCGATGGCCTGGGTGACGGAAGCCTTTATATCTGTTTTAAGATTGCGCGAAGCGTTTAACGCGATTTTGGCCTTCGTCACCCATGCCCTCGCCTCCTGCAACCTGCTAGGCTGCACCACCACGGCTGGGCTCGTCTCCGGGAAGAGGATCTTGGCCGCCTCCCGCTCCCCCATGTCCCTCCGGACTTTAGTCTGGGTTTTAAAGGCTTCGGTCTTAGTCGCTTGTCTCGGGGGAGTGGTAGGCGGAGATGGTTCAGTAGATTTTTTGGCGGGGGTGCGGAACATCTTGTGAGGGATGAAATTGGTCGGGAAGGGAAGAGAGGATGTGCCCAACTCCAACCCAACGTAACCTTTTTTTAAAATATGGGTAAGTTTGTAAAAGTTTTAAATACAGTGGCGCTTAAATCTAGAATCTTGTATAAGTTGTAAAAGTGGAAAATAGTAAGAATAAAAACGATGAGGTTGTATAAGGGTGCTGAGACTAAAAATAAATTTAAAATTTGCTATTTATAAAATTGTGCTAATAGTTTCGCTCCTTGTTCCAGGTGTTCGCGGCCCAGGTGCGTCGGGACGTCGGAAAGACCTTAGTCTCTATGCTCTGCAGTCGCTTTTACGATTATGCGCTTCTTGTTGAACAAGAAGCGTCTGAAACGACCGAAATGTCAAAAAATTTTTGTGCCTGAAACACAAGCACTGTCGCCAAAAATAGATTTCTGGGCTGAGAGTCCCAGAAATAAAAGGAGATTTAGAGCGGTCCAACACCTGTCCAACGCCACAAACCGCAACCCTCTAGCACTACCGACTCCGGAGATATGGCCTCCCAAAGTTATTGGGGTGTAAAAGATGGATGGAAAAAGCCTCCGGAATCGATATGCCTGAAGAAATATGGGTGGGTGGGAGGGCAAAAAACACGAAATTTCTTCGGCTCGAGGTAGTCGGAGCGCCACGTGAGTGGTACCGTTCTCTTCGGCTGGACGTTTGCAAGCGAATGGCGTAATAAAATTTTGGGGTCCGGGAACAAATTTCCCTGGAAAACCGTGAAAAACTGATTTTTTACAGGATTTAATTTAATTTTTAAAGTAGAAAAATTTTGAAGTTCTATATAATCACACGATACGTGTGCTATATATTTAGGAAGGTCTTTAAGAGACCTACAAACAGATATGACTAAATGAAATTTTGACTAAACCGTTTTTGAAAAAATGACTTTGAAAAATTATATGATTTTAAGAGGTTTTTTGTAAATAAAAGCTATTTGTTTTTAAAATGGAATGCCAAAATTATACTCAAACGAAAGCAGACGTCTTGAGCTGTAGGTCAACAAAGAAATCGCGACAATCCACCGATAAACAGCGAAGTTATCACGTGTCAAGTGAAATAATGTACCGCTATATAGCAATAACAATAAAATTTTCGTAAAAATACGAAAAATATCAAATATTTTCGCGTGTATAGGCGCGAAAGTCAACAATAAGGTCAAAATGGACACGTTTACAAAAAATAATAGTTAAAATCGCACAGAAATAAAAATTTTTGTATACGAGTGAACTGTTTGTGCGACCGGCTTAGGTGGATTTCCAAGTACTTATATACTACTCCACGAGATGTTGTTTTGGTCGGGAACACAAAACGCAATTTCCTCGGCTCCAGGTAGTCGGAGCGCCACGTGAGTGGTACCGTTCTCTTCGGCTGGACGTTTGCAAGCGAATGGCGTAATAAAATTTTGGGGTCCGGGAACAAATTTCCCTGGAAAACCGTGAAAAACTGTTTTTTTACAGGATTTAATTTAATTTTTAAAGTAGAAAAATTTTGAAGTTCTATATAATCACACGATACGTGTGCTATATATTTAGGAAGGTCTTTAAGAGACCTACAAACAGATATGACTAAATGAAATTTTGACTAAACCGTTTTTGAAAAAATGACTTTGAAAAATTATATGATTTTAAGAGGTTTTTTGTAAATAAAAGCTATTTGTTTTTAAAATGGAATGCCAAAATTATACTCAAACGAAAGCAGACGTCTTGAGCTGTAGGTCAACAAAGAAATCGCGACAATCCACCGATAAACAGCGAAGTTATCACGTGTCAAGTGAAATAATGTACCGCTATATAGCAATAACAATAAAATTTTCGTAAAAATACGAAAAATATCAAATATTTTCGCGTGTATAGGCGCGAAAGTCAACAATAAGGTCAAAATGGACACGTTTACAAAAAATAATAGTTAAAATCGCACAGAAATAAAAATTTTTGTATACGAGTGAACTGTTTGTGCGACCGGCTTAGGTGGATTTCCAAGTACTTATATACTACTCCACGAGATGTTGTTTTGGTCGGGAACACAAAACGCAATTTCCTCGGCTCCAGGTAGTCGGAGCGCCACGTGAGTGGTACCGTTCTCTTCGGCTGGACGTTTGCAAGCGAATGGCGTAATAAAATATTGGGGTCCGGGAACAAATTTCCCTGGAAAACCGTGAAAAACTGATTTTTTACAGGATTTAATTTAATTTTTAAAGTAGAAAAATTTTGAAGTTCTATATAATCACACGATACGTGTGCTATATATTTAGGAAGGTCTTTAAGAGACCTACAAACAGATATGACTAAATGAAATTTTGACTAAACCGTTTTTGAAAAAATGACTTTGAAAAATTATATGATTTTAAGAGGTTTTTTGTAAATAAAAGCTATTTGTTTTTAAAATGGAATGCCAAAATTATACTCAAACGAAAGCAGACGTCTTGAGCTGTAGGTCAACAAAGAAATCGCGACAATCCACCGATAAACAGCGAAGTTATCACGTGTCAAGTGAAATAATGTACCGCTATATAGCAATAACAATAAAATTTTCGTAAAAATACGAAAAATATCAAATATTTTCGCGTGTATAGGCGCGAAAGTCAACAATAAGGTCAAAATGGACACGTTTACAAAAAATAATAGTTAAAATCGCACAGAAATAAAAATTTTTGTATACGAGTGAACTGTTTGTGCGACCGGCTTAGGTGGATTTCCAAGTACTTATATACTACTCCACGAGATGTTGTTTTGGTCGGGAACACAAAACGCAATTTCCTCGGCTCCAGGTAGTCGGAGCGCCACGTGAGTGGTACCGTTCTCTTCGGCTGGACGTTTGCAAGCGAATGGCGTAATAAAATTTTGGGGTCCGGGAACAAATTTCCCTGGAAAACCGTGAAAAACTGATTTTTTACAGGATTTAATTTAATTTTTAAAGTAGAAAAATTTTGAAGTTCTATATAATCACACGATACGTGTGCTATATATTTAGGAAGGTCTTTAAGAGACCTACAAACAGATATGACTAAATGAAATTTTGACTAAACCGTTTTTGAAAAAATGACTTTGAAAAATTATATGATTTTAAGAGGTTTTTTGTAAATAAAAGCTATTTGTTTTTAAAATGGAATGCCAAAATTATACTCAAACGAAAGCAGACGTCTTGAGCTGTAGGTCAACAAAGAAATCGCGACAATCCACCGATAAACAGCGAAGTTATCACGTGTCAAGTGAAATAATGTACCGCTATATAGCAATAACAATAAAATTTTCGTAAAAATACGAAAAATATCAAATATTTTCGCGTGTATAGGCGCGAAAGTCAACAATAAGGTCAAAATGGACACGTTTACAAAAAATAATAGTTAAAATCGCACAGAAATAAAAATTTTTGTATACGAGTGAACTGTTTGTGCGACCGGCTTAGGTGGATTTCCAAGTACTTATATACTACTCCACGAGATGTTGTTTTGGTCGGGAACACAAAACGCAATTTCCTCGGCTCCAGGTAGTCGGAGCGCCACGTGAGTGGTACCGTTCTCTTCGGCTGGACGTTTGCAAGCGAATGGCGTAATAAAATTTTGGGGTCCGGGAACAAATTTCCCTGGAAAACCGTGAAAAACTGATTTTTTACAGGATTTAATTTAATTTTTAAAGTAGAAAAATTTTGAAGTTCTATATAATCACACGATACGTGTGCTATATATTTAGGAAGGTCTTTAAGAGACCTACAAACAGATATGACTAAATGAAATTTTGACTAAACCGTTTTTGAAAAAATGACTTTGAAAAATTATATGATTTTAAGAGGTTTTTTGTAAATAAAAGCTATTTGTTTTTAAAATGGAATGCCAAAATTATACTCAAACGAAAGCAGACGTCTTGAGCTGTAGGTCAACAAAGAAATCGCGACAATCCACCGATAAACAGCGAAGTTATCACGTGTCAAGTGAAATAATGTACCGCTATATAGCAATAACAATAAAATTTTCGTAAAAATACGAAAAATATCAAATATTTTCGCGTGTATAGGCGCGAAAGTCAACAATAAGGTCAAAATGGACACGTTTACAAAAAATAATAGTTAAAATCGCACAGAAATAAAAATTTTTGTATACGAGTGAACTGTTTGTGCGACCGGCTTAGGTGGATTTCCAAGTACTTATATACTACTCCACGAGATGTTGTTTTGGTCGGGAACACAAAACGCAATTTCCTCGGCTCCAGGTAGTCGGAGCGCCACGTGAGTGGTACCGTTCTCTTCGGCTGGACGTTTGCAAGCGAATGGCGTAATAAAATTTTGGGGTCCGGGAACAAATTTCCCTGGAAAACCGTGAAAAACTGATTTTTTACAGGATTTAATTTAATTTTTAAAGTAGAAAAATTTTGAAGTTCTATATAATCACACGATACGTGTGCTATATATTTAGGAAGGTCTTTAAGAGACCTACAAACAGATATGACTAAATGAAATTTTGACTAAACCGTTTTTGAAAAAATGACTTTGAAAAATTATATGATTTTAAGAGGTTTTTTGTAAATAAAAGCTATTTGTTTTTAAAATGGAATGCCAAAATTATACTCAAACGAAAGCAGACGTCTTGAGCTGTAGGTCAACAAAGAAATCGCGACAATCCACCGATAAACAGCGAAGTTATCACGTGTCAAGTGAAATAATGTACCGCTATATAGCAATAACAATAAAATTTTCGTAAAAATACGAAAAATATCAAATATTTTCGCGTGTATAGGCGCGAAAGTCAACAATAAGGTCAAAATGGACACGTTTACAAAAAATAATAGTTAAAATCGCACAGAAATAAAAATTTTTGTATACGAGTGAACTGTTTGTGCGACCGGCTTAGGTGGATTTCCAAGTACTTATATACTACTCCACGAGATGTTGTTTTGGTCGGGAACACAAAACGCAATTTCCTCGGCTCCAGGTAGTCGGAGCGCCACGTGAGTGGTACCGTTCTCTTCGGCTGGACGTTTGCAAGCGAATGGCGTAATAAAATTTTGGGGGTCCGGGAACAAATTTCCCTGGAAAACCGTGAAAAACTGATTTTTTACAGGATTTAATTTAATTTTTAAAGTAGAAAAATTTTGAAGTTCTATATAATCACACGATACGTGTGCTATATATTTAGGAAGGTCTTTAAGAGACCTACAAACAGATATGACTAAATGAAATTTTGACTAAACCGTTTTTGAAAAAATGACTTTGAAAAATTATATGATTTTAAGAGGTTTTTTGTAAATAAAAGCTATTTGTTTTTTAAAATGGAAATGCCAAAATTATACTCAAACGAAAGCAGACGTCTTGAGCTGTAGGTCAACAAAGAAATCGCGACAATCCACCGATAAACAGCGAAAGTTATCACGTGTCAAGTGACAATAATGTACCGCTATATAGCAATAACAATAAAATTTTCGTAAAAATACGAAAAATATCAAATATTTTCGCGTGTATAGGCGCGAAAGTCAACAATAAGGTCAAAATGGACACGTTTACAAAAAATAATAGTTAAAATCGCACAGAAATAAAAATTTTTGTATACGAGTGAACTGTTTGTGCGACCGGCTTAGGTGGATTTCCAAGTACTTATATACTACTCCACGAGATGTTGTTTTGGTCGGGAACACAAAACGCAATTTCCTCGGCTCAGGTAGTCGGAGCGCCACGTGAGTGGTACCGTTCTCTTCGGCTGGACGTTTGCAAGCGAATGGCGTAATAAAATTTTGGGGGTCCGGGAACAAATTTCCCTGGAAAACCGTGAAAAACTGATTTTTTTACAGGATTTAATTTAATTTTTAAAGTAGAAAAATTTTGAAGTTCTATATAATCACACGATACGTGTGCTATATATTTAGGAAGGTCTTTAAGAGACCTACAAACAGATATGACTAAATGAAATTTTGACTAAACCGTTTTTGAAAAAATGACTTGAAAAATTATATGATTTTAAGAGGTTTTTTTGTAAATAAAAGCTATTTGTTTTTAAAATGGAATGCCAAAATTATACTCAAACGAAAGCAGGACGTCTTGAGCTGTAGGTCAACAAAGAAATCGCGACAATCCACCGATAAACAGCGAAGTTATCACGTGTCAAGTGAAATAATGTACCGCTATATAGCAATAACAATAAAATTTTCGTAAAAATACGAAAAATATCAAATATTTTTCGCGTGTATAGGCGCGAAAGTCAACAATAGTCAAAATGGACACGTTTACAAAAAATAATAGTTAAAATCGCACAGAAATAAAAATTTTTGTATACGAGTGAACTGTTTGTGCGACCGGCTTAGGTGGATTTCCAAGTACTTATATACTACTCCACGAGATGTTGTTTTGGTCGGAACACAAAACGCAATTTCCTCGGCTCCAGGTAGTCGGAGCGCCACGTGAGTGGTACCGTTCTCTTCGGCTGGACGTTTTGCAAGCGAATTGGCGTAATAAAATTTTGGGGTCCGGGAACAAATTTCCCTGGAAAACCGTGAAAAAACTGATTTTTTACAGGATTTAATTTAATTTTTAAAGTAGAAAAATTTTGAAGTTCTATATAATCACACGATAACGTGTGCTATATATTTAGGAAGGTCTTTAAGAGACCTACAAACAGATATGACTAAATGAAATTTTGACTAAACCGTTTTTGAAAAAATGACTTTGAAAAATTATATGATTTTAAGAGGGTTTTTTGTAAATAAAAGCTATTTGTTTTTAAAATGGAATGCCAAAATTATACTCAAACGAAAGCAGACGTCTTGAGCTGTAGGTCAACAAAGAAATCGCGACAATCCACCGATAAACAGCGAAGTTATCACGTGTCAAGTGAAATAATGTACCGCTATATAGCAATAACAATAAAATTTTCGTAAAAATACGAAAAATATCAAATATTTTCGCGTGTATAGGCGCGAAAGTCAACAATAAGGTCAAAATGGACACGTTTACAAAAAATAATAGTTAAAATCGCACAGAAATAAAAATTTTTGTATACGAGTGAACTGTTTGTGCGACCGGCTTAGGTGGATTTCCAAGTACTTATATACTACTCCACGAGATGTTGTTTTGGTCGGGAACACAAAACGCAATTTCCTCGGCTCCAGGTAGTCGGAGCGCCACGTGAGTGGTACCGTTCTCTTCGGCTGGACGTTTGCAAGCGAATGGCGTAATAAAATTTTGGGGGTCCGGGAACAAATTTCCCTGGAAAACCGTGAAAAACTGATTTTTTACAGGATTTAATTTAATTTTTAAA